>JAUIMM010000069.1:4452500-5652500 GCA_031769625.1 Taudactylus pleione
AATTCTAAGCCTAACAGCTACCCTAAGCATAACCGCCACCCAACTGCAATCCTAACTCGAACCACAGGCCTATGTCTATACACCACCCTAAAGGTCCCCGTACATCAGCAATCTGAAAACCACAATTGAAAAATTTGAAGATTTATTACCCAATTTTATGGTTTCCCAATCTAGCAATCTGCACTTATACATTACAGATCTTTTTCAGTGATTTGCAGATCGATTGCAGCAAACACAGATCTGCCAATCTTGAATGGCCCATCATTTTACTAGTAACGGTCTGCAAATCTGATCATGTCCATACACTAGCAATCTACATCCCCAATCCATCTGTGACATCCAACATGTTGGACAATCTGATTTAACAATTCCAATCACTTTTTGGTTGCAATCTGCGATCTGTGAAGCCCATACATTAAAGATTTTTATACACAATCGATTGCAGATTGCAGAATTGCCACAATCAATGGCTTATAACAAAAAAGATATAGAACACATGAGCTTCAAAGCAGGAATGCTGCTCGAGGCCCGATGCTCGCCTGAAAACAACCCAAATGTATAGACATGAGAAAAGAGTAGCCCAGTGCAAAACTCCTTATAGGGGGAAAACAATTTTCGAATGTCACAATACACAGATTCAAAATGCCACTTTCCAATATAATACCATCCAATCCTGAGAACAAGATGAAATAGTAATGGAATAAATTTTTATAAATGTAACTTTTGCCCAGTATACTTCAATAAATGTTAATTTTTTCTGTCTTCATAAATGGAGGTCGGTTCTTCTGCCTCTTTTATGCTGTACTTCTTATCGCTCCATCATGTATAACAGAAGTAGGCAATAGTGTAATACAGCTTTATTATCATGACAAAGTAAAAAACAGATGTAAGGCGGCGTACCTGATAATAGGGTGTAAAATAACACCATCAAGCATATGGGATATGAGTTAAGGTGCGGCGCCACTAGACGAGAGAGGAACAACTGTACGATTACAACCTATGTATCGTACAATCTTTCATCTTCCTGTGCAGGGGGATAAAGGACCTCATTCAGAGTTGGTCGCGTGCGCCGATGCACTCGTAACTGACTCGATGGTTTGGCCTGTGCACGCGCAGCGGCCGCTCTGCGCGTGCGCAAGCCCTGGAGCGACAGAGAAACTCTGTCGCTCCGGAGCTCATTACCAAAGGGGCGGCTGTCTATGTTGATCGACAGCTGCCCCCGTTTGGTAGGCGGGCCGGGGGGGTGGTTTCCAAAATGGAGGCGTTCCTTTGCGAACGTCTACCGTTTTGTGGGCGGCCGCACTGACATCATCAGTGATGTCAGTGGGGAGCTTCCTGCTCCATCAGAGCAGAAAGCTCCCTGGGGTTTACGAGTGCCCAGACCCTACCCTAGGGTCTGGTCGTAAGCCCCGATGGTCGCGATGGTGATCATCATCTGGTTGGTCGTTAAGCTGTGGGTGGTAACCCACAGCTTAACTAATGACCAGAAGGCCGCACTTCAATAATGAAGCGGCCGACCTCATTCAGAACGAGCGGTCACTTCTTGCGACCGCCTCTGAATGAGGTCCTATGTGCCTACAATGAACAATATGTCATTCAGTGCATGCACCCTCCCTCATCCCCAAACATGCACAATCTATCATTATCGGCAGATTGACCTGCATGTTCAGGCCATGATTGATATCGAAAATGACCAGCGGGAGCGTACATTGCTGTTCATTGACATTTAACTAGAGATGAGCGGGTTCGGATATCAGAGATCCGAACCCACCCAAACTTAGAGATCCGCGGCGAGAACCGAATGTGCATTTGGTTCCCCCACCGGCCCCGGATCTCAAACCGAGGCAAAATCTCAGAGACGAAATCCCTGTGGCGGCACCTTTTCACTCCGGCTGGCTGTGAAGAGTGAACAGGGAGGGTGGGTAGTGTAGGGCTGGTGCTGTCTGCTGTGTCCATCTGGGCTGGTGCTGTCTGCTGTGTCCATCTGGGCTGGTGCTGTCTGCTGTGTCCATCTGCCTGTGTCGTCAATCGCTGCTGCCTCGGTCAGGGGTGCTCCGGGCCCCAAGTTTTGGGCAAAAAATAAAAAGTGTATTTTTTTTGTGCGTATGCGTTAGCCGCAACTTGGCTACGACTGGGGATAAATTTTATTAAGGTTAATAATACTGTAGGAACAAAAACAGGCCCAATTATGTAGTTTTACCCGTTTTTAGGATTTTTAGAAAAAAGATTCATATACAAAACCAAAACCAAAACACGCAAGGGTGGTTTTACAAAACCGGATCCAGATCCAAAACACTAAGGAGCTACAGATCCAAAACCGAAAACAAAAACAAAACACGGTCGGCGCACATCCCTATATTTAACTGCATGATTACTGAACGATTAATGAGCGATTGAACGATTATGATGTCGTAATCGTTTAATCGCTCATTTTAATCACCTAGTGGATACGCGCCTTTAGCTACCTCCTGGGAACAGGAATCCACCAATAAGTCTAAGTCTGGAACAGCTGCTCTTCTCTGGTCAACCACCAGCGCGTTTCAGCTACTGTGAGCCTTTATCAAGGTGTACTGGGCTAGTCAGACATAGATCCTTATACCCCCCTCCCTGGCCCCTTATTGGTGGATTCGTTCGGGGGAGTGGCCATCGTGAGCAACATTATAGTTGAAAATGTAAACATACACAGAGTTCAAAACAAATAAATAAATCTTAAATGGACACTATCATATGAAAAAGAGATTTGAGACAGCTAAATGACAAAACGACATACAAAACATTAAGAAATAATCCTAGTGACAGGATTGAAAATGAAAAGGAGCTTACAAAGCTTGTATCCTCATACAGGGAAGATAATACCCTGATAGATAATGAAGCAAAGTATTTAATTAAGCACTTAACTGACTATTTTATTTTCCAAAAACTGCTCAGAATTGTCGTGTTTTTTTTAATGACTAAATTAGGTTAAGAACATCTTTTTAAAACGTATCCAAAACAATTTTTTTTTAAGCTCTGTATACCATAAAAATTGACTGTACAGCATACCATCACTAATTAGAGGCTCCGTATTGAGGACCTGATTCAGACCCGCTCGCTGCCGGAGGCAGCTCGCAGGTCTGATGGGCGTTTTTTTTTTTCTTCAGGCCGCTCGCTAAGATGTGGGTGACCACCCACAGCTTTTGCGAGTGGCCTGGAGCCCGTCGTGATTATCGCGACCATCGGGCTTGCGAGGAGACCCTGTGGTAGGGTCTCAGCTCTCACAAACCCTAGTGGACTCCCTGCTCTAATAGAGCAGGAAGTCCAATACTGACATCACGAGTGATGTCAGCAGGGCCGCCCACAAACGCCTACGTTTGTGCAGCCACCCCCCCTCCCCGCCTACAAAATGGGGCGAGCTGTCAATCAACATCGACAGCCTCCCCGTCTTGTAGCGAGACCCGTAGTGACAGAGCTGCCGTCGCTGGATGGGTCTTGCGCATGCCGGGGGCAGCACATGCGCAGTGGGGGACCATCAACCCACTTGCGAGTGCTGTGCGCTTGCGAGCGGGTCTGAATGAGGCCCTGAGTCTTGATCGTACAGGACTGCCATAATAAAAATAAAGTGACCTATAACATCAATGTTAAAAATGAATAGAACCGGAATATTTTGAATGTGCGTAGCCATTCTCTAACCAGCTACTTCTCTTCCACAGTGGCGGAGCCCCCTGTGAACACCAGTGGACCCTAAAACACCCCTGCTGAACCCCCCTCCCCCTGCACCCTGCTGCTGGACCCTTCGCACTCCACCACGGACACCGCTGGACCCCTGCACCCTGCCATGGATGCCGCTGAAACCCCGCAATGCAAGCCGGAAGCCCATGCACCCCCATCTACACAGCTGGACCCCAAGGTATTCTAAATACTGAAAAAAATCCGAAATGGTCCTGAGTATTTTGGATATGGAAAACTCTTGACCTGTATATATACACATATATGTGTATATACATATATAATATATGTACAGTATGTGTGTATATATATATATATATATATATAAATGTCCAGGGGAGCCCGCACGCACTGCAACATTTTCATCCATTAGGGGTGCAACCTCAATGAAACCGTCAGAAAAATGAGGTTCACTTGTATATAAAAAAATTGAAATTCAGAGGGCACTCACCATCTCAGAAGGTAAATGTTTTTTTTTTACTTGTTACATACCACCAGTGTCAAACTATTCAGGCTGTGTCCGACGTTTTGATCCCATGTGGGACCTTTGTCCAGGTAAATAGAACGGCACATAATGCTCAAGCCATCAGAAAAGGTGCTTTTCTGATGGCTTGAGCACCTTTTCTGACGGCTTCAGCATTCTGTGGCGTTCTATTTACCTTGGTTTTGGATCTGTATTTTTTTGGGAAAAAAGCATAAAAACAGCTAAAATCACAGAATTTTTTTTGTTGTTGTTCCTACGCTATTATTAACCTCAATAACATTAATTTCCACTCATTTCCACTCTATTCTGAACACCTCACAATAGTGTTTTTAGGCCAACAAGTTGCACCAAGGTAGCTGGATGACTATGCTAAGCAACAAAAGTGGGTGGCACAAACACGTGGCCCATCTAGTAGTGACACTGCAGTGGCAGACAGGATGGCAGTTTGAAAAACTAGGCCGCAAAGAGAACATAATGCAAAAAAAAAAAGAGGTGCAAGATGGAATTGTCCTTGGGCCCTACCACCCACCCTTATGATGTATAAACAGGACATGCACACTTTAACAAACCAACCATTTCAGCACCAGGGTCTGCCACACGACTGTGGCTGAAATAATTGGTTTGTTTGGGCCCCCACAAAACAAGCTGGCAATTAATCTGTCCCTGCACAAACTGGCTATACAGAGGCAAGATGTCGTCCTCATCCACCGATTCCTCACTGAACATCCTCATTCTCCTCACAGAGTATTAATTCGTCCCCGCTGGAATCCATCACCACAGGTCCCTCTGTACTTTATGGAGGCTGGTCTTCCCGAAAGAATTGATCATTCATTTTGATGAACACCTCCTAAGCCTTTCGCTGACAAGATTCCCGGCTGCACTAAAAACTCTTTCGGAGTACACACTGGAGGGGGGGCAACTTAGGTAAAATAGAGCCAGTTTGTACAGGGGCCTCCAAATTGCCTCTGTTTCCTGCCAGTACAGGTACGGACTTGTCTGACATGCCTACTTGGATGCTGTCACCGATGTAATCCTCCACCATTCTTTCAATGGTCACATGCAGTGACAGTAGACTTGTCAGAAATTGATGGCTGGTTCTTCAGTCCGGACCAGATGTCCAAACTTGGTCCTACCTGCCCTGCATCACCGCCAGCGGGTTGCTTAGGATACCTAAGTTTTTTCCTGGCAGCCCCAGTTGCGGGAGAAAATGAAGAAGGAGCTGTTGCCGTGTCACGTTCTGCTTCAGCTGACAGTGTTTTCACCAGCAGGTCTTTGCACCTCTACAGGCTTGTGTCGGCCAGAAAGAGAGACACCACATAGGCTTTAAACCTAGGATCGAGCACGGTGGCCAAAATGTAGTGGTCTGATTTCAACAGATTGACCACCCTGGAATCCTAGCAAAGCGAATGAAGGGCTTCTTCCACAAGTCCCACATACCGAGCGGAATTGCTCCATCTTAGCTCCTCCTTCACTTTGTCCAGCTGCTTCTGCAAAAGCCTGATGAGGGGAATGACCTGACTTAAGCTGGCAGCGTCTGGACTGACTTCACGTGTGGCAAGTTCGAAGGGCTGGAGAACCTTGCACAACACTGAAATCATTCTCCACTGGGCTTGAGTCAGGTGCATACCCCCTCCTTTGCCTATGTCATAGGTGGATGTATAGGTTTGAATGGCCTTTTGCTGCTCCTCCATCCTCTGAAGCATATAGAGGGTTGAGTTCCACTGTGTTACAATCTCTTGGTTTCGGGCCACCAAAAGCTCCTCCTGCACGCCCCAGGAGCTTTTCAGAAAATTCTGCACCACAAAATTTATTGTGTGAGCAAAACATGGGACGTGCTGGAATTTGCCCAGATGTAATGCCCGCACAATATTGGTGGCGTTGTCAGATCTCACAAATCCCCAGGAGAGTCTAAGTGGGGTAAGCCACTGGGCGATAATTTCCCTCAGTTTCCAAGAGGTTGTCGGCGGTGTGCCTCTTACTGAAACGGGTGATACACAGCGTAGCCTGCCTTTGAACGAGCTGGCATTTCTGAGATTCTGCTACTGGTGAGGCTGCTGTTGTTGCTGCGTAAGGCAATATATCTACCCAGTGGGCTGTCACAGTCATATAGTTCTTAGTCTGCCCTGTTCCACTTGTCCACATGTCCGTGGTTAAGTGGACATTTGGTACAACCGCATTTTTTAGGACACTGAGGACACTTTTTCTGACGTTTCTGTACAGTCTCGGTATCGCCTGCCTAGTGAAGTGGAATCTAGATGGGATTTGGAACCGGGGACACACTACCTCCATCAATTGTCTAAATCCCACTGCACTATTGGTGGATACCGGACGCACGTCTAACACCAACATAGCTGTCAAGGCCTCAGTTATCCACTTTGCAACAGGATGACTGCTGTCATACTTCATTCTTCTCACTAAGGACTGTTGGAGGGTCAATTGCTTAGTAAAAGAAGTAGTGGTGTTTCAGCTTCCTCTCTGGGATGATGAACGACTCCCAGCAGCAACAGCAGCAGTGGCAGCAGTAGGCGTAGCAATGCAGGATCCTCCCGAAGAATCCTGGAGAGGAGTCAGTCATGCCAGTGACATGGCCTGCAGGAATACTTTGAATCCTAATTGAGGAGGAAATTGACAAGGAGGGAGTTGACGGTGTGGTTTGCAGGCGCTTGGATACAACAGGACAAAGGGTGTATAAGGGAGGATGTTCCTAGGTGGTTAGCGTCCTTACCCCTACTTATTACAACTTTACATATGCTAGACAGTTGTTGTCCGGATTTGGATAGAAATATTTCCAGACCAAAGAGGTGGAATGTTTGGTCTTCTGCCCAGGCATGACCATGATGGGCTTTTTCATCCCACGGACAACAACTCTTTCCCTTGGTATCCTGATTTAAACAAACCACATCACCATCAGAATCCTCATCAGCTTCCTCCTCAACGCCAGCTACACAATATCCTCATCTTCTTGTACTTCAACAGTGACATCTTCAGTTAGAATATCATCAACTGGACTGTGGGTGCTCCTTCCAGCTCTTCCCCTTCAGTGTTCGGAAGGTCAGGCATCGCAACCGCCGCCATACTTGGACTCTCCTTCGGGATTTGTGACATCTTCTTAGAACGCACAGTTCTTTACTGTGTTTTTGCCAGCTTAAATCTTTTCATTTTTCTAGTGGGAGGAGGAGGGCTTCCATTGTTATTTGAAGCTGACCCACTTGTCATGAACATAGGGCAGGACCTTAGCCGTTCCTTGCCACTCCGTATCGTAAATGGTATATTGGCAAGTTTACGTTTCTCCTCAGATGATTTAAATGTATTTTTTTGGGTCATTTTACTGAACTTTGGCTTTTTGGACTTTACATGCCCTCTACTATGACATTGGGCATCGGCCTTGGCAGACGACGTTGATGGCATTTAATAGTCTATGTCATGACTAGTGGCAGCAGCTTCAGCACTAGGAGGAAGTGGTTCTTGATCTCTCCCTATTTTATCCTCTAAATTTTTTGTCCTCCATTATTTTTATGGAGTGCATTATTTTTATGGAGTGCATTATTCTTATGGACTGAATCACCCCTGTAAAAATTCATTTGGTGAAGGGCAGCGTACAACCCACAAAACCGCTCCTGTAAAAATTAGTTTGATGAAGGGCAGTGAACAACCCACAAAACCGCTCCTGTCAAAATTAGTTTGATGATGGGCAGCTTACACCACACAGGACAGCCCCTGTAAAAATTAGTTTGATGAAAGGCAGATTTTCACACTGGGGGTGGGTAAAGAGAGCACCCCTGAAGGACAGAGCACCATCTGGACAACAGAGCACTACAGACAACCAGCCAGCCCCTATGGACAGGACAACAGCAGCCCCTATATGGACAAGGACAACAGTAGCCAGCCAGCCCCTATGTATATGGACAACAGTAGCGAGCCAGCCAGCCCAGCTTTTCACACTAGGGGTGGGTGAAGAGAGCACCCCTGAAGGACAGAGCACCCCCTGGACAACATAGCACTACAGCCAGCAAGCCTCTATGGACAGGACAACAGCCAGCCCCTATATGGACAAGGACAACAGTAGCCAGCCAGCACCTATGTATTGTATATGGACAACAGTAGCCAGCCAGCCCCTATGGTCAGCGTCAGCAACAGCTCCCAGCTCCCTTACTCCCTCTTCACAGTAGCCAGCCAGCAGTACTTCATTATTTTTTATAACTAAGTGTAAGTAAGTAACACACAACACAAGCTCCCAGCTCCCTAACTCTGCACACTCCACAGCGGAATGAAAAATGGCGGCGATCACAGGTCCTTTCTATAAACCAAAACCTGCGAGAATCCATCAGTGGGATATTGACGTTTTGACTCATTTCAGGAACCGAGTCTGGCAGGAAAACCCTAGTCGTACTCTGTTCCCGGCTCAGATGGGGGGGTTCGGATTTTGGAAAACCAAAACCCGCTCATCCCAATATATATATATATATATATATATATATATATATATATATATAATTAGAAAAAGAGCATAGACAGGGGGCGCCACATCATGCTTAAAAGTATAACAAATGTTATTGCAATCTCCAAATAATCACAGTGCGCATACCAGAATAAGCGGTCTTAAACCACCGCAAGTGTACAAGGTAATGGATAAAACAATCACCCAGCCAGTAACCTGAGCATCTCCAAGGACTTCCCCGGGCAATGTCTGCTCTATGCAGTCAGAACGCCAAGCCACGTTGAGTATGTGAGATAGTGTGTGTGCATGTATGTTATATTAAAGTTGTACTGTCACGGTGTGTGTTCTGTGGTTTTTTAAATTATTATTTTGCAGTGGAACTACAGGTACCAGCGGACCCATAATGCCCTGCATGCTGGTACTTGTGGTTCTCCAAGTACTAGCATGCGGGAGTGGCTTGCTGGATCTATAGTTCCACTGTAAAAGATAATATTTTTAACTCTTTCAAATGCACCACAGTTTACATAATCAACCCGGCACCCACCGCACCAGGGGAGTGGGACCCTTATATTGGGGGGTCAGCTCCCCAGGGATCCCCGGCCTGGGCTTACTAGCGGTTAGGGGTAATGCTTTGGCAAGGGGACTCTGTGGAAAAGTTCCCTTGGCTGTGGTATTATCGCCCCTCGCTAGATGAAGTTCTGTGTTAATTATAGAAATTACAACGGACCACTACTATTTTTGTCCCCTGTATTTCCAGAACCAGGACTGGATCAGAGCCCATTGCAGGTTGCGCTAAATACAGGGGACCCCTACATCGTTTGTCCCCTGTATTTTGGCAACCAGGGCTGGTTCTGAATAGCCTGGTTCTGGTTGTGCTTAATACAGGAGACCTCTACGTTGTTTGTCCCCTGCATTTAGCACAACCAGTACTGGGTAACCAAAGCCCTGCGCCGGTTGTACTTTTAAGGGGGGGGGCGCTGCACTATTTTTTTTTTTATTTTTTTTTACATTTTACACAGGGCATTAATTTTTTTAACACAGTGGCACAGACGGAACTCACTGATCCGTCTGTGCATCTTTTACAGCAGGTACGCTCACTTGCTATATTACTACATGTCACACAGCAAGCAGCAGCTGCCCGTTATACTCAGTCTCATCCTATGACCGCCTGGGGGGTACACTCACCTGCTGTATTACTACATGTCACACAGCAAGCAGCAGCTGCCCGTTATACTCAGTCACATCCTATGACAGCCTGGGGAGTACGCTCACCTGCTGTATTACTACATGTCACACAGCAAGCAGCAGCTGCCCGTTATACTCAGTCTCATCCTATGACAGCCTGGGGGGTACACTCACATGCTGTATTACTACATGTCACACAGCAAGCAGCAGCAGCCCGTTATACTCAGTCACATCCTATGACAGCCTGGGGGGTACACTCACCTGCTGTATTACTACATGTCACACAGCAAGCAGCAGCAGCCCGTTATACTCAGTCACATCCTATGACAGCCTGGGGGGTACACTCACATGCTGTATTACTACATGTCACACAGCAAGCAGCAGCTGCCCGTTATACTCAGTCACATCCTATGACAGCCTGGGGGGTACACTCACATGCTGTATTACTACATGTCACACAGCAAGCAGCAGCTGCCCGTTATACTCAGTCATATCCTATGACCGCCTGGGGGGTACACTCACCTGCTGTATTACTACATGTCACACAGCAAGCAGCAGCAGCCCGTTATACTCAGTCACATCCTATGACAGCCTGGGGGGTACACTCACCTGCTGTATTACTACATGTCACACAGCAAGCAGCAGCAGCCCGTTATACTCAGTCACATCCTATGACAGCCTGGGGGGTACACTCACATGCTGTATTACTACATGTCACACAGCAAGCAGCAGCTGCCCGTTATACTCAGTCACATCCTATGATAGCCTGGGGGGTACACTCACCTGCTGTATTACTACATGTCACACAGCAAGCAGCAGCTGCCCGTTATACTCAGTCACATCCTATGACCGCCTGGGGGGTACACTCACCTGCTGTATTACTACATGTCACACAGCAAGCAGCAGCTGTCTGTTATACTCAGTCACATCCTATGACAGCCTGGGGGGTACGCTCACCTGCTGTATTACTACATGTCACACAGCAAGCAGCAGCTGTCTGTTATACTCAGTCACATCCTATGACAGCCTGGGGGGTACGCTCACCTGCTGTATTACTACATGTCACACAGCAAGCAGCAGCAGCCCGTTATACTCAGTCACATCCTATGACCGCCTGGGGGGTACGCTCACCTGCTGTATTACTACATGTCACACAGCAAGCAGCAGCTGCCCGTTATACTCAGTCACATCCTATGACCGCCTGGGGGGTACACTCACCTGCTGTATTACTACATGTCACACAGCAAGCAGCAGCAGCCTGTTATACTCAGTCACATCCTATGACCGCCTGGGGGGTACACTCACCTGCTGTATTACTACATGTCACACAGCAAGCAGCAGCAGCCCGTTATACTCAGTTACATCCTATGACAGCCTGGGGGGTACACTCACATGCTGTATTACTACATGTCACACAGCAAGCAGCAGCTGCCCGTTATACTCAGTCTCATCCTATGACAGCCTGGGGGGTACACTCACCTGCTGTATTACTACATGTCACACAGCAAGCAGCAGCAGCCCGTTATACTCAGTCACATCCTATGACAGCCTGGGGGGTACACTCACCTGCTGTATTACTACATGTCACACAGCAAGCAGCAGCAGCCCGTTATACTCAGTCACATCCTATGACAGCCTGGGGGGTACACTCACCTGCTGTATTACTACATGTCACACAGCAAGCAGCAGCAGCCCGTTATACTCAGTCACATCCTATGACAGCCTGGGGGGTACACTCACCTGCTGTGTTACTACATGTCACACAGCAAGCAGCAGCAGCCCGTTATACTCAGTCACATCCTATGACAGCCTGGGGGGTACACTCACATGCTGTATTACTACATGTCACACAGCAAGCAGCAGCTGCCCATTATACTCAGTCACATCCTATGATAGCCTGGGGGGTACACTCACCTGCTGTATTACTACATGTCACACAGCAAGCAGCAGCTGCCCGTTATACTCAGTCACATCCTATGACCGCCTGGGGGGTACGCTCACCTGCTGTATTACTACATGTCACACAGCAAGCAGCAGCTGTCTGTTATACTCAGTCACATCCTATGACAGCCTGGGGGGTACACTCACATGCTGTATTACTACATGTCACACAGCAAGCAGCAGCAGCCCGTTATACTCAGTCACATCCTATGACAGCCTGGGGGGTACACTCACCTGCTGTATTACTACATGTCACACAGCAAGCAGCAGCTGCCCGTTATACTCAGTCACATCCTATGACAGCCTGGGGGGTACACTCACCTGCTGTATTACTACATGTCACACAGCAAGCAGCAGCTGCCCGTTATACTCAGTCACATCCTATGATAGCCTGGGGGGTACACTCACATGCTGTATTACTGCATATCACACAGCAAGCAGCAGCTGCCCGTTATACTCAGTCACATCCTATGACCGCCTGGGGGGTACACTCACCTGCTGTATTACTACATGTCACACAGCAAGCAGCAGCTGCCCGTTATACTCAGTCACATCCTATGACCGCCTGGGGGGTACGCTCACCTGCTGTATTACTACATGTCACACAGCGTAGCAGCAGCTGTCTGTTATACTCAGTCACATCCTATGACAGCCTGGGGGGTACGCTCACCTGCTGTATTACTACATGTCACACAGCAAGCAGCAGCTGCCCGTTATACTCAGTCACATCCTATGACCGCCTGGGGGGTACGCTCACCTGCTGTATTACTACATGTCACACAGCAAGCAGCAGCTGCCCGTTATACTCAGTCACATCCTATGACCGCCTGGGGGGTACACTCACCTGCTGTATTACTACATGTCACACAGCAAGCAGCAGCAGCCCGTTATACTCAGTCACATCCTATGACAGCCTGGGGGGTACACTCACCTGCTGTATTACTACATGTCACACAGCAAGCAGCAGCAGCCCGTTATACTCAGTCACATCCTATGACAGCCTGGGGGGTACACTCACATGATGTATTACTACATGTCACACAGCAAGCAGCAGCTGCCTGTTATACTCAGTCACATCCTATGACAGCCTGGGGGGTACACTCACCTGCTGTATTACTACATGTCACACAGCAAGCAGCAGCAGCCCGTTATACTCAGTCACATCCTATGACAGCCTGGGGGGTACACTCACATGCTGTATTACTACATGTCACACAGCAAGCAGCAGCTGCCCGTTATACTCAGTCACATCCTATGATAGCCTGGGGGGTACACTCACATGCTGTATTACTACATGTCACACAGCAAGCAGCAGCAGCCCGTTATACTCAGTCACATCCTATGACCGCCTGGGGGGTACACTCACATGCTGTATTACTACATGTCACACAGCAAGCAGCAGCTGCCCGTTATACTCAGTCACATCCTATGACCGCCTGGGGGGTACACTCACCTGCTGTATTACTACATGTCACACAGCAAGCAGCAGCTGCCCGTTATACTCAGTCACATCCTATGACCGCCTGGGGAGTACGCTTACCTGCTGTATTACTACATGTCACACAGCAAGCAGCAGCTGCCCGTTATACTCAGTCACATCCTATGACCGCCTGGGGGGTACACTCACCTGCTGTATTACTACATGTCACACAGCAAGCAGCAGCAGCCCGTTATACTCAGTCACATCCTATGACCGCCTGGGGGGTACACTCACATGCTTTTATTACTACATGTCACACAGCAAGCAGCAGCAGCCCGTTATACTCAGTCACATCCTATGACCGCCTGGGGGGTACACTCACCTGCTGTATTACTACATGTCACACAGCAAGCAGCAGCTGCCCGTTATACTCAGTCACATCCTATGACAGCCTGGGGGGTACACTCACATGCTGTATTACTACATGTCACACAGCAAGCAGCAGCTGCCCGTTATACTCAGTCACATCCTATGACCGCCTGGGGGTACACTCACCTGCTGTATTACTACATGTCACACAGCAAGCAGCAGCTGCCCGTTATACTCAGTCACATCCTATGACCGCCTGGGGGGTACACTCACCTGCTGTATTACTACATGTCACACAGCAAGCAGCAGCTGCCCGTTATACTCAGTCACATCCTATGACCGCCTGGGGGGTACACTCACCTGCTTTTATTACTACATGTCACACAGCAAGCAGCAGCAGCCCGTTATACTCAGTCACATCCTATGACCGCCTGGGGGGTACACTCACCTGCTGTATTACTACATGTCACACAGCAAGCAGCAGCTGCCCGTTATACTCAGTCACATCCTATGACAGCCTGGGGGGTACACTCACATGCTGTATTACTACATGTCACACAGCAAGCAGCAGCTGCCCGTTATACTCAGTCACATCCTATGATAGCCTGGGGGGTACACTCACATGCTGTATTACTGCATATCACACAGCAAGCAGCAGCTGCTCGTTATACTCAGTCACATCCTATGACCGCCTGGGGGGTACACTCACCTGCTGTATTACTACATGTCACACAGCAAGCAGCAGCTGCCCGTTATACTCAGTCACATCCTATGACAGCCTGGGGGGTACGCTCACCTGCTGTATTACTACATGTCACACAGCAAGCAGCAGCTGTCTGTTATACTCAGTCACATCCTATGACAGCCTGGGGGGTACGCTCACCTGCTGTATTACTACATGTCACACAGCAAGCAGCAGCAGCCCGTTATACTCAGTCACATCCTATGACCGCCTGGGGGGTACGCTCACCTGCTGTATTACTACATGTCACACAGCAAGCAGCAGCTGCCCGTTATACTCAGTCACATCCTATGACCGCCTGGGGGGTACACTCACCTGCTGTATTACTACATGTCACACAGCAAGCAGCAGCAGCCTGTTATACTCAGTCACATCCTATGACCGCCTGGGGGGTACACTCACCTGCTGTATTACTACATGTCACACAGCAAGCAGCAGCAGCCCGTTATACTCAGTCACATCCTATGACAGCCTGGGGGGTACACTCACATGCTGTATTACTACATGTCACACAGCAAGCAGCAGCTGCCCGTTATACTCAGTCTCATCCTATGACAGCCTGGGGGGTACACTCACCTGCTGTATTACTACATGTCACACAGCAAGCAGCAGCAGCCCGTTATACTCAGTCACATCCTATGACAGCCTGGGGGGTACACTCACCTGCTGTATTACTACATGTCACACAGCAAGCAGCAGCAGCCCGTTATACTCAGTCACATCCTATGACAGCCTGGGGGGTACACTCACCTGCTGTATTACTACATGTCACACAGCAAGCAGCAGCAGCCCGTTATACTCAGTCACATCCTATGACAGCCTGGGGGGTACACTCACATGCTGTATTACTACATGTCACACAGCAAGCAGCAGCTGCCCATTATACTCAGTCACATCCTATGATAGCCTGGGGGGTACACTCACCTGCTGTATTACTACATGTCACACAGCAAGCAGCAGCTGCCCGTTATACTCAGTCACATCCTATGACCGCCTGGGGGGTACGCTCACCTGCTGTATTACTACATGTCACACAGCAAGCAGCAGCTGTCTGTTATACTCAGTCACATCCTATGACAGCCTGGGGGGTACACTCACATGCTGTATTACTACATGTCACACAGCAAGCAGCAGCAGCCCGTTATACTCAGTCACATCCTATGACAGCCTGGGGGGTACACTCACCTGCTGTATTACTACATGTCACACAGCAAGCAGCAGCTGCCCGTTATACTCAGTCACATCCTATGACAGCCTGGGGGGTACACTCACCTGCTGTATTACTACATGTCACACAGCAAGCAGCAGCTGCCCGTTATACTCAGTCACATCCTATGACAGCCTGGGGGGTACACTCACCTGCTGTATTACTACATGTCACACAGCAAGCAGCAGCTGCCCGTTATACTCAGTCACATCCTATGATAGCCTGGGGGGTACACTCACATGCTGTATTACTGCATATCACACAGCAAGCAGCAGCTGCCCGTTATACTCAGTCACATCCTATGACCGCCTGGGGGGTACACTCACCTGCTGTATTACTACATGTCACACAGCAAGCAGCAGCTGCCCGTTATACTCAGTCACATCCTATGACCGCCTGGGGGGTACGCTCACCTGCTGTATTACTACATGTCACACAGCGTAGCAGCAGCTGTCTGTTATACTCAGTCACATCCTATGACAGCCTGGGGGGTACGCTCACCTGCTGTATTACTACATGTCACACAGCAAGCAGCAGCTGCCCGTTATACTCAGTCACATCCTATGACCGCCTGGGGGGTACGCTCACCTGCTGTATTACTACATGTCACACAGCAAGCAGCAGCTGCCCGTTATACTCAGTCACATCCTATGACCGCCTGGGGGGTACACTCACCTGCTGTATTACTACATGTCACACAGCAAGCAGCAGCAGCCCGTTATACTCAGTCACATCCTATGACAGCCTGGGGGGTACACTCACCTGCTGTATTACTACATGTCACACAGCAAGCAGCAGCAGCCCGTTATACTCAGTCACATCCTATGACAGCCTGGGGGGTACACTCACATGCTGTATTACTACATGTCACACAGCAAGCAGCAGCTGCCTGTTATACTCAGTCACATCCTATGACAGCCTGGGGGGTACACTCACCTGCTGTATTACTACATGTCACACAGCAAGCAGCAGCAGCCCGTTATACTCAGTCACATCCTATGACAGCCTGGGGGGTACACTCACCTGCTGTATTACTACATGTCACACAGCAAGCAGCAGCAGCCCGTTATACTCAGTCACATCCTATGACCGCCTGGGGGGTACACTCACATGCTGTATTACTACATGTCACACAGCAAGCAGCAGCTGCCCGTTATACTCAGTCACATCCTATGACCGCCTGGGGGGTACACTCACCTGCTGTATTACTACATGTCACACAGCAAGCAGCAGCTGCCCGTTATACTCAGTCACATCCTATGACCGCCTGGGGAGTACGCTTACCTGCTGTATTACTACATGTCACACAGCAAGCAGCAGCTGCCCGTTATACTCAGTCACATCCTATGACCGCCTGGGGGGTACACTCACCTGCTGTATTACTACATGTCACACAGCAAGCAGCAGCAGCCCGTTATACTCAGTCACATCCTATGACCGCCTGGGGGGTACACTCACATGCTTTTATTACTACATGTCACACAGCAAGCAGCAGCAGCCCGTTATACTCAGTCACATCCTATGACCGCCTGGGGGGTACACTCACCTGCTGTATTACTACATGTCACACAGCAAGCAGCAGCTGCCCGTTATACTCAGTCACATCCTATGACAGCCTGGGGGGTACACTCACATGCTGTATTACTACATGTCACACAGCAAGCAGCAGCTGCCCGTTATACTCAGTCACATCCTATGACCGCCTGGGGGTACACTCACCTGCTGTATTACTACATGTCACACAGCAAGCAGCAGCTGCCCGTTATACTCAGTCACATCCTATGACCGCCTGGGGGGTACACTCACCTGCTGTATTACTACATGTCACACAGCAAGCAGCAGCTGCCCGTTATACTCAGTCACATCCTATGACCGCCTGGGGGGTACACTCACCTGCTTTTATTACTACATGTCACACAGCAAGCAGCAGCAGCCCGTTATACTCAGTCACATCCTATGACCGCCTGGGGGGTACACTCACCTGCTGTATTACTACATGTCACACAGCAAGCAGCAGCTGCCCGTTATACTCAGTCACATCCTATGACAGCCTGGGGGGTACACTCACATGCTGTATTACTACATGTCACACAGCAAGCAGCAGCTGCCCGTTATACTCAGTCACATCCTATGATAGCCTGGGGGGTACACTCACATGCTGTATTACTGCATATCACACAGCAAGCAGCAGCTGCTCGTTATACTCAGTCACATCCTATGACCGCCTGGGGGGTACACTCACCTGCTGTATTACTACATGTCACACAGCAAGCAGCAGCTGCCCGTTATACTCAGTCACATCCTATGACCGCCTGGGGGGTACACTCACATGCTGTATTACTACATGTCACACAGCAAGCAGCAGCTGTCTGTTATACTCAGTCACATCCTATGACAGCCTGGGGGGTACGCTCACCTGCTGTATTACTACATGTCACACAGCAAGCAGCAGCAGCCCGTTATACTCAGTCACATCCTATGACCGCCTGGGGGGTACGCTCACCTGCTGTATTACTACATGGCACACAGCAAGCAGCAGCTGCCCGTTATACTCAGTCACATCCTATGACCGCCTGGGGGGTACACTCACCTGCTGTATTACTACATGTCACACAGCAAGCAGCAGCAGCCCGTTATACTCAGTCACATCCTATGACCGCCTGGGGGGTACGCTCACCTGCTGTATTACTACATGTCACACAGCAAGCAGCAGCTGCCCGTTATACTCAGTCACATCCTATGACAGCCTGGGGGGTACACTCACATGCTGTATTACTACATGTCACACAGCAAGCAGCAGCTGCCCGTTATACTCAGTCACATCCTATGACCGCCTGGGGGTACACTCACCTGCTGTATTACTACATGTCACACAGCAAGCAGCAGCTGCCCGTTATACTCAGTCACATCCTATGACCGCCTGGGGGGTACACTCACCTGCTGTATTACTACATGTCACACAGCAAGCAGCAGCTGCCCGTTATACTCAGTCACATCCTATGACCGCCTGGGGGGTACACTCACCTGCTTTTATTACTACATGTCACACAGCAAGCAGCAGCAGCCCGTTATACTCAGTCACATCCTATGACCGCCTGGGGGGTACACTCACCTGCTGTATTACTACATGTCACACAGCAAGCAGCAGCTGCCCGTTATACTCAGTCACATCCTATGACAGCCTGGGGGGTACACTCACATGCTGTATTACTACATGTCACACAGCAAGCAGCAGCTGTCTGTTATACTCAGTCACATCCTATGACAGCCTGGGGGGTACGCTCACCTGCTGTATTACTACATGTCACACAGCAAGCAGCAGCAGCCCGTTATACTCAGTCACATCCTATGACCGCCTGGGGGGTACGCTCACCTGCTGTATTACTACATGGCACACAGCAAGCAGCAGCTGCCCGTTATACTCAGTCACATCCTATGACCGCCTGGGGGGTACACTCACCTGCTGTATTACTACATGTCACACAGCAAGCAGCAGCAGCCCGTTATACTCAGTCACATCCTATGACCGCCTGGGGGGTACGCTCACCTGCTGTATTACTACATGTCACACAGCAAGCAGCAGTTGCCCGTTATACTCAGTCACATCCTATGACCGCCTGGGGGGTACGCTCACCTGCTGTATTACTACATGTCACACAGCAAGCATTATATTTGTGATACCGTATCCCTCACTCCCACTATAATTTTTTGTTATATATATGTTTTTTCCCTGCTGATGCCTCAATCAATTAATTTTAATTAATGTTCTATACTAACATTGAATGTACTATGTGTGTTTGAACGCTGGCAATGATGGACTGTGTTCTATATAATATGCGTCTCAAAGATTTTCTGTCATTGCCTCTGTGTGACACATTATATACACCTTAAATACTCTGTGACAGACTCTTATAATTTCCTCTTGTCATCTCCAAATTTGTCTGAACCACATATCGCATATTGCACACACTGGAGTGTGATAATTAATTACTCTATTTATGGTATATGAACATATGTGGAAGTCAGCAGATGACTGTAGATCACTTAAAGAAAACACATAGTACTGGTTTATCTGCTTCTCTTTACACAGATAATGTGTTTATTTTATTGTATGCTGGCTGCAGGGGATGCTGGTATAATATACATTAGCATCAAGCACTAGTATGTTTAGTGATATATAAATTATTCACTAATTTATGACGTATAATTTTTGTAAACCGTACTATGGATGCCTTATACAGGTTGAGTCTCTCATATCCAGAATGCTTGGGACCAGGGGTATTTTGAATATTTGCATACCATAATGAAATATCTTGGGAATAGGACCCACATATACACACAGAATGCATTTATGTGTTATATACACCTTATACACACAGCCTGCAGGTCATTATATACAATATATTCAATAATTTTGTGGCTCAAACAAAGGCCCTCATTCAGAGCCACTCGCTAGCGGCAGTACGCTCGTTCCGATCGATGTTCGCACATCTGCGCATGCGTACGGATCGTTATACGCATGTGCGAACCAGTCAGTGCGGCCGAAATTCATGTGCTCGCAATATAGCGAATGCCTGCTATTTTGAGTGACAGAATGAGGCGTATGTGGGTGGTAACAGGGGAAGGTGCTTGAAAACGGGGAGTGGAGATCCGAACGCAGGCATGCTTAACGGTCAAAACGGGCGTTTAATGGGTGTGCATAATTAATACAGCAGCGTCATTGACCACGTCACTGGGTTATTTTATAGCCAGAACTGCTCGCAAGATTGTGGTAGAAAAAACCAACCACAAGAATAGCGAGCAGTTCATACGCTGGTCGATGTACTCGATTAATCTAATAAATAGCGGACATGACGTATGGTACGTGCGGCCAGAGGGCGTTTTTAACAAATAAACGAGCGTATGTTTTGCTCGCTCATTCAGACTTAGAGGTGTGAACAGACTGCAATTTGCGAACTGATCATTTGAATAGCCACCCCTTGTTTTAGAACGAACGACCGCAAATAGCGAACGGCTCTGAATCAGGCCCAAAGTTTGTGTACAGAAATGAAATTCATTTATGTTTCATATACACCTTATACACACAGCCTGAAGGTTATTTTATACAATATTTTTAATAATTTGTGCCTTAGACAAAGTTTGTCTACATTGAACCATGAAAAATCGTGAAACCGAAAGATTGCATAAGAAAAGAGGTGTGTTAAACCTCTAGGATGGGGGCCGGCATGTATGCAAATTACTGTTTAGAGTTAGCCTATCGTTAGCAGGGGCGGGTTTTCAATAGAGACATTATATAAGGGGCTAGAAGTGAGGGCCAAAGCCTCTTGGTTCCAGATTGCCCACCCTCCCTTCCCTTTGCAATTATTGGCAGGTTGTTGTAGTTAATTATGTAGTGGCGGGAAAGAACGGCAGTTCACCAGTCCAGGTGCAATTATGATTTAAGGGCGCTCCCTTCGTTGACTGGTAGTTGGCTGTACCAACCTAACGGGGGGCAGTATCATCACCTAAACGGGTGGGTAGTCAAGTTAGAGGGTGAGCGTTACCTTTTGTGTTTGACATGGTTTACATGGTTATGTGTATGCACTCTGGGCGATCTACGCCTGCTATGTCTTTTGTTGTTTGTGTGTGGGCATAGCAGATCTGGCTGATTTCTGGCCGTCCTTTCTTTGCCACCATACATCCTTAATTAATTTAAGAATTAATAAATAATATTAATTTCTCCAATAAATCGCCATCAAGTTATCTGCCAAATCCACGTCTCAGTGTCTTTATTTTATGTTAGTATGATAAGTGGTTTGCACACATGACAACACCTCATCCGATAGAAGGTTTAGTGAAACCGAAAGATTGCATAAGAAAAGAGGTGTGTTAAACCTCTAGGATGGGGGCCGGCATGTATGCAAATTACTGTTTAGAGTTAGCCTATCGTTAGCAGGGGCGGGTTTTCAATAGAGACATTATATAAGGGGCTAGAAGTGAGGGCCAAAGCCTCTTGGTTCCAGATTGCCCACCCTCCCTTCCCTTTGCAATTATTGGCAGGTTGTTGTAGTTAATTATGTAGTGGCGGGAAAGAACGGCAGTTCACCAGTCCAGGTGCAATTATGATTTAAGGGCGCTCCCTTCGTTGACTGGTAGTTGGCTGTACCAACCTAACGGGGGGCAGTATCATCACCTAAATGGGTGGGTAGTCAAGTTAGAGGGTGAGCGTTACCTTTTGTGTTTGACATGGTTTACATGGTTATGTGTATGCACTCTGGGCGATCTACGCCTGCTATGTCTTTTGTTGTTTGTGTGTGGGCATAGCAGATCTGGCTGATTTCTGGCCGTCCTTTCTTTGCCACCATACATCCTTAATTAATTTAAGAATTAATAAATAATATTAATTTCTCCAATAAATCGCCATCAAGTTATCTGCCAAATCCACGTCTCAGTGTCTTTATTTTATGTTAGTATGATAAGTGGTTTGCACACATGACAACACCTCATCCGATAGAAGGTTTAAAAGGTTTCATTATCTCAGTCATGTCAAAAAAGTTCCGTATTTCGGAATATTTGGATATGGGAGACTCAACCTATATACAATTATTTCCTGTGTATATAGACTGTGAAAGACTGCTGCTTCAATCACTAATTATTGAGACTTGAATAATTTATCAATATTTGCTGTATTATTGCCTATAAATGATATATCTGTCTATTTTAATGTTTGCCTTAGTATTGACTTATATTTTTTTTAACATAATTTAATAAAAGTTAGATTTTACATTAGCTACTAAGTGCCCCCAAAAAGATGAGAGTTCTTTTCTTCTCTTTCCCCCCTTGTGATTATAATATTTATACTCTCAGGGGAGCACCCCCACATGAGACAGCGGTATCTGAGGATACAATATTGATCTGTAATAGTGGGTGTAAGATTACATTGCTTGCTACTCATCTACTCTATTTACCATCCTCTATCCACTTGTGCTCGGGTATCCCTATTTTTCCCTTTCCTTTACAATTTAGAATCAACGTGTAGCAAAAGCTGCAAGATGTACACCTGATCTAAGTTATGAAGATGTTCAGCCACCAACGGTAGCCAGTAATGAGCAGTTTGATTCTCAATATAAGACCCATAGTTGAAGTTGATTCATGGATAGAATGGTGTAGAAAGAAGATAACTCGGTACATTAGCTTTTTTACATGCAGTAAGAACATCGTTATCAGAGATTTTCATATATATTGTTAGAGTGTAACTAGCCATTTGCTTCAGAACTGCACAACAAATAATTAAACTTAAAATAATGTTTGCCGTCTCTCCTCCCATCTGATCATCTTCTCCCACTTCCACCCCCAAGATATTGCCCCTGCTTCTCCTCACCACTGGAACTCTTTTCCTGACTCTCCACATCCCTCACTACATACAGGGGTATTCAATATGAACGGTTAACTTCCCTGGCGAAGTTAACGTTTCATATCTGAGTTTTTTTCTGCGTAAAGGTATGGTGCGCGCTCCCGCTTATCCCCTGATTCAATATCAAATTAACGAAAACAGGAAACTCCGAAGTTGGATTTGCGTAAAGTTACGAATTTTTCCTTAAAATAATTGTAAGACCCCCCTAAAGTTGTAAAAACATGGGGGATCACTATGGGTACCCCCGTTTTAGCCTTTAATTGAAAGTCGGGGATTTAAATAGCCGCAGCAGGTGTTTTTTTCCCGACATTGAAGAAGTGATGCAGAAGAGCACTTAGGTTATTTTTTTCGTTTTTTTAAGTGGTCCCATCAAATTTGGGGTACATGAAAATGGGTACTAGCATATTTTGATGTCCCTAAAGTAAGTTTTTAAAAATTCTGCATTTGTGCACCTGCCGCTATAAATCTATTCTAGAGTACACCTGCCGCATACTCGCAGAATAGCCCTGAACCTATTGTTAAACAATTTTTTCCCTTTTTTTTTTTTTGCACCCCAATTTTTTTAATTAATTTTTTGGGGTGTCCCTATTTTTTTTTTTTTTTACCAATTATATTTTTATTAGATACCGTAAATAAATTGAAATATTATAATAATCTCAACAATAACATATACAAAAAATAAAATAAAATAATATTTAAAAACACAATAAAATAAAAGGAGGGGGACAAAAGAAAAAGAGTAAATAGCTAAATTTTTGATACTACACACTCAGAAAATACATACAAATATCACATTTTCAAAACGGTATTGTATAACCCAGTTCTATATCGACAAAACAATACACTTTTGGAACTCAAGAGACAATATTATTGGAAGGAGAAGGAGAATGTAGTATTCCAATATCAGTTGGGCCAGGTCTCAAGGGATTTCCTCCCAGACTATCCCTATATTCTTTCCATTTAAACCACAGCATATGGGGCGAAGAGACCGCAGTAGAATAGTTGCTGTCCGCTGTCTCAAAATCACAATGGCAATTTACTTTATTTATTATATGACCTAAGCTGGGCACACAGTCTGTTCTCCACAATTGAGCAATAGCAGCTTTTGCAGAAATCAGAATGTGCCCCAATATATATCTATCTCCCTTTGATAAGTTCCCTGGGAAAAAATGAAACAGAGCAATAACCGGGTCCAGTGGTATCCCCACTCCCGCAATGTCCCCAATCAAGGTGAACACTTCGACCCAAATAGGTCTCAGTAGAGGGCATGACCAAAATACATGGAAGATACTGCCCACTTCTCCACACTTTCTCCAGCAAAATTTAGAAATGGATGGCCAAATCTTATGTTGTTTCTCAGGGGTGAAATATGATCTATGGAGCAATTTTAAGAACATTTCTGAGTGGTTCATACAACGGGACATCTTATAGCAGGTTCGAAAAACCATTTCCCAATCTTCCTTTTCCAATGTTCTTGACCAATCCTTCTCCCATTTTTGTAATGATGTGAATTTGTTTGGTCTATTCTCCGTTATTAGCTGTTGATACCACCATGTAATGCCACCTTTTTGAGTAGAGGACTGGAATTGTTTTAGTATATACCCAGGTAAGGAACTGTGTTGGAGATTGAGGGAGGGTAGGCTCTGAACCCAATGCCGCATCTGCAAGTATTTAAAAAAATCCTGTTTCGGGAGACTGAACTTACTCTGAAGCTCAGAAAAGGAGATAACTTTTCCACCCGACATCATATCCCCCAATGAATTAATTCCTGCAGCATTCCAAGACTCCACCTGTAGGTTTCCAATTAGTCTAGCTATACAAGATAATGAGAGAGCAGTTGTCGGTAAGGAAACATCTTCACGCTTAATAACGAATCTATTCCATGCCTGTATTGTGGCACCAACTGAACCAGAGTGCCTGGAACTTGGGGGCTCTGCGGCGACCGGAAGCCATAACAAATCTGGGAGAGCTAGGGGTTTAACGGCCTCCGATTCCCACGCAACCCAAGGTTTAATGTTATCCTCCATAAACCAATCTCTCGCCTGATTTATCAAACAAGCATACTGGTATTTCTCTATATCTGGGAATGCAACTCCTCCTTCAAGTTTAGGTAAAGAGAGAGTTGCTCTTGCTATTTTCGGCCTACCCCCTTTCCAGATGTATCGGCCTATGGCTTTGTTAAATTTATTGCACATAGGTTTAGGAAGAACTCTGGGAATAGTACGAAACAGATACAGCAGTTTTGGCAGTAGCACCATTTTAAAGGCAGCTATTCTGCCCAGCCAGGATACTTCATGTAGCATCCAGTCTTTCAAGGCCACTTCAAAATTGGCCAGTAGAGGGGCATAATTGCATTCAATTATATCTTTGGTTCTAGTCAGGCGCACTCCTAAATATTTCAGGGAACATGATACCCATGAATAGTTAAAGGATGATTTTAAAAATTCTAATGTGTCCGTGGGGATATTTATTGGGAGGGCTTCGGATTTATTAGAATTAAGCTTATATAATGAGACCCTTGAATAAGCATCCAGCAGATGGTGTAGAGCAGGGAGGGAGTCTCGGGGATTATACAGACTAATCAAAACATCATCCGCAAATAGACAAATTTTGTGGCTAGTATTCCCCAGCTTAGGGCCCTGAATTTCATGTGACCCTCTGATTTTTTCAGCCAGAGGCTCAATTGCTAGCGCGAAAATTAATGGGGAGAGAGGACACCCCTGACGGGTGCCATTAGAGATGCTAAAATTAGAGGAAAGGCAACCGTTTACATATACCCTAGCTGAGGGGACCGTGTACAATGCCAGAATGGAATCTACAATTAATCCCTGAAACCCAAATTTTGTAAAAACCTCCCGGAGGTAGCCCCAGTGTAGTCTGTCGAAGGCCTTTTCCGCGTCTAATGATAAGAGTAGTAGTTGTTTTTGAGCCTTCTCACAATGTTCTATAATATTAAAGGCTCGTCTGGTGTTATCAGGTGATTGGCGACCCATAACAAAACCCACCTGGTCTGCATTAATTAAAGATGGTAGCAGTGGGTTGAGTCTTAAAGCTATTAATTTGGCGAAGAGCTTAATATCAGCATTTAGTAGAGCAATGGGCCTATAATTCTGAACCTCAGTGGTGGGTTTGCCTGGTTTATGAATGGCTATAATCTGGGCTTCTAGCATTTCTTTGGGAAATACTCCTGACTTGGTAGCTTCATTAAACACTAGTAAAAGTACCGGCGCCAAATCCGCCTTGTAAACCTTATAAAAATTAGAGGGATATCCATCAGGACCAGGGGCTTTATCTAAGGGCATGAGATCTATAGCTTTCTCAACCTCTTCTATGGTCCACGGAGCATTAAGAGTTTCACATGTGGCCGAGTCTAGGACAGGGATTTCTACATCCCTGAGGAACTCTTTAATTCCCTCTAAGCTTGGTTGAGGAGTAAAAGGATCCTCCCGTAGATTATATAATTTAGCATAATACTCAGCAAAGGAGTTTGCTATTTTAAACGGATCGATCACCCTACCCCCTTTCGATTTATTAATCGAATATATCTTTTCTCTAGCCCGCTTTCCTCTTAACTTACGGGCAAGTAATCTCGATGCACGGTTTCCAAATACATAGAACTTCTGATTCAAACGGGCAAGGTTCCTATGCACCTCCTGTAGTAAAAAGACATTAAGTTGCTTGCGTGCCCCAGCTAACTCTTTATATATGGTTTTATTTGCTGGGTCCGCTTTATGAGCTGTTTCTAGTGAGATAACAACCTCTTCTAAGTTTGCCCATTTTAATCTATATTCTCGTTTAAACTTGGCGGCAATTTGTATTGCAGAGCCCCGAACAACAGCCTTCAAGGTGCACCAAAAATTAAAGACAGAGGTCTCATCTGGTTTGTTATTGATTAAGTATTCCGATAAGGACTTCTGAATATGTTGTTGAGCCTCTGGCTGAGCAAACATATGTTTACCTAATCTCCACGGGCCAGGGATATGTTGTCTATGTGCAATGTCCCATGAAAAGAAAATAGGGGAATGATCAGACCATGCCATAGGCATAATATCTATTTTTTTAATAGAAGATAGCGTAAATTTATCAGCTAGTACTAAGTCTATTCTTGAGTACGAGCCATGAACATGTGAGAAAAATGAGAAATCTCTATCTGCTGGATGTTTAATTCTCCAAATGTCATATAGCTCATATTCTGCAAGGAGCTGTCGGAATCCTCTAGAACACTCGGTAGACTGCTGATTCCTGGGCAAACTTTTACTGGACCTATCTAACAAGGGGTCGGGCACAAGGTTAAAGTCTCCCATAATAATAATGGCACCTTTACTGTATTTCTGGAGAAAAGCACAAAATTTCCTACAAAAATTCAATTGACGTGTATTGGGGGCATATAGGGACGCTATGGTAACCTCCTTACCCTCTAATTGACCCACCAGCACTAAATATCTCCCTCCCGGGTCAGAATATTGTTTGTTCAGTACAAATGAACAATGTTTTGAGATAAGGATTGCTACTCCAGCTTTCTTAGATGGACCGCTAGCCATATAGCAAAGGGGAAATCTATCATTATTAAACGCTGGTGGAGAGGAGACGCAGAAATGTGTCTCCTGAACTGCTACAATTTGAGCCTTTAATTTATGGAAATGATTTAAAGCGAGCCTTCTCTTATGCTGTGAATTAAGCCCTTTGGCATTAATTGATATCAGATTAACCATAATAAAGTATTATGAGATAGTTGAAAACCAGTGGGAATTTGTAACCCCTGAGCTGTGTATAGCGACAATTTGAATCAGTACATCTTGGCCTACTACAATCAAATAATAAAAAAACAAAAGGGGGAAGAAAAAATAAATGAATAAATAAAAAACAGAAAAATAAAAACACAATGATAAAAATTAAATAACAACAAAAAGATAAACTAACTGAAATGCCCTCACTTGAGGTCAGAGACGGTTGCCTAACCATGGCAACACGATTGGGGTACATGGGAAATTAAACACATGTCATACACCACCTTAAACAACATTAGGAATACAAGGTCATAACTATAACCTAGATCAGCGGAACTTCTAGACCTGAGATAAGATAACTTGAATTTCTCCCCAGCCTACAGAGGAACTCATTTAGACACTATGACCAACATAATAACAAAGAATCTAACTCAATATTACAGTCTTACGGTTCTTGAGACTAATCAACTCTACCATATAGGCATGGGGAAAAAACAAAAAACAAAGTTATTCGAAATCATTACGATTCAGCAGTCGACCAGTCCTTCTGAATATGGCGAAGAGGAGAGCATCTAGAAGAGGACACTTCTACCTTCATCTCTGAAAGAAATTTCTCACCCTCTTCAATAGAGGAAATGGTGGTCAAGGAGCCATTGCGTGAGATGAGGAGTTTAGTAGGAAAGCCCCATCTGTAAAGAATATCAGCTTTTCGAAGGGCAGAAGTGATAGGTTGAAGTGAACGTCTCTTTAGTAGAGTAGCCTGCGATAGATCTCCATATAATTGCAACTGGCCCATAACAGCGGCCGTTTCCTCCGATGGACGAGCAGCTTTCAACAGAGCCTCTTTAATATGGAAGAAGTGCATACACATGAGGACATCTCTTGATGCGTTCTCTGGTGCCCTTTTGGCTTTGGGGAGCCTATGAATACGGTCGATCAAAAGATCAGTAGATTTCGCAGAAGGAAGAAGCTTTTGAAACAGAGACATTGTGTAATCGTGGAGGCTGCTATTGGATATATTCTCAGGAACGCCTCGTAGCTTTAGATTATTTCGGCGTGAACGGTCCTCCAAGTCACACACTTTATCTTTGAGTGATGCTATTTCATTCTGCATTGCTTCATGCATTGTGATGAGATCGTTATGTGACCCCACCACTTCACCCATTTTCGTCTCCAAATCATCCGTACGACCTCCAAGATCATCTGTGGAGTGTTGACAAGACTGAAGAGTAGCCCAAAATTCAGCTGCAACTTCATTTTTAAATTGTGAGAGGAGTTTTTTCATTGTACCCACTGTAAGAACTTCTCCATCCTCTGAAGTATCCTGAGAGGGGCCCGGAGGTGTCGCCCCTTCGCTTTGTGCAGGTTGAGATATAGCGGACCCCTTTCGTGCTGCAGACTCCTCAACAGCCTTTGATTTAGGAGATTGAGATGAGGCTTTGAAGAAAGAAATTTGAGAGACAGGTTTCTCGACTCTCGGCTTCTTAGGCGCCATGTATGATATTAAGATTGTTGCAGAATAGAAATATGAATTAGCACAGACACACCAACATGTAATGACTTCAATATGCTGAACTGATCTCAGGTCTTACTATAGGCGGTATTGAACATGTGTTAAAGTAAAGTAGCGACTACATCTCACTGAGTTCAGAATATACTTGCAGAGTAATTACTGATAGATTTGCTCAAATAAAATAAAATTGGCTGTGCTTAAGCAGAAGAGTCAGCCTGAATACTTTCCAAAATGGCCACCGGACCTTTATAGAGATCTCATTTCAGGCCTGGCTGTGCTGGGGAAAATCTGCCCCTGACTCTTGGATGTCAGGACTGGGGGAAAGACAGGAGGGGAGCAATCTCAAGCCAGTTTATATCAGGCAGCCTAAGCCACCTACTCACACCAGCAGGACAGCGCAGTTGACAGATGCAGGCTGAGTGCAGGACGCCCAGCTACAAATACAGCCGACTCCTGGGGCCTGTTAATCCTCCTTCTAGAGGGTAAGGTGAGCACCAGCAGTCCCTCAAAGAGATCTCCGGATAATGCGGGGCAGGAGAGAGAGGCTACCTTAAGGCGCGAGTTGCGCGTTACCGCGGGGCGCTCCGGCGGGTCCCACTCCAAATCCAGTCCCCGGCTTCACAGGTCTGACAGGCCTCAGTGCGTCGCTATGCGCCGGTGGTCGGCTGACACTTTCCCCGGACTTCTGACACAGCCGCAGGTGTCCCAGCAGACTCCCGAGAGGCCCCGCAAAGCGCTTCAGACCTTTGGGGTCCGGGAGAGGGTCTCATTAACCCCTTTTGTAGGGGATTCAGCAGGAGCCCACAGGGATTGTGTCCACTCGCGTCTGCAGTCAGGCCACGCCCCCCCTATTTTTTTTTTTTAAACTTTTTTTGACACAGTTCTTTTTTAAATGACATTCTCAGGGGTGCAGGCTATTTTTTTTAAGCCTGCACCCCTAAACCCCATTCTGCACTTTTTTTCGACACCTATTCAATGGTGAAAACTTATCCACGTTTTTTAACTTCGACTTTTCAAAAATGCGATAAGTCTTTGATATTGAATATGGTGTAAAAGTAAAACCTGCGATAATGACGTCTTAATTGCGATATTAACGCAAAAATGATGTTATTGCACCCATATTGAATACCCCTGATAGAGTACTATCATCTCCTTCCCACTGCCAACAATGGCACCAAACCTGTGGGATCAGCCAATGCTACTTCTTCGGATCAGTGGCGTAACTACTGTCCCCGCAGCCCCTGCGGTGGCTTGGGGGTCATAGCTTCGCCACTGCAACTGTGAGCGCTGGCCTCTGAAGTGATAGAAGGCTAAGGAAGTATCCGATCACTTCAGAGGCCAGCGTTCCCAGTAATGCAGTGCGCAGGTGATGTCATGACGTCAGCCGCGATGTGAGGGACCTGAGCGGCCCCATCTGCTGGATCAATTTAGATCCAGTCAGCATGGCAGGGGGAGAGACAGCCCGGATGACAGCTGCACTGAGTCAGGTAAGTACAGAGGGGGAGAGGTTTGGGGGGGCACGGCTACAGGAGAGGGCACTACTTGAAGGGGCACAACTACAGGGGGCACTATTTGAAGGGGCACAACTAGAGGGGAACTACTTGAAGGGGCACAACTACAGGGGCACAAATACAGGGGTACTACTTGAAGGGCCACAGCTAAAGGGGGCACTACTTGAAGGGACACAACTAGAGGGGAACTACTTGAAGGGGCACAACTACAGGGGCACAACTACAGGGGGCACTACTTGAAGGGACACAACTAGAGGGGAACTACTTGAAGGGGCACAACTACAGGGGCACAACTACAGGGGTACTACTTGAAGGGCCACAGCTAAAGGGGGCACTACTTGAAGGGGCACAACTACAGGGGCACTACTTGAAGGGGCACAGCTACAGGGGGCACTACTTGAAGGGGCACAGCTACAGGGGGCACTATTTGAAGGGGCACAACTACAGGGGCACTACTTGAAGGGGCACAACTACAGGGGGCACTACTTGAAGGGGCACAACTACAGGGGGCACTACTTGAAGGGGCACAACTACAGGGGGCACTACTTGAAGGGGCACAACTACAGGGGCACATCTACAGGGGGCACTACTTGAAGGGGCACTACTTGAAGGGGCACAACTACAGGGGCACTACTTGATGGGGCACAACTACAGGGGCACTACTTGAAGGGGCACAACTTCAGTGGGCACTACTTGAAGGGGCACAACTACAGGGGGCACTACTTTAGGGGCACAACTAAGGGGGCACTGCATGGGCACAGCTACAGGGAGCACTGCATATTGGCACTACTTTAAGGGGCACGACTACAGGGAGCATTGCATAAGTGGCACTAGTACAGGGGTCATTGCATATGGGGCACAACTATAGGGGGCACTGTATAAGGGACGCTAACTTGATAAACACAGTTTACAGGTTATAAACTATGTTCCCAATAATCTAGTTCTACATTGACATACAAACTGTGCAACCTGTCTTGAGCTGAGGTGACAGACTGGCAGGAGCAAAGAGGAGGGTTGGTGAAGTAGATCTGCAAGGGTGGGATGTAATGGGCATTACTGTGTGGCATAATGTGCTATTAGGGGCATTACTGTGTGGCATTATGTGGTATAAGGGGCATAATGTGTAAGGGGCATTACTGTGTGGCATAATGTGTTGTATGTGGCATTACGGTGTAGCATAATGTGAAATAGGGGCATTACGGAGAGGCATAATTTGTTATAAGGGTATTACTGTGTGTCATTATGTGTTATACGTGGCATTATTGTGTACTGTGCTCTGTCCAGGGGGCTGTATTATTATCATGGCTAATCCAGGGGTGTGATGTGCTGTACATGCACAGACTGGCCATTGCTGGCAACAACAGCGTGATGCCACTAAGGAGTGGGATGTCGCTGGAGTTTGTCGGAGAGGCAAGTTATGATAAATGCCAATGGCATATTGTTAGTATCACTGTAATACTAGAAAAATTATGCCACTGGTAATAAGCATCTTCAGGGCCCGAATAAGGCTTGTGGGGCCCCCGGGGAAACTTAGTTGTGAAGGCCCTTCCAACAAAAGTGACACACCACAGTGTCCCCCCCATATGTCCCAAGATGCCTCCCACCCTGAATATGCCTTACAGTGCCCCCATTTGCTACACAGTGCCGCCATCACCACATGACCCTTCCCCCACACATGCCTCTGAGACTGGGACTTATCTTTCTCCATTTTATTTCTCTCCATGGCTTTACTGAATAGACCCCTCACTCCCTTTCTACTCTTCTGTGTTCTGCATCAACAGTCACAAGTCATACAGTGTAGAGCGGCTCCCAAGTGAGTCCCCGCATCAGCGCCATGGACATGATACTGTACATCACATGACGCTGATGAGGGTATCGGGTGCCACTCTGCGCTGTACACACTCACTGTGCATGCAGAAGATCCCTGGACCTCATTCAGAGTCGATCGCTTGCTGCAAGCGATTGCTCTGAATGAGGGCGGCCACTTACTTTTTAAAGTGCCGCCTTCTGGTCGATCGCTAGGCTGTGGGTTACCACCCACAACTCTAGCGACCGACCAGGGTGATGGTCACGATGGTCATCACCATCGCGACCATCGGGGCTTACAACCAGACCCTAAGGTTGGGTCTGGGCTCTTGTAAGCCCCAGGGAACTTCCTGCTCTGTTTGAGCAGGAAGTTCCCCACTGACATCATCAATGATGTCAGTGGGGCCGCCCCCAAATGGCAAGCGTTCCGACTGAAACACCTCTGTTTAGCCGGGCACACCCCCGGCCCGCCCAGCAAACGGGGTGAGCTGTCACTCAACATCGACAGCTCGCCCCGTCTGCTACGAGACCCCTAGCGACGGAGCGCCCATCGCTAGCCGGGTCTCGCGCATGCGCACGACAGAGCCGGCTCCGTCGTGCGCATGCTCTGTGGGGACCATCGACCCGGTTGCGAGCGCATCGGCGCTTGCGACCAGGTCTGAATGAGACCCACAGAGCCACGGCAGCCCCGGTCTGTGAACAGGTGCCTCTGGTCATTTGTTCTCTGCTATTGCATGGTCATACTGACCATGTGTGTGGGGCCCTGGGGTGATTGCCCCTGCCGTGTGCCCCCCCCCCAATCTGGCCCTAAGCTTTGTTGATAAATGTAGCCCTATGTTTCCTCTTTGTTTTCTCTTTCTTGTCCTTTTTTTTCTCTAATCTGTATGCTAATGGATTAATTACCTACCTGATGTCATTATGATATGACTGATTCTTTTTTGAGCCTTTGTGTGATGCTACAGCTTGATAAAATGTCTAATACAGATCAGAAATGCTGCTATTTATGCACCAATAAATGACTCTAGTTTATGCAGATTCTGCTGCTTGGCGTCCCCTTCCTCTTTGTCTGAATACTACCCCATAGGGCCGGATTCACCGGATTCAAAATTGTATGATACGCTTCACAGGGAAGCGACTGTGCGATACCATACAGCTAATATGCTAATGCCGCAGGTGGCCACTGGTATGAATAGACGCCTTCTGACCGCACCACAGATTCGAGTGTTTCGTCCAACGACGTAACATTGGATCTACTGTGACACTATCGGCAGTCTGAGTAACCCTGAGGTTATTCAGATTGACCCTCGCCGAGGCCAGGAAACAGGGAGGAGTGTCCCTATTTTCTGTAACGGAGGCCAGGTCTGCTCACTCCCCACCCACCACCACCGGGCACAGCCTGTCAATTAGACGGAAATCACTGGGAGAATGGCGTGGCGGTCGTTTCCCCAGAGATTTGCGCATGCACAGTAGAGAAAATAGCATGGCCTCCATATTCATGGAGACTAGCGCATGCGCAGTAGACCCTGGCACCAGGGGCATCTTAAGAGAGGAGGGGGCCCGTGTGCACTCCCGTGCGGGGCCCCCTCCTCTCTTCCCGGTGGCCGGCAGCCGACTGATGCGGCCGGCCAGCCACCGGACCATTAGTTCTGAGCAGCGCTGACACCCGCCGTGGGACCACGGGGAGGTAAGTTTAAAATAATATGGGTGCAGGGTGTGCGGTGCGGGGCCGTGTTAGGTGCCCTTATGGGGAGTAAGGAGTAGAATAAAGTGTAGGGAGAAGCAAATGAGGGAAGAGGTCCCTGCTCGTGAGAGCTTACATTCTAATGGGGAGGGGCAGACAGACCGGCGTGATACAGAAGGGGTAGATAGGGAGGAAAGAACATGAGGTGGGTTAGGATGAGAGCTGGAAGGCCTTGATGAAGTAGTGGGTCTTGAGAGCCCGTTTGTAGAGAGGTAGAGAGTCTGATAGGGAGAGGGAGAGAGTTCCAGAGGTAGGGAGCAGCACGGGCAGAATCTTGGAGGCGGGAGTGGAGGAAGTAATCAGTTAGCAAGAGAGGCGGCATGTATTTGTTGAGCGAAGTGGGTGGGCGGGAGTGTGAAGGGAGAGAAGGTCAGAAATGTAAGTGGGAGATGAATGGGTGAGGGCATTGTAGGTGAGTATGTAAATATATATATATATCTATATATATCTATATATATATATATATATATATATATGAACCACTTATTATGATACGGAAAAAGCTGCTATCACTCTGACAGATTTGTCAGAGTTCTCTGTGATCTATTTAAAAAGAAAAGAAATAGCATACTCTTTATAACATTCACATGTTTCTAGAACGAGAATTTTCTTTTTAAAAGGGTAACAAATGTGTCATACAAATTCAATTTGAAAGAATGTTATACAATTTCTGAAATTAAACATTGAAATGTACTCGCTCTAAAACCATAGAAAACTTTCATTATATGAGGGGCCTTCTCCCCTTAGCTTGTGGAGGAATGTCTCTCATAGATAAAATCACTTGTGAATGTAAACAATCTCGGCTGCAGGTCATAAAAACAAAAACTTTAAAACATTCTAAAGCTGGGTGCACACTGATAGATATATCGGTTGTTCTACTGAACGGGCAATATTTCTATGTCATCCAAACCAAGATACTTCATACAGTACTTTGTACAGTAGAATGGCATGTGTTAGATCCAAGGTCTAATTCTCAAAAACTTAAACTAGTAATTGGTTGCCGTGGGTTATCTCACATTAACTAGGATCAATGAAGAGGCCTCATTGATTCCATGTACTGTGCATCCACTCACCTCCATTAAAGTCAGATAAGGCTTCTTTAAATTAAGGATATGTAGGTTACCAATGATAGGCAGAGGTCTCGGGCCTGGAGGAAAATTCTTTGGTGTTGTCTTCCAGTCATTAAACACAGAGGAAATGTATAGAACCAGCAATGCCAGCACCACAGCCCAAACCACAGAGTATAGGAATTCCATCTCTCACTCTCCCTGGGACTAGGCTGCTGACTGATTCTTGGAGAAAATGTGCCATGATCGGTATATCAGAGGTTTCTATACCTTTAAACCACGCACCTCCCACATTCCCCAGGTATACATTCCAATAACATGACACCACAGATTAAACACCGTGACAGCTCTGCAAGTGTGGGGCAAAGCAATTGCTATCCCAGTCACATTTTTATTTTATTTTTAATAACTATCATCCATCTTTCATTTATCATGGAAATGCCAACCCAGAGCCAAATGTAATGGCCTGCGAGTTGCGGCAAGTGCAGAGATTCATCCAGCCTAGCTGCAATATTTATAGCAGTTATATATATAAACCGTCAGACTTACATACGTACATGGGAGATAGTATGGTCATCTGCTCTGCTGTTAACTAGAGATGAGCGGGTTCGGTTCTCAGAGAACCGAGCCCACCCGAATTTTGCAGATCCGAGTCAGATCCAAGCAGGCTTGGAGTTTCCTGCCTGACTCGGATCTCGAAACCGAGGCAAAACCATAGAGTCGGAAATCTCACGGTTCGCGAGCTTACGTCTCTATGATCAATGTAGTATATAGGGACCACGCGGCGGACGCTATTTCACTCTGGCTGTGGAGACTGAACAGGGAGGGTGGGTAGTGTAGGGCTGGGAGAGTGGTGCTGTGTTCTATGTCCTGGGCTGGTGCTGCTGAGTGCTGATCCATTCTGGGCTGGTGCTCTGCTGTCTGCTGTGTCCATCTGGGCTGGTGCAGAATACATCTGGGCTGGTGCTGCGTCCATCTGGGCCCAAGTTCTGGACTCCCCCCAAAAAAATATACAGTATATAGTGTAACAAAAATAAAAATGTGTCTTTTAGTGTAATATTTTTCTGTGTGTGTGTGCATGTTAGGCTTAAGATCCAGCAACGCAAGTTGCAACCTAGTGCTGCCCGACTCCAGTCGTGATCAATCGCTGCTCTGGGCCCAAGTTCTGGAGCTGAAAAAAAATAAAAGTCAATTCTTTTTTATGTCTAATATTTCTGTGTGTGTGCCTGACTGCACGTGTGTGAATTTTGAAACCGCACCTTGGCTACACTATTGGTGCTTGTGACACTGCTTCAAGACCGCAGAAAATATGGAGGGCTGTCACATGACAGGAGAGCAAGACCAAGAACCACATGTTGTAGGTGTCACCAGCAGTGCAAGGCCGTCAACTTCCTCATCCTCTATGAAGGCCCATGCCTCAGGGCTTAAGTCACGCTCATCGATATGGTAAAGCCACTTGTACTGAAGTTAAGAAAAAAAAATTGAAAGGAAATTTGCCTTTAGATAAACCAAAAATTGGCGATATGCCATTCACTACACAAAGTGGCAAGGAAAGGATAAGGCCTTGGCCTTTCTTTAGGAAGACTGCTGATTCTGATAGCCCTTTGGAAAAAACAACTGTGTGCCCTGAGAAATCGAAATCACAAATCCCTGAGGAGAGTGCAAGTGTGTCCGCGGTTGCCATACGTGAGCCAGACCTAAATACTAGTGTACTGGAGGATCCTCCAAGTTCCAAAATTTGTGTGCCCTCTGTAAATGTGGGGAAGGGCAGTCAACATCTTGCAGACGTAGTCAGTGAGGATGCTTCTGTGGAATTGCACATGGAGGAGGAGGATATTTTGGTAGTTGAAGGTGCTAAGGATGATGAGGATGTTGATGATGAAGATGTTGGTGATGAGGATGTTGATGCCGAGGATGTCCTTTGTGTAAGTAAGGCAACAGCTGTTGCCCATGGATTGAAAAAGCCAAAGCCCATTGTTGTCATGCCGGGGCAAAAGACAAAAAAATCCACTTCTCACATGTGGAATTATTTCCACCCCAATTCGGACAACAGTTGTCAACAGTTGACCTATTAGCACAGTTAACTTGTGCTAATAGGTCGTGACTGGACTCACTTCCGGGCTCTTGTTCTGCAGCAACCCTTGGAGAGACATTTCCCTTTTCCCCTGATTTGTTTCTGTCTCAGGTAAAGGCTCCTAAATCTAAGAAACAAAGGAGAAGGGATCACAGAGACTTGCGTGCTTGTGATGTTTTGTTGTGAAAAAAGGTCTCCTCCCATAATGCTACTGCTCGCAATGTGCCTGTAAATGCTGATGTTCCGGTTCATGTCAATATATCTGATAATTCTGATGAACCTGGTAATGCTGAGAGGTCTAGGAACATTGGGCCTGATTCAAAGCCGGACGTTCTTTGAGAGCGCTCGCTCTGAATCAGGGCGTCCCTTTCTTTTAAAGATGGCATCCTGGCCACTTGCATAGCTGTGGGTGACCACCCACAACTTATGCGAGTGGCCAGGTGATGGTCGCAATGGTCAAGACCATCGCGACCATCGGGCTTGCGACGAGACCCTTGTGGTAGGGTCTCATGGCCTCAAGCCCCAGTGGACTTCCTGCTCTAATAGAGCAGGAAGTCCACCTACTGACATCACAAGTGATGTCAGTAGGGCCGCCCACAAACGGCAGGCGTTCCTTCGGGAATGCCTCAGTTTGTGTAGCCACTCCCCCGCCCCACCTACAAAACGGGGTGAGCTGTCGATCAACATCGACAGCCGCTCCTTTTGTAGTGAGTCCCGGAACAAGAGAATTTCTGTCTCGCTCCGGGGCTTGCGCATGTGCATGCCGGAGCCGGCTCCGGCGTGCACATCCGCAGTGGGGGACCATCAACCTGCTTGCTAGCGCTATGCGCTCACGAGTGGGTCTGAATCAAGCCCACTGTGTCTAGCAGCCTGCCTAATCCTCGTATTGTGGGGAATAATGCTGATGTTCAATTAAGTAGTATTAATGAAGAGGTCTTAACACTTCCCCTTGGGGCTTCTTAAATCAGCCTGATTTAAGAAGCCCCAATTGGAAGATCCTTCTTTAAAAAAGGCGTTTGAACAGGTTCTTTCAGTGAATGGTTTCCGCTTGTCACATGTAACAGAAGCCAAATTTCCCCATTTTGAGTTGCTTAGAGAGGTTTTATATCGACTAGACAAGCACAAACAAACGGGGGAGGTGATACGACAGTTGGTGGTCCTGGGCCCTTTCAGAAAGCAGGTTCTGTTTTAAGCCCATGCAGTTCCTTGGGGTGGTCAATTGGGATGGGATAACATGGTGGAAAGAATGACCTGTTGGTTCTATTGGCCAGGTGTTTATGCTGAGGTCTCACGGTTCTGTCCCGCTTGTTCAGAGTGTCAAAATACAACTGTAAACCGACCGTCTCCTGCCCCGCTGATCCCTCTCCCAATTGCAGGGTCCCCTTTAAAAAATAGATTGATTTAGTGGGTCCAATTGAACCACCGTCTAAAGGCTATAAACTAATTTTAGTTGTGGTTGACTATGCCACCCATTATCCGAAGGCATTTCCCTTAAGGGTCGCTACAGCCAAACAGGTAGCAACTAAGTTAAAGGAGCTGTTTTCCAGGGGTGGATTACTTAAAGAAGTTCTTACCGACCAAGGGACAAATTTTATGTCTAAGTTAATGCAGGGGGTGTTAAAGTTGTTAAAAATTAAATCGGTCAGAACCTCAGTATATCATCCCCAAATGGATGGCTTAGTGAAAAGATCAACCATACACTAAAGTCTATGTTAAAGAAGATTATAGAGACAGAAAAACGTGGGATGAGCTTCTATCCTATTTGTTATTTGCAATCAGAGAAGTGCCCCAGGCTTCTACTGGCTTTGCCCCTTTTGAGCTTCTTTATGGGAGGAAGCCACGTAGTGTTCTTGACCTTCTGCAGGAAGCATGGAAAGAACAACCAATAGAGGGAGAAAGCATCCTTCAATATGTGATCCAGATGCATAATCACATAGAACTACTAGGTCAGTTGGTAAGATTTAGTAAATGCACAGAAAGCTCAAAACCTTCTCTATAATTGTAATGCCCAAATTCAAGTTTTTTCACCTGGGTATAAAATCCTGTTGTTGTTACCTACTAAGGGAAGTAAATTACCAGCAAAGTGGCAAGGGTCATTTGAAGTAATTAGAAAGGTTGGCAAAGTAAATTATGAAGTCTCTCAACCTGACTCCCATAAAGAAAGGAAGATTTACCATGTTAACCTGTTGAAAGCATGGAAGGATCAAGAGGTGTTTTTTGTAAGCTCTGGTAATGGCCATAGTGACCTTCGTCCACAGATTCCACAGTCCAACAGGATCTCTCCACCCCTTGAACCTTTGAATTCAGACAAGCTGAAGTCTCCCTTGGGGAACCTTGTTAATGAATTCTAAGATGTTTTTTCTGATAAACCAGGGAGGACCAATTTAGTCTTACATGGCATTGTAACCCCACCTGGCGTAGTAGATCAACAAAGACCAAGCGCAGGTTATCAAGGAAATACAAGAAATGTTGAAGTTAGAGGTAAATGAGGAGTCATCTAGCGACTTGTATAGCCACATTGTCTTGGTCCCAAAACCAGATGGTTCCACAAGATTTTGTATAGACTTCCGCAAAGTTAATGCAGTGTCCAAATTCGATGCCTACCCAATGCCAGCGGTCGATGACCTGCTAGATAGGTTAGGTTCGGCCAGGTATATTTTTACCCTTGATCTTACAAAGAGATATTGCAAATGGAGCTGACAGAGTAAACTAGGAAGAAAACTGCTTTATCTACTTTACTTTTGAGCTTCTTTCAGTGGAAATAATGCCTTTTGGCTTGCATGGTGCCCCGCCCTCTTAATGGACCGGGTGCTTTGTCCTCATCAGAATTATGCTGCAGCATACTTGGACGATATTGTCATATATAGTCAGCATTGGAATGCCCATGTTAATAGGCTTAGGGTTGTTCTTCAGTCTTTGAGAAAGGCAGGTTTAACTGCTAATTTGAAGAAATGTTTTCTAGATAAAAATGAAACCAAGTATTTAGGGTATGTAGTGGGCAGTGGGTGTCTGAAGCCCCTTGTGAGTAAGGTACAGGCACTAGCTGATGCCCCAGTTCCAACTACCAAGAAAGAGTTAAGGTCCTTCTTGGGTTTAGCAGGCTATTACAGGAAGTTTTTGCCTCAATTTTCTGCCTTAGCGGCTGACTTAACAGATCGTTTAAAAAATTCTGCTCTGAATAAACTTGACTGGTCTAGGGACTGTCAGTCTGCGTTCACCAAAATGAAACACCTTTTGTGTAAAGGCCCGGTTTTAGAGTCTCCAGATTTTACCAAGCCTTTTGTCGTACAAACAGACTCCTCAGATATGGGCTTGGGGTTAGTTTTGTGTCAGGAGTTTGATGGCATTGAACACCCTATTCTATATCTTAGTAGAAGTTGTTCCCACAAGAGACTAGGGGGTCTATTTAATAAGCTGTGTTAGGAGATAAAGTGAATGGAAATAAGGTACCAGCCAATCAGCTCCTGTCATTTTTCAAACACAGCCTGTAACATGGCAGTTAGGAGCTGATTGGCTGGTACCTTATCTCCGTTCACTTTATCTCCGAACAAAGCTTAGTAAATTAAGGATACTTAATTAATTAATACTTACACACTTACATACAGCACACACACAGACATATTCACCCGGCTGCAGAAGACCCGGCTTCCGATGCTGGATGCAGAAGACAGCGCTGCAGAATGTAAGTAATTAAGGACTAATTAAGCTAATTGGATACTTCCAATTGCTTAATTAGTCCTCAGAGGGGGTGCCGCCGGGGTGTCAGAGCAAGTCCCTGTGATTTCTCCTAAATCAATGATTTAAGGAAAAATCATGCTTGCTCAGGAGGTGCGTAGAAAAATACCTCCCGGCGCGTGTTTTAAAACAAAACACGCACCTAATAGAATAGCAAAAAACCCGCATCTGCAGGAAATACCTCACGGGTGAGGGTTTTTTGCTATTCTCACAGCCTATTGAATATGCCCCATGGTATATTAGCTTTTTTTCATGCAATAAGAACATTGAACTGAGATGTTCACATTTGCATTGTTAATTTGTAACTAGCATTATAATTCAGAACCAGAGGGAATAATGAACTTAAAATAGCGATTGCTATCTCTCCTCCCATCTGATCACCTTCTCCTACTCCCGCCTCCAAGATGTTGCCCCTGCTGCTCCTCACCACTGGAACTCTCTTCCTGACTCTCCACCTCTCTCCAAAGCTTTTTCTTCCCTCACATATACAGTGCCCTCATCTCCTGCCCACTGCCAACAATGGCACCGAACCTTTGGGTTCAGCCAACGCTACTTATGACTGCGTATGACAAATATTATTAGAACTTATTCTGCAGTTGTTTGTACTGTAAGTCTTTTGCACTTGTTTCTTTGTTTTAATTGCACTGTTTCTGCTTATGTACTTTGTAAGGCGCTTCAATAAAGGAGAATAATCATAAGGATAAATATTAGTACGTAGGTACAGTAATTGCTCTGCTATTTATTTATTAGCATATTCAGAGGCCTATTCATCAACACTAAAATAACGTTTTTAAGGACATTTTCCTTAATTACCGTTATTTTAATATTCATGAAGACACTTAACACAGGAGATATCACTGATATCTCTGGGTTAAGTCCGCCTGCGTTAATTGCCACACTCGCCATATATTAGTACAGTAGTATGGGGATATGGAAATTAGGCTATTCATCAAATTCCAAAAATGATGTATTTCCGGAATTTGATGGTGTTACTATACGCCACTCTCAGGTGGCGTATAGCAGGTTACATTTACCTGCTGTCAGCTGGGCAGGTCCTCCGCCAGCTCCCTCCATCACTCTGGTCCCTCCTCAGGCTCCATCTGCTGTGCTGACATTGTGGTCTCCCAGCAGAACACAGTAAAGTTTAGAAAAAAAACACTTTTTTTTTTTGTAAACTTTACTGTGTTCTGCCGGCAGAATACAGTGTCAGAGCAGCAGACGGAGCCTGAGGTGGCTGCAGCAGCCATGTAAGTGGAGGACAGGGGGGAAGTGAGCGGAGGGGGGTGGGAGATTTGCGGGTGACAGAATTACCGCAGCTGTAGGCAGTGCTGCACATTGCCTTCTGTTTACAGATGTAATGGCGCATGTGCAGCACTGATTACAGCTGCGGTAAGTTAGTGTAGTTAGTGTAGATAGAGAAAATTATCTATTTCCCGAAAAGCTGTCATAGGAAAAATGACAGCTTTTCAGAATACATTCTTATGGAGAGGAGGAATGATGAATTCCCCCGGTAATTAGGTAGAACTCCGGGCCTGATTCAGACCCACTCGCGAGCGCTTGGGTGCTCGCAAGCGGGTCGCTGGTGGGCTCTGCACATGCGCAGCGGCCGCACTTGGCGTGCACAAGCCCCGGAGCGAGAGAGAAATTCTCTCGGTCCATGGCTCACCACAAAAGGGACGGCTGTCGATGTTGATCGACAGCTCACCTGTTTTGTAGGCGTGGTGGGGGGGTGGCTTCATAAACGGAGGTGTTTCCAAGCGAGCACCTGCCATTTGTGGGCGGCCCCGCTGACATCACCAGTGATTGGAGCCGGAAGCTCTCTGGGGCTTGCGGCCATGAGACCCTACCACAAGGGTCTCTAGTCGCAAGCCCCGATGGTCGCGATGGTCTTGACCATCGTGACCATCATCCTGGCTGCTCGCATTAGCTGTGGGTGGTCACCAAAAACAAAATATAAATTAGTAGAAGTATTTTATATTGGATTAGGTATAAAACAGGCCACCAGTATAGGGACTGACAGATCAGAGAAGCAGCAGAAAACGGTTTTGCAAGGATTTAGTGTTCTTTCCATTCGTTGGTTCTTCGGAACTAGTAATGTCTTTATTACTTTTCTCCGCGTCCTCTTTTGATGACAAAAAGAAAGAAAATGTGAATGAATGGAGTGTGACGTTTTACTCAAATATTAAAGGTTCTGCAACTGATGGAGCCTTAACATGTCTAAAAGGAGTGTAATCTACCATCCCTAAAAGGGGCACATCTAATGGTACGCTCTCCTCCATAGCCATGTTTATAAGGTAAGATCTATCCTGGTAAGATGGAGTCACTGGCCTAGAAGCTAACACAGAGATTCCCAAACGTCGACATTGTAGTCCATGTTTTAAGGATATCCATGCTTGAGCACAGATGACTTAATTAGTACCTCAGTCAGTTTAATTTAACAAACTGGACTCAAGCATGGATATCCTAAAAACCTGGACTGTAATGGGCAGCGGCGGCTCTTACCCTCTTTAATGAGGGGGGCTGCCATCATTGAAAGGGACAGGGTCACTCACCGGCTCCTGGCTGGGTCCCAGTGCCTGTGCAATCGATCTATCAGGCGCCGGGACCGGCACATGCGCACTAGTGGCGGGGAGCCGCGCATGCGCATGTACATGTCACCACCAGCTTCCAAAGGGCTGCATCTTCTGCAGCCCCAAGGAGCTGGTTAGGACTGGCAGAAAGGCAGAGTAGCGGCTTCCTCCTGGAAGCAACTCTCTGCTAATAGCAGCCCGGACTGGCAGTCCAAGGGGGAGGAGACATCTCCCCCTGAGACTCCCTGCTGTATATGTGACTGGCAGGTGGTGCTTGTAATAGGCAGCCACTGCCACTCACAGTGTAGCCAGTGCAGTCATAGTCTGGTGGCACTCCAGCACTAGTATGTGGGTCCTGCTTTCCTCTTAACTGATGGTTCTCCATATCTGCAAACACGATTGAAGTGGGGTACAGCACACGTCAATTTGTACCAATTTTAAATAGTACACTGCCGTATCAATGAAATACAGTTTCATAAGATTTTTTATGAATATGAAAAGAATAACACACTGCATTTCCACTTACAGTGTCACAATATTTTTTATGAATACACTGTGTTTCCACTAACAGTGTCACAATATTTATTATACACTGCGCTACCACTTACAGTGTCACAAACAATATGTGTATTAATATTACACTGCAGTCTGACACCAGCGTCACAGTAAAAAAAATAATAACATAGTACACTGGCATACAGCACAAAAAAATATATATTATGTTTTTATTAATTATATTATTATTAGCTGTTATTTTTTTTTATACACTGGGCACCCTTGGATGGACAGAGCACCTCTGGTTGGACACAGCATCCCCTGCCCCTGGATGGACACAGAAACCACTGGATGGACACAGAAGCCCCTGCCCAATATGGACAAAACCACCCCTGGATGGACACAGCAGACACTGGATGGACACAGCAAACCCTGGATGGACACAGCAAACCCTGGATGGACACAGCAACCCCTGCCCTGGTCAGATGCAGCAGCTCTTGGATGGACACAGCACATCCGTTCACTACACTCTCCACAGCCGGAGTGAAAATGGCGCTGATCGTGGAGACTTTTATATAATCCAAAACCCGTGAGAATCTGACAGTGGGATGATGATGTTTTGCCTCGTTTTGAGATCTGAGTCAGGACTCGGTTCTCACCTCGGATCTGCAGAGAACCATCTTTAGTAAAAACCAACATGTAAGGAAAAATACAGTGCACGGAAATGGAAGGAACAGTTGGCTAAGCATGTTCACAATGTTATTAAAGGATTTCCTAAGCTTTCTGTATCTCAGCATTTTAATCATGAGCGTTCTATGAAAGATCTCTAAAGCTTCTGGGGAATAACCCACGCTAAAGCCACTGGTGGATAGAGAGCTACGAGAGGGCTATCAGTTTATTTTTGCAATAATGTCTCTATTGCGTCCACCTTTTTGAGTGCGATTTCATACAGGTCACTGGGCTGGTTTTATGATTGCATGCTACAACACAGTTATACAGTTATGTTTGGAATATCCAGGCACGGCGATAGAGGGGGCCCAGGGGTACAACTGTACCGGGCCCCGAGGTCCTAGGCGGACCCGGACTGCACCGCCGCCTGCTCTAATGGGAGAAATTAACTTCAGCCGCACGCTGCATATAGATTATATTACATGGGGCAGCAGCGTCGCCCGAATCCCAGTCTGTGTGACTTACTTACTGGTTACTGCAGTGCTGGCCGCAGGGGCTTGGTGAAGCTGCTCAGCACTGGGGTGGGGGCGGAGCTACTGCCTGATGTCTCCTCAGATCACTGGATGATAGAAGCAGTCATTAGGCAGCCCCGCCCCCACCCAGTGCTCTGCCTCTCCAGTCCCGCCCAGCAGCAGCAGTCAGGACTCAGGAGAAGGAAGGACTCGAGTCAGCACAATTTGCCCAAAAAGCTCCAACAGGTAACAGGGACGCCGAGAGGGGGGGAGCAGGTACAAATTACCCGTGCCCAGGCTTGCTGGAGGGGCTGGCTGGCAACTTTTAGCCTGGGGGGCAAATGCATACAGGCGGCCCTGGCAGAGGGGTACCAGGGTGCCCGAAGAACGTGCGTGCTATGGCGCCCCCCCCTCAAGTGTTCCAGGGAGGAGGCGGGTCCATATGGGATTAATGTAAAGTAAAAATAAAGATTAGGAACAGCCCCATCATGGTGCCCATATGCAGTGCCCCCCTGTGCCCCAGGAGAGGACCCCCTTATGCAGGCCTCCAGTAGTGCCCCCAGTAGTGATCCCCCACTATGCAGTGCCCCTAGTAGTTGTCCCCTCCCCTTGTGGTGCCCCTAGTAGTAGTAGTCCCCCCTTGTAATAGTAGTCCCCCCCTTGTAGTGCCCCCAGTAGTAGTCCCCCCAGTTGTAGTCCCCCAATTGAAGTGCCCCCAGTTATAATCCCCAGTAGTGGTCCCCCCTTGTAGTGCCCTCCCCCCAGTAGTGCCTCCAGTAATGATCTCCCCCTTGTAGTACCCCAGTAGTGGTCTCCCTCTTGTAGAGCCCCCAGTAGTAGTCCCTCCCTCTTGTAGTGCCCCCTGTCCAGTAGTGGTTCCCCCTTTGTAGTGCCACCATTAGCCCCCCCCTTGTAGTGCCCCCAGTAGTAGTAGTCCCCCCCTTGTATTGCCCCCAGTAGTAGTAGTCCCCCCTTGCAGTGCCTCCAGTAGTGGTTCCCCCCTTGTGGTGCCCCCAGTAGTAGTCTCCCCCTTGCAGTGCCAGCCTCCCCCCTAGTAGACACACGTAGTAAAAAACAAAACAAAAAACACTTACCTGAATCCCGGCCGTCGCCGTCCGCTCCTCTGTCTGCCCTTCCCGGGCCGGGTTGCTCTGCATTAAGGGAGAGACGTTATATGATGTCATGACGCCTCTCCCATTGCCCACTGCGGGAGCCGGAAGATGGAGCGGCTCCTGCAGTGGGTGCAGCAGCAGCTAATGAGAGTCTGACAGAGCAGATTGGCTGCTGATCAAAACAAACACACAGCTGCCGGAGCTGGCCACTGACTGCAAGGGAAGGTTTGGGAAGGTTTCAGGGAGTGGGGTTGGGCACTATTGGAAGGTTAGGGGTAGGGATGGATGGACGGACAGATGGACTGTATGTCCGTCCGTCTGTCTCATTAAAACCACTGAGAGGTTATCTCAATACAATGCCACTAGCCTTGGGGTGGGATATATTAGGCAGCAAGTGAACAGTCAGTACTTGAAGTAAGCGTAAGACTCTGAGCGACTCTGACAAGGGTCAAATTGTGATGGTAAGATGACTGGGACAAACGCAGCTCTTGTGGGGTGTTCCCAGTATGCACTGAAACACCTAAAGTGGTCCAAAGAAGAACAACTGGTGAACTGGTGACAGGGTAGTGGGCGGACAAGGCTCACTGATGTGTGTGGGCAGCGAAGGCTAGCCTATCTGTTGTTATCCCACAGAAGAGAAGAGCTACTGTAACACACATTGTGTCTGCGACAGCACTTTAACCATTAAATGAGATTTGTAATGTATGAAGCTGTCCTCCACTGAACCTTATCTTAACACCAAAAACACAACAATATGAAGTGCTGTCTGACAACCTACAACATTTATTAACAACACAATGAATCATTAAATATATACACAGGCATAAAAAAAACACGGCCGGTGTTATACAAGATATCTAACAACAAGTACTAAGATAGTTTAAGAGACAGTATAAAATATTTCAGATAATTTTATATAGATAAGATACTGTATATATTATTGTAGCAATGAATCAGCAGGTTAGTCAAAATATCAATTGCAATCGCACCATTTACACCGCTAGCCACAGATTAATAAAGGAGAGTCACTATAGGTCAATATGACTGCAATATTACTGCTATAATCCTGCTCAATCCTTTATAATGAGGTCTGCAGCTCTCAGCTGCTGGTAAATCCTATTTATACAGCCAGCAAGGGAACATAGTGGCAAACCTTGCATTTGTTAAAGCTTCATGTGCCCATTGGAGAGACTGGACCTTCAGAATAAATGGCAAGATAACACCGGTGCCACTCCTTCACACGTTTCTCCGCCTTACAGCAATATCAGCGGCTTACTTAGAAGATAAAAGACAGTGTTTCACAGTTCCTTGTTATATAAGGTCCACCCTAATTAGGATTATTGCACATGCACACCTCCATGTGCTCCAAGCCTCACTATCAGATAAAAGGTTATGGCATAGCCATGCATTACGTAATACCCAGGTTAATTTCAAGTCTCGTTCTCAAGCCCAATATCCCATTGTCTGCCCATGTGCACTCAAAATTGCTATAAGCTTCATTTTTGGGTACAAATGAGCAACATAGCCATATGTGAGCACTTTTAAGGTATACTTCGAGTACCCTCATTCAACGTTATATCATTATACTTACGTACCATCCAATCCTCACTATCAGTGAGAAATAACTTACCTAAACATTTTATCAAATTCAAATCAAGAAATAGTGGAAACACATTAAATAAAAAACACATTAAACAAAAACATTATATTACTGTATCTATAGATACTAAATAAAAATATATTTACAGTATTATGTATTCTCTCTCTCTCTCTCTCTCTCTATATATATATATATAATATAATATATGTATGGAAGCAAACTTAAACTGAAATTTTAACTCGTCTGAATGTGACAATGTCTGTTCAGGCAAAACGAACTAATCGCTGGGGATACCAGGTGGATAAACCTCTCCGCTCTCAAATGCATGACCTCATCCATCTCAGCTAGAATTGTGGAAAGGGTCATTATGGACCAGTAAGTATGGTCCCTACCTGCAGTTCTGTGAAGTAGGTGAGCACCGGGACCCTAAAACAGCAGATCAGCTTGTGGGAATGGTGGAGAGGTATGTGCGGCAATCTCCAATGACTGTTCCAAGGAAAAGGGTGCTGGGTGGTGGAATGAACTTAAACATCCAGAGACTATAGGCTTGGAAAATGGAGATATGGCCAGAGGTACCAGGAAGGTTCCCACCTTGTATAAGACTTGTGGTGGCTTGGGCATGTTGCAGCTAATTGTCCACTTACCTCTAAACCTATGCAATGTGATCAATCGCAGAGTATCTGTCTTTGCTCAGCTAGCCTGCACTGCAGACTGATAGGCTGAGCTGGTGTAACGATTCCTGGAAGGAATCACCAAGGTATGTAGAGTAACTGACGACAACCTTGAGGGCTGGTTGTGGCCTTTATAGTCGTGGCCAAGGGACTAATGGAGTGAAGCAGCCTTTGGGCTGTTGCAGCAGCCTTGAGGGCTGATAGTGACCTGGGGCCCCAGGACCGTTGCAGCCTTTGGGCTGATGAGTTTCAGGAGAGGTAGGCAATAGAGAACGTGGTGCTGCTACCAGTGCGCCAGGATGACACTGGCGTCGGTGTGCTGGATTGCACACCAGGAACACAGAGCTGCTACCAGTGCCGCCGGGATGACACTGGCGACGGAGTGCTAGATTGTGCACCAGCACCGCAGAGCTGCTGCCAGTGTAGCCAGGATGACACTGGCGATGGTGTGCTAGATTGCGCACCTGGAACGCAGATCTGCTATCAGCGCCGCCGGGATGACACTGGCAATGTTGTGCCAGGTTGTGCACCTGGAACGCAGAGTAGCTACCAGTGCCGCCTGGATGACACTGGCGACGGTGTGCTAGATTGCGCACCTGGAATGCTAAACTGTGACTGGTGCCGGCGGGTGACACAAACCACCGGATAGTGACAAATGCTTCTGGGGTAGGAAGCGCTCCGTGCTGCCCAGATGGTACAAGCAGCGTGTGTGGACGAGAACCTGGATGCAATAAACGGCACACAGGAAACACAGCTAGACTGACACAGGAACTCGACTGACAAGCAGGAGACAGGAACCGGAAGTATGAAGAAACTCTATCACCAGCATGGAATGATGGACTGGCTGGGTTTTAATAGGAGCAGGCCCAAATCAGAGCAAGCCTCCCTTAACGATGTGTTGTGCACAAACAGGAGAATTAATTAGCGTGCACCTGACATTGTTCACAGACAGGCAGTAATTAATACAATGCCTCAGGCTGGAATCTGCAAACAAAAAGAGCTTCCAAACCGCAGATCCTGACAGCTGGATAAACACAATGTATTTGTTTATTATCACTGTAGACAGCAAACAAGCAAAGGCTCGGTTAGATTCTGGTAGCCTGGTAAGTCTTGTAAAAGTAGAGTTGGTGAGCCCCTCAAAATGTCTGGGGAAATCTTATGGTGTGACCTGTACACATGGGGATACTCTGCATTATGATACTGCTGCAGTGAATATACAATAGAAACAGGGGGAGATTCAGACCCAGATGCAATGCAGCGCACTTTTGCAGCCACCAGGGGCAGGGTATGCAAATGCTGCAATTGCACGACAAGGCTTAATGATGCCCTCTATGTCTTAGAGAGCGACGGCAGAGTGAACGCACGCCAGGCTAAAGAAGCCCCCTTTTCCTTCACAGCACACGTCATCTCCAGGAAGTGTATGTAATATCATTAACATCGAGAGCCATTGGAGCTGCTTGTAGCCTTTGAGGTAGACCCTACTCTGCTGCAAGCACTTTGATTACTACTGCAGGCTGAAATACAACCAGGTTAGGTGTACAATGATGCCTCCATGCTAATTATGCATGCCCATGAAATGCCATTAGAACACACACAGGCACGGCTGTGTTCACACATCCACACCCACATTTACATAGACTTTCCCCTGACACCACCCACAAACTGCACTATTTGTCACTCAAAGTAGTGCTCAGTCTGTGTACTTCGAGCGGCTGATTTCCGATCGCTAAGACTGGCTTATGCATGCGCACTGCGGCTTATATGCATGCACAGAAAGCAAAAATCAGACAGCTATGAGTGAATGATGCATTGAGTCCAGGTCAGAATGAGCTCCACAATGTGGTCCCACTATAGTCACTGTGGAATTAGTTTTTTATTTGATGTTTGATGCTATATTGGGGAGAAATTCTTCCCACTTCTAAAATTCTTACTGAAACGTTGGAACTTTGTTGAACCAGTTGACTGTATACCTGACCTTGAAGTGAGAAAATATGTTTTCCTCAGAAGAGTTGAAATACGCCTCTCTGGTATAGGCTAGAAACAATGTAAAAGTGGTTTACGGAAACCCAGTAGCGCCTGATAGTAGGTCACATGGCAGTATGGCAAGATTTGTTGTTCCAAATGCCCAAGAAAGAAGACATTGTGGAACAATTGATAGTTCCTCAGGCATATAGACGAACGGTGTTAGACCTGGCTCATGGCCACATAACTGCAGGACATCTAGGGGTAGAGAAAACCTCTGAGATAATTTTGTAGCAGTTTTTCTGGCGAGGGTTCCATAATGATGTATCTGACTACTATACATCCTAACCCTGAGTTTCAGTACCATGCTCCAAGACCACATTATATCACCCTCAGACTGGTGGTTTAGTGGAGAGGTGTAACAAAACTCTAAAGAATATGCTAAAGAAAGTGGTGGGTAAAGATGGGAAAGATTGGGATTGTTACCCTATTTATTGCTGCCCATTAGAGGTTCCACAATCTTCAATGGGGTTCTCGCCTTTTGATCTGCTGTATGGGAGACACCCAAGAGGATTGCTGGACATTGCAAAAGAGACATGGGAGGGTGAACCCAATCCTTATAAACCTAGATGTACATGTGACTGTACAAGGACACAGTATTACAGCTAGTGTTTTTACTAGGGAAAACGGATGTGAACAGCACACTTTTGGCTTCAAGTCTCCACTCCATGAGCCTCAAGCATTGTGTGCCCACTGTAAAGCTCAGTGTCTGAGACTCAAATGCATTACTTCATACCCTGTCCAAGCTTATGATGACCTCCGCAGAACTTCTGTCTCAAGGAATCAGGACTAAAGACATGGCTATGCAATTCCCCATTGCCACCAAATTCAAAAATAAATCATCACAAGTTAGTAACGCTGTTATATCTATGTGGTCCATCCTTGCTACTGAAGAATATTTATTATTATTATTATTATTATTATTATAATTATTATTATTATTATTATGATCATCCTCTACTTTTATCTGCCACAAGAGTTCAGCAGCACCTAGTACAGAATGAGCTAAATAAGAAATTCTTTACCAGTTCTTCATCAATCAATACCTCTAATGAGCTTCTAGGGAGCTGCTAACTTGAAGTCCATTCTGGTGCATCCTGTAAGAGATGCCATTGACGGTTCCCTTCACTAACTTTAATTACCAAGAAGAAGGTCTGTTAGATGCCTCACATGCAAATCCACGCTGACTGGGACTAAATTTTTGAACCCCAAACATCAACACCCATTTAGAATGATCTATTTCTGATCTTGCCTAAGAACTTTTGTAGTGTATTACAGGTTGAGTCTCCCATATCCAAAATGCTTGGGACCAGGGGTATTTTGGATATCGGAATATTCCGTATTTTGGAATAATTGCATAAAATAATAAGATATCTTGGCAATATGACACAAATCTAAACACATAATGCATTTATGTGTTATATACACCTTATACACACAGCCTGCAGGTCATTTTATACAATATTTGCAATAATTTTGTGGCTCAAACAAAGATTGTGTACATACCTGTACATACAATTTATTTATGTTTCATATACACCTTATACACACAGCCTGAAGGCTATTTTATACTATATTTTTAACAATGTTGTGCTTTAAACCAAGTTTGTGCACATTGAACTATCAAAAAACAAAGTTTTTATTATTTCAGTCATGCTAAAAAGATTCCGTATTTCGGAATATGCCGTATTGTGGAATATTTGGATATGGGAGACTCAACCTGTATATGCCTGTGCAATTTATTCTATGTGTGAAAATCAGAAAGAGCAATGAGAAAACGTATGGCTCTCCACCACTCAGTCATGAAATCTGGTATCAGTGACCAACCAGTTACCGATCGCTTTGTTAAACTTAAGCCAAAACTGGACTCATTGAAATATATGTTAATTGACCATGTCCCCATACCTACCCGTGGAGGGAATAGATCAAATCTACTTCTTTGTATGGAAGCCAAATGGATTTTATATAATACCTGAACCTGATCTATATGCATACCTCCCAACTTTTGGGATCTGCAAAGCGGGTCCCCTGCGCGTAACAAAGGTGCACGCGTGCCCAAAAAGGGTGTGTGGCTTAGTCCCCTCTAGGTCACGCCTATTTGATGATGCCATTTCAGGGGTGTGATTGCATGTCACGCCCATGATTTACGCCATGCTAGGAGCCAGCCCATCACTCCAGCAGCTGCTGGGCTGCACCCAGCCACCTCCCAGTAACAGTCTGATTATTTCGTAGATCTGGCTTGGGAGTCGGCACCCCTGGGTCTAGCCGACGTGCATGTAAGACGAGATTGCTTGATCCAGCTCTTGCTCATGTGTAACAACAGGAGGCTAGCAACCAATGCCAGTGTAGGAACCATAGACTTGTGATATGCAAGGATGCTAAAATGGAACCAATGTGATTACCCAGTTCACTGAGCATCCTCTTGCCTAGTGACCACAGGAGACCAACCAGGCCAGGGAAATGCTTCAACACTAGAGACCCCGGAACTCAGGATAGCAATGTACTGGCAGATAGGAACTCAGAACTCAGGACAGGAATCGCAGTCTTATGCATCCAGGGTACAACTTGAGGAAGTCGAAACCCTGCCACCACTCTGACGCAAGACCTGGAACTGGAACCAGTGCAGAACTCAGTAACTGCATGTAAGGAAGTAATACATTACTGCACAAAGCAATGCACAGACTGTATACCTCAAACTGAAGTGCGATGGTATGCTGACTTGTATGCAGTATGGAAATGGTAGACCAAGCAGGTAACAGAGCACCATGGTGAGTGGTTTCCAGTTGGTGAATAGCGGAATCACTGTAAGCTGGCGAAGTGAAGTCACAGCGGTAGGTGAGCAGCGAGTTCGTGCACAGCGTGGAAGCTGCGATGCTGACTGAACTGTAACACAGCGGCAGTTGGAAAGTAGGAAGCCAGCGTGGATGCTGCGGTGCTGGTAGTTGGAGTATCCCAGCACCCGATGGTAAACAGGCCTGTAGCAGCATGGACGCGGATGCCGGCAGGTGAGTGATACACAGCAACAGATGATCACTAGCTGAATAACGGATTAGCAGGAAGTCACGGAGGACACAGTGCAGGAAGCAGAGTACTCCTGGTGCCTTGAACTTTCCATGGTAGGAACACATTGTTCAGGCAATGGGTTGCACACAGGAGTTAGCTCAAATAGGGAGTGGTCTCTAGCCATTGGCCTAGCAGACCAGACGAGTGCCACAGGTGCAGTACTAATCACAGGGAAACGTCCCTGTGATGTTTTGAGACAGAGATAAATGAAAGTCTGGTTTTCACAGGAGTGCTAAGACCCCGATGTGTGACACTCCCTGCACTGAATGTACGGCGTGCAAATGCGTGCCTCATCCATTCTCCATCACTGGGACCGCTGCTCTGCAAACAGAACCGAGCAGAGCAGCAGCGGTAACAGTGTGTTCCCCAACCTCCCCGACCGCCTGCGGGACACTGCACCTTGCAGGTGGGACAGAGGTACAGTCCATGAAAAGAGGGACTGTTCCGCTAAAATCAGGACAGTTGGGAGGTATGTATATGCCCCTTTAGGTTATTTCCCTATATGGCTTCCATGCAGTCTTGTTGTCAAGTGTCATTTTTTTCGTGTGTGCAGAAGTTCTAATTTTCTGATAAGTTCTTTCCATGAGCCTATTTCTATATGCCCAGCAGTTACAATTGAACAGTCCAACCTCAGACCATTAGCATTATTTATATATTTACATATTAGGCACAACGGTGCTTATTTAATAGCACCATGTAGCGCATACCACATCTTTTAATGTCCATCATCTCTAACACAGAGCCTACAGCCACAGCCATTACAAACATACATGGAATGCACTCATTGGCTCCCGGTTGCCTAGCAATGAGCAGGGCCCGTCTTAGTTCAGAGTCCAAGCAAGCCAATCCTAGTTCTGTCAGTTTCTTCATTCTTATCACACTAGAAGGAACATTAACTCCTTCTAAAACATGCAGGCTGTCTGGGCAAGGCCATAACAATGGGTGTGCGGGTGGTGCCATCGACCAGGATGCAGGGCCCTGGGGGCGGCACTGTTGTTGCCCTATGGAACCTGCATCCGGCCAGCAGGGTGTCTGGAACAGCACCCGCAGCGAGTAATGCTGTTGCAGTGCCACCCTGCAGCCTGTACAGCCGAAGTGTCGTACTTCACAGTGCTGGGGGCCACAACCACCTGGCATGACGTCATGTGCTCAGGGGGAAGGGGCTGGCACAGCACACACTGCCGCCTTGTCACAGCACTGTGTCTGGGGCAGCACTTTAACAGTTAAATGAGGTATGTAATCTATTGTGCTGTTACATGTCCTCACATTCAACTGTTAGGGTCTATTTACTAAGCCTTGAATGGAGATAAAGTGAACGGAGATAAAGTCCCGACCAATCAGCTCCTAATTGTAATTTTTCAAACATAGGGATCTATTCATCATCACTTAATTCATCTTAATTAATACAAAAGCAGGTGACAAATACAATTTCCACCTAATTTTTTATAATTTAAGAGTCACCCCCATTCACCATTCTTGTAAAGCAGGAGAGGCTAGGTGCCGGGAAGGACACCCATGGGGTGGGGTTGGGATTTTCCGGGAATGGACATCCATGGGGGGGGGGGCTTGGGCCAGAATGGACACCCACGTGGGGGGGGGGGGGGCTGAAATGGACACCTGCCCGGGAGGACGCCAGGACAGGCACAGTGGGGAGGAGAACAACAGCAGCGGTGGGGGAGGACGCCAGTGGCAGCAGGTTGAAAAGGGGTTGGATACCAGTGGCTGTGGGGGGGAAGGGGGTCCCGGGATGGACACTGGCAGCAGGGGGGGGGGGAGGAAGGGAGACAGGCAGTGAGGAAATCCTTATTGATACCTCAGTGGTAAGAGGGAAAAGTATCACTTTTCCAAAAAGCTGACTCCACAAAAACAGCAGATTTTTTGAAGTGATACTTTTGTTAGTGAGGCATGATGAATGAGGCATGATGAATGAGGTATGATGAATGTAGCATGATGAATGTGGCATGATGAATGTCGCATGATGAATGTGGCATGATGAATGAGGCATGATGAATGAGGCATGATGAATGTGGCATGATGAATGTGGCATGATGAATGAGGCATGATGAATGTGGCATGATGAATGTGGCATGATGAATGAGGCATGATGAATGAGGCATGATGAATGAGGTATGATGAATATGGCATGATGAATGTGGCATGATGAATGAGGCATGATGAATGTGGCATGATGAATGTGGCATGATGAATGAGGCATGATGAATGCCTACAAAATAAATTTTAAACGCACAGTGAGTTTAAAACATTATTATCCCTAGTGATAATTATATAATGTGGAATAGACCTCATAATCACAATGCAATGACACAATGGGCTCGATTCTATTCAGCGCGATGTAAATAGCTCCGGGAGTGAGCTCCCGGAGCTATTCAATACACCACGCTGACAAGTCCAACTAATGATTTCTTCTCTCATCCCCCCGGGGATGAGAGAAGAAATCCGACGAAAGTCCCGGCGCTATTCACATCGCACTGAATTGAATCGTGCCCTATGTGACGATTCCTATTTTTAGGACTGGATTAAGGTCTATTGGGGTCCCAAGGCAGCCAACCTGTGGGGGGTCCCTATCAACAAAATTATAAAAAAAAAATGACAGCTGCTGCCGATCTGAGAGATTGGTCACAACTCTCTGTGGGATAAGAAATCTATTTAAAAAAATTTACAATTTTACAAGCTGTCAGCTACGCGCAAACCTCCTAAGGAGTCAGAACTTAGGGTTGGATCGACTGTGCTCTCTTGATAGGATATTATTTTACAAGACTAAAGATCCCCTCACTACCTCCACCATATATACACATTCCCGCCCTGATCTTGATTTGGAAACTGGTTCGGTAGGTTTGTTGAAATGGAAGGAGGTATTCCCTGATCTTACCATGATAAACATGCTAGAGGCCTATATGAAGCTCAATAAACTTTTAGTTTCAGCATCTTATATGGAAATGCATATAAAAATATTGCATAGGGCATACTTCACCCCAAAACTACATTTTGTTATAGGAGAAGCGCAAGACTCAAACTGCTACAAAGGTGGAATCCCCGATACAGATATTATGCATTGTTTGTGGTCTTGTTCTCAAGTCCAGTCTTTTTGGACATCTCCAAACTTATATTAATACTATTTTGAAATGAGAGTTTACGATAACTAGGGAGTGTTTTTTTTGGGGTATATATCCAATTTCTATGGAGTGTAGATTAACTAAAGGTAATCACATTTTGCTTATTAAATTTGTAGCTGCTGCAAAAAAAAACTATCCTGTCACACTGGATCTCATCAGAACCTAACCCATACACTTATTTCATAAAAAATTGTCTTTCTTATTCTCTATGGACTGGACCGAAACTTCTTTACACAAAGAGAAAATGACAGGAAGGTTTTTTGATGTTTGGCTCCCATATGTCTCTACACTTTCAGATGTTATAAGGGACGCTTTGAGACAATGTTTCGGTTAACAATTTGTTTTGCTCTGTATTTTATAGGGTATAATATAGACATTTCTTTGTCACTGTATCATTGTTCTAAAATATATGCTTTCTATTATGTATATGATGTTTATTTTACCTGACATTGTAATACTTACTATGGGGCATATACAATTGGGCGAGAGGTTTAGTGAGTTAAAAACCTTGCGCACCTCGCGCCCAATTCTGGAATACCAGTGGTCTTGGGCTTTTCAGCTCTGAAAACCCTGCGCCGCGTAAAATGAAAAAAAAAACAAAAACAAACACCTACCTGGCAGGGGGTCTCCGCGCCTACCAGTGGCTTCCCCTCTCTCTTCTTACTGGAGAGGGGGCTGCTGGGAGTCCCGGGGGCTGATGGGAGGAGCAAGGCCTGCTGGGAGATGTAGTTCTCCCAGCGCCCATTCCGGGGGGGTCACACACACTGCACCGGGGGTCACACACACACGCACTCATGCACACTTACATACAGCACACACACTGACATACTCACCCTGCTGCAGAAGAGCCAGCTCCCGACGCTGGATGCAGAAGAAGATGCAGAAGACAGCGTTGAGGAAGGTGAGTAATTAAGGACTAATTAAGCTAATTGGGTACTTCCAATTGCTTAATTAGTCCTCAGGGGGGGGTGCTGCTGGGGTGTCAGAGCAAGTCCTGGTGATTTTTCCTAAAATCATCGATTTTAGGAAAAATCACGCTTGCTCAGGAGGTGCGTGAAAAAAAACCTCCCGGTGCGTGTTTTTAAAAAAAACCAGGCACCTAATAGAATAGTAAAAAACCCGTGCCTGCAGGTGCGGGCTTTTTGCTATTCACACACACAATTGAATATGCCCCTATGTATTTTGTCAATCTGTCAATAAAAAATTGTTAAAAAACAAAAAACCATACTCTTTATCTATAAGATAACTGAAATTTTAGAACTGAAATTTTATAAGGGTAACTTTTGTGTCATCCAAATACAATATGAAAAAGCTATGCAACTAAATGGGATTAAACATTGAGATGTACTTACTCTAAAATCTTACTTTTCCCCCTTAACATGTGCCTGCATGTGGAGGAATGTCATAAATCCAAATCTAACATTGGAAGGATTAGGGACGTCATTCAGAGGCGATCGCACAAAGCGATTTGACGTAGTGAGCAATGTTTTTTTCAACTGCGCATGTGTGTACATGGCAGTACGCGTGCGCAAGCCTGTTTTTCTGACCGCAATCCTCTTGCTCGCTAGTCACTACAAGGTCGTAGCTGTGATTGACATTTCGTGCAGTTTGTGGGTGGTTACGGGGGAAGGTGCTTGTGAACGGGGGTGTGGTGGTGCGCACGCAGGCGTGGTTGACCTTTAAAAAGGGCGTTTTAAGGGCGTGCATATATTACTGAGCGAGTCATCACACACGTCATCTCGTTGCAATAACGACGCTACTGCTCGCAGGGTCTACCCTAAGCATTGCGAGTGCAGGCGATGGTTTCTGCCTCAACCGATGTTTGTAGGCAATTAACAATGTAACAGGTGTTAATCGTGCTGATGTAGGTTGCCGCCTGCGACCGACTCTGAATTAGCCCGTAGAGATAGGAGGTGTGCTTTCATTGTTGTGGGTGTTTCCGCGCTTACGATGCGCGTTGCGACTGATCGCTTGTTTTGCATATTCTCGATCACTTTGGGTGCGACTGATCGCTCCCGAGCGACCGCTTCTGAATGAGGTCCTAGATGCCTTGTAGGGAGACATTCAATTTTAAAAACCTGTTTAAAATGTTCTGAAATAAAGTAAAACTATTTGATGTTTCATACAATAATATCAGTCATTGCACCTTGTTTATAGCTTCCCCTTAAGGTCGCGCTTTGTGCTGCCTAAATTGTAACTTTTTGTTTGGGGGGCGATGGAATTTTGGGACTTTGGGCCGTATTCAATTAGAGGCAAAAAGTGGCATTTGGAGAAAAGCTTCCGCGGATTCGGACTTTCCGCCTGTTTTTAAAGTATCTCCAGATTCAATTCCAGGACGATTTCGCGTAAGCGGAAATTCAATGCAATGTAATAGGCAAAAAAGATTTGCCTATGAATAGCAGGTGAAAAGAAGGGAAAAATCTTTATTTTGGGGTGCAAACATGGGTAAACCACCAAGAACCCTTGGGACAGCCCCCCAAAGGACAAATCAGCAAAACAAATGTAAATATTCCCATCGAACATTCCAAAAAAGTACTTTTGTTTTGGGGGCAAAAAAGTAAAAAGTGGGCACCCATTTTCAAGTACCCCAAAATTGCCAGGACGACTTATTTTCACCAAAAAATACAGCTTTATGCCATTTTTATGCCACTTTTATTAGGGGTATTAGTACATCTACATTGATTCCCTATGTTAGTGCATCTTTTTTTGGGGTACACACTGATTTCCCCACTTCTGACAGTACTTTCCGCCTGTTCCGCATTCACCGCTTTCTGTTTTCGCGTGGATTGGAATTAAATAGGGCGAAAAGCGGGGACAGGCGGAAAGTACTGTCAGAAGTTTTTGCATCTGAAACTGCCGATGTAGGCGAAAAGTCGGACAGGCGAAACCTTTCCGACTTTTCGCGTCTAATTGAATACGGGCCTATGTGAAAAGTATTTACAGGTTGAGTCTCCCATATCCAAACATTCTGAAATACGAAATATTCCAAAATATGGCATTTTTGGAGCACGAGAGATAGTGACACCTTTCCTTTCTGATGGTTTGTTGTACACAAACTTTGTTTGATGCACAAAATTATTAAAAATATTGTATAAAATGACCTGCAGGCTGTGTGTATAAGCTATGTAAGAAACATAAATGCATTCTGTGTTTAGATTTGGGGCCCATTCCCAAGATATCTCATTATAGCATGTTTATATTCCAAAATACTGAAAAATCCGATATCCAAAGTATTTCTGGACCCAAGCATTTTGGATATGGGAGAAACTTCTGAGTGCGATTAACCCTTGCTAAACTATTTAAAGATATTTCATACTGTTTATTATCCCTTAGAAATCTCGGCAGAATAACTGAGATTTGTGTTAGATTCAGAGGTGATCGCTAAGTGCACGCCGTGGCGCTGGTCACATAGTTGAGCGATTATTTGCTGCCGCGAATGCGACAAATATCCTGGAAACGCCTACGGCGCATGCGTTAACCTTTGTGTGCGCTCAGAACCGGTGAAGGTAAACTATGGGCATTACCTGGGCGGTGACTGGGAGGTGGCCTGAAATGAACGCAAAAAAATCCGTCTCGTGGGCGTGTTATGGGAGTGTGGTGCGTGTCAGTGATATCGGCTGCGTTCTCGGATGCACGATGGTGCGCAGATGGTGGCGTAAGTTGAATTATAGGCGAGGTTACTGTGTGCAGTTGCGCTGAGAGTGGACGTTTCAGTGCATGCACATTCAGGTGGATGGGAAGGCTGAAAGTAGCATTTGTTTATGATCGCTGCCACAGCTCCGCTAAAGTCGTGGCAGCGATTGCGTGCACCTCTGAATCAGACCTAAAGTTTCATTCCCAGACAGCTGATTGGTTGCTGTGGGTTAACTCACATTAATCAGTGTCATTGAGTAGGCCTCATGCATTCCTTGTACATTCACTCACCTCCATTAAAGTCAGATAAGGCTTCTTTAGATTAATGATATGCAGGTTCCCAATGATAGGCAGAGGCCTCGGTCCTGGGGGAAAATTCTTTGGTGTTGTCTTCCAGCCATTAAGCACAGAGAAAACATATACAACCAGCAATGCCAGCACCACAGCCCAAAGCACAGAGTATAGGAATTCCATCTCTCACTCTCCCGGGACTGTCACCTGCTGACTGATCCTTGGAGAAAATGTGACAGCCAGCCTCTCGGTGAGTATATCAGAGATTTCTATACCTTTAAAGCTCGCACCTCCCACTTTCCCCTGCTATACTGTACATACCCACAACAGGACACCACAGATTAAACACCGTGACAGCTCTGCAGCCTGGGGCAACGCAAATGCTATTCCAGTCACATTTATTTTTAAATTTTTAATAACTATCATTTATCTTTGCATATATCATGGAAATGTCCAAACAGTAGAGACACAGGGCCCGATTCAGACCCGCTCGCTAGGCTGCGTTCGCACGTAACCTGCCGATGTGTGTAATGTGTACATGCGTATAAGACGCAGTGCACGTGCGCTAACTAGTCCGTGCTTTCGGGAAGCGTTCGCACGCTGCACATAGGCGTCTCACTACAGTGAGTGACAGGACGAGCCGTTTGTGGGCGGTGACAGGATCCTGTTGGTCGGCATTTCCGGCTGTCGATGTTCCGAAATTATACATGTTAAATTTAACCGATTTTCAAATCACGATCATATTTTGAACGTGATGGGCAAGTCGGTGAAATCCATGTTGGATTTCACCGATCATCCAACTCCGGCATCTCAGGATCGCAGCATTGCGACAATCTCTAGTGTATGGGGGCCAATAGTCGATCTGACGCAATCCGCTCTGCTGTTAACATACTAGTGTTCTGAATGATTACAGCATGTTCTACCTACACCTATAAGGAAATTAACTAGTCACAAAGTACTTGGAAGGGGCGTGACCATGTAAGAAGGGTGTGTGGCCACACAGCTCGAACCCCTGTGCCTATTACTTGGGGGGGGGGAAGGGATGTGCAGGAGGTCCCTGTGTGGAGTGCTGGCAGGCTCCCTCAGTGACAGGAGCCAAGTAGGTAGTAGGGTAGGCACTTCATATGGATCAGGGTTTGCGGTAGGGATGGCCATCGACCATTCGTAATTATCAATGGTTTATGGCCGATGTCGACTGTTTTTCCCATCGATGGGGGAGAACCAGATGGTCCCTACTCAAATCAGTAACCAGCTCTCTCTTAGCCAATCAGTGCTTCTTCTATGGAGTGACCAGCAGTAACCGGTCATCTGGGGTAGGCAATTCATATGGATCAAGGTTTGCGGCAGGGATGGCCAGCGACCATCGATGATTCATAATCATCGAATGGTTTGTGGCCGATGTTGAATGTTTTTCCCATCAATGGGGGAGAACTAGATGGTTTCCCTCTATCGATGGAAGAACATAACCAAATAGTTTTTCTGTTTTTTTTCAAGGTGTCGGGACACTGCGCATAGCTCTGCCACCGACACCTGCGCAGTCACACCCCCGGTTCTGACTGGCCCATGGGTCAATCAGTCATAGAACAGGGATGACCATTGGTTGGTGCAGTCATTGATGGTCATTCATTGCATAGTTGGTTACCATCGATGGTCACTTTCTATTTTGCCATCGATGGTAACCATACGATGGCCATTCCTAGTTTGCAGTTTGTTGTTTTCTGAAGAACATCAATGCCTACATTGAGGAGGCCACCCATGGGTCTCGTAAGTATGAATATTTTTTAGAATAAAATACTAAAGCATACAGTGTTTGAGTTCTGTCTTTGGCCCTGATTCAGACCCACTCGCAAGCGGCTGTCCGCTCGCAAGTGGGTCAATGGTCTGCACTGAGCATGCGCACGATGGAGGGAGCTCCGTCGTGCGCATGCGCCAGACGCGACGAGCGAAGGAAAGTCCTTCGCTCGTTGTGTCTGATCAAAGGGGGCGTGCTGTCGATGTTGATTGACAGCACGCCCCCTTTGGTGGGCATGCCGGGGGCGTGCCTCCCTGACGGGGGCGTTCCCAAGGGAACGCCTACCGTCAGAAGCCGGCCCACTGACATCACTAGTGATGTCAGTGGGAGTGATTTTGGCTCTGATAGAGCCAAAATCACTCCGGGCCTTGCGATTGAAAACCTCAACCGCAGGCTCCGGCTCGCAGTTTCGATGGTTGCCATGGTCACGACCATCGCGGCCATCAAACTGCACGCTCGTATAGGCTGTGGGTGGTGACCCACAGCTATACGAGCGTCCAGGAGGACGCTCCAGAATTATGGAGGGCGGCCCTCATTCAGAGCGTGCGCTCTGCTCAGAGCATACGGCTCTGAATGAGGGCCCTTATTTTAATATTTTCTTTACAGGCGGACTACAGGTGCCAGCAGGCCTTCAATGTCCGGGCATGCTGGCACTTGTTCCACGTTGAATTAATTGGCTAGGTGTAATTAGCCCCCATGGTCTTAATGACTGCTTATCATTAGCAAGTTTTTCTAATTAAATGTTTACAGCCTCTGAGCATATTAGCTTATATCTAATATTACCATCCTTTTTTAGAAAAAATGATGGTATTTGCTGTACGCTATTTAATGCCTCTTTCAAAACCTATTTTTCATGCTAATGAAATTAGCATAATTTAATATGTGTAATGTTATTGGTAGGAGGTTGTTCTATATGCATGTTGTAGTTAGATTGTTTTCATTTATTTGTTTATTAATTTTCTTAGCATTCCGGCCCTCATTTATCAACGAACCATAACCCCTTTAGTGAGAGCATCCATCTAAGATTATCGCTGTTTGCCACTGCATTGCCTTCACCATCTTTAGATAGCGAGAGCGATGCGGTCCCCATTGCCGGCAATGGGGACCCAGCGCTGCCTTTCCAGCTTCAGCAAAGCCTTCCAGGCACTGCTGAATGCCCACTGGGTTACAGTGCCATGCACATGCTCAAATGGAACATTGCGAATGTGCAGGTGCGCACGCAGGGAGGGTTTCTGAGTACCGAGAACCCCCCTTGCTCGCCGATTAGTGGTGGTTTCAGTAAGTGTAGTGCGGAACGCAGTGAATGCGGTTCGCAATACACAGTAAAGGCACACATCCACTTAGCGATAATACTGAGGGATTGCACTATTACGACATCATAACCGTGCAATTGCTCAGCAATCGTGCACAAATCGTGCACTTTTATATCGGAAACGACCAGCGATGCGTGCTCCCACTGGTCGTTTCCGACGTCAATCATCACACGAAAACGCTGTACAACCTGACGATAATGTCAGGTTCAGCATGGTAGTGGATGATTGATGTGCCTACATTGAACGACTGAACGTTCAGTATAGGCGCAGCACAGACTGATAAACGACTGCTCGATTACAATGTCATAATCGTGCAGTCGTTTTGATGTCTGCAAGTGGATGTGTGCCTTAATAAACACACCGCTGCCGGGTAGTACACTCGTACTACCTGGCGCGGGTGTGTGTTTGTTTTAGCAGCCATTGAGAGTCAGACATACTCTCATTGGCTGCTGCATCCCGCAGTAGGTCATGGGAGAGACATCATGGGGGTGACTACTGGAGGCACTGTATAAGGGGCACTACTGGGGGCAGGGGGGTCTTTAATAAATCATGCTGGCTGTATTTGCCTGCTGCAGTCATGTTTTTTAGGTGTGTATACCCCGTCTGAGTGGTATATTTGACTGTAGTCTCCCCTTCCCCTTCCCCTCCCCTCGTTTCATTGGTTTGGAAACCCCCCTTTCAAAATCCTGCGTTTGCCACTGATGTGTTTTACACAGAAGCCCGGCACTGCCAGCAGCTGAGCGGAGGACCTCGCCGGAGGGGTAAGCATTGATGAATACCAGGGGCATTTTCATTTGTATCACTGTGATACTAAACAAAGTATTTAGGGTCTTTCATAAATGGGGCCCTCTGTGGGTTATATATATATATGGTTTCCTTGGTGATGGGTGCACTAGCGTCATACCCTGGGCCTAATTCAGACGTGGACGCAATGCTGCTATTTATGCAGTTGAGCGATTATCGGTCGGCTGCGTATGAGTCATGGTCGCACTGCGCACGTGCAGAGGTACCTTTGCAATGCCAGGTGCAGTGAGGATTTAATCACAACGTGATTGACATTCAGGGGCCATTTTGGGGGCGGTTATGGGGAGAGGTAGCAAAAACACAGGCGTATCGTGACCCTTTGCGGGGCATGTATCCTTATGCAGAATATATGGCATCAGCATCTCAGTTCCCTCCGCCATTCTGCGCAAACCATAGGGTTTCTCAGATACCTAGGATCTGCGTGGCTGCCGATGGGCGTCTCATTACTTTCTCAGGTGGCTGCAGCATTAGCTCAGTTTCTCGTAGGTGCGGCATACGGGATCGCAGCTGTATCTGAAGCAGGCCCTCTGTGAGCGTTTCTTGAGTAAGTTGGCGTCATGAGCCTGCAACGCCATCCGTGTGCTGGAGTCCAACTGGTTATGGGGATATAAGGAAAAATAACATTAATACAATATAACAATATAACGCTGATGAAAGATAACGCCTGAATTGTCCTTCATGTCTGGCTTTTTGCTGTGAGGGAGAGAGGGAGAGACAGAGAGAGAGAGAGAGAGAGAGAGAGAGAGAGAGATACACACAGTACAGCAGTGTGTATATGTAACCCATGTACAAAAATACTCGAATGCTTGTATAAGCTTGAGAAGATATAAGCACCCTATTTTTTATTGACGCAAAACTGGTTAAGGCTGATTTGATGTTGATAGTTTGGAATTGGTGTTTATTGGCTGTCAATTAAAATGGCTATCCTATTAGGCCTTCTTTTTAGGCGGGGTTTAGTATTTCTATATAAAGGCTGGAGGAGGAGTCTAGCTTCCTCTTTCCAGATTGTGATCCAGTCGGATAAGTAATCTGTATCTGCTGATACTGTAGTTGCAGCCATTTTGTGTGGTTTTTCTGTCCCTATTTTCTTTCTTAAATTCTTTTTCTGTACTACTTATATCTTTCCCTTCATTATTTACTCTATTTTCTCTTTTGCTTGTATCCCTTTTACCCGTTTTCAATCCTCCCTAACCCCCTCACCTTCTTTACCTCACTCTCTTTAACACCCCCCCACCCTTTATTCTATTTGCGTTTGTCTCCGTTTTTTGGTTTGACATTCATAATGCCCCGTCCACGTCGCAGCGCTCCCCCCCGTCGCTTAGTTGAGGCAGCGAGACCATTAACGGTCGCGGCTGCCTCTTCAGCCACCCGCGGCGCGCGCCTGTCTGTAGCGCGCGCCGGATCCCGCCCTCTGCCAGCCGCCGCGGCTGCGCATGGTTCTGGTCACCCCCGCCGTCTCCCTCTCCTTCCAGCCTGCAAGCGTGGCTGCCGAGGGGGGCGGCGGCTGTTACAGGCACTCCCCGGTCGCAGGCAAGCATTGCCAGCGACGGGGGAGACTCTCACTCGGCTCCGCCGATAAGCCCCGCCCACCAGGGCATGGGCGCTATTTTGATGAGTGGGGAGGTTTTAACCTCTTCATGTTCCCCCCCATGGCTCTAAGGGCTGGGGGGCTGAGTGCACTTTCTAGTAGTAGTGGGCATTCCTCTCCCAGGGGCCAGTTAGGGGATCAGATAGGTAGTGGTCAGGCTTCACCGGCTGCAGGCTCACTCCGCAGGCTGGTTAACCCTTTTGGTGGTACACAGATCCCTAACATTGTCCCACCTATAATGCCTTCTCCACTAGCTTCAGTGGGTAATCAAGGTGGGATGCAGGCATAAACTTCAGCCCAAGGGGGGATGCCTGTGCAGGGTTTCTACTGGCCCCCTTATTTTTATCCAGGTTTGGGGCATCAGACAATACAGCCTCAATTTACAGGGCCCATGCAACAGTTGTGCCCCCCTCAATTTGTTCAAGGAGCCGGTCAATTTCATCAAAATTATGTTGCGGCTCCTTTGCAATTTAATCCATATGCACAGCAGGTGCATTACATGCATGGGCAACAGGGTAGTCAGCAGCAGAGGTTGCAACCTCCCCTTCCACTTGCTCCCCCGCCAGCTTTACCCCCCATTCCTAGGCAGGCACCACCAGCGCAGCCTGTTTCTGCATCACCTCGGATTATGTCAGTACCATTAGTTGATACAAATGTTTTAGATGTTATAGGCTCTAATACTGCTGTCTTGAGTTCGCAGGCTCCTTCTGTTCATTCAGCACTAGCGGTTTCGGCATCGACCTCTACGGGCGCTGAGGATCAGTTATCGGCATGTCAAAGTGCGGTGGGCGAGTCGTGCAACAAGGATCAGGCCTCTTCATCTGCGGTCGAGTCGCTGGCCCCTTCCACATCGGGAGCAGGTGAGAAAAATATTATGCCCAATGTTAGCGCTTTGTTGTCGCGCACAGGAGGAATCTTCTGATTCATCCAGCTCCGCAGAAAAACCACGCAAGCTGATGAAGTATTTCGTGCAGCAGTTGAAGGGAAAAGGCAAGACCCCTAAAAGGGCAGGTAGCGTAGCCAGTTCTGCTCCGGATGCGTCGGGTGATGCGGTCCATTGCTCAAATACAGCGATATTAAGGGGGGTTAGGTCTAAAGTTAGAGAGAGGATTAGAAAGGTCGTTATGTGGATATGTTTTCAATAACCCACGATGCTAAAAAAGCTTTAGACTTAGCTAAGGCTGGGGGTCCAGCAGCGGAGGAGGCTAGAAGGAGTTACCAGAATTGGCTTTCTGGTGTTTATGTTTTTGCGGCCTGTTACATAGAAACCCGGCCAGCTGAGTGCTTAAATATATTAAAATATCTGCATTTAGTACAGGGCATGTATGTTTCCGCCAGGGTCAATGTATGGAGGCAGTATGACGAGCTCTTTAGGAAGAAGCAAGATGGTCAGAAAATTTGTAATTTTGGTTTTAAGGATGTTGAAGTGTGGTTAGAGGTCACGCAGCATACACGACCTACTAACGAGGCTCCAGTGGGGCGTAAACAGCCCTTTGTGTCACGACCAGGTTTCAACACTGCGGGTAGAGGGAAGTGCTATGCATTTAACAACTCGCAGTGCACTAGGGGGACAAGCTGTCGTTACAGGCATGTCTGCATCCTCTGTGGGGGTAATCACCCGTCAAAGGAATGCAGTCGCCCAGGCACAGGGGGGAAGGGAGAACCGCGTCCTAACCCTAAGTAAAGCTGTGTCGCCAATTAATGGCAGAGTTTTAGAGCGTTGGGTGAATCGTTATCCTCTTAAGGAGGAAACAAAATTTTTTATCCAAGGTTTTAAGGAGGGTTTTAGGCTGCCGTTAGTTCGTCCAGTTTTAGTAGTGGCTAAAAGGAACTTGAAATCAGCTAGGGACTTTCCAGACGTGTTAGCAGAAAAGATTAACTTAGAGGTTAGTTTGGGTAGGATGTGTGGCCCTTTCACCCTACCTCCAATGGATAATCTTTGTATCTCACCTCTTGGAATCGTGCCAAAAAAGGAACCTGGGAAATTCAGGTTAATTCAACACCTGTCTTACCCGGAAGGTGGTTTGGTGAATGACGCTTTAGATCCAGCGGATTACAGCGTCACTTACCAGTCATTCGAGGATGCCCTTAGTATAGTGCAGGGTTTTGGGAAGGGGGCTTTGTTAGCCAATTAGATATTGAGTCTGCATTTAGGTTGCTTCCCCTTCATCCTGATTCCTTTCGTTATATGGGTTTTAAAGTGGGCAGTTTATTCTATGTAGACAAATGTTTACCTATGGGCTGCTCGATTTCATGTTCCTTTTTTGAATGTTTTAGTTCCTTTTTACAGTGGTGTATTCAGGCTGGTACAAATTAGGCAGGTGTCACGCATTACTTGGATGATTTTTTGTTAGTAGGTCCGGGTTATAGTGATGTGTGCGCTGAACTTCTCTTTTCGGTGCAAGCTTTTTTCTCGGGCTTGGGAGTACCCATAGCTGGAAAGGCCGATTACTAGATTGTCTTATCTGGGTATTGAGGTCGATACTGATTTGGGCCTCTGCAGATTGCCAGCTGATAAGGTGAAAAAACTTAATGATTTGTTGTTCGGTTTAGTTTCAGTTAAAAAGGTTTTTTTTTTAAGCAATTGCAATCTTTGCTAGGTTTACTTAACTTTGCGTGTAGCGTCATCCCAATGGGTAAGGTTTTTTGCAGGAGATTAGAGCGGGCTTCAGCAGGTGTTAAAAAGGCCCATTACATGATTCGCTTGTCTGAAGAAATGAAAGATGACTTTAAGGTTTGGTTAAAATTTTTACGCGAATTTAATGGGATAAGAATTTGGTTGCTGCCGCCAGTATCTAATAATGATTTGCAGCTTTATACGGATGCGTCAGGTTCTATAGGTTTTGGAGCTTTCCTTGAGGGAGAATGGTGCGCGGAAGCTTGGCCAGAATCGTGGCACGCTGAGGGCTTGACAGGTAATTTACTCCTGCTGGAACTTTTTCCCATTGTAGTGGCGGTAGAGATTTTGGCTTTAAAGCTTAGTAATCGTAGAATCGTATTTTGGTGTGATAACCTAGGAGTAGTGCAGGCCATCAATAATCAGAGGTCAGTTTGCCAGCAAGTAATAAGGCTTCTTAGGCATTTGATTTTTGTTTTTCTGTCTATGAATATAGAATTCACGGCTAAGCATGTTCCTGGAGTTGAAAATGAGATTGCGGATGCATTATCTCGTTTTCAATGGGAGAGATTTAGAGCGCTTGCGCCTTCTGCAGCGGTTCATGGTTTATCTTGTCCTGATTGTGTTTGGCAGATCATAAGGCCGGCATTATAGGACTTGCTTTAAAAGCACTGGCTCCTGGTACTTTGAGATCCTACTCGGCAGCCTGGAGCGAGTGGCAGGCATTCATTTCTGGCGCAGAAGAGGGTAAGAGTGTTCAGGATTTGATGTTAGAGTTTGTCTGGCGCTGGCATGAGAGTGGACGTTCAAAGTCATCCATGTCGGGCGCATTAGCAGGAATTTCATATTTTGCTCGCTTAAATGGTTTGTTGGACCCCACCAAGTCTTTTGTAATCTCTAAAGCATTAAAGGATGGGCAAAGGAAAAGTTGAAGACGAGTGATTCTCGTAGGCCTATTGACATGGGAATGCTAAAGGACTTGGTGGTGGCTGTATCGGGTATAGCAAAAGATGATTTTGAGGCCAGTTTGTTTAGTTTGGCTTTTGCATTAGCATTTTTTGGGGCGTTAAGGGTGGGGGAGTTAACAGCTGTTAATTAGAATTCCGTTACTACAGGTATTATGTTAGTCAATGTGATAATTAAACCAGAATTGCTTCTTATTAAAATACAGAGATCAAAGACAGATCAATTAGGAAGGGGGCGTTGGATCTCTGTCCCATCTCATCCGGAGCCGAGCATATGCCCGGTAGTGTTGGCTAATAGTTACAACCAGCGCAGGCCTAAGGGAGGGGTACAATGGTTAGCGCATGCGGATCTTTCCCCGCTTTCGAAGTTTCAGTTTACGAGTGTTTTTAATGATTGCCTTGTGGCTCTGGGTTTACCAGTTGAGCTATATGGCGCTCATTCATTCAGAATAGGGGCAGCAACCTGCGCGGCGGAGTCAGGCTGCTCTGCTGAGTCGATAAAGCGCTTGGGAAGGTGGAAGTATTCTGCATTTAAAAGCTATATAAGAAGCGATAAGCTGCAAAAGTAATTGCGCTCCCTGCGAGTTTGTTATTTGGGAAACCCAGCACCTTATGTCACCCGCCGCTAGGGGGGATTTGGAGTTCTTTTCACCTTTGCCCTCAAAAGTAAAAAGAGGTTTGGTGTTGTTCACCTCCATCTGGGTCACCCAATTTAACTCGGTTGTCCCCTGCCTTGGTTATCATATTAATGAATTTCAGTTACTAATGCTTTGTTATATACTTCACACTTACAGGTTTTTTGGGAAGAGATTGTCGGGTGTGGATTGTAGGACACTCTTTTGTTTTCTGGGCAAGTAGACGCCCTTGTGCCAGGTCAGGTCCTTGCGGAATCCGCTGGATCAGATTGAGAGGTTTTAAGTGGAATGGTCTGTTGGACCTTCTTTGGCAATCAGAGAATAAGTGGGGTGTTCCGGATTGTTTAGTGGTGCACCTAGGAGGTAATGATCTTGGTACAGGTAAAGGAGTGGAATTGATCATTGCCATTAAGAGGGATATGAAGGTGATTGCAGAACGTTGGCCTCAAGTTAAGCTCTGTTGGTCAGAGGTCATTCCGCTGAGGTTTTGGCGTGGTACACACACTGGGCCTGCTATAGACCGGATTAGGAGGAAGTTGAATGCTGCAGTATCCAGGTATATAGTTGGTTTAAATGGGATTGTAGTGAGGCATCCACGCATACGTTACGAGGAGGAGCATTTGTATAGGCCAGATGGGGTTCACCTGACAGATGAGGGTTTAGAGTTATTTGTCGTAGCCATTTTGTCATGTTTGGCATAGTTTAGAGTAGGGGTGAGCGGGTTCGGATTTCTGAAATCCGAACCCCCCCGAGCCCCCCCGATCCGAGTCCGATCCGAGTCAGGCTCGACTTTTCCCGCCTGACTCGGATCTGAAATCGAGGCAAAACGTCATCATCCCGCCTTCCGAGTCTCACGGGTTTTGGATCCTATATAAGGTACCCGCGTCGGCGCCATTTTCTCACTCGGCTGTGGACAGTGAAGAGGGAGGGTGGGAGTTAGGGCTGTGTAGTGTAGTGTAGTGTAGTGCTGCTGTTGTCCACTACTTCAAAGTCCTTAGGGGCTGGCTGTGTTGTGCTGTGCTGCTGTTGTTAATAGGGGCTGTGTCCACTACTTCAAAGTCCATAGGGGCTGGCTGGACAGTGTTGTGCAGTCAGTTCTCCCTAGGGGCTGTGTCCACTCCAAAGTCCTGTGCAGTGTCCCAGTCCTAAAGGAGTGCTGTAGTGTTGTCCAGGGGGTGCTCTGTCCATCAGGGGTGCTCCCCCCAAGTGCTAAAAAAATAATATATTTTCTGTGTTTGTGAATTGTGTGCGCAGTAGCCGCACGTGCATCAACAAAGTAGTGCCAAGCGTGCGCCTGTGTCATAAGTAAAGGGCCGGCTGGCTTGACCGTTAAAGGGTGCTGTAACCCCCGAAAGTACACTCCAGTCCAAACCAAAAAAAAATTATTTTCTGTGTTTGTGAATTGTGTGCGCAGTAGCCGCACGTGCATCAACAAAGTAGTGCCAAGCGTGCGCCTGTGTCATAAGTAAAGGGCCGACTGGCTTGACCGTTAAGGGTGCTGTAACCCCCGAAAGTACACTCCAGTCCAAACCAAAAAAAAAATTATTTTCTGTGTTTGTGAATTGTGTGCGCAGTAGCCGCACGTGCATCAACAAAGTAGTGCCAAGCGTGCGCCTGTGTCATAAGTAAAGGGCCGGCTGGCTTGACCATTAAGGGTGCTGTAACCCCCGAAAGTACACTCCAGTCCAAGCCAAAAAAAAAATTATTTTCTGTGTTTGTGAATTGTGTGCGCAGTAGCCGCACGTGCATCAACAAAGTAGTGCCAAGCGTGCGCCTGTGTCATAAGTAAAGGGCCGGCTGGCTTGACCGTTAAGGGTGCTGTAACCCCCGAAAGTACACTCCAGTCCAAACCAAAAAAAAAATTATTTTCTGTGTTTGTGAATTGTGTGCGCAGTAGCCGCACGTGCATCAACAAAGTAGTGCCAAGCGTGCGCCTGTGGCATAAGTAAAGGGCCGGCTGGCTTGACCGTTAAAGGGTGCTGTAACCCCCAAAGTACACTCCAGTCCAAACCAAAAAAAAAATTATTTTCTGTGTTTGTGAATTGTGTGCGCAGTAGCCGCACGTGCATCAACAAAGTAGTGCCAAGCGTGCGACTGTGTCATAAGTAAAGGGCCGGCTGGCTTGACCGTTAAAGGGTGCTGTAACCCCCGAAAGTACACTCCAGTCCAAACCAAAAAAAAATTATTTTCTGTGTTTGTGAATTGTGTGCGCAGTAGCCGCACGTGCATCAACAAAGTAGTGCCAAGCGTGCGCCTGTGGCATAAGTAAAGGGCCGGCTGGCTTGACCGTTAAAGGGTGCTGTAACCCCCAAAGTACACTCCAGTCCAAACCAAAAAAAAAATTATTTTCTGTGTTTGTGAATTGTGTGCGCAGTAGCCGCACGTGCATCAACAAAGTAGTGCCAAGCGTGCGCCTGTGTCATAAGTAAAGGGCCGGCTGGCTTGACCGTTAAAGGGTGCTGTAACCCCCAAAGTACACTCCAGTCCAAACCAAAAAAAAAATTATTTTCTGTGTTTGTGAATTGTGTGCGCAGTAGCCGCACGTGCATCAACAAAGTAGTGCCAAGCGTGCGCCTGTGTCATAAGTAAAGGGCCGGCTGGCTTGACCGTTAAAGGGTGCTGTAACCCCCAAAGTACACTCCAGTCCAAACCAAAAAAAAAATTATTTTCTGTGTTTGTGAATTGTGTGCGCAGTAGCCGCACGTGCATCAACAAAGTAGTGCCAAGCGTGCGCCTGTGTCATAAGTAAAGGGCCGGCTTGCTTGACCGTTAAAGGGTGCTGTAACCCCCGAAAGTACACTCCAGTCCAAACCAAAAAAAAATTATTTTCTGTGTTTGTGAATTGTGTGCGCAGTAGCCGCACGTGCATCAACAAAGTAGTGCCAAGAGTGCGCCTGTGTCATAAGTAAAGGGCCGGCTGGCTTGACCGTTAAAGGGTGCTGTAACCCACAAAGTACACTCCAGTCCAAACCAAAAAAAAAATTTTTTTCTGTGTTTAGCCGCACGTATATATCAAATCGATATAACATAAATGGAGGACCAAACTTTCTCCGATAAAAATAAAATAGAGAAAGATCAAGAACCACTTCCTCCTAGTGCTGAAGCTGCTGCCACTAGTCATGACATAGACGATAACATGCCATCAACGTCGTCTGCCAAGGCCAATGCCCAATGTCATAGTAGAGGGCACATACAATCCCAAATGGCAAAGTTCAGGAAAATGACCTTGAAAAAGACATTTAAATCATCTGAAGAGAAACGTAAACTTGCCAATATGCCATTTACGACACGGAGTGGCAAGGAACGGCTAAGGTCGATCCCTAGTATGTTCATGACTAGTGGTTCAGCTTCACATGACGATGGAAGCCCTCCTCCCACTAAAAAAATCAAAAGAGTTAAGCTGGCAAAAGCACAGCGAAGAACTGTGCTTTCTAAGAAGATATCACAAATCCCCAAGGAGAGTCCAAGTGTGTTGGTGGTTGCGATGCCTGACCTTCCCAGCACTGGACGGGAAGAGGTGGCTCTTTCCACCATTTGCACGCCCCCTGCAAGTGCTGAAAGGAGCACCCACAGTCCACTTGCTGATATGCAAATTGAAGATGTCACTGTTGAAGTACAACAGGATGAGGATACTGGTGTAGCTGGCGCTGAGGAGGAAGTTGGCGAGGAGGATTCTGATGGTGATGTGGTTTGTTTAAATCAGGCTCCGGGGGAGACAGTTGTTGTCCGTGGGATGAAAAAGCCCATCACGGTCATGCCTGGGCAGAAGACCAAACATTCCACCTCTTTGGTCTGGCAATATTTCTATCCAAATCCGGACAACAACTGTCTTGCCATATGTACCATATGTAAAGGTGAAATAAGTAGGGGTAGGGATGTCAACCACCTAGGAACATCCTCCCTTATACGGCACCTGCAGCGCGTTCATAAAAAGTTACTGTCAAGTTCAGAAACTTTGGCTAAGACCGTAAGCAGTCCAGGGATACCTAAATCCCGTTGTCCTGTTGTATCCAAGCACCTGCAAACCACACCGTCAACTCCCTCCTCGTCAATTTCCTCCTTAGTCAGGATCGGAAGTAGTCCTGCAGGCCATGTCACTGGCATGACTGACTCTCCTATCCGGGATTCCTCTGGAGGATCCTGCATTGCTACGCCTACTGCTGCCGCTGCTGCTGTTGCTGCTGCTGGGAGTCGTTCATCATCCCAGAGAGGAAGTAGGAACACCACTACTTTTACTAAACAATTGACCCTCCAACAGTCCTTAGCGAGGAGGATGAAGTACGACAGCAGTCATCCTGAAGCAAAACATATAACTGAGGCCTTGACTGCTATGTTGGTGTTAGACGTGCGTCCGGTATCCGCCATTAGTGCAGTGGGATTTAGACAATTGATGGAGGTAGTGTGTCCCCGGTTCCAAATCCCATCTAGATTCCACTTCACTAGGCAGGCGATACCGAGACTGTACAGAAACGTCAGAAAAAGTGTCCTCAGTGTCCTGAAAAATGCCGTTGTACACAATGTCCACTTAACCACGGACATGTGGACAAGTGGAACAGGGCAGACTAAGGACTATATGACTGTGACAGCCCACTGGGTAGATGTATCACCTTACGCAGCAACAGCAGCAGCGTCACCAGTAGCAGCATCTCAGAAACGCCAGCTCGTTACAAGGCAGGCTACGCTGTGTATCACCGGTTTCAGTAAGAGGCACACCACCGACAACCTCTTAGAGAAACTGAGGGAAATCATCGCCCAGTGGCTTACCCCACTTAGACTCTCCTGGGGATTTGTGATATCTGACAACGCCACCAATATTGTGCGGGCATTACATCTGGGCAAATTCCAGCACGTCCCATGTTTTGCTCACACAATAAACTTGGTGGTGCAGAATTTTCTGAAAAGCGACAGGGGCGTGCAGGAGACGCTTTGGGTGGCCCGAAAAATTTCTGGCCACTTTCGCCATTCAGCGACTGCGTGCCGAAGACTGGAGCGCCAGCAAACACTCTTGAACCTGCCCCGCCATCACCTGAAGCAAGAGGTTGTGACGCGGTGGAACTCAACCCTCTATATGCTTCAGAGGATGGAGGAGCAGCAAAAGGCCATACAAGCCTATACATCCACCTATGACATAGGCAAAGGAGGGGGTATGCACCTGACTCAAGCACAGTGGAGAATGATTTCCGTGTTGTGCAAGGTTCTTCAGCCCTTCGAACTTGCCACACGTGAAGTCAGTTCAGACACAGCCAGCTTGAGTCAGGTCATTCCCCTCATCAGGCTTTTGCAGAAGCAGCTGGAGAAAGTGAAGGAGGAGCTAAGACGGAGCGATTCCGCTCGGCATGTGGGACTTGTGGATGAAGCCCTTCATTCGCTTTGCCAGGATTCCAGGGTGGTCAATCTGTTGAAATCAGACCACTACATTTTGGCCACCATGCTTGATCCTAGGTTTAAAGCCTATGTGGTGTCTCTCTTTCCGGCCGACACAAGCCTGCAGAGGTGCAAAGACCTGCTGGTGAACACACTGTCAGCTGAAGCGGAACGTGACACGTCAACGGCTCCTTCTTCATTTTCTCCCGCAACTGGGGCTGCCAGGAAAAAACTTAGGTATCCTAAGCAACCCGCTGGCGGTGATGCAGGGCAGGCAGGACCAAGTTTGGACATCTGGTCCGGACTGAAGGACCTGGCAACAATTTCTGACATGTCTACTGTCACTGCATATGATACTGTCACCATTGACAGAATGGTGGAGGATTACATCGGTGACAGCATCCAAGTAGGCATGTCAGACAGTCCATACCTGTACTGGCAGGAAAAAGAGGCAATTTGGAGGCCCCTGTACAAGCTGGCTCTATTTTACCTGAGTTTCCCCCCCTCCAGTGTGTACTCCGAAAGAGTGTTTAGTGCAGCCGGGAACCTTGTCAGCGAAAGGCGTAGGAGGTTGCTTCCACAGAATGTGGAGAAGATGATGTTCATCAAAATGAATTATCAGCTCTTCCAGGGAGACCAGCCTCCAGAAGGTACAGAGGGACCTGTGGTGGTGGATTCAAGTGGGGACGAGTTAATACTTTGTGAGGATGAGGATGTACACACTGAAGAGGGTGAGGAATCGGTGGATGAGGAGGATGAGGATGACATCTTGCCTCCGTAGAGCAAGTTTGTGCAGGGACAGATTAATTGCCAGCTTGTTTTGTGGGGGCCCAAACGAACCAATCATTTCAGCCACAGTTGTGTGGCAGACCCTGGCGCTGAAATGATTGATTTGTTAAAGTGTGCATGTCCTGTTTATACAACATAAGGGTGGGTGGGAGGGCCCAAGGACAATTCCATCTTGCACTTCTTTTTTTTCTTTGCATTATGTACAGTTTGGGGCCTAGTTTTTCTAACTGCCATCCTGTCTGCCACTGCAGTGTCACTCCTAGATGGGTCACGTGTTTGTGCCGCCCACTCGTGTCGCTTAGCATAGTCATCCAGCTACCTCGGTGCAACCTTTTGGACATGAAAACACTATTGTGAGGTGTGAGGTGTTCAGAATAGACTGGAAATGAGTGGAAATTAAGGTTATTGAGGTTAATAATAGCATAGGAGCAGAGAAACCAACAAATTCTGTGATTTTAGCTGTTTTTATGCTTTTTAAAAAAAAAATACAGATCCAAAACACAAAACCCAGAACCCAAAACACGGAAGGGTGGTTTTGGCAAAACCAATCCAGATCCAAAACACGAAGAAAGATCCAGATCCAAAACCAAAACACAAAACACGAAAAGTGGCCGGTGCACACCCCTAGTTTAGAGGCGTCCTATAGGTTAGTGGTGGCGTGACGTGGTCAGGGTCCACATTGTGTGGCGGAAAGCAGTGCTCATCGGCGGCTCAATTTAGCGCAACAGATCTTGGCTAGCATTTCCCCTTTGAGAAAGGCGAGTCTGTCATTACTTTATGAGAGGACCAGGTCATCATCCTAAGGAGGGACCAGCACTGTGCTAGTTAAGGGGAGGTGGTACTACCCAGGATGGTTTGCGCATGGGGTGGAAACTCCACCCCAATTTTGGTAAATATTACTTATATGGGCTGTAGACCGATTGAGCACTGCTTTTTTCGCCACCAGGCTTAATTCTGATTCTAATTCTAATTCGTATTAATAAATTTGGCTGTGACCTCTTTTTTGCAAATTATATAGTTGTCGCGTCTTTATTTATTATTTAGTTATAGTTTAAGAGTGGTGTGAAAATAATAAAACTATGGGTGACTTAATGGTTATTAAGTGCCTCCATCTTGCTACACTGTTGCTTAGTCGCACTGTTACACTTGATCCACGCTGTATCCACGGATAAACTCCGGCTTCCGCTGAATGGTAAACCTCACTTGCAGTACCTGACTCGGCATCTTAATTATACTGGCAGAACACACAGTGAAGAGGGGGCCCCCTCGCTGCAATACCTACAACCTGTAAGTACATGATGTACAAATAGGTGATTACACTCTGATCAATTGGAGATATGCTCCATATGTGACTTTAAATCATCAGTCTGGCCGAGCGGGGATTCTGCATAGGAATTATTTATAGTCATTTACAGCGGTTTGAGCTCCTGATATGGGAATAATTATTTAACGAACTAAACTGTCCACAGGATTTGATACAGCCTGAGGTTCACTTAAGAACCTTTGGAACAAGCAGGTGCATGTGATTCTACGGATACCTATATCAATGTTGAGTTAACAATTGAAGCAAACAACTGTATACTGGACTAAGGGGTCTATGTACTAAGCAGTATTAGGAGACAGAGTGAAAAGTGATAAGAAAGTGATAAGGTGCCAGCCAATCTGCTCCCAACTGTCATTTTTAAAACACAGCCTGTGAGATGGCAGTTGGGAGATGATTGGCTGGCACCTTATCACTTTCTTATCACTTTTCACTCTGTCTCCTAACACTGCTTAGTAAATAGACCCCTGAGTGTGTGACTAATACTATTTCATCGCTTACACAATTACGATCATACGTTTTCCACCTTTTAGAATCCAGTTTAATTATATGTATGCTCGATATGTGATCAGTGACGTCCATACAGAAGCTATAAGCTCCAGACAGAGGCCCTGATTCAGAACCGGACGCCCTGACAGAGCGCTCGCTCTGAATCAGGGCCGTCCCTCTGAAATTAAGAGCGGCCTCCTGGCCGCTCGCAAAGCTGTGGGTGATCACCCACAGCTATAGCGAGCGGCCAAAATGATGGTCGCGATGGTCAAGACCATCGCGACCATCGGGCTTGCGACGAGACCCTTGCGGTAGGGTCTCGTGGCCGCAAGCACTGGAGTGCTTTTGGCTCTATCAGAGCCAAAAGCACTCCCACTGACATCACTAGTGATGTCAGTGGGGCCGGCCCCAGACGGCAGGCGTTCCCATGGGAACGCCTCCGTTTGGGCAGCCCCGCCCCCGGCACGCCCACCAAAGGGGGCGTGCTGTCACTCACCATCGACAGCACGCCCCTTTGGTGCGAGACCCATAACGACGGCTTGGCCGTCGTTATTTGGGTCTCGCGCATGCACACGACGGAGCCGCCTCCGTCGTGCGCATGCGCACTTGGCCAACATCAACCCGCTTGCTAGCGGGTCTGAATTAGGCCCAGATTACACATACCAAATACTGCAAGTATCCACCTAAATGAATCCAAGTGACTAGCAACATTTTTACATTTATATGTTACTGTGCAATATTGTGAATTATTTGTTCTGTTGCTGCCTTTATGTATTGCTTTATATTTTAATATATATATTTTTTTCTCATGGCAACATCTTATTTTAGTGGTTAATAAACATTTCTACTTTTCATTTACATTCATATATATTTTATATTATTATTATTCTATATATTTTTGTTGTCTGATAATATAGAGGTAGTGCGAACTATCAATTTTTTACATTGTTTCTGTAGTACATATTTACACAGAGTTTGTTTTTGTCTGCTGCAACCCTATATTACATCTAAACTAGATTGTCTATGGGCACAGGTGCCAGAATTAGTTTTTACTAGGGGTGTGCACCGCCCGCTTTTCGTGTTTTGTGTTTTGGTTTTGGATCTGGATCTTTCTTCGTGTTTTGGATCTGGATTGGTTTTGCCAAAACCACCCTTCCATGTTTTGGGTTCTGGGTTTTGTGTTTTGGATCTGTATTTTTTTTTAAAAAAAGCATAAAAACAGCTAAAATCACAGAATGTGTTGGTTTTTCTGCTCCTATGCTATTATTAACCTCAATAACCTTAATTTCCACTAATTTCCAGTCTATTCTGAACACCTCATACCTCACAATAGTGTTTTTATGTCCAAAAGGTTGCACCGAGGTAGCTGGATGACTGTGCTAAGCGACACAAACACGTGACCCATCTAGGAGTGATACTGCAGTGGCAGACAGGATGGCAGTTTGAAAAACTAGGCTCCAAACTGTACATAATGCAAAGAAAAAAAAGGGGTGCAAGATGGAATTGTCCTTGGGCCCTCCCACCCACCCTTATGTTGTATAAACAGGACATGCACACTTTAACAAAGCAATCATGTCAGCGCCAGGGTCTACCACACGACTGTGGCTGAAATGATTGGTTCGTTTGGGCCCCCACAAAACAAGCTGGCAATTAATTTGTCCCTGCACAAACTGGCTCTACGGAGGCAAGATGTCGTCCTCATCCTCCTCATCCACCAATTCCTCACCCTCTTCAGTGTTGTGTACATCCTCATCCTCACAGAGTATTAACTCGTCCCCACTGGAATCCACCACCACAGGTCCCTCTGTACGTTCTGGAGGCTGGTCTCCCTGGAAGAGTTGATAATTCATTTTTATGAACATCATCTTCTCCACATTTTGTGGAAGCAACCTCCTATGCCTTTCGCTGACAAGGTTCCCGGCTGCACTAAACACTCGTTCGGAGTACACACTGGAGGGGGGGAAACTCAGGTAAAATAGAGCCAGTTTGTACAGGGGCCTCCAAATTGCCTCTTTTTCCTGCCAGTACAGGTCTGGACTGTCTGACAAGCCTACTTGGATGCTGTCACCGATGTAATCCTCCACCATTCTATCAATGGTGACAGTATCATATGTAGTGACAGTAGACACGTCAGAAATTGTTGCCAGGTCCTTCAGTCTGGACCAGATGTCAAAACTTGGTCCTGCCTGCCCTGCATCACCGCCAGCGGGTTGCTTAGGATACCTAAGTTTTTTCCTGGCAGCCCCAGTTGCGGGAGAAAATGAAGAAGGAGCTGTTGACGTGTCACGTTCCGCTTCAGCTGACAGTGTGTTCACCAGCAGGTCTTTCCACCTCTGCAGGCTTGTGTCGGCCGGAAAGAGAGACACCACATAGGCTTTAAACCTAGGATCGAGCACGGTGGCCAAAATGTAGTGGTCTGATTTCAACAGATTGACCACCCTGGAATCCTGGCAAAGCGAATGAAGGGCTTCATCCACAAGTCCCACATGCCGAGCGGAATCGCTCCGTCTTAGCTCCTCCTTCACTTTCTCCAGCTGCTTCTGCAAAAGCCTGATGAGGGGAATGACCTGACTCAAGCTGGCAGTGTCTGAACTGACTTCACGTGTGGCAAGTTCGAAGGGCTGGAGAACCTTGCACAACACGGAAATCATTATCCACTGCGCTTGAGTCAGGTGCATACCCCCTCCTTTGCCTATGTCATAGGTGGATGTATAGGCTTGAATGACCTTTTGCTGCTCCTCCATCCTCTGAAGCATATAGAGGGTTGAGTTCCACCGCATCACAACCTCTTGCTTCAGGTGATGGCGGGGCAGGTTCAAGAGTGTTTGTTGGTGCTCCAGTTTTCGGCTCGCAGTCGCTGAATGGCGAAAGTGGCCAGAAATTTTTCGGGCCACCCAAAGCGTCTCCTGCACGCCCCTGTCGCTTTTCAGAAAATTCTGCACCACCAAGTTTATTGTGTGAGCAAAACATGGGACGTGCTGGAATTTGGCCAGATGTAATGTCCGCACAATATTGGTGGCGTTGTCAGATATCACAAATCCCCAGGAGAGTCTAAGTGGGGTAAGCCACTGGGCGATGATTTCCCTCAGTTTCTCTAAGAGGTTGTCGGCGGTGTGCCTCTTACTGAAACCGGTGATAAGCAGCGTAGCCTGCCTTGGAACGAGCTGGCGTTTCTGAGATGCTGCTACTGGTGATGCTGCTGCTGTTGCTGCGTAAGGTGATACATCTACCCAGTGGGCTGTCACAGTCATATAGTCCTTAGTCTGCCCTGTTCCACTTGTCCACATGTCCGTGGTTAAGTGGACATTGGGTACAACTGCATTTTTCAGGACACTGAGGACACTTTTTCTGATGTTTCTGTACAGTCTTGGTATCGCCTGCCTAGTGAAGTGGAATCTAGACGGGATTTGGAACCGGGGACACACTACCTCCATCAATTGTCTAAATCCCACTGCACTAATGGCGGATACCAGACGCACGTCTAACACCAACATAGCAGTCAAGGCCTCAGTTATACGTTTTGCTTCAGGATGACTGCTGTCGTACTTCATCCTCCTCGCTAAGGACTGTTGGAGGCTCAATTGTTTAGTAAAAGTAGTGGTGTTCCTACTTCCTCTCTGGGATGATGAACGACTCCCAGCAGCAGCAACAGCAGCAACGGCAGCAGTAGGCGTAGCAATGCAGGATCCTCCGAAGGAATCCTGGATAGGAGAGTCAGTCATGCCAGTGACATGGCCTGCAGGACTACTTCCGATCCTGACTAAGAAGGAAATTGACGAGGAGGGAGTTGACGGTGTGGTTTGCAGGCGCTTGGATACAACAGGACAACGGGATTTAGGTGTCCCTGGACTGCTTACGGTCAAAGTTTCTGATCTTGACAGTAACTTTTTATGAACGCGCTGCAGGTGCCGTATAAGGGAGGATGTTCCTAAGTGGTTAACGTCCCTACCCCTACTTATTCCACCTTTACATATGGTACATATGGCAAGACAGTTGTTATCCGGATTTGGATAGAAATATTGCCAGACCAAAGTTTGGTCTTCTGCCCAGGCATGACCGTGATGGGCTTTTTCATCCCACGGACAACAACTGTCTCCCCCGGAGCCTGATTTAAACAAACCACATCACCATCAGAATCCTCCTCGCCAACTTCCTCCTCAGCGCCAGCTACACCAATATCCTCATCCTGTTGTACTTCAACAGTGACATCTTCAATTTGCATATCAGCAAGTGGACTGTGGGTGCTCCTTTCAGCACTTGCAGGGGGCGTGCAAATGGTGGAAAGAGCCACCTCTTCCCGTCCAGTGCTGGGAAGGTTAGGCATCGCAACCACCACCACACTTGGACTCTCCTTGGGGATTTGTGATATCTTCTTAGAATGCACAGTTCTTCGCTGTGCTTTTGCCAGCTTAACTCGTTTGATTTTTTTAGTGGGAGGAGGGCTTCCATCGTCATGTGAAGCTGAACCACTAGTCATGAACATAGGGAAAGACCTTAGCCATTCCTTGCCACTCCGAGTCATAAATGGCATATTGGCAAGTTTACGTTTCTCTTCAGATGATTTAAATGTTTTTTTCAAGGTCATTTTCCTGAACTTTGTCATTTGGGATTGTATGTGCCCTCTACTATGACATTGGGCAACGGCTTAGGCAGACGACGTTGATGGCATGTTATCGTCTATGTCATGACTAGTGGCAGCAGCTTCAGCACTAGGAGGAAGTGGTTCTTGATCTTTCCCTATTTTATTTTTATCGGAGAAAGTTTGGTCCTCCATTTATGTTATATTGATATATACGTGCGGCTAAGGCGCACACAAACACAGAAAATAATTTTTTATTTTTGTTGGAGACTAGTGCACTTTGTGGGTTATACCACCCTTTAAGAAATGAGCCAGCCGGCCCTTTACTTATGGGACACAGGCGCACGCTTGGCGCTGCTCCTTTGTTGATGCACGTGCAGCCACAGTGCACACAATTCACAAACACAGAAATTTATTTTTAATTTTGTTTGGACTGTACTTTGGGGGTTACAGCACCCTTTAACGGTCAAGCCAGCCCGCCCTTTACTTATGACACAGGCGCACGCTTGGCACTACTTTGTTGATGCACGTGCGGCTACTGCGCACACAATTCACAAACAGAAAATATTTTTTTATTTTGTTTGGAGTGTACTTTGGGGGTTACAGCACCCTTTAACGGTCAAGCCAGCTGGCCCTTTACTTATGACACAGGCGCACGCTTGGCACTACTTTGTTGATGCATGTGCGGCTACTGCGCACACAATTCACAAACACAAAAAAAAATATTTTTTTATTTTGTTTGGAGTGCCCTTTGGGGGTTACAGCACCCTTTAACGGACAAGCCAGCCGGCCTTTTACTTATGGGACACAGGTGCAGGCTTGGTGCTGCTCCATCGTTGATGCACGTGCAGCCACAGTGCACACAATTCACAAACACAGAAATTTTTTTCAAATTTTGTTTGGAGTGCCCTTTGGGGGTTACAGCACCCTTTAGCGGTCAATCCTGCCGGCCCTTTACTCATGACACAGGCACACGCTTGGCACTACTTTGTTGATGCACGTGCGGCTACTGTGCACACAATTCACAAACACAAAAAAATATAGTTTTTTATTTTGTTTGGAGTGCCCTTTGGGGGTTACAGCACCCTTTAACAGACAAGCCAGCCGGCCTTTTACTTATGGGACACAGGCGCACGCTTGGTACTACTTTGTTGATGCACGTGCGGCTACTGCGCACACAATTCACAAACACAGAAAATATTTTTTTATTTTGTTTGGAGTGTACTTTGGGGGTTACAGCACCCTTTAACGGACAAGCCAGCCGGCCCTTTACTTATGACACAGGTGCACGCTTGGCACTACTTTGTTGATGCACGTGCGGCTACTGCGCACACAATTCACAAACACAGAAAATATTTTTTTAGTTTGTTTGGAGTGTACTTTGGGGGTTACAGCACCCTTTAACGGTCAAGCCAGCTGGCCCTTTACTCATGACACAGGCACACGCTTGGCACTACTTTGTTGATGCACGTGCGGCTACTGTGCACACAATTCACAAACACAAAAAAATATATTTTTTTATTTTGTTTGGAGTGCCCTTTGGGGGTTACAGCACCCTTTAACGGACAAGCCAGCCAGCCTTTTACTTATGGGACACAGGCGCACGCTTGGTACTACTTTGTTGATGCACGTGCGGCTACTGCGCACACAATTCACAAACACAAAAAAATATATATTTTTATTTTGTTTGGAGTGCCCTTTGGGGGTTACAGCACCCTTTAACGGACAAGCCAGCCAGCCCTTTACTTATGACACAGGTGCACGCTTGGCACTACTTTGTTGATGTACGTGCGGCTACTGCGCACACAATTCACAAACACAGAATATATTTTTTTATTTTGTTTGGAGTGTACTTTGGGGGTTACAGCACCCTTTAACGGTCAAGCCAGCTGGCCCTTTACTTATGACACAGGCACACGCTTGGCACTACTTTGTTGATGCACGTGCGGCTACTGTGCACACAATTCACAAACACAAAAAAATTATATTTTTTTATTTTGTTTGGAGTGCCCTTTGGGGGTTACAGCACCCTTTAACGGACAAGCCAACCGGCCTTTTACTTATGGGACACAGGCGCACGCTTGGTACTACTTTGTTGATGCACGTGCGGCTACTGCGCACACAATTCACAAACACAAAAAAATATATATTTTTATTTTGTTTGGAGTGCCCTTTGGGGGTTACAGCACCCTTTAACGGACAAGCCAGCCAGCCCTTTACTTATGACACAGGTGCACGCTTGGCACTACTTTGTTGATGTACGTGCGGCTACTGCGCACACAATTCACAAACACACAAAAAAATATTTTTTTATTTTGTTTGGAGTGCCCTTTGGGGGTTACAGCACCCTTTAACAGATAAGCCAGCCGGCTTTATACTTATGGGACACAGGCGCACGCTTGGCGCTGCTCCTTTGTTTATGCACGTGCAGCCACAGTTCACACAATTTACAAACACAGAAAATATATATATATTTTTAGCACTTGGGGGGAGCACCCCTGACGGACAGAGCAGCCCCTGGACAACACTACAGCACCCCTTTAGGATTGGGACACTGCACAGGACTTTGGAGTGGACACAGCCCCTATGGACAACTGACTGCACAACACAGTCCAGCCAGCCCCTATGGACTTTGAAGTAGTGGACACAGCCCCTATGGACAACAGCAGCACAGCACAGCACTACACTACACTGCACTACACTACAACACTACACTACACTACACAGCCCAGCCAGCCCTAACTCCCACCCTCCCTCTTCGCTGTCCACAGCCGAGTGAGAAAATGGTGCCGACGCAGGTACCTTATATAGGATCCAAAACCCGCGAGACCCGAAAGGCGGGATGATGATGTTTTGCCTCGATTTCAGATCCGAGTCAGGCGGGAAAAGTCGAGCCTGACTCGGATCGGGGGGGCTCGGGGGGGGGGTTCGGATTTCAGAAATTCGAACCCGCTCACCCCTAGTTTTTACTATTAAGTGCCTCCACCCAAGCTTTATTCTACCTTTCAGTGTAGATTTGGGAATGCTGGGGAAACCCAATGTCAATGTAATATTATACCACTGTCTACAACGTGTGAGTTTGATATATATATTATATAATGGTCAGTAATACTATTCTCTTTATCTTCCTTACAGATCTGTACGGTGTCATAGGCCACCGAAGGGGAGATGGGGGGGGGGGATTGCCTTCTAAGTATCACAAATGAAATGATTAGCACCACCTGTGGATCTTTTAACATGTGTCAGCCAGTAATAAATGCACCTGTGCACCAGCTAGAAGATCTGGAAAACATGCACTGTTGGGGGTGCACTGCTATAGACCATCAATAGGGTTAATAATTAATGCCATATAATAATGCATTATCCAGTGCATGATGAGACCAATATGTACATATATGTCCAGGGCAGTGCTAGGTTCTTCTACTGCTCCCCCAGACTTGCTCCAGTGCTCTGGAATGGAGCCCACATCTGAAACAATAACATTCAGCTCAGGCAGGATGGCCCGCTACTGCCGTATTTAATGGCTTACTGTGATCACTGGTCTTGTATACGCTGGAATTACACTTATACTTTGTATGACGCATATTAAAGCTGGTTAAGTGCTAATTTTGCCCTCTTCATGGACTGGCCGCACTCGCTCTAAAATCAAGCATTTGGAAACCCCCTCTAGAAATCCTGCGGTTGCCACTGGGTTTTATAGTGAATCTTTATTCCCCAACGTTAAGGTAATTATACACTTAAGTCACAAAAAGACAACACTGGCGCTCAACCTAACAGATAAATGATATTAGTCTAATATATTAAGACTGCAGCCTAAGAAACCAATGTGGAAATTCTACCTCCCCCACTATACCAGCAAATTAAAAAAACAAGTATTCAAGGCGCTGTCAATTAATACACATTTAATTAGCATATACTAGTAATCAGTGGTGTAACTAGGGTATTTGGAGCCCAGGGCAAGTAAAAAAACGAAGCCCCCCAACAAGTAGATGTGCACCACAAGTACTGATCCCCCCTATGCAGTGCCCCCAGTAGTAGTCCCCCTCTATGCAGTGACCCCAGTAGTGGTCCCCCCTATGCAGTGCCCCCAGCAGTAGTCCCCCCTATGCAGTGCCCCTAGTAGTGGTCCCCCCTATGCAGTGCCCCCAGTAGTAGTCCCCCCTATGCAGCGCCCCCAGTAGTAGTCCCCCTATGCAGTGCTCCTTATATAATGCTCCCAGTAGTAGTTCCTCCTATGCAATGCCCCCAGTAGTGGTCTCCCATATGCAGTGCCCCTTATACAAGTAAAAAAAAAACAACACTTACCTGAATCCCGCTCCTTTTTCTGTGCCCGCCGTCGTCGTTCGCTCCTCCGTCCTCCTGGGCTGGCCCGCTCTGCATTATGGGAAAGACGTCATGACGTCTCTCCCATCACCCACTGTGGGAGCCGGAAGATGGAGCTCATGAGTGACCTCCAGCCCGGCTCCGGCAGTGGGTGCCGCAGGCAATGAGAGTCTATCTGATTCTCATTGGCTGGCTGCCAAAACAAACACACTGCCACCGGGTAGTATGAGTGTACTACCTGGTGGCTGTGATTGTTACTGTGTAGCGTGGACTGCACTCCGTGCGGTCCGCACTACACTGACCACCCGTGTCCTGGACCTGAAGATGAGAAATTACGGCTTTTACATGTCCATTGGGCTTTTTCAAATTTTTACGAATGCCACAGATGTCAGTGGGGCTCCTGCCACTTTCTAGAGAAGTATGGAGAGGACTGTAGGGGACATGAACCTCCGGGAAGTGGTAGTATATCTGGACTTGATCGCTGGATGGAGCATGGGTTTAAGCTTTTTCTTGAAAAGTGTAAGCTATGCCAAAAGTCTGTGAAGTACATTGGATACATAGTTAGAATGGGATTTAGGCTGATGCCTCAAAAGTTGAGGCCGTAAAGGGATGGCCCAGACAAAAAATTAAAGGAGTTGCGCTCTTTTCTGGGTTTCTGTGATTACTATAGGCGGTTTCCCAAATTGCTAAACTACTTAACAAACTTACAAAGGGGTACCCCCCTTCCAAAAAGGTGATGCAAACTATGCCTACCGTAAATTCACAGAGCTGTAGAGAAAGGGTGGGGATGTCCACCACTAAGTAGAGGTAATATTAAAGCCGGGTTTCTCTGCAGAAAGTACCAAAGATTATGTACAAAGGCTGGGATTTTATACAGGAAAGCTACAAATAAGATTGGTAAGAATAGATTACAAATGGTCTTGCCTGAAAAATTCCACTTCACAGTCCATAAGTTTTTTCATGATGATCATGGCCTTTTTGGGTTTGATAAAACTGTTGGTCTGATTTCTGATCAGTTTTACTGGCCTAGAATGGCAGAGGAATTGCATACTAAGGAAGACTTTACCCAGTAAGGGTGCTCCTTTGAAGAACATCTACACCAATGGACCAATAGAACTGTTGTGTGTAGATTTCCTTAGCATTGATTCAGAAGAAGGGAGAAAGCAAAACATTTTGGTGGTCACTGACCATTTTACTCGTTACTCTCAGGCCTTTTTGACCCGAGATCAGAGAGCTATCACTGTTAATCAGTTAAATCAGGAACTGTGTGAGGTTTGTGATATTCAAAAATCATGGGCAGCCCTTACCATCCACAAGGGGACCCACAGCCTGAAAGATTCAACCATACACTCCTTGGTATGCTGGGCACTTTGGACCCTGTACATAAGGCTCAATGGGGTCGGTACATCTGTAGTTTAGTCCATGTGTAGAATTGTGCAAAAAAATTAGTCCAAGGGATTCTCCCCTTACTTCCTGATGTTTGGTAGAGAAGCTTGGCTACCCATAGATATCAGTATGGGTCTAACATTGCCAGATTCTAATTATATCCCTCATTCCAAGTATGTAGAACAATTACGTACTGACCTTCATACAGCTCATCAACTGGCCAAAGCAACGACTGGGAGAAAAAAAATACAGCCAGATATGATATAAAGGTAAGCGACCACATGCTACTTCTTGGAGACAAAGTGTTTGTCTGAAATTTAGGGCCTCCGCAATGATATAAATTAAGTAACAGATGGAAACCTGAGCTCTTTGTAGTAGTGGAACAGCTTCCTGGAATCCCCCTTATAAAATTAAACCAGAAGGAGCACCAGGTCCTATTAAGATCTACCACCGACAACACCTACTTCATTTAGGAAGAGAAATTAGGATTCCTCCTGGATCTCGGACTGTAGAATCCCCTAAAGGTAGAGCTCAAGGAAAGTCGAAAGAGAACCAAATTTCGAAGGGTGAGAGGGTGGTTTTAACAGCCAGGGACAAGTCATATAACAAGTTAAGAACCAAGAGGCATCAAACAGCAAAAGTTTGCTCAGGATGAATATGGAGGGGGATGTTACTTCTGAGAGACTTTGGCATCTGATGGCACAATTATTGGAGAGGGTTTAGGGCAGGGTTTTCCAACCATGGTCCTCACGGTACACTAACAGTCCAGGTTTTAATGATAGCCATACTTGAGCACATGTGACTTAATTAGTACCTCAGTTATGATTTAACCATCTGTGCTTAAGCATGGATATCACTAAACCAGGACTGTTAGTGTGCCTTCAGGACCAAGGTTGGGAATCACTGGTTTAGTTTGGAAATTAAATTGAGGATAACATAATAGAAAGTATTATAAGTCCTGAGTTGTCTACTCGTGAGTTTAGCGAACAATATGAGAATTTCATAGAAAAAAATCCCAGACCAAGAATGAATATCAGACCGCCACCCCATACTAACTTATAATCCTCCAGGGGAACCCACTGACAAACTGCGACTAATTCATCCCGATATAGTATTTTCTTGACCTTATTTTGGGTGGGTTCCTGGGGATTGAGAGGCCATTATGGTGTGGAAAAATATTGTAAAGCAGGGAAACTATTAGTTACAGTGGCAAGGGTTTTCCTTTTCCCTTTAAGCCCTCTGCCTGTACACCAGGGGGGGAGTGTAACCCCTGGTTATTGCTAAGGTAACAATAGTAGACTTTTCTAGAAGCCCCTTGTGCTTCAGGATACATATAGGGCTGCAGTGGCATGAGAGCAGGAGAGGACAGATCCAGAACACTGGAAGGCACCACATAACTGTCAGCCCCATACTCCCTGTCAGAGTAGAGTCAACTGAGAGTGGCCAAGGTACCTGTCATTGACAGCTGTGGAGAGAGCTGCATCATTACCTAAGAACCCTGCTGAGCTCCATTTTCACCCAGCTCCCTAGGTGTGAAGAATCCCTGCTGCTGTGTATGTGAGAGCTGCAGCCATGAGGGTGGTGGACCCTGCCTTCAACAGAGCTGCCATGATCTGAATCCCGCCTCCTTCATGAGGTCACCACTGACAGAGGAGGGAGGACGACCCTGTAGGCTGAACATCTCTCTGAGAGACAGCTGGGGGTGTGTAATCAGGCAGCTGCAGTGATTGGAGAAACCCTGCTGGAAGCCTGTAAGTACCAGAGGTAAAGTCAGCACAGCATACCCCACACACAGAGCAAAACGGAGTGATCAGTTATAGCACAGGCAGTAATAGTTATACCAATAGCCTATCTACAGTATCAGAACTGTACAAAAAAATGTCACTTCAGCAACTAAAGCTATAGAAGCCTCACAGCTCTCCACACAAAGCCCCTTCTATTAAACCTTACTATAGACTACTACATAAGAGGTGCTGGAGAGGGTCCTATCCTTACCAGGGGATCTAAACAAATTAAACTACAGACAGTATTACAAAGTAGACCAGCTCAGTCTTACTACTTCAAGTGGCGGTCAGATAAGGAGCGGGATATCGCAGCGCAGGAGCTTATATTTAGTGCGCTCAAGTAAATGTGCAGTTTCTTCAGCCAGAAGCTAACTGAGGGCCTGATACAGCACGGAACGCAAGTGAGAGAACGCATGCTCTCGGCCGATGTTTTTGTTCTGCGCATGCGTGAACTAGCCAGTGCGATGGGGTAAGCGTACGCAGACTACACGCAGCGTGTATGCAGACCCCTTCCAATAATGATTGACAGGAAGTGCCGTTTGTGGGGGGTGACGGGGGGGGTTGTCTGGCAAACGCAGGCGTGCCTATGCATTGGGACGCCATTTTAGGGGCATCCATAATTAAGCCAGTGCGGCGCCGGACGCAGCGATGAGACTCTGTGCACACAGGAAGTTGCCAAGATCCCGTGCGAGGTCTGGCCACCCACTATTATGCAAATGTGGTCGATGGTTATCGATGTTTACGCTAGCTTGCATACTGATCAGGCTGTGAGTAAATGGGGGATGGGCGGCTTACTATGGGGCTGGGCTTCTACATCTTGTGCTGCGGTCTCCGTGCGTATGTATTGATTAGCATATTCTCGCAGCGGCCGGGTGCGTGCGTTCTCTCCTGTGCTTTCCTTGCTGAATCAGGCCCTGAGTGATTACTTATATTTATTTTAAACTGCAGCCTGTCACTTTGGTGATATTAACCCTTTCCGGAGCATAACTTTCTTGGAACCCACTAAACAAGCAGTAAGTGCAAATAAACCAAAACAGCTGATAGTAATAACAAATAAAGCAGACTAAAAGCAGGATTTCAACCACTATGTTCAGTGCTGTTGTTGTTACAAGTCTAAGGGGTCTATTTACTAAGCAGTGTTAGGAGACAGAGTGAAAAGTGATAAGAAAGTGATAAGGTGCCAGCCAATCAGCTGCCATCTGTCATTTTTCAAGCACAGCCTGTGAGATGACAGTTGGGAGCTGATTGGCTGGCACCTTATCACATCACTTTTCACGCTGTCTCTTATCACTGCTTAGTACATAGGGCTCTATTTACTACAATCCGCATATTGAATGCGGATTGTAGTGTGATATTACCGAGTGAATTCGCATTGCGAATTCAGGCAATATCACAGGGATTTACTATAAATCCCTTGCAGGGACAGAGCTTGCGATAAAGCTCTGTCCCTGCGGATCCCATCCGCACTCTAGTCGCAGTATTTTCGGAAAAAATACCGCGACTTAGAGCCCGCGCATGCGCCGACCCACCGTCACTGCTACCCCCCCAATGACGCTAAGCCCCGCCCCCTGGCACTAAGCCCCGCCCCTCCCTTCATTACACTTACCTGCATCCTCCTGGCCTCCAGTGATCTTCTCCGGGCTTCCCGATCAGGTGATCTCCCATACTGCACTGGGGCCCGATCACCTGATGACCGGGCAGCAGTGCACTGTGGGAGACCAGCTGACCGGAGAGGAGCCATCACCGGAGGCCCGATCACCGGTCCCTGGATTCAGGTAAGTAAAAAAAAATGTTTCATTTTTTTTTTCTTTTTTTTTACAGCAATCAGCTTGCGGTCTATTTAGACCACATAGCTGATTACAGGGACCGACTCCCGCCTCTGCTCTCCCCGTTAGAGCAGAGTGGGAGCCCGGTAACCGGGGGAGACCCTGGATAACGCCACCTCCAGGTGGCGTTATTATCACAGGGCTTCCCCGGGTATTTTTTTACAATTTATTTTTAGTAACTATGGTCGGATCACATTTCCTATTACAATTATGGGAAATGCTATCTGCTTTACTAAAAATAAGTGATAATTAGGGGTTGGAGTATTATTTTACTAATTCTACTCCAATTGCCCTATAGTAACTACAGGTGAAACTAAAATAATGTGAAAAGTGTGTGAAAACACCCTTTTTCACTTTATTTTAGTAAAAATAATGTTAATAAATAGAGCCCATAGACCCCTTAAACTCTAAATCGTCCAGGATTCCAGGGGCTTATACTGCAGTATAAGAAGTGGTTTAGGGAGTAACCTATTTAAATGCACGTAGCTTCATAAATCCCAAAAGGATATTCAGCCTGCAACGAGCCTGAGGCAACCAGTTATTGGGTATAGGGGAAGTGAAGGATATTTTCATTGTATATTGGTAATTGAATGCATATCTTTAAACATCCTGCGATGAATGGAACAGTGAACTCTATTATTTCCTGTGAAATAAATATTGTTTTGTAGCCAGAGTGTCGTTTATTGGTAAACTAATTTGCATGTCCTAACTGGAGTGACCTATATAGTCTGGGGGTTACTGCAATAGTCATGGCTTACACAAGCAAACCCGCAACAAGATACATCTCCAACACAGCTGGGGTGGAGGCACTAATTAGCATATCCCAACGTGACCCACCTGGATGAGAGAGTAAAGGTGGGCTACACAAGAGCATGCGCAGATATACAAAGCTTGGTCGGCAGGATGGACGTGTGTACTCCTCTGTACCAGCCACGCGGTATATGGCTATCACAGTACCTAATGCAATATCGGTTTAAGTACATATATGCACGCAGGGGCATGCATAAATTAGCTACTGCGATGCCGTATGCAGTCTGAGGACTCACAGCGTGCAAAGAAGTTAGCAATTTTTGAGTAAGGTCTGACCTCGCGCAAGTGTGATTGTACCGATGGTTTTGCAGTCTTGCTAAACATTACGGCTGTGTGTAAGGTAAAATGGGGGTTCTTATGTAGTCTGCGATGGCATAGTGATCGCAATGGATTAGCATACTATCGCAGTTGCGTAATCGCTTTTGCAAACGCAGTTGCGTTCCGTCATGAATCAGGCCCAGTATCTTCTATAACAGAGTCTGGTTGTAAACACATCTTCTTTCTACCTTCTTCTTTCATCTAACGTTATCCATACTTGCCGATTTTTGGGCTGCAGCTCTGGACGGGGAGAGTTGAATGCTCTTCCAGGCAGCCGAGAGCACCGCCTGAGATTTGGGAGCCTCACGGCTGTTCCTGGAGACTAGGCGAGTATGACTTTATCAGCAGATGAACACTGACGGGAAGCAATCGGGAAGCCATCGGGAAGCCAACTGCCTAAATACCGGCAGCCGGCTTCCCGACTGTCATTTCCCGGCAAGGGTGAAATGCCGGGCGTCTAGATGTAGACGCCCGCATTTCCCCGACGCCGGGAGACCAGCGCCCGTCATCCCGATCGTAGTGATGCCGGGTGCCGCGAGCGGACAGCCATGGGGGGGGGAGGGTTAGGTTTAGGGCTCCCGGGGGGGACTTAGGGTTAGGCACCCCCCCGGGAGGGTTAGGGTTAGGCTAGGGGGAGGGAGGGTTAGGGTTAGGCATCCCCAGGGGGGACTTAGGGTTAGGCACCCCCCCGGGGGACTTAGGTTTAGGCAGTGGGGAAGGGGGTGGTTAGGGTTAGGCTCTTGGGGGGGAAGTTAGGGTTAGGCACCCCTAAGGAGGGTTAGGGGGGTTAGGTTAGAAGATACTTACCTTAGGGACGATCGGAATTTCCAGCGCTGTTGGGCTTCCGCTGCTTCGAACTCTGCTCCTGTCGGGCTGCCGCTGACGGGAATCGAACCGCCGACCAAGCGGCCGGTGGTATTTCATACCCATTCCACACTGACGACATCTGCATGTACAATAATAATAATAATAATAATAATAATCACAGCTGAGAACGGTGGTTGCAATTATAATGGTACATGTCAAACAATGTTATGTAACCTTAATAAAAGTGTCACTGGGTCTCTTGAGATTTATCATGTGCATTTACCAATCACAGGGAAACTCCTGGGAACTGGAGAAAAATTCTTCATCGAAGTATCAGATGTAAAACATTTAAAAAAGTATAAAAGAGCCATAAAGAATATCACATATATGGCTAATGGTGCATACACACGGTCAGATTTGACAGTTGAACGATTGAACAATTTTACAAATGATTTGAACGATTTTTTACTGCATTAAAATGACTGAAATCGACCAAAACTGACTGCAAACACATCAAATGTCAGATATCGTTATCTGACCATCGGGAACGCGCATCGTTCATCGTTGAAGGCTCACATGTCAGATTTTCCTTCAGATATGAATGATTGAACGATTTTTAAAATCGTTATCGTTCAGATCTGAAGGAAAATCTGACCGTGTGTATGCACCGTAAGGCAGAACTCTGACAACCCATCGCTTTTGTTTTTGGAACAAGTAAAATGTGATTCTCGCTGGGAGGAGATCTCTGTACCATATGACACAGATCGATTGCACTGTCACATTTATGACAGTATTAGCAAACCCCCAGATAAAACAGGATAAAATCCACACATGACTAACCTGTCACCTGTAGTAATCTCTGTAACTGGAAACAGAGGGGAAACTATTCTCTCCTAAATATCTCCAATGCTACATTTAATCAGCTTCTAGATTGGAAAGGAAACGTCCGCAGATGCTCTGGTGCAGACCTGCATGTATCTGACACTCAGGTCACAATGGGGGAGGGAAGGGGCAGTCTGTCGCCGACTAAAGGAATATTTATGCAAATGCTGCTCCTGTAGACTCAGACATCAATATAATAAGCGAGAAAGCATGTCTCTCTGTCTGTCCGTCTGTTTGTCCGTTATGCACGGCCAGTGTTTTGGACCTAGCTCCGCCAAATTTGGCATGGTGGTGTAGTTTGACCAGGATTAGGTTTCTGCCTAAGTTTGAATATTGTCAGGGCCAGACACTGTCACACAATCCCCAAAAATGAGAACATTATAAATATACACAAGTCACGGGGATGGCTCCAGTGGAAATTGGCAGTCTGCAAAAACCTGTGGGAAGGCTACATAAGCATAATTTTAACCAGTGGTGGCTCTGGCTGCAGCGCATTTCAGGATGAATGGAATGGGGTTATAAGTGAGGACCATGTAAACAAACAAAGGCTGCAGGTGTACTTCAGGGTCCAGTCTTCAACCCAGGCAACGTTGGGTATCCCAGCTAGTACTATATACGTATGATCGGAGGAATGTCTATAGTATGTTGCAAATACATGATGATGATGATTTGTGTAAACCATGCACATGTGCTGCTTGATGTGTAGGCAGGCACATTTTTTGGTGGATCTGCATATGTGAGGAAATTTTTTAGTTTTTTTTTTTTTTATTGTATAAAAATTTGCACCCAACTCTGCAGCTGCCCCTCTGTGTCTAACCATCTAACCAAAAAGTTACTGATATAACTAACTTGTCATATGGGAAAGAGAACAGATAAAGTAAAAAAAAATTTTTTTTTTTTTACTTTGATACAGCACTGTATGTGTGGGTAACAAGATCTGGCCTTGGAAGTGTATTTAACACATACTGATTCTGTTGAATTTGTGTGTACTATTTAGTGATGATAATAGGATACACCAGCTGGTCCACTGTCACCAAACAGTCCAGTGCTTAACCAGCAGTATGGTTTATTGAGCAGTGGAATGTCTGTACAGCTGTACTCACTGTTACATACACTCAGTATCTGGAAAATGAAGCGGAGATTGAAGGGAATATACAGAACACCAGCCAGTAATGTTTGAGGATAGCCGTGCATATGCAAGAGGTAGCAGAATGCAGCAGTAACATGTATCTCAGGATGACGTTGGGTCTTTGAGAGCTAAGTGGAACACATAGGGGTCCCCCTCTCCAGGGAACCCCAGGCCTGGGTTGACTAGCGGTCAGGGCTAATGCTTTGGCCGGGGGACCCAGTGAAAGGGTTCCCGTGGCTGTGGCATTGCCAGGGCCGGATTGAGGGCAACATGGGCCTGGAGCTGAAAATGACCAAGGGCCTAGTATGAGAAGCAGAGGAGGTGTAACCAGTGCTGTGTGGCTGTGGCCAGTGCCATGTGGGCTTGTACATCCCTATACTCTCGGCCCCAATGTCTCCCTAAATATGTAAAGGAAAAACAATGCTTAATTTTGTGAGGTAAACATAAATACCATTTCACTACTTATGATTTATGTGGAGAGCAGATGGCCAGTCATCATCATGTTGTCATGACAATGGGCCTATTTTTATGTGGAGGCCTGGAGCTGTAGCTCCATCCGCCCCATTGTTAATCTGGCCCTGGGCATTGCCCCCCCTCCCCTGCTAGAAAGAGTCTGGTGCTGGTTATGGTAAATACAAGTGACCTGTACTAATTTTGTCCCCTGTATTTCCAAAACCAGGACGGCTCGCTGATCCCAGTGCTGGTTGTGCTAAATACAGGGGACCCCTATGTCTTTTGTCCACTGTATTTTTACAACCAGGACTGGCTCTGAAACGTCCAGGGGCTGGATATGCGCTAGGGGGGCCACGTCAGGTTTTTTATTTTTTATTTACTTGACATTAATTTTTTAATACACAGATGCATACACAGATCTCACTGATCTGTGCATGCATCTGTGTCATTAGGGAAATGCCTGTCAAGTGATGTCGGTGTTCAGGTCATAACCACATATCGTTAGTGCCTAAACACTGAACGAAATGCCGCGACCCGTGTATGAGATTGCCAGATCTTACCTACTGTAGGTAAGATCTGAGGATACGGTGGATGACCCGCAGGTACGTGCATCGGCATCGCTGTCGTTCATGGACACTACACGATTTGCACATATTTGCGCAATATGTCGGTCCGATGCATCGAAATCGGCCAAATCATGCATGCACCTTTAAGAGATGTTAAAAATAAATATGTGTACATTTGTATATTATACTCTAGTACGCAGTCATATTTATTCCAGAACAACGTGTTGTTAAAAAAAAAGAGCAATTTTTAGATGCTTGCACAGCATTAAATTCGAATTGTGAATGCCGAGACTAAATATTATATCAGCAGCACCTACTCCAAATGTGAGATTGAGTAAAGCCAAAATGGAACCTCATAATAAAAAAATAAAAATAAAACACAAGATGGCGCTGGAAAAAAAGGAATTAATACTGTCCAGAAATTGATGGTTTGGATCTTAACTTCCAAAATGGAACCTAATGAGTTAACTAGAAAGGTCTAATTAACCAATGGAAAAAGAACTCTGCTATTTAACCTGACTCGGAAAAATAGGAGCAATCCAGCTTGAAAAAAGCCATTGCCGAAACGCGTTGCTGCTCCTACGACTGACTAAAGGGTCCGGAGGTGTTACACCTATCTATAGGACTTATATCGCTACCGATTGCAAAAGCCGCTTTGCTTCTTATAGGAAATCCGGCCAGCAGATTCTGCATTCCAGTGGCTGCTACTACTAGCAGAGAGAACACAGCTAAAAGTCCTCTAGCCCGGAGATTTGCAGCCAGCTACTCCTCCCAAGTAAGAAATCTGGGAATCCGCTGCACCGCTAATCAATTGTTGTGTCAGTTTGCACCAACCAACTGCATACCCAGTCCAGAGTCTTACATATGAGAGACGGACTGGATTACTACTGGTGACAGCTTGTGGGTAATTATAGCCACCAATTTATGGAGATATTGAATTGCTGGTTTATTAAACCATTGACTGCATACTCGACTGTAATATACTGTAGCTGCTCCATGTGTGATATTTATTTTTTACATCAATCCAGGTACTAAAAATATGGTCACTCTCGTATAATAGAGCGTGCTAACTGGATTCATTAAAGCAACATAGTATACTTACCGGAGAGTTACAATTATTGACTACCAGTTCATTGCAATACTTGGATTATCAGTCTGCTATCTGTAATCTATGGTTTATTATCATATAATGAAATACAAACTCTGCTGATTTTTTTAACGTATACATGTTTGCTCTAATAAATATGTCTATTCGTTTGTGAAAGTTGCATTGTTCTGACTAAGGCCGGGATGTACTAAGGTTGCGGTGACCATTCCGCCAGTCACTGCAACCTTGCTAATCGCATATGTACTAACATTTGCAATTAGTATCGCAAAGGACAGCTCTTGCGATAAGAGCTGCCCTTTACGAACCCGACGCCGGATGAGGGGGTCTCAGTGGGACCCCGCCTCCTCCTACCCCCAGGAACTTCCTGTTGGTGACCTGTGCAGGAAGTTCCGGGCTCCTTCTCCTCTTCCCTGCACCCGGAAGAAGATTAGGAGGAGAAGGAGGCGGAGGACCCAGGAGGAGCGCGGGCCGGTGACCAGGACACTAAGGCGTTACTGAATTTGACTTGGTAATTGGTAATGTAATCAATTAAAAATTGGTAAAGGATTTTTCACTCACTCGAGATAGCTTTTTTTTTAAACATGTTTTATTGATGTTAATGAGAAAATCTGGATTAGCTGGAAACAAACTGTGAATAATAATTAAATTTTCTTTTCTGTTTACATACATTAACATAACTATCATGTATATTTAAAGCTCTTGTTATCCAAATACTCCACCTTGAGTACTTTCCTCTGGACACTATGTTATCCGTCTCTCAGCACAACCATAGAGAAGGGGGGGGGGGAACTTATACACACCTGGGCCGGCTCAATGGCCATTCAAGTAGAGTGGCCAAACGCCCAAGATCCTTGAATGTGACATCACTGACTGTAAGCCGAGAGCTGTGCTCCTGTACCTATGGCAGTATGTCATCAGAGGCTGAAGCAATAGAGGTGAGGCACAGTGTGGCATATTGGGGGCACTGTGTGGCATAGTTAGGGGGCACATTGTGGCATGGTAATGGGGCACTGTGGTGGCCAATATGTGTTTTTTTGTTACTGTTGGGAATGGGTGTAGTTGGTTGGGGGGGGGGCTCCAACAATTCTCACACAGGGTGCTAGCAGACCTGGGGTCGGTCCTGATACACACTTTGTAAGGGCAGGGTATGAAATAGAGCCTCACTTTTCCAGAACTCCTTAAATATGATGGCAACTTAACCAATAACATCTGTTGACACTTTGACAGACCTATATGAGGATTCCATTTACATAATAACGACACATATATTTAAACTGCATCTTAAACACTATTTCTAAAGCTTTACTGAAATCACCATGATTGAATTTACTTTATTCAGGTAGAGAAAGGAAATGTCACAGCCAGAGAGCTCATTTGTAACTTGTTCTGTGTCTCATGGACTGAACAGGACAGAAAAGCGACAATGCAGCCAATGATAAAAGCAATCAGATTCCACCTCTCTGGACTTCTCTGTCCGATTTCACTTTTAAGAGCCATACTGTACGTATATAGTAACCAAGGTGCAGCCCACAATATTACCACTGATCGCAGTACACGGCTCCTGGAACGTGGCTGAGATATGTTACACGCATGGTACATTAAACCTTTCTTGCTGCCCCGCACTCCGCTGACAATTATAATTTATTATATTATACAGTATGGTCTAAGACAAAGATGCCAAACTCCTCCCATTTCTCAGCGGCTCTTGTCTTGCTGTATTGTCCATAATCACAATATATAGCAAATTCTGCAATGAAGGCAGCTGTTTCTTCTTTCTACTCGGTCCTGAAATATACCATATACATATTATGGAGTCACATAATATAATGTGTTTGGATTATATGTCCGTGAATGTGGCTGCATTCTTAGAGGCAGAGCTCCAACCACAGAGACCAGGTTCAGAGCAGATTCAGAAGGAGCCTGTCAGATCTTGGTGGGTTTGTGTCACAGATGAGGTGGGGGTAGCAGTGGGGTAGTCTCTAGCAGATGGGGGTAAACGAGGAGGTGGTATATAGTTTCTCCTCATGTACTAGCTGTGTGTATGGAGTATGAATTAGAAACTGGACATCACGGGTAGCAGGTGAGTATGGAACCAGGATACGAGATATTAGATGCTGTTAGGATCAGGTGAGTATAAGAGCTGTAGAGTATCCTACAGTAGATGGAGAAGTTCTCTAGATTCACTGCATGTTTGACAAAGTGTTGTACTAGATATGATGCTGGAATGTGGAGCTTTACCAGCTATACAGGGTGTGCTGGGTTGTGGAACAAAACCAGCTATACAGGATATGCCTGGATGTGGAGTAAAACCAGCTATTCGGGATGTGCTGGGATGCAGAACCAGCTATACAGGATGTAACCAGACTGAACGTGAACAGCAGGGGTAAACAATAGGATCAACAACACTGGCAAAAGGAGGACCGCAACTCAACCTTGTACTGGCAGAGCACAACACCAACAACCACGGGGCACTAGGACAGAACTAACAACTGCAGCAGGTAGCACAGTAACAAGCAGCTTACAGGAGTAGTGACTTGTTGCACTGGCAATTCCACACTGGGCCAGACTGGCTTTATAGGCATAGCAGCGCACTGATTGGCCCAGGAACTCTCTCTGGCTGACCATTGGATTACTGATAGTCAGCTGATGATCTCCAACATGGCGGCACCCACTATGCAGACACACAGGTACACACACACACCAAACTACCCCCGATTTCCAGCCACTGATACACCAGCCAGTGCTGCCAGCCGTCATGGTCGAGATCTCTGCTGTCTCACCTGCCCTTATACTGCCCCTACAGGTGCACCTCTGAATCAGGCCCATTATGATTCACTAGTATACTGTAATTAATAAAATACCATGGAATAGGACAAATAGTACAAGTAACTGGATATCTCCCTTTATTTATTCACTTTACATTGCAACTGTTGTATAATATCAGAGTGCTCTGCTTGGCAATGGTTTTCCTTATCTCTTATTGTGAGCGCAGCATGCAGCTGATTTTGTCAGTGATTGGGGGAATTGTCAGCCCCACAGACGGTCTCACGTAGAAGTGAGTGACATTGGGTGGAGGGTGAAACGTGAATCTCTGCATAAGGCTGGTAAAGAACAGGAACAGCTCCATCTTTGCAAGTGTCTCTCCGATACAGACCCGCTTTCCTGAGGGGAAAAGGAGAACAAGGTAAGGACTCAATCAAGTTTATGTACTGTCATATTTAATGAAGCACAAACCAAAGCTAATATTGAAATTGGTAAATGAGGGTTTATTAAGCATAGGTGAAACTTGCATTACTTTATTTTTCACTAAATAAAATATTGTGTATTGTAGATTATAAGACTGGAGTTAATAAAGGATTTTATATTATCCTGCATACACACCTATGCAGCTATCATCTAACTCTCCTACATACACACCTATGCAATAATCATGTAACGTTCCTACATACACACCTATGCAATTATCATATAATGCTCCTACATACACATCTATCCAATTATCATGTAACTCTCTTACATACACACCTATCCAATTATCATGTAACTCTCCTACATACACACCTATGCAATAATCAGGTAACTCTCCTACATACACACCTACGCAATAATCAGGTAACTCTTCTACATACACACCTATGCAACTATCATCTAACTCTCCTACATACACACCTATGCAATAATCAGGTAACTCTCCTACATACACACCTATCCAGCTATCATGTAACTCTCCTACATACACACCTATGCAACTATCATCTAACTCTCCTACATACACACCTATGCAATAATCAGGTAACTCTCCTACATAAACACCTATGCAATAATCAGGTAACTCACCTTCATACACACCTATCATGTAACGCTCCTACATACACACCTATGCAACTATCATCTAACTCTCCAACATACACACCTATGCAATAATCAGGTAACTCTCCTACATAAACACCTATGCAATAATCAGGTAACTCTCCTACATACACACCTATCCAGCTATCATGTAACTCTCCTACATACACACCTATGCAACTATCATCTAACTCTCCTACATACACACCTATGCAATAATCAGGTAACTCTCCTACATAAACACCTATGCAATAATCAGGTAAATCACCTTTATACACACCTATGCAACTATCATGTAACTCTTCTGCATACACACCTATTAAATAATCAGGTAACTCTCCTACATACACACCTATGCAATAATCAGGTAACTCTCCTACATAAACACCTATGCAATAATCAGGTAACTCACCTTTATACACACCTATGCAACTATCATGTAACTCTTCTGCATACACACCTATTGAATAATCAGGTAACTCTCCTACATACACACCTATGCAATTATCAGGTAACTGTCCTACATACACACCTATGCAATAATCAGCTAACCGTCCTACATACACACCTATGCAATTATCAGGTAACTCTCCTACATACACACCTATGCAATTATCAGGTAACTCTCCTACATACACACCTACGCAACTATCATCTAACTCTCCTACATACACACCTATGCAATAATCAGGTAACTCACCTTCATACACACCTATGCAACTATCATGTAACTCTTCTGCATACACACCTATTGAATAATCAGGTAACTCTCCTACATACACACCTATGCAATTATCAGGTAACTGTCCTACATACACACCTATGCAATAATCAGCTAACTCTCCTACATACACACCTATGCAATTATCAGGAAACTGTCCTACATACACACCTATGCAATAATCAGGTAACTCTTCTACATACACACCTATGCAACTATCATCTAACTCTCCTACATACACACCTATGCAATAATCATATAACTCACCTTCATACACACCTATGCAACTATCATGTAACTCTTCTGCATACACACCTATTGAATAATCAGGTAACTCTCCTACATACACACCTATGCAATTATCAGGTAACTGTCCTTCATACACACCTATGCAATAATCAGCTAACTTACCTACATACACACCTATGCAATTATCAGGTAACTGTCCTACATACACACCTACGCAATAATCAGGTAACTCTTCTACATACACACCTACGCAATAATCAGGTAACTCTCCTACATACACACCTATGCAACTATCATCTAACTCTCCTACATACACACCTATGCAATAATCATATAACTCACCTTCATACACACCTATGCAACTATCATGTAACTCTTCTGCATACACACCTATTGAATAATCAGGTAACTCTCCTACATACACACCTATGCAATTATCAGGTAACTGTCCTTCATACACACCTATGCAATAATCAGCTAACTTACCTACATACACACCTATGCAATTATCAGGTAACTCTCCTACATACACACCTACGCAATAATCAGGTAACTCTTCTACATACACACCTACGCAATAATCAGGTAACTCTTCTACATACACACCTATGCAATTATCATCTAACTCTCCTACATACACACCTATGCAATAATCAGGTAACTCTCCTACATACACACCTATGCAACTATCATCTAACTCTCCTACTTACACACCTATGCAATAATCAGGTAACTCTCCTACATAAACACCTATGCAATAAACAGGTAACTCACCTTCATACACACCTATCATGTAACTCTCCTACATACACACCTATGCAACTATCATCTAACTCTCCTACATACACACCTATGCAATTATCAGGTAACTCTCCTACATAAACACCTATGCAATAATCAGGTAACTCACCTTCATACACACCTATCATGTAACTCTCCTACATACACACCTATGCAACTATCATGTAACTCTTCTGCATACACACCTATTGAATAATCAGGTAACTCTCCTACATACACACCTATGCAATTATCAGGTAACTGTCCTACATACACACCTATGCAATAATCAGCCACCTCTCCTACATACACACCTATGCAATTATCAGGTAACTGTCCTACATACACACCTATGCAATAATCAGCTAACTCTCCTACATACACACCTATGCAACTATCATCTAACTCTCCTACATACACACCTATGCAACTATCATCTAACTCTCCTACATACACACCTATGCAATAATCAGGTAACTCTCCTGCATACACACCTATGCAACTATCATGTAACGCTCCTACATACACACCTATGCAACTATCATCTAACTCTCCTGCATACACACCTATGCAATAATCAGGTAACTCTCCTGCATACACACCTATGCAACTATCATGTAACGCTCCTACATACACACCTATGCAATAATCAGGTAACTCTCCTACATAAACACCTATGCAATAATCAGGTAACTCACCTTCATACACACCTATCATGTAACTCTCCTACATACACACCTATGCAATTATCATCTAACTCTCCTACATACACACCTATGCAATAATCAGGTAACTCTCCTACATAAACACCTATGCAATAATCAGGTAACTTACCTTCAAACACACCTATCATGTAACTCTCCTACATACACACCTATGCAACTATCATGTAACTCTTCTGCATACACACCTATTGAATAATGAGGTAACTCTCCTACATACACACCTATGCAATTATCAGGTAACTGTCCTACATACACACCTATGCAATAATCAGGTAACTCTCCTACATACACACCTATGCAATTATCAGGTAACTGTCCTACATACACACCTATGCAATAATCAGCTAACTCTCCTACATACACACCTATGCAATTATCAGCTAACTCTCCTACATACACACCTATGCAATTATCATGTAACGCTCCTACATACACACCTATGCAACTATCATGTAACGCTCCTACATACACACCTATCCAGCTATCTTGTAACTCTTCTACATACACACCTATGCAACTATCATCTAACTCTCCTACATACACACCTATGCAATAATCAGGTAACTCTCCTGCATACACACCTATGCAACTATCATGTAACGCTCCTACATACACACCTATGCAACTATCATGTAACTCTTCTGCATACACACCTATTGAATAATCAGGTAACTCTCCTACATACACACCTATGCAATTATCAGGTAACTGTCCTTCATACACACCTATGCAATAATCAGCTAACTTACCTACATACACACCTATGCAATTATCAGGTAACTCTCCTACATACACACCTACGCAATAATCAGGTAACTCTTCTACATACACACCTACGCAATAATCAGGTAACTCTTCTACATACACACCTATGCAATTATCATCTAACTCTCCTACATACACACCTATGCAATAATCAGATAACTCTCCTACATAAACACCTATGCAATAATCAGGTAACTCACCTTCATACACACCTATCATGTAACTCTCCTACATACACACCTATTGAATAATCAGGTAACTCTCCTACATACACACCTATTGAATAATCAGGTAACTCACCTTCATACACACCTATCATGTAACTCTCCTACATACACACCTATGCAATGATCAGGTAACTCTCCTACATTTATACCTATGCAAAAATCAGGTAACTCTCCTGCATACACACCTATGTAGATATAAGACTGGAGTTAATAAAATATTTTATATTATCCTACATACACACCTATGCAACTATCATCTAACTCTCCTACATACACACCTATGCAATAATCAGGTAACTCTCCTACATACACACCTATGCAATAATCAGGTAACTCTCCTACATACACACCTATGCAATTATCATCTAACTCTCCTACATACACACCTATGCAATAATCAGATAACTCTCCTACATAAACACCTATGCAATAATCAGGTAACTCACCTTCATACACACCTATCATGTAACTCTCCTACATACACACCTATTGAATAATCAGGTAACTCTCCTACATACACACCTATTGAATAATCAGGTAACTCACCTTCATACACACCTATCATGTAACTCTCCTACATACACACCTATGCAATAATCAGGTAACTCTCCTACATAAACACCTATGCAATAATCAGGTAACTCACCTTCATACACACCTATCATGTAACTCTCCTACATACACACCTATGCAACTATCATGTAACTCTCCTACATACACACCTATTGGATAATCAGGTAACTGTCCTACATACACACCTATGCAATTATCAGGTAACTGTCCTACATACAAACCTATGCAATAATCAGGTAACTCTCCTGCATACACACCTATGCAATAATCAGGTAACTCACCTTCATACACACCTATCATGTAACTCTCCTACATACACACCTATTGAATAATCAGGTAACTCTCCTACATACACACCTATGCAACTATCATGTAACTCTTCTGCATACACACCTATTGAATAATCAGGTAACTGTCCTACATACACACCTATGCAACTATCATCTAACTCTCCTACATACACACCTATGCAACTATCATGTAACTCTTCTGCATACACACCTATTGAATAATCAGGTAACTGTCCTACATCCACACCTATGCAACTATCATGTAACTCTCCTACATACACACCTATGCAATAATCAGGTAACTCTCCTACATACACACCTATGCAATAATCAGGTAACTCTCCTACATACACACCTATGCAATAATCAGGTAACTCACCTTTATACACACCTATGCAACTATCATGTAACTCTCCTACATACACACCTATGCAATAATCAGGTAACTCTCCTACATTCACACCTATGCAATAATCAGGTAACTCTCCTGCATACACACCTATGCAACTATCATGTAACTCTTCTACATACACACCTATGCAATAATCAGGTAACTCACCTTCATACACACCTATTATGTAACTCTCCTACATACACACCTATGCAATGATCAGGTAACTCTCCTACATTTATACTAGGGGTGTGCACCGGCCACTTTTCGTGTTTTGTGTTTTGGTTTTGGATCTGGATCTTTCTTCGTGTTTTGGATCTGGATTGGTTTTGCCAAAGCCACCCTTCCGTGTTTTGGGTTCTGGGTTTTGTGTTTTGGATCTGTATTTTTTTTTTAAAAAGCATAAAAACAGCTAAAATCACAGAATTTGTTGGTTTCTCTGCTCCTATGCTATTATTAACCTCAATAACCTTAATTTCCACTCATTTCCAGTCTATTCTGAACACCTCACACCTCACAATAGTGTTTTCATGTCCAAAAGGTTGCACCGAGGTAGCTGGATGACTATGCTAAGCGACACGAGTGGGCGGCACAAACACGTGACCCATCTAGGAGTGACACTGCAGTGGCAGACAGGATGGCAGTTAGAAAAACTAGGCCCCAAACTGTACATAATGCAAAGAAAAAAAAGAAGTGCAAGATGGAATTGTCCTTGGGCCCTCCCACCTACCCTTATGTTGTATAAACAGGACATGCACACTTTAACTAATCAATCATTTCAGCGCCAGGGTCTGCCACACAACTGTGGCTGAAATGATTGGTTCGTTTGGGCCCCCACAAAACAAGCTGGCAATTAATGTGTCCCTGCACAAACTGGCTCTACGGAGGCAAGATGTCATCCTCATCCTCCTCATCCACCGATTCCTCACCCTCTTCAGTGTGTACATCCTCATCCTCACAAAGTATTAACTCGTCCCCACTTGAATCCACCACCACAGGTCCCTCTGTACCTTCTGGAGGCTGGTCTCCCTGGAAGAGCTGATAATTCATTTTGATGAACATCATCTTCTCCACATTCTGTGGAAGCAACCTCCTACGCCTTTCGCTGACAAGGTTCCCGGCTGCACTAAACACTCTTTTGGAGTACACACTGGAGGGGGGGCAACTCAGGTAAAATAGAGCCAGCTTGTACAGGGGCCTCCAAATTGCCTCTTTTTCCTGCCAGTACAGGTATGGACTGTCTGACATGCCTACTTGGATGCTGTCACCGATGTAATCCTCCACCATTCTGTCAATGGTGACAGTATCATATGCAGTGACAGTAGACATGTCAGAAATTGTTGCCAGGTCCTTCAGTCCGGACCAGATGTCCAAACTTGGTCCTGCCTGCCCTGCATCACCGCCAGCGGGTTGCTTAGGATACCTAAGTTTTTTCCTGGCAGCCCCAGTTGCGGGAGAAAATGAAGAAGGAGCCGTTGACGTGTCACGTTCCGCTTCAGCTGACAGTGTGTTCACCAGCAGGTCTTTGCACCTCTGCAGGCTTGTGTCGGCCGGAAAGAGAGACACCACATAGGCTTTAAACCTAGGATCAAGCACGGTGGCCAAAATGTAGTGGTCTGATTTCAACAGATTGACCACCCTGGAATCCTGGCAAAGCGAATGAAGGGCTTCATCCACAAGTCCCACATGCCGAGCGGAATCGCTACGTCTTAGCTCCTCCTTCACTTTCTCCAGCTGCTTCTGCAAAAGCCTGATGAGGGGAATGACCTGACTCAAGCTGGCTGTGTCTGAACTGACTTCACGTGTGGCAAGTTCGAAGGGCTGGAGAACCTTGCACAACACGGAAATCATTCTCCACTGCGCTTGAGTCAGGTGCATACCCCCTCCTTTGCCTATGTCATAGGTGGATGTATAGGCTTGTATGGCCTTTTGCTGCTCCTCCATCCTCTGAAGCATATAGAGGGTTGAGTTCCACCGCGTCACAACCTCTTGCTTCAGGTGATGGCGGGGCAGGTTCAAGAGTGTTTGCTGGCGCTCCAGTCTTCGGCACGCAGTCGCTGAATGGCGAAAGTGGCCAGAAATTTTTCGGGCCACCCAAAGCGTCTCCTGCACGCCCCTGTCGCTTTTCAGAAAATTCTGCACCACCAAGTTTATTGTGTGAGCAAAACATGGGACGTGCTGGAATTTGCCCAGATGTAATGCCCGCACAATATTGGTGGCGTTGTCAGATATCACAAATCCCCAGGAGAGTCTAAGTGGGGTAAGCCACTGGGCGATGATTTCCCTCAGTTTCTCTAAGAGGTTGTCGGCGGTGTGCCTCTTACTGAAACCGGTGATACACAGCGTAGCCTGCCTTGTAACGAGCTGGCGTTTCTGAGATGCTGCTACTGGTGACGCTGCTGCTGTTGCTGCGTAAGGTGATACATCTACCCAGTGGGCTGTCACAGTCATATAGTCCTTAGTCTGCCCTGTTCCACTTGTCCACATGTCCGTGGTTAAGTGGACATTGTGTACAACGGCATTTTTCAGGACACTGAGGACACTTTTTCTGACGTTTCTGTACAGTCTCGGTATCGCCTGCCTAGTGAAGTGGAATCTAGATGGGATTTGGAACCGGGGACACACTACCTCCATCAATTGTCTAAATCCCACTGCACTAATGGCGGATACCGGACGCATGTCTAACACCAACATAGCAGTCAAGGCCTCAGTTATACGTTTTGCTTCAGGATGACTGCTGTCGTACTTCATCCTCCTCGCTAAGGACTGTTGGAGGGTCAATTGTTTAGTAAAAGTAGTGGTGTTCCTACTTCCTCTCTGGGATGATGAACAACTCCCAGCAGCAGCAACAGCAGCAGCGGCAGCAGTAGGCGTAGCAATGCAGGATCCTCCAGAGGAATCCCGGATAGGAGAGTCAGTCATGCCAGTGACATGGCCTGCAGGACTACTTCTGATCCTGACTAAGGAGGAAATTGACGAGGAGGGAGTTGACGGTGTGGTTTGCAGGCGCTTGGATACAACAGGACAATGGGATTTAGGTGTCCCTGGACTGCTTACGGTCTTAGCCAAAGTTTCTGAACTTGACAGTAACTTTTTATGAACGCGCTGCAGGTGCCGTATAAGGGAGGATGTTCCTAGGTGGTTGACGTCCCTACCCCTACTTATTTCACCTTTACATATGGTACATATGGCAAGACAGTTGTTGTCCGGATTTGGATAGAAATATTGCCAGACCAAAGAGGTGGAATGTTTGGTCTTCTGCCCAGGCATGACCGTGATGGGCTTTTTCATCCCACGGACAACAACTGTCTCCCCCGGAGCCTGATTTAAACAAACCACATCACCATCAGAATCCTCCTCGCCAACTTCCTCCTCAGCGCCAGCTACACCAGTATCCTCATCCTGTTGTACTTCAACAGTGACATCTTCAATTTGCATATCAGCAAGTGGACTGTGGGTGCTCCTTTCAGCACTTGCAGGGGGCGTGCAAATGGTGGAAAGAGCCACCTCTTCCCGTCCAGTGCTGGGAAGGTCAGGCATCGCAACCACCACCACACTTGGACTCTCCTTGGGGATTTGTGATATCTTCTTAGAAAGCACAGTTCTTCGCTGTGCTTTTGCCAGCTTAACTCTTTTGATTTTTTTAGTGGGAGGAGGGCTTCCATCGTCATGTGAAGCTGAACCACTAGTCATGAACATACTAGGGATCGACCTTAGCCGTTCCTTGCCACTCCGTGTCGTAAATGGCATATTGGCAAGTTTACGTTTCTCTTCAGCTGATTTAAATGTCTTTTTCAAGGTCATTTTCCTGAACTTTGCCATTTGGGATTGTATGTGCCCTCTACTATGACATTGGGCATCGGCCTTGGCAGACGACGTTGATGGCATGTTATCGTCTATGTCATGACTAGTGGCAGCAGCTTCAGCACTAGGAGGAAGTGGTTCTTGATCTTTCTCTATTTTATTTTTATCGGAGAAAGTTTGGTCCTCCATTTATGTTATATCGATTTGATATATACGTGCGGCTAAACACAGAAAAAAATTTTTTTTTTGGTTTGGACTGGAGTGTACTTTGTGGATTACAGCACCCTTTAACGGTCAAGCCAGCCGGCCCTTTACTTATGACACAGGCGCACTCTTGGCACTACTTTGTTGATGCACGTGCGGCTACTGCGCACACAAGTCACAAGCACAGAAAATAATTTTTTTTTGGTTTGGACTGGAGTGTACTTTCGGGGGTTACAGCACCCTTTAACGGTCAAGCCAGCCGGCCCTTTACTTATGACACAGGCGCACGCTTGGCACTACTTTGTTGATGCACGTGCGGCTACTGCGCACACAATTCACAAACACAGAAAATAATTTTTTTTGGGTTTGGACTGGAGTGTACTTTCGGGGGTTACAGCACCCTTTAACGGTCAAGCCAGCCGGCCCTTTACTTATGACACAGGCGCACGCTTGGCACTACTTTGTTGATGCACGTGCGGCTACTGCGCACACAATTCACAAACACAGAAAATAATTTTTTTTTGGTTTGGACTGGAGTGTACTTTCGGGGGTTACAGCACCCTTTAACGGTCAAGCCAGCCGGCCCTTTACTTATGACACAGGCGCACGCTTGGCACTACTTTGTTGATGCACGTGTGGCTACTGTGCACACAATTTACAAACACAGAAAATATATAATTTTTTTAGCACTTGGGGGGAGCACCCCTGATGGACAGAGCACCCCCTGGACAACACTACAGCACTCCTTTAGGACTGGGACACTGCACAGGACTTTGGAGTGGACACAGCCCCTATGGAGAACTGACTGCACAACACAGTCCAGCCAGCCTCTATGGACTTTGAAGTAGTGGACACAGCCCCTATTAACAACAGCAGCACAGCACAACACAGCCAGCCCCTATGGACTTTGAAGTAGTGGACAACAGCAGCACTACACTACACTACACAGCCCTAACTCCCACCCTCCCTCTTCACTGTCCACAGCCGAGTGAGAAAATGGCGCCGACGCGGGTACCTTATATAGGATCCAAAACCCGCGAGACTCGGAAGGCGGGATGATGACGTTTTGCCTCGATGTCAGATCCGAGTCAGGCGGGAAAAGTCGAGCCTGACTCGGATCGGACTCGGATCGGGGGGGCTCGGGGGGGTTCGGATTTCAGAAATCCGAACCCGCTCACCCCTAATTTATACCTATGCAAAAATCAGGTAACTCTCCTGCATACACACCTATGTAGATATAAGACTGGAGTTAATAAAATATTTTATATTATCCTACATACACACCTATGCAACTATCATCTAACTCTCCTACATACACACCTATGCAATAATCTCCTACATACACACCTATGCAATAATCAGGTAACTCTCCTACATACACACCTATGCAATAATCAGGTAACTCACCTTTATACACACCTATGCAACTATCATGTAACTCTCCTACATACACACCTATGCAATAATCAGGTAACTCTCCTACATACACACCTATGCAATAATCAGGTAACTCTCCTGCATACACACCTATGCAACTATCATGTAACTCTTCTACATACACACCTATGCAATAATCAGGTAACTCACCTTCATACACACCTATTATGTAACTCTCCTACATACACACCTATGCAATGATCAGGTAACTCTCCTACATTTATACTAGGGGTGTGCACCGGCCACTTTTCGTGTTTTGTGTTTTGGTTTTGGATCTGGATCTTTCTGCGTTTTTTGTATCTGGATTGGTTTTGCCAAAACCACCCTTCCGTGTTTTGGGTTCTGGGTTTTGTGTTTTGGATCTGTATTTTTTTGAAAAAAAGCATAAAAACAGCTAAAATCACAGAATTTGTAGGTTTTTCTGCTCCTATGCTATTATTAACCTCAATAACCTTAATTTCCACTCATTTCCAGTCTATTCTGAACACCTCACACCTCACAATAGTGTTTTTATGTCCAAAAGGTTGCACCGAGGTAGCTGGATGACTATGCTAAGCGACACGAGTGGGCGGCACAAACACGTGACCCATCTAGGAGTGACACTGCAGTGGCAGGCAGGATGGCAGTTAGAAAAACTAGGCCCCAAACTGTACATAATGCAAAGAAAAAAAGAGGTGCAAGATGGAATTGTCCTTGGGCCCTCCCACCCACCCTTATGTTGTATAAACAGGACATGCACACTTTAACAAATCAATCATTTCAGCGCCAGGGTCTGCCACACAACTGTGGCTGAAATGATTGGTTCGTTTGGGCCCCCACAAAACAAGCTGGCAATTAATGTGTCCCTGCACAAACTGGCTCTACGGAGGCAAGATGTCATCCTCATCCTCCTCATCCACCGATTCCTCACCCTCTTCAGTGTGTACATCCTCATCCTCACAAAGTATTAACTCGTCCCCACTTGAATCCACCACCACAGGTCCCTCTGTACCTTCTGGAGGCTGGTCTCCCTGGAAGAGCTGATAATTCATTTTGATGAACATCATCTTCTCCACATTCTGTGGAAGCAACCTCCTACGCCTTTCGCTGACAAGGTTCCCGGCTGCACTAAACACTCTTTCGGAGTACACACTGGAGGGGGGGCAACTCAGGTAAAATAGAGCCAGTTTGTACAGGGGCCTCCAAATTGCCTCTTTTTCCTGCCAGTACAGGTATGGACTGTCTGACATGCCTACTTGGATGCTGTCACCGATGTAATCCTCCACCATTCTGTCAATGGTGACAGTATCATATGCAGTGACAGTAGACATGTCAGAAATTGTTGCCAGGTCCTTCAGTCCGGACCAGATGTCCAAACTTGGTCCTGCCTGCCCTGCATCACCGCCAGCGGGTTGCTTAGGATACCTAAGTTTTTTCCTGGCAGCCCCAGTTGCGGGAGAAAATGAAGAAGGAGCCGTTGACGTGTCACGTTCCGCTTCAGCTGACAGTGTGTTCACCAGCAGGTCTTTGCACCTCTGCAGGCTTGTGTCGGCCGGAAAGAGAGACACCACATAGGCTTTAAACCTAGGATCGAGCACGGTGGCCAAAATGTAGTGGTCTGATTTCAACAGATTGACCACCCTGGAATCCTGGCAAAGCGAATGAAGGGCTTCATCCACAAGTCCCACATGCCGAGCGGAATCGCTCCGTCTTAGCTCCTCCTTCACTTTCTCCAGCTGCTTCTGCAAAAGCCTGATGAGGGGAATGACCTGACTCAAGCTGGCAGTGTCTGAACTGACTTCACGTGTGGCAAGTTCGAAGGGCTGAAGAACCTTGCACAACACGGAAATCATTCTCCACTGCGCTTGAGTCAGGTGCATACCCCCTCCTTTGCCTATGTCATAGGTGGATGTATAGGCTTGTATGGCCTTTTGCTGCTCCTCCATCCTCTGAAGCATATAGAGGGTTGAGTTCCACCGCGTCACAACCTCTTGCTTCAGGTGATGGCGGGGCAGGTTCAAGAGTGTTTGCTGGCGCTCCAGTCTTCGGCACGCAGTCGCTGAATGGCGAAAGTGGCCAGAAATTTTTCGGGCCACCCAAAGCGTCTCCTGCACGCCCCTGTCGCTTTTCAGAAAATTCTGCACCACCAAGTTTATTGTGTGAGCAAAACATGGGACGTGCTGGAATTTGCCCAGATGTAATGCCCGCACAATATTGGTGGCGTTGTCAGATATCACAAATCCCCAGGAGAGTCTAAGTGGGGTAAGCCACTGGGCGATGATTTCCCTCAGTTTCTCTAAGAGGTTGTCGGCGGTGTGCCTCTTACTGAAACCGGTGATACACAGCGTAGCCTGCCTTGTAACGAGCTGGCGTTTCTGAGATGCTGCTACTGGTGACGCTGCTGCTGTTGCTGCGTAAGGTGATACATCTACCCAGTGGGCTGTCACAGTCATATAGTCCTTAGTCTGCCCTGTTCCACTTGTCCACATGTCCGTGGTTAAGTGGACATTGTGTACAATGGCATTTTTCAGGACACTGAGGACACTTTTTCTGACGTTTCTGTACAGTCTCGGTATCGCCTGCCTAGTGAAGTGGAATCTAGACGGGATTTGGAACCGGGGACACACTACCTCCATCAATTGTCTAAATCCCACTGCACTAATGGCGGATACCGGACGCACGTCTAACACCAACATAACAGTCAAGGCCTCAGTTATACGTTTTGCTTCAGGATGACTGCTGTCGTACTTCATCCTCCTCGCTAAGGACTGTTGGAGGGTCAATTGTTTAGTAAAAGTAGTGGTGTTCCTACTTCCTCTCTGGGATGATGAACGACTCCCAGCAGCAGCAGCAACAGCAGCAGCGGCAGCAGTAGGCGTAGCAATGCAGGATCCTCCGGAGGAATCCCGGATAGGAGAGTCAGTCATGCCAGTGATATGGCCTGCAGGACTACTTCCGATCCTGACTAAGGAGGAAATTGACGAGGAGGGAGTTGACGGTGTGGTTTGCAGGCGCTTGGATACAACAGGACAACGGGATTTAGGTGTCCCTGGACTGCTTACGGTCTGAGCCAAAGTTTCTGAACTTGACAGTAACTTTTTATGAACGCGCTGCAGGTGCCGTATAAGGGAGGATGTTCCTAGGTGGTTGACGTCCCTACCCCTACTTATTTCACCTTTACATATGGTACATATGGCAAGACAGTTGTTGTCCGGATTTGGATAGAAATATTGCCAGACCAAAGAGGTGGAATGTTTGGTCTTCTGCCCAGGCATGACCGTGATGGGCTTTTTCATCCCACGGACAACAACTGTCTCCCCCGGAGCCTGATTTAAACAAACCACATCACCATCAGAATCCTCCTCGCCAACTTCCTCCTCAGCGCCAGCTACACCAGTATCCTCATCCTGTTGTACTTCAACAGTGACATCTTCAATTTGCATATCAGCAAGTGGACTGTGGGTGCTCCTTTCAGCACTTGCAGGGGGCGTGCAAATGGTGGAAAGAGCCACCTCTTCCCGTCCAGTGCTGGGAAGGTCAGGCATCGCAACCACCACCACACTTGGACTCTCTTTGGGGATTTGTGATATCTTCTTAGAAAGCACAGTTCTTCGCTGTGCTTTTGCCAGCTTAACTCTTTTGATTTTTTTAGTGGGAGGAGTGCTTCCATCGTCATGTGAAGCTGAACCACTAGTCATGAACATACTAGGGATCGACCTTAGCCGTTCCTTGCCACTCCGTGTCGTAAATGGCATATTGGCAAGTTTACGTTTCTCTTCAGCTGATTTAAATGTCTTTTTCAAGGTCATTTTCCTGAACTTTGCCATTTGGGATTGTATGTGCCCTCTACTATGACATTGGGCATCGGCCTTGGCAGACGACGTTGATGGCATGTTATCGTCTATGTCATGACTAGTGGCAGCAGCTTCAGCACTAGGAGGAAGTGGTTCTTGATCTTTCTCTATTTTATTTTTATCGGAGAAAGTTTGGTCCTCCATTTATGTTATATCGATTTGATATATACGTGCGGCTAAACACAGAAAATAATTTTTTTTTTGGTTTGGACTGGAGTGTACTTTGTGGGTTACAGCACCCTTTAACGGTCAAGCCAGCCGGCCCTTTACTTATGACACAGGCGCACGCTTGGCACTACTTTGTTGATGCACGTGCGGCTACTGCGCACACAATTCACAAACACAGAAAATAATTTTTTTGGGGTTTGGACTGGAGTGTACTTTCGGGGGTTACAGCACCCTTAACGGTCAAGCCAGCCGGCCCTTTACTTATGACACAGGTGCACGCTTGGCACTACTTTGTTGATGCACGTGCGGCTACTGCGCACACAATTCACAAACACAGAAAATAATTTTTTTGGGGTTTGGACTGGAGTGTACTTTCGGGGGTTACAGCACCCTTTAACGGTCAAGCCAGCCGGCCCTTTACTTATGACACAGGCGCACGCTTGGCACTACTTTGTTGATGCACGTGCGGCTACTGCGCACACAATTCACAAACACAGAAAATAATTTTTTTTTAGGTTTGGACTGGAGTGTACTTTCGGGGGTTACAGCACCCTTAACGGTCAAGCCAGCCGGCCCTTTACTTATGACACAGGCGCACGCTTGGCACTACTTTGTTGATGCACGTGCGGCTACTGCGCACACAATTCACAAACACAGAAAATAATTTTTTTTTTGGTTTGGACTGGAGTGTACTTTCGGGGGTTACAGCACCCTTAACGGTCAAGCCAGCCGGCCCATTACTTATGACACAGGCGCACGCTTGGCACTACTTTGTTGATGCACGTGCGGCTACTGCGCACACAATTCACAAACACAGAAAATCATTTTTTTTTTGGTTTGGACTGGAGTGTACTTTCGGGAGTTACAGCACCCTTAACGGTCAAGCCAGCCGGCCCTTTACTTATGACACAGGCGCACGCTTGGCACTACTTTGTTGATGCACGTGCGGCTACTGCGCACACAATTCACAAACACAGAAAATAATTTTTTTTTGGTTTGGACTGGAGTGTACTTTCAGGGGTTACAGCACCCTTTAACGGTCAAGCCAGCCGGCCCTTTACTTATGACACAGGCGCACGCTTGGCACTACTTTGTTGATGCACGTGCGGCTACTGCGCACACAATTCACAAACACAGAAAATAATTTTTTTTTGGTTTGGACTGGAGTGTACTTTCGGGGGTTACAGCACCCTTTAACGGTCAAGCCAGCCGGCCCTTTACTTATGACACAGGCGCACTCTTGGCACTACTTTGTTGATGCACGTGCGGCTACTGCGCACACAATTCACAAACACAGAAAATAATTTTTTTTTAGGTTTGGACTGGAGTGTACTTTCAGGGGTTACAGCACCCTTAACGGTCAAGCCAGCCGGCCCTTTACTTATGACACAGGCGCACGCTTGGCACTACTTTGTTGATGCACGTGCGGCTACTGCGCACACAATTCACAACCACAGAAAATAATTTTTTTTTGGTTTGGACTGGAGTGTACTTTCGGGGGTTACAGCACCCTTTAACGGTCAAGCCAGCCGGCCCTTTACTTATGACACAGGCGCACGCTTGGCACTACTTTGTTGATGCACGTGCGGCTACTGCGCACACAATTCACAAACACAGAAAATAATTTTTTTTTAGGTTTGGACTGGAGTGTACTTTCGGGGGTTACAGCACCCTTAACGGTCAAGCCAGCCGGCCCTTTACTTATGACACAGGCGCACGCTTGGCACTACTTTGTTGATGCACGTGCGGCTACTGCGCACACAATTCACAAACACAGAAAATAATTTTTTTTTTGGTTTGGACTGGAGTGTACTTTCGGGGGTTACAGCACCCTTAACGGTCAAGCCAGCCGGCCCTTTACTTATGACACAGGCGAACGCTTGACACTACTTTGTTGATGCACGTGCGGCTACTGCGCACACAATTCACAAACACAGAAAATAATTTTTTTTTGGTTTGGACTGGAGTGTACTTTCAGGGGTTACAGCACCCTTTAACGGTCAAGCCAGCCGGCCCTTTACTTATGACACAGGCGCACGCTTGGCACTACTTTGTTGATGCACGTGCGGCTACTGCGCACACAATTCACAAACACAGAAAATAATTTTTTTTTGGTTTGGACTGGAGTGTACTTTCGGGGGTTACAGCACCCTTTAACGGTCAAGCCAGCCGGCCCTTTACTTATGACACAGGGGCACTCTTGGCACTACTTTGTTGATGCACGTGCGGCTACTGCGCACACAATTCACAAACACAGAAAATAATTTTTTTTTAGGTTTGGACTGGAGTGTACTTTCGGGGGTTACAGCACCCTTAACGGTCAAGCCAGCCGGCCCTTTACTTATGACACAGGCGCACGCTTGGCACTACTTTGTTGATGCACGTGCGGCTACTGCGCACACAATTCACAAACACAGAAAATATTTTTTTTTTGGTTTGGACTGGAGTGTACTTTCGGGGGTTACAGCACCCTTTAACGGTCAAGCCAGCCGGCCCTTTACTTATGACACAGGCGCACGCTTGGCACTACTTTGTTGATGCACGTGCGGCTACTGCGCACACAATTCACAAACACAGAAAATAATTTTTTTTTAGGTTTGGACTGGAGTGTACTTTCGGGGGTTACAGCACCCTTAACGGTCAAGCCAGCCGGCCCTTTACTTATGACACAGGCGCACGCTTGGCACTACTTTGTTGATGCACGTGCGGCTACTGCGCACACAATTCACAAACACAGAAAATAATTTTTTTTTTGGTTTGGACTGGAGTGTACTTTCGGGGGTTACAGCACCCTTAACGGTCAAGCCAGCCGGCCCTTTACTTATGACACAGGCGCACGCTTGGCACTACTTTGTTGATGCACGTGCGGCTACTGCGCACACAATTCACAAACACAGAAAATATATTATTTTTTTAGCACTTGGGGGGAGCACCCCTGATGGACAGAGCACCCCCTGGACAACACTACAGCACCCCTTTAGGACTGGGACACTGCACAGGACTTTGGAACTGACTGCACAACACAGTCCAGCCAGCCCCTATGGACTTTGAAGTAGTGGACACAGCCCCTATTAACAACAGCAGCACAGCACAACACAGCCAGCCCCTATGGACTTTGAAGTAGTGGACAACAGCAGCACTACACTACACTACACTACACAGCACTAACTCCCACCCTCCCTCTTCACTGTCCACAGCCGAGTGAGAAAATGGCGCCGACGCGGGTACCTTATATAGGATCCAAAACCCGCGAGACTCGGAAGGCGGGATGATGACGTTTTGCCTTGATGTCAGATCCGAGTCAGGCGGGAAAAGTCGAGCCTGACTCGGATCGGACTCGGATCGGGGGGGCTCGGGGGGGTTCGGATTTCAGAAATCCGAACCCGCTCACCCCTAATTTATACCTATGCAAAAATCAGGTAACTCTCCTGCATACACACTTATGTAGATATAAGACTGGAGTTAATAAAATATTTTATATTATCCTACATACACACCTATGCAACTATCATCTAACTCTCCTACATACACACCTATGCAATAATCAGGTAACTCTCCTACATACACACCTATGCAATAATCAGGTAACTCTCCTACATACACACCTATGCAATAATCAGGTAACTCTCCTACATACACACCTATGCAATAATCAGGTAACTCTCCTACATAAAAACCTATGCAATTATCAGGTAACGTTCCTGCACACACATAGGCAAACGCAGGGGGGGTTTCCTTCTGTCCGTCTTCCAGCCCACACCATGACCATAATAGAAATAGTAATATAATGGAATTTTACTTCCGTTGCGTTCTTCTCAGTATCATAAATGAAATAATTAGCACCACCTGTTGATCTGTTAACAAGTATCTGCCAGTAATAAATAACCTGTGCACCAATTAGGGGATTTGGAAAACATGCACTGTTAGAGATGCACTGCTATAGAGCCCAATATGTACATATATGTACAGGGTAGTGCTAGGTTCTTCTGCTGCTCCCCCAGACTCCCGGATTTGCTCCAATAGTCTGGAATGGAGCCCACATCTATAATAAAAACATTCAGCTCAGGCAGGATGGCCTACTGCCGCATCTAATGGCTTACTGTGATCTCTGGTCCTGTATATGCTGGAATTATGACACACAATACACTTTGTATGACCCATATTAAAGCTGGATAAGTGGTAATTATTATGCCCTCTTCATGGACTGGCCACACTCACTCTAAAATCAAGCATTTGGAAACCCCCCTCTAGAAATCCTGCGTTTGCCATTGACACACACCTACTATATACACATTTATTGGCTAATGCTCCTGCATACACACCTATGCAATTATCAGTTTGATCGGCTGATAGAACTGATAATTGCAGAGGTGTGTATTTGCAGGAACAGTACCCAATATACGGGTACAGATGTTCCTGCAAGGGTCAGATCAAGAGGTCGGGATTTTTAGTCCTGCTTAAAAATTGTCATACCCGAAATCTCAATCCCCTTGAAGGAAGCTCACCCTGAGCTAAACATATTTAGTGGGTACAGAGTGCACACTGACTGGATTATCACTCTGTGGATCGAAGCATTTATCCAATCTGCATAGTGATCTGTACTGTTTGTACCCAGATTTGGGGGTATACTTATTCATTTATTCACTAAAATAATGTGAAAACAGGTGTTTTCATACCTTCTTCACATTATTTAAGTGTCACTTCACTTTCTATGAAAGAGCTTTTGGAGGAAAGTTTACAAAATTTTCTCCTTTATGCCCTAAAATTTGCATAGTTTAAGTATGCAGATGGCATTTCCTATACCGGTAACGGGTAATGTGATCTGTTCAGATGTACTTAAGAAAACTTGTAAAAAAAATACAGAAGTGAGCCTCACGAAATTAACGCCATATGTAGGTGGCGTTATAGAGGCTTCCCTCCATTCAGCAGGGTAGAGAGGGATGAGTTTCAGTGGTCTTTGTCAAAGCAAGATTCTTTGACAAAGACTACTGGAAGGTTGAAATGTGTCAACAGCTGAGTGTGTGTACTAGAGTTGACCAGACGTGATCCTGGAATTCTAAGTATTGGGAAAGATCTAAATATTCAGGGAACTAGGTCCAGGAACTGTAAGTGGAGCTATAGAAAAGCAATTATACTTAAATGTTATATATAAATATATATAGTATATAGAAAAGAAGGAACTTAATAAGGGCCTTTAAACTAAAACTTATCTAATGGAAAATACATTTTGGCTGAGGACAATTTGTCATAGTTAATGAGAGTTTCAGGAACGGAGTTCCTGCTGAAGAATAATACAGGTTGAGTCTCCCATATCTAAAATGCTTGGGACCAGGGATATTTTGGATAACGGAATATTCCGTATTTTGGAATATTTGCATATCATAATGAGATATCTTGGGAATGGGACCCCAATATACACACAATGCATTTATGTGTCATATACACCTTATACACACAGCCTGCAGGTCATTTTATACAATATATTCAATAATTTTGTGGCTCAAGCAAAGTTTGTGTACAGAAATGAAATTCATTTGTTTCATATACACAGCGCTTGAAGGTAATGTTAAACAATATTTTTAATAATTTGTGCCTTAGACAAAGTTTGTGCACATTGAACCATCAAAAATCAAAAGGTTTCATTATCTCAGTCATGCCAAAATTATTCCGTATTTCGGAATATTTGGATATGGGAGACTCAACCTGTACTGTTTAAGGGTAACATATATATATATATTTTTTAAAATTTATTTTAGGTTTGTAACATGGGGTGTAGAAATGAGGACTCTAGACATGCAGGTACTTGGTGAAGCTGTGTCTTTTTAATGGCAGCAAACACTGCACCTTAGCATATGTGAGCATAGGCCTGGATACACACAGGCACATAACAGAAAATAAGCAAATAAACATAAAAGTAAAGGTCTCGGCACTCCTTGTGCTTAACATTCAGCAGTTACATTATCTGTGGACCTTCCAGGTCCTGGCACCCTAATGCTAACCACCAACCTTGGCCTATCACCTGGCCAGCTTGTCCGGCATCAGGAGCAAGGAGCATCAGGTGTGTGAGAGTTTTTAAACCCTTCTTGTGCTCCAGTGATTATTCCAGCTGGGTCTGTGTAAATGTGAAAACCTGGAATTCCACACCTCTACTGCTAATGCAGAACGCACAGGTTTCACTCCAGCCTCCCCTGAAGTGAGATGATCCCACAGGAATGTGGGCAGTTCAGGTGAGAGACAACTCCTCTCACCACACATTTCTAAAGTGGGAGGTGTATGTACACGTGTAGGTGATTTTAGATAACAAGCCAGTTTACACAAATAAATATATCTCTTTCAGCAAAGCAGCTGTTATTCAAGTTTAACACAGAAAAAGAAAACACTGCATTTTCTTTTCCTTCAGCAATACAGGGGTTATACAGAACACAGACAAAAACAAACAGTTTGTTCCCTTTTCAGGAATGCAGTATGTGTGCTTTGCTCTGCTCAGTCAACAGGTGGAGTTAATTACACAGCTTGAACACTAGCTGGTGAACACACAAATCAACATTTTGATATGTCTTAGCACCTTAGTAAAAAAAAAAGTAACTTGGTTCTTTCAGGACACACACAACTTTTCTTTCAGTGCACAGCAAGTTACACAATGTCCTTAAAATAACCTGGAATTCCACACCTCTACTGCTAATGCAGAACACACAGGTTTCACTCTAGCCTCCCATGGTGTGAGCCAGGGCCGGACTGGGACTAAAAATCAGCCCTGGCATTGAAGCACACAGGCCCATCTGATGTGGACTTTATGCACAAAAAACATGCCGGTGCTAGTAAAAAGTGGGCTATCACTAGTGTTCACTCTAGGGCCGGCAGCAGGCAGGGCGCCAGACCTAGAGACAAGGCACTTCTGCGCGCTTCTAAAAAGGGGGCGTGACCAAAGAAAAAGGGGCGTGTCTTTATGACAGGCCCCCTTTTCATCTACTGGGGGTGTGCCCGGCACTTACGGACGTGCCGGGCAGCCCCCAAGCGCTGCGGTCACTGTGAATGGATGCCGGGCGCATGCACCCTGTGTGCGTGATTTATTTAAAGAGCACATATTTTATTACTCAGTCATGTTAGGGGGGTGTTATATTTAAAGAGCATATATTTTATCACTCTGCCATGTTAAATTATTTAACATGGCAGAGTGATAAAATATATGCTCTTTAAATATATCACCCCCCTTACATGACAGAATGATAAGTGGCAGGAGGAATATGGAAGACAATGAAGGTGCTGGGCGCCAGAACTAAAGGGGCTCCTCCTCAAATCGCCTACAATATATTCACCCCACTTAGGGCTGTAAATATGGGGGATGGGGAGGCACCAAATGCGGGCATCTGTGATGAACTAACGCCACTGGTGGGAGAAGCAGGGGACAGGAAGAGGCTGAAAGAGAGAGGCAGTGGGTGACATAGAGGATGACGGGGAGAGGCAGTGGGTAACATAGAGGATGACGGGGAGAGGCAGTGGGTGACATAGAGGATGACGGGGAGAGGCAGTGGGTGACATAGAAGATGACGGGGAGAGGCAGTGGGTGACATAGAGGATGACGGGGAGAGGCAGTGGGTGACATAGAGGATGAAGGGGAGAGGCAGTGGGTGACAGAGGATGATGGGGAGAGGCAGCGGGTGACATAGCGTATGACGGGGAGAGGCACTGGGTGACATAGCAGATGACGGGGAGAGGCAGTGGGTGACATAGAGGATGACGGGGAGAGGCAGTGGGTGACATAGAGGATGACGGGGAGAGGCAGTGGGTGACATAGAGGATGACGGGGAGAGGCAGTGGGTGACAGAGTATGACGGGGAGAGGCAGTGGGTGACATAGAGGATGACGGGGAGAGGCAGTGGGTGACATAGCAGATGACGGGGAGAGGCAGTGGGTGACATAGAGGATGACGGGGAGAGGCAGTGGGTGACATAGAGGATGACGGGGAGAGGCAGTGGGTGACAGAGTATGACGGGGAGAGGCAGTGGGTGACATAGAGGATGACGGGGAGAGGCAGTGGGTGACATAGCAGATGACGGGGAGAGGCAGTGGGTGACATAGAGGATGACGGGGAGAGGCAGTGGGTGACATAGAGGATGACGGGGATAGGCATTGGGTGACAGAGTATGACGTGGAGAGGCAGTGGGTGACAGAAGATGACGGGGAGAGGCAGTGGGTGACATAGAAGATGAAGGGGGGAAAGGCAGTGGGTGACATAGCGGATGACGGGGAGAGGCAGTGGGTGACATAGAGGATGACGGGGAGAGGCAGTGGGTGACATAGAGGATGACGGGGAGAGGCAGTGGGTGACATAGCGGATGACGGGGAGAGGCAGTGGGTGACATAGAGGATGACGGGGAGAGGCAGTGGGTGACATAGAGGATGACGGGGAGAGGCAGTGGGTGACATAGAGGATGACGGGGAGAGGCAGTGGGTGACATAGAGGATGACGGGGAGAGGCAGTGGGTGACATAGCGGATGACAGGGAGAGGCAGTGGGTGACATAGCGGATGACGGGGAGAGGCAGTGGGTGACAGGGAGAAGGTAACGGGTAGAGGCAGTGGTCGCTGTGGGGAGAGGCAAAGGGTGACAGGAAGAAGGTGATGGAGAGAGGCAATGGGCGACACCTTGGAGAGGCAGTGGGCGACAAAATGAAATGGGTGACAGAGGGGCGGCAATAGGTGACAGAGTATGATGGTGAAAGGCAGTGTGTGACAGGGAGCAGTAGTGGGTGATGCCTGGTAGAGGGTGAAAGGCTGTGGGTGATGGGGAAAGGCTGTGGGTGATATATAGGAGGGCACTGGGCTAGATGGAAAGGGGGCAGTGAGATGGTGGTGGTAAGAGGGGGACACTAGGCTGGAAAAGGGGGTACAGTGGACTGAATGAGGATGGGGGCACTGACTGGACTGTTTGGGTATTCTTGCTGAGGGGCAGTTAGATGGGACGGTGGGCTGATTGGGGAGCGAAGGGAAGAGACACTGGACTGGCAGGGTGGCAGTCACTGCAATGAGGTGTCAGTGAGATAGTGGGGAACACTGGGCTGGATGGGGGGTCACTGTGGATAGGTGGACAGGGCAGGATGGGAAAGGGCAGGAAGATGAGGTTGGTAGGTGGGAACACAAGGCTGAATGAGGGGGGGGTCACTGTGACTGGCTTGGGGGTTCTATGTTGGGGGCAGTGAGATGGGTGCAGTGGGATGGTTGGGGAGGGAATGTGGGAGACACTGGGATGGGGGGGTCAGTAATGGTTGGGAACACTTGGTTGGAGAAGGGGTAAACACTGGGATGGGAGCACTGACCTGCTGCTGTTCCATTTCTGCTGGCCCCGCACATTTGCTGTAGCACCGATCACTCACACAGCAGCCTCCTGAGCAGCCCTTCAGCTCCAGCCCCTGCTGCTGGGATGTGGGAGACTGGATCTCACCTGGAGTGCCCATGGCTTCCTTTCCCTTGCGGTGCGGTACATCCTCCCGCCGAGTACAGTGACAGAGGGGAGCTAATGGCGTTGATAACCCCAGGCCATGAGCCCCGTCCCTGCCGCGCATCCTCAAACCCGGCAGCCGCAGCGTCTAATAACGTCATAACGTCATTAAGGGGACAGCGTGATGACGTCCCCGCACATAGCACCGGGCAGTGTAGCAAGTTGCCAGCTCACAGGAGCTGGCTAAATAGCCACCAGCCGCACAGGTTCACATGACCGCATGCCGCGTAATGACATCATTACGCAGTGATGCAGCCGCGGTGAATGTGAAAACCGCAGTGCCGGCTGTAAGCCTGCACTCTGCCGCATCGGTCCATCTGCCCGTCGGCCCTTCTGGCATTTGCCAGAAGTGCCCGATGGCCAGTCCGGCCCTGGTGTGAGCTGATCCCTCAGGAATGTTTACATATTAAAATCCTGTTTTAATACCAAAATTATCAATTGTTCATAGAATTGTTACAAAACATACTGACCTATAAGAATAGAGAAAAGACGTACATTGTATATATCATCCCATGTCTTTACATCACTTTCACATAGCGCCAGGGAGGTTACCTATCTACTCTATTCTGCATATCACATTATAGTCCTTAGGTGATAGCACTGTGGTACCCGAAAGCTGCTTTGTCTGGCTATTTGCTCCCTAATTATCCCGACTCCTCCTTTTTACATTTGCCCAAAAGAACTTCAATCAAGGTCACTTGATGAAACACCTGCTGCCTTAGGCAAAAAAAAGGGGGATGTAAGACCCCTTTAAATAGGAACAGATACCTGGAAAATGATGCCGGGCGCTGGTGTGTCAAACAGGAAAACTTTGACATAGTATAAATATAACAATATATATATATATGTTACCTGCTGAAAAGGGCATGAAAGCTGCACTTTTAAGGAACCCTCCGTTTGAGTCGAGGAAATGTTCTGGATAAAAGGATTTTGGCCTTTGAAATTGGGTTTTATCATGTAAGACTGATTGCAGCAATGGGATGATGTAAGTTCCCTAAAAAAGATGAACATACTACTTAACAAGATTATTATTATTAGCATCTATTTACTATATATAGCGCACACATATTCCGCAGCGCGTTACCTAGAATATGTTGCCATTCATTCCAGTCCCTGCCCAAATGGAGCTTACAATGTATATTCCGCATGTTCACAAACACACACACACACACACACACACACACACACACACACACATGCACACTAGGGTTAATTTTTGTTGGGAGCCAATTAACCTACCTGTATATTTTTGGCATGTGGGAGGAAACCGGAGCACCCGGAGAAAATCACTGCAAGCTCGGGGAGAACATACAAACACAGGGTCTGATTCAGAGCCGGACGCTCTGAAAGAGCGCTCGCTCTGAATCAGTGCGTTTTTTGTTTTTGGTGCGGCCTCCGGGCTGCTCGCATAGCTGTGGGTGACCATCGTGGCTTGCGACGAGACCCTTGCGGTAGGGTCTCATTCCCGCAAGCCCCAGTGAGCTTCTGGCTCTTAATAGAGCCGGAAGCTCACCACTGACACACTCGTGATGTCAGTGGGGCCGCGCCCAAACGGCAGGCGTTCCGTCGGGAACGCCTCCATTTAGCCAGCCACCCCCCCTGCCCGCCTCCAAAACGGTGCGAGCTGTCGATCAAAATTGACCGCGGCCTCTCTTGGTGCGAGACCCGGAGCGACGGAGCGCCCGTCGCTAGCCGGGTCTCGCGCATGCCCACGTCGTAGCCGGCTCAGGCGTGCGCATGCGCAGTGGCCAAACATCGACCCGCTCGCGAGAGCATAGTGCTTGCGAGCGGGTCTGAATCAGGCCCACAGTTAGGACTATGGTGGGGATTGAACCCAAGACCTCAGTGCTGTGAGGCAGTAATGATAAACATTACACCATCAGTGTATTATTTATTATTATTTATTATTATTATTATTATTATTATTCATACATCTGTAATTCTCTCTCGTTTGAAGCATTAGTGCTCAGTCACATACTTGTTTAGGTGAGACTGCTTGGGGTAAGAATAGAAGGTAATTTCACAAAGTTTTGGGTAAAACTGCCCTTAGCAAAACTTAGCTGGCAGGCGATGAACACCTGCACGAAAGAGTCCCTTAACATAAAAATACTTTTAATACCATGTGTACGAAGCCGGACACACCTGAATATGTGTAGCGCTCTTCACCAGCAACATATACACCAGTTTTATGCCAGGAGTAACAAAAGTGAAAAGTTTTGTCTAGTAGTGTAGTCATCATAGGCAAATGCAGGGGGATTTCCAGTTGCCCAGATCTCCCCCTCCAGACCAACGTCTGAATTCAGGACCAGAACAGTTATATTGTATAATATGATTTTACTATAGCTGCGGCTACAACATGCAATATAAGGAACTGTGTGGAACTGAGCACACTATGGGCCCGATTCAGAGCCGCTCGTAAGCGCTGTGCACTCGCAAGCGGCCCGTTGTTAATGAACTGCGCATGCGCACGCTGGAGCGAGCCCCGCTGAATGACTGAAGTTCAGTCGCTACGGGGCTTGCAACAAGACGGGGCGGCTCTCGATGGTGATTGACAGCTCACCCCGTTTTGTGGGCGGTTGGGGGGGGTGCTGCACAAACGCAAGCGTTCTCTTAGGAACGCCTGGCATTTGTAGGGCGGACTAACTGACATCACTACTGAGCATCACTATCAGAGCAGGAAGTCCACTCGGCCTTGTGGAAGCTAGAACCTACCCCAGGGTCTCGTCGCAGGCCCGATGGTCTCGATTATCGTGACAGTCTCCTGGCTGCTTGCACAAGCTGTGGGTGGGCTCCCACAGCTTTGCAAGCGGCTGGAGAAAAAAAAAAACACATACAGTACGCCCACATTCCCTGCGACCGGCCGCCAGCAGCGAGCGGCTCTGAATCAGGGCCTCTGAACGCACCAGACCAGACTATAGCTCATTAAGTGCTCATTGTGCCCCCTCCATGGGTTGGCCACACTATAAATTATAGGATTCCCACATTATAAAATGAAACAAATAGAAACCCCCTCAAGAAATCCTGTGTTTGCCCCTGGTCATATTATTCAATTTGCACACAACATAACACTGTACTAATGTATCATAATAGGCTAGTATAATGTACAGTGCCAACTACAATGTATTACAGATACAAAATAAATTTTATTAGATACAAACATTCATTGCCTTCTCCTTTAGAGGTCTATTCAATATGTTAATTATCAGGGTCCACGATAATTAACGTTCCTTCTCGACGCGAGCGCTGGAGAAATTCATCATTGCTCTAGCGTGGAGACAGCTGATCCAAAAATCTCTTCACTGCTCCTTTTGGACCAGTGAGACAAGTGTGCAAGCATGACCTGCAGGTCACGCATGTGCACAAGAGCTCCGACATCTGGCGGAAGGAGCCTGACAGAGGCTGAAGGATCCGAAAGGATCCCTTTCTACGACCCAGGACTCCTTCCCATAGGGAAGGAGCGGGGAGCTGGAGCACTTGCCATCTGAAGATGACGAATGCTCCCGCAATCAAGCTCTAAAATATTGTATTTTTGAAGTTTGATGAATTCTGACCCCATACTAGTGTATGGGGACAACGGGATTATCTGTGATACCTCCTACTTTACACCTATGATAAATGGCTCGAAAACTTCAATTCTACAATTGCAGGTGAAAATGTTCATTGATGAATAGATCCCTTAGAAATTAAATGGGAATCTCCCTCTTGCCGCGGTCCAAATGCAAATTTCATATTATATAGCAGCCACACTAATGATCTATATACTATCAGTTAGAGTAGTCAAGGCACAGTCAGCCAATCAGAAGCAGCTGCTGATAATCATACTTATTGCACCGGGAATGGTGCACCTACAATACATAATCCTCATGACAGCCATTCCTGAGTCAAAATTGGCCATTGCTTGCCAGCCCCTTCCCCTACTCTGTTCCATCTCTCTAAACATGTTTCCTCATCCCTCATTTCTAGCTGCCCAGACAGACCATGTTTTCCAGAAACCCATCTAACTGACTTGCTAAGTAGCTGGTGCCACATATGCTCATACAGGGACAGCATTAGAACATGATCTGTTGAGGGTTGATGGAGAAGTGCTGAACAAGTGAGAGAAAAGTGACACTTCAAGCTCTCCAATATGTCAAATGTCCCCTTTATACTCCAAGCCAAACATAGGCCGTCATTCAGAGGTGATCGTTAGATGCAAGCGGTCGCACTGAATCAGGGCCGCCTCCTTGTCGATTGTTAAGCTGTGGGTTACCACCCACAGCTTAATGACCGACCAGGTTGATGGTCGTGATGGTGATCACCATCGTGATCATCGGGGCTTATGACCAGACCCTTAGGTTGGGTCTGGGCACTCGTAAGCCTCAGGAAGCTTTCTGCTCTGATGGAGCAGGAAGCTCCCCACTGACATCACTGATGATGTCAGTGCGGCCGCCCACAAAGCGATAAGCGTTCGTAAAGGAATGCCTCCGTTTTGGAAACCACCCCCCTGGCCCGTCCACCAAACAGGGGCAGCTGTCGATCAACATCGACAGCCGCCCCTTTGGTAGCGAGCTCCGGAGCAACAGAGTTTATCTGTCGCGCCGGGGCTTGCGCACGCGCAGGCCTAACCATCGAGTCGGTTACGAGCGCTCGCGACCGGCTCTGAATATGGTCCATAGTACCTTTAGGCCTGATTCAAATTTGGGAATAGAGTGAACCTGGCCATATACTAGACCAACTTTTATCTAACCATCCAACTAGTTGGTTGGTTGGAATGAAAATCTGGTAATGTATGGGGGCACATGACAATCAGCAATTTGCTCCCAAACACCAGAAAACAGACTAAAATGGTTGTTCAGACGAGTTGGTTAAATCCGTTTGATAAAACAATAACTTGTCTGATTGACAGTTGTTGTCCTTTTTGGGGGGTTTGGGAGCAAATGGCTGATTGTCATTTTCTCCCATACATTACCCGATTTTCATTCCAATCAACCAACTAGTTGGACGGTTGGATAAAAGTTGGTCTAATGTATGGCTAGTCTAAGACAGAGCAAGTAACTGTAATGGTGCGTATCCACTACACGATTAAACAGGACGATTGAGCGATAACGACATTGTTATTGTTCAATCGCTTGTTAATCGTCCACAAATCGGCCATGCAAATGTCAAAAACGACCAGCGATGCGCGCGCCCACAGGTCATTTTTTACATCTATCATCGCCTGAACATGCTGGTCAACCTGACGACGACGTCAGGTTGACCATGTTCGGGGATGATTGATGTGCCTACACTGCGATGTGTTCAGTGAAACACATCGCAGACTGTGAAATTGCTGCACGATTACAATGTCATAATCGTGCACTTGTTTCACAGTCGTCAGGTGGATACGCACCTTAACTGGGTACCTGGACAAACCACGTTGCAGTGCAAGGGGTGCAAATATCTTACGGTATTGCCAAATCTGCATCGGACCCATAGTACTAAAAGTAAATAACACATGGATAGAGGACTGTGGGTAAATGCCACGCAGAGGCAACTTTATTTGTATTGGCCGTAGCTACAGACAGTCCAACTAACAAAATGTCTGGCGCTAATTGCCTGTTGACTCCTATTGGGCAAAGAGCTTATGATTGGAGTTGCAGTTCTGAGACCATGGACCCCTAACTAAAGGCCCCTATACATCAGAGATTGATTGCAGCAATCGTGCAATTTGCAATCGATTGTGTAAAAAATCTTTCCCTTTTTCAATCGATTGCAGATTGCAGAATTGCCACAATCGATTGAAAAAGGGAAAGATTTTTATACACAATCGATTGCAAATTGCACGATTGCTGCAATCAATCTCTGATGTATGGGGGCCTTGAGACATTAATTGATACAAAGCCAACTGAAGACCAGATGGCAGGCAACTGTGACCTGCTGCCATATTCCTTAAGGGATGGATTGCAGGTCTCCTTCCTCAGCCCCAAACCAGCCAATAACACGTGTACTCTGACCATAGACCGTCGGTAGAAGATGTCCTGCGCTGGGCTCCACTCAGGGAGAGCACTTTGCTCACCTCTCTGCACAGCTTCATCTGCTGGCTCTTCCAATACTGAGACAGACATGGCAGCCCAGCGGTTATATAATGAAGGCCGCTGCCTAGGAACTATAAGGCGGTGTGAGGGCAGGGTGGATGTGCCTGCCCCCTATGTTGCCATGACAACCATGTCTAATTAATTCATCCATGAATATGTGGGAGCGTTTTACATATACTATATCATACAAAATGGGCATTATAAATAGAACACCACGTCTCCCAAATTTACTCCTAAGAGCCGTATTCAATTTGAAAGTAGGCGAAAACGGGACCCGGCGAAACCTAAACAGGCGGAAAGTCATGTCAGATTTGGGGAAATTAGCCTGACACCCCTAAATGATGCTCTGACATGGGGGTTAGCTATGGTACCCCCGATTTGGCTTGCTGAAGGTATTTGCTGTTTTTAAACGGGCTCAATAGCTGCTAAATAGCGTTTTTCTATACGTGGTGCAGAATAGTATTCAGGAGGTTTTTTTGCAGAAAATAACTTATCCCAGCAAATTTGGGGTCCTTGAAAATGGGGACCAGCATATTTTAAAGTTGCTAAAGTTAAGTTGAAAAAATCGTGAAAAATCCACCTGCCGCAAGCCCCTGTAATGAAAAAAACACCTGGGGCATACTTGGGGACCCCCCAGAGTCAAGTTCGCTAGTTTTTAACTTTGTCCCCCTACATTTTTCTTTGCGCCCCCAAATTCAAAGTGATTTTTTTGGGTGTCTTTAAGTGTGTTTATTTTTATTTTTGACGCAGTTTACCTTTGGGGGACTGTCTGAAGGCTGAAAGGGGGGTTCCCGCAATGTTGCACCCCAAAACCCCAATTCTGCACTTTTTTCCGCCTCCCATTCATAGGCGAAACTTTTCCCCCTATTACATTGCATTGACTTTCCGCCTAGGCAAAAAGTCTTCCAAATTGAATACGGAGGAAAGTCAAAACAGGTGAGAATTATGTCATCGGCGAAAAGTGTCCGCCAAAAACACGGAAAAATTGAATACGGCCTATATCTAAAACCTGCTAAAGGCCATAACAATAACAACCTTTGGTAGATAGTAGCCCTGGAATATAACATCTTTTGTAGTCTCCCGTGGCAGGTTCATGGGCAAAATATTGGCTAATCTCTGCGTCTCATGGATGACGGCGTTGGTGTACGGCATATCCTTACGGTGCTCGATGCGCGGCTGCGCTGAGCCAATCACTTTATCAATTTCTTCATGGACCCGTTCTAGCAGACATTGAAGGGAAAACAAAAAGAAAATCACTAGGGCATTTGGTTTTTCTATATAGAATGTGTACATTTATATACAATAATACATTCTACATAACATGATATACTGTACTGTATTGCGGTAATGAAATAGCCTATCCACTCATCTGTATAGGCTAATAATATTGATTTAGATTGTCTTCCACTCCGGAAATAAATTCAGCAGCTGCTGGAGAAACTTTTATGTTGCAGTCAGCAGAAATTCCGATATGTGTAACTAGGGCAGGGCCACCGGGGCTCATGCACTGGGCGGCGTGGGACCGGTGGCGCAGGGGGGGTAGGCGCTGCCAGCCATGGTACAGGCCCATCCTGGTTAGCCAGTGTAGAGCAGACCGCAGTGAGTTCGGTAGCACTACACATTTACACACATCGCTGCCGGCGCGGCGGCGATGTGTGGGTTTCAGCAGCCAATGAGTGTCAGACAGACTCTCATTGGCTGCTGCTGCGCCAACTGCAAGAGCCGGGCTGGAGCTCACTCATGAGCTCCATCTTCCGGCTCCTGCGGTGGGTGATGGGAGAGACGTCATGACGTCTTTCCCATAGAACCAAGCGCGATGACTGAGAAGGAGGAGTATCGGCAGGCACAGCAGGAGCGGGGATTCAGGTAAGTGTTTTTGTTTTGTGTGTTATCACTACCGGGGGCCTGCATAAGGCGGACCACTACTGGTGGGGGGGCACTATTAGGGGTCTGCATAACAGGGACCACTAATGACGGCCTGCATAACGGGGACCACTATTTGGGGGGGCACTGTATAAGGGGCACTAATGGAGGCTTGCATAAAGTGGACCACTACTGGGGGCACTGCATAGGGGGAACTGTATAAGGGGCACTGCATTAAGGTGCATATGGACTGGAAAAGAATGTTCCCAGAGTGACGAAAAAGGGCTGTGTGTCATGTTGACACGCCCCATTTTTCAGTGACCACACCCCTTATGGCATATTGCCACGCCCATTTTTCAGAGCATGCACATAGCAGGGAGGGGGCGGCTCCTTTTTTCATTTTGCCCTGGGCTCCAAATACCCTAGTTACACCACTGCTGAGTAGGTTGGAGTTCCACCCCCAAAATTACAATGACCACCCACAGCTATAGTGAGTGGCCAAAAAGATGGTCACGATGGTCAAGACCATCGCGACCATCTGGCTTGCGATGAGACCCTGCGGTAGGGTCTCGCTGCCGCAAGCCCAGGAGTGCTTTTGGCTCTATCAGAGCCAAAAGCACTCCCACTGACATCACTAGTGATGTCAGTGGGGCCGGCCCCAGACGGTAGGCGTTCCCAAGGGAATGCCTCCCTCTGGGCAGCAACGCCCCCGGCACGCCCACCAAAGGGGGCGTGCTGTCACTAACCATCGACAGCATGCCCCCTTTGGTGCGAGACCCATAGCGACAGCTTGGCTTTCGCTATGCGGGTCTCGTGCATGCGCACGACAGAGCTCCCTCCGTCGTGTGCATGCGCACTAGGGCACCATCGACCCGCTTGTGAGCGCTCAGCGCTCGCGAGCGGGTCTGAATTAGGCCCGTAGTCATTAAATACACATTAATAACTTCACACGTGACAATTGATGTAGAAATAATTTTTTTAGCATAATATTTTGTATATTATACACACAGAAATGGATATTTATATAGCCAGAATTTCAGAGCTGGTGCTGTTGGGGCACCATGGGTTAGCATTTCACAACTGGTTACATTCACTGTATCATTAAGATTGTAGGTTCTTTTTGCAACAATTATAAACTTTGCTAAATATTTCAAATTCTACAAAATATCCCTTATCGGGCTTAGGGGGGCGATTCAGACCCAGTCGCAATGCAGCGCAGTTTCGCAGCCATCAGCGGCAAGGTATGCAAATTCCACAATCGCCCTCTATGTCTTAGAGAGCGACGGCAGAGCGATCACACGCCGGTGTAATGACGCCCACTTTTCTTACTTAGCACACGTCATCTCCAGGAACTGTATGATTTCTCAGTAACATCGAGAGCCATCGGAGCTGCTCGCAGCCCTTGAGGTTGACCCTACCCTGCCGCAAACACTGCGTTCACTGCAGGCTGAAATACAAACAGGTGACGTGTACAATGACGCTTCCATGCAAATTATGCACACCCATAAAATGCTATTTTGACGCTCAGACACGTCTGCGTTCGCTCATCCACTTTCCATTTTCCTGGACCTTCCGCTGTTACCACCCACAAACGGCACTGTCACTCAAAGTGACAGTCTGTGTATTATGAGCGCACTATTCCCGATCGCAGTGATTGGTTCGCGCACACGCATACCCATACGCATGCACAGAATGCGAAAATCGGCCAGCTACGAACGAACGCAGCCTAGCGAGCGGGTCTGAATCAGCCCCTTAGTTCGTTCTCTTGCTTATTCCTAACAATATACAGTATATATAAAATCACATTATACTAACAACCCTAATTCAGAATATAAGTCAATTATTTCAATAACCTCCATTAGGGAGTTTACGCTTTATGGCCAAAGATTCTTGCATTGGTGCAGATATGTAGGTAGTTCATTTACCCGGGTTTATATTCCTGTAGTTCTCAGTCATTGGTGATAACTGTATACTAATGATGTTTCTTTTTAAAGTTTTACAGATGAAACTACATGAGGGATAATCACTGTCAAAATATGTATATACTTAGGTTTACTGCTCCACAATTCTGCCAGAAGCAGCCTAGCTTGTTATAAATGGTGCTGTTGGGTTCATTTATTTCTTAACTATGGATCTGATTCAGACCCGGACGCTATTTGCGGACGGTCATTCCAAAAAGGGGCCGGCTATTTAAATTGAGCGCTCACTCTTTGCGGTTTGTTGACGCCTCTATGTCTGAGCGAGGGAACGAAAAATGCGCTCGCTATTTTGTAAAGAAGCCCCTTTGCCGTTCGATTCACACGTCATCTCCGGTATTTATTCGATTAATCGGGAACATCGAAAGGCATCATAACTGCTCGCAGTGGTTGTGGTAGGATTTTCTTACCGCAATCACTGCGAGCGGTTCAGGCTAAAAGACAACCAAGTGACGTGGTCGATGACGCTCCTTTACTAATTATGCACTCCCATTAAACTCCCTTCTTACCGTTAGGCACGCCTGCGTTCGGATCTCCACTCCCCCGTTTTCAAGCACCTTCCCCTGTTACCACCCACAAACGGTACATTTTGACAATCAAATTAGCAGCCCCTCGCTGTTTTGCGAGCGCACGATTTCCGACCGCAATGACTGGTTTGCGCATGCGCATTATGACCCAAACGCATGCGCAGTTGTGCGAACATCGCTTAGAGCGAACGAGCGGCCGCTTACGAGCGGCTCTGAATCAGGCCCTATGTGCACAATAGTTACCATATTATGGGCTCTATGTACTACAATCCGCATTTGTAATGCAGATTGTAGTGTGATATTATCGACTGAATTCAGGCAATATCACAGGGATTTACTACAAATCCCTTGCAGGGACAGAGCTTGCGAGAAAGCTCTGTCCTTGTGAATCCCCTCCGCACTCTAGTCACGATATTTTCGCAAAAAAATACTGTGACTAGAGCCCTGCGCATGCGCCGACCGGCCACCGCTGCTACCCCCCCTGGTGCTAAGCCCCGCCCGACAGTAAGACCCGCCCCTGCGGACCCCCCCGCAACCCCCCCTCCCTTAATGGCTGATATCCCATACTGCACTGGGACCCGATCACCTGATGACCGGGCCGCAGTGCAGCATGGGAGACCAGCTGACCGGAGAGGAGTCATCACCGGAGCCCCGACCACCGGTCCATGGAGCCAGGTAAGTAAATTTTTTTTTTGACTATTTTTTTTTTACAGTAATCAGCTTGCGGTCTGTTTAGACCACACAGCTGATTACAGGGACCGACTCCCGGCTCTGCTCTCCCCGTTAGAGCAGGCCAGGAGTCCGGTAACCGGGGAGACCCTGGATAACTCCACCTCCAGGTGGCGTTATTATCACAGGGCTTTCCCCGGTATTTTTTTCACATTTTATTTTTAGTAACTTTGGGCCTGATTCAGACCCACTCGCGAGCGGCTGTCCGCTCGCAAGTGGGTCGATGGTCTGCACTGAGCATGCGCACGACGGAGGGAGCTCCGTCGTGCGCATGCGCCAGACACGACGAGCGAAGGACTTTCCTTCGCTCGTTGTGTCCGATCAAAGGGGGCGTGCTGTCAATGTTGATTGACAGCACGCCCCCTTTGGTGGGCGTGCCGGGGGCGTGCCTCCCTGACGGGGGCGTTCCCACGGGAACGCCTCCCGTCAGAAGCCGGCCCACTGACATCACTAGTGATGTCAGTGGGAGTGATTTTGGCTCTGATAGAGCCAAAATCACTCCGGAGCTTGCAGTTGAAAACCTCAACCGCAGGCTCCGGCTCGCAATTTCGATGGTCGCGATGGTCACGACCATCGCGGCCATCAAAATGCACGCTCGTATAGCCTGTGGGTGGTGACCCACAGCTATACGAGCGTCCAGGAGGACGCTCCATGAAAATGGAGCCCGGCCCTCATGCAGAGCGTACGCTCTGCTCAGAGCGTACGGCTCTGAATGAGGGCCTTTGGCCAGATCACATTTCCCATTACAGTTATGGGAAATGTGATCTGATTACTAAAAATAAGTGATACTTAGGGGTTGGAGTAGAATTTTACGAATTCTACTCCAATTGCCCTTTAGTAACTGTAGGTGATACTAAAATAATGTGAAAAGAGTGTGAAAACACAAAACAGCCATTATCACTTTATTTTAGTAAAAATAATGGCCCTCATTCAGAGCCACTCGCTAGCGGCAGTACGCTCGTTCCGAGCGATGTTCGCACAACTGCGCATGCGTACGGTTTTTAGTACGCATGCGCGAACCAGTCAGTGCGGCCGAAAATCATTTGTACGCAATATAGCGAGTGCCTGCTATTTTGAGTGACAGAATGAGGCGTATGTGGGTGGTAACAGGGGAAGGTGCTTGAAAACGGGGAGTGGAGATCCGTTCGCAGGCGTGCTTAAAGGTCAAAACGGGCGTTTTATGGGTGTGCATAATTAATATAGCAGCGTCAATGACCACGTCACTTGGTTTTTTTTAACTCAGAACTGCTCGCAAAATAGTGGTTGAAAAAACCAACCACAAGAATAGCGAGCAGTTCATATCCTGTTCGATGTACTCGATTAATCTAATAAATAGCGGACATGACGTATGGTGCGAGCGGCCAGGGGGTGTTTTTAAGAAATAAAAGAGCGTATGTTTTGCTCGCTCGTTCAGACTTAGAGGTGTGAACAGACTGCAATGTGCGAACGAATCATTTGCATAGCCACCCCTTGTTTTTGAACGAACGAACGCAAATAGCGAACGGCTCTGAATGAGGGCCTATGTCCCTAATAAACACAGTTCTTTCCCGATCCTTTCTGATCAAGGGTGTAAGTCTCTATATGCTGATGTGTAATGAACTCAGGAATGATGGACTTTCACTCGGCTTCTCCTGACATAGCGATTTCCTCTCTGTACTCTTTTTAGCTCAGCTGGTGTCAGTCTAACAGCGTCATCCGAGGGGCTTTATGTAATGTGTATTGCTACTCTCTGTTCTGCCTCTTCCTCAATGATAGGAGTCTTTATTTTACTCAAGGGTTAGGCTAGGGGAAGAGAGGGTTAGGGTTAGGCACCCATGGGGGAAGGTTAGGGTTAGGCAATTACCCCGGGAGACTTAGGGTTAGGCTGCGGGGAAGAGTGGGGTTAGGTTTAGGCACTTAGAAGGGGGTTAGGGTTAGGCACGAGGGGGGAGGTTAGGGTTAGGCACCCCTAAGGGAGGGTTAGAGGAAGGAATTAGGTTAGCAGTACTTACCTTAATTAACGATTGGGATCTTCACTCCATCGGGCTTCTGCTGCCGGGATTTGAACCGCCGCCCATGTGGCCGGCGGTAATACCTACTACACCCGTGTTTGTATATACTGTATCTGAGCATAGGTCTGTAGTGTGGATTGTTGGCGTGTACTCACTCAGGGCCTGATTCAGAGCTGCTCATAAGTGGCCGCTCATTCGCTCTGAGCGATGTTCGCACAACTGCGCATGCGCATGGGTCATAATGCGCATGCACCAACCAGTCATTGCGGTCAGAAATCTTGCGCTCGCAAAACAGCGAGGGGCTGCTAATTTGATTGTCAGAATGTACCATTTGTAGGTGGTAACAGGGGAAGGTGGTTGAAAACGGGGAAGTGGAGATCCGAACGCAGGCGTGCCTAACAGTCAAAAGGGTGTTTAATGGGAGTGCATAATTAGTAAAGGAGCGTCATCGACCACGTCACTTGGTTGTCTTTTAGCCTGAACTGCTCGCAGTGATAGCGGTAAGAAAAACCTACCACAAGCACTGCGAGCAGTTCTGATGCGCAGAAAGCAAACACTGATCGATGGCGTGCGTCTTTGCAACTGCGATCCAAGCTGAATCAGTCCCAGAGTTCAATAATCACCTTCTCCCGGGCCTTGTCTTTAGCTGCATATCTTCTCTAGATGTTAATCTAAAATGCTCTGCTACCTCCCCTGACCATTCTGCTCTGCTTCTCCGTAGGTCCCTATAGAGATGGAGCGCATTTGTTTGAGACAAAGGGTCTGGTTCAGATGGGGCGCTAATGAAGCTGCGATTTTGCTTTGTGCCACAGCGTGACTGTGTCTTTATGCCAAAGACGCAGCCAATGGGATGCAGAGACTCCCACCAGCTATGGTTCTAAATCATCGCTGTGCATATTATCGGCCACACCCCTAAACATTGCACCAGCCCTACAGACGCGCAGATTATGCGTCTGAACGTGGCTGCCGAAGTCAGTACAGCTGCACCAAAAGACGCAGTCGCTGATCTTGGCGTCTCGCTATCCACCCCCCCTATTAGTCATTAGCATATCTTCGCAAGTCCGCCGCATACGACGAACATTGCATGCACCTCTGAACCAGGCCCTCTGTGTCTAAATTCATTGTGCGGCTTTTGGCGGTAACTATTGAGACCAGGCTTGCCGACTCCGGGGCTGCCAATTCTGGGAGGGTGCAGCCAGGACGGCGCTGCGTGGAGCATGACATCGGCAATGATGGGTGGTGCAGGGGGCGTGGCAGCATAGTCATTTCATTGCCGCCCTATCCCCTGCTATACAATGCCAGAATTTCTGCCATTGTAAAGCAGGGGGCGGGGCTACAATGACGCATTATCAGACCCCTACGGGCCGACCACTTTGACAGGCAAGTGCAGGGGGAGGGGTACGGGAGGAAGTGGGGGGTTGCGGGGAGAAGTGGCTGTTTATATTATTATTATCATCATCTTTTATTGATAAGGTGTCAAAAGTATCCAGAGCGCCATACAAGTTGGGTAAACATAAAAATAACCAATGCAGTGCATTGGCGTATGTATAATGAAATGAAGGGGGTCCCACATCGCACCCATTGACATACCTCCCAACATGACCCTCTTCAGGAGGGACACAATGCTCTGGTCCTGGACTTCCCTGGTAAGAGGCGGGGCTGCAGCACAGTTCAAAATTCAAATAGGGGAGTTACACCAACTGTCATGTCACACACTGCCCAACATCACTGGCTGGGACTCACTGGCAGTTGGTGTGACTCCCCTATTTGAATTTTGGACTGTGCTGCAGCCCCACCTCTGGAGCCTCCACCAATCATAAATTACCAGGGAAGTCCAGGACCAGAGTATTGTGTCCCTCCTGGAGAGGGTCATGTTGGGAGGTATGTATTGAATTTACTCACCTTGTGGACACGACTGAAGAAATAATTTTCCCAGAGATATGCACAGTACACCCTGGCACAATGTCTGAGTCTTCACTGTTCATGTGTCAAGGCGGGAGGGGGAGGGGAAGGGGGCACACTTGCCTACTTTTGGAAAAGCATTTCAACGAGATTGTGAAAGCAGCACCTATGAGCGCGGCGGTAAAGTGGGCGTGTACTGCTACATCTGAGCGGCGTGTCCTAAATGTGATGGGCGTGTACTGCTACATCTGAGGGGCGTGTCCTACATGAGATGGGCGTGTACTGCTACATCTGAGGGGCGTGTCATAAAATTGCCTTCCATCCAAATGTAAGAGAGCCCCAAAGCAGTTAGTAAGATCTACTGTACTTGTATTGTGTTTTACTTGTGGTTCCATACAAGTGGCCTGAGAAATCTTATATGAAAATGCATGTAGCTGTAGGGATCACAGTGCCTTATAACCAATGCAGGGTAATCGCACTGATTATACCATTTGAATGTATATATCTCTGATTTCTTTTTTCCTCAAGTATATAACAGCTACATAATGGGTGTAAGGTGTAAGCATCAGGGAGATTGCTATACTCTTCAGGGAGTCAGGGAGATTGCTGCTATATCAGAGAGTCTCGCTGACAATTGGGGAGTGTTGGCAAGTATGGGGGGAAGCTGCATGGAGATTTCCCATGGGCACCCTCCACAGATAAAACACCTTAGAACTTAGCAGTTATGCCGAATAAGATGAAAGGATTCTTACTCTGAATTTCCGGGTTCTGTATCATGTACGTGATGGCCCAGCGTATAGTGACCGACGTTGTTTCTGTTCCAGCCATAAACAGACTCGTCACAACAGTCAGAAGATTAGTGTCATGAAAGTATGTCCCGGGATCAGATTTTTCCTAAAAAATAAAAGATATTGAGCCTAAAATTATTGTTTTACTTAAAATTTAAAAAAAAAATACAGAAATGTTTTCTTTATAGAGTGATGTATACAGTATACAGTATTTGGGGGAAATGAAAGATCTCTGTGATACTTTACCAGTTACGATATGCAAATTATAATAGATCAAGGCCAACAAAACCCAAATTCTAATTGTTTGTGAAGTTGTAGATCTCCTCTAATTACACTCACAGCTGTAACTAAATTTCAAATTTACTTTGTGCCAGTTTGGTATCGGCAGCATATAACGTTGTGTTTCTGTTAGCTACATTTCGCAGAAACACCGCCGTTCCGCGTCCCCAATGGCAATAGCGATCTTATGTCATTTCATTCAGCCTCAAATGCAGATCATGACAATATCCAGCTAAGGAAGAAGAGTATTAATGAATTCTAAGCCAATACTTATTGGTCGATACTAAAAAGGTCAACACGCAATAGATTGATGCCAGATGGTCGACAGTCAATAGGGGCAAAAGGTCGACAGATACAAATTGTCGACACACTAAGGTCAACATGGGTGTAGACCAATGGCTACAAACGGTCAACAAGAACAAAACGTCGACAAGGGAATGGGCGACACAAAAATGGTTGGCAAATGCTTTTTGTTTTTATTTAGGTTTAGGGTTAGGCACTAGGAGGCACCAAGGGGAGGGTTAGGGCTTGGCACTAGGAAAGACTGTTGGGGATAGGCACTGAGGGATGGTTAGGGTTAGGCATCAAGGGGAGGTGAAGATTAGGGTTACAGAAAAAATCAATGTGTCGAGTATTTTTGTGTTGACCATTCCCATGTTGACCTTTTGTCCCAGTTGACCATTTGAACCTGTCGACCTACATCCATGTTGACCTTTTGTGTGTTAACCTTTTGACCTTGTCGACCTATTGACTGTCGACCTATTGCTTGTCAACCTTTTTTACTGTCGATCTATTAATCCACACCCATACTTATCAGAGCCATTGCATGTAGTCTTAACACAAAGATGTCATTATTTAGTATTTGTATATTCTCATTACCTCCTGCTGCCTGACAAGAAACGCATCCAGAAAACCTCGCTGGTCATCTCTGTCCAGTCCCTTAAGATGATTCTGGATCTCAGAGGAGAGGAGAGCGTGCAATTCAGCGACGTTCTGCTTGATCTTAGTGTGTGCACCGGGCAGGTACCGGAAGATAGGAAGTACATTGTACATCTAAGCGAGAGAATAATAATTGTTAGTAGCTCATCTGCAGCTAATTAGCCATCCTCATACCATCACCCAGCCAGTCGTGTCCCCAGTCCTCAGGACACAATTGCAGTGCATGTTTTCCAGGTCTCCTTACTGGAGCACACAAATGTATTCATTACTGACTGAGACATTTTAAAAGATCCAAAGGTGGTTCTAATTATTTCACTTGCGACTCTGTGAGGACACCTGGAAAACATGCACTGTTAGTGGAGTGGATTTGAGAGGCGCTGCATTAGATGACAGCAATATTTACATTGTTTGATAATTTCCTGAAGTTATTTCATGTCTGCCTACTTGCTCGTGGCTTCTTCTGCAAGGTGTTCTGGAAAATGCTGAAAACCTCATTAATAACGATTATGAGCACAGACATGGTGCAAGCAAATGGTGCTGGGGACAAACCGCAAACGTGGAATCAGTGTTAGTAAATGTATCGCTATAGTTTGTGCGATACAGGTAAGATTGCTGCAAAAATTACCATACTGAGCAATCCTCCCAATATTGTGGTGTGTGTGGTCGTGGAATTCAGGAAGATCTGATGGATCAGCAGCTCATTATTGGGGAAGCTGGGAAATGTGGTCTTGCCATAATATCACTTTAATAGGGGACACATGAATTATACAGGTTATGTGGCTGGCTAAATTGAAGCCTGGATTTCACCTGGTTTTAATCAACCACAGAACCTGAGTAAATCATAGGTGTCCCGTATTAAAGTCTAACTAATACCCCTTTTCCACCAAAATCCCGGGTCTGACACGGGATTTGGAACAAGGGGGTCAATTCAGACCTGCTCGCAAAGCTGCATTCGCACGCAGCCATCAGCTGGTAATATATGCATAGGAAACAATCGCATGGCCAGGCAAGAGAAAGCCCACTAACAGGGGTATTCAACATGGGAGCGAAAAGTCCGTGCTGGACTTTTCGCTCCACATCGGAGATTTTCCTGGGATAAAGTATCCGAGTTGGCTCAGTTCCGAGTTGGCTCAGGTTTTCCCGCCTGACTCGGATCTCAAATCAAGGCAAAACATCAGCATCCCGCTGTCGGATTCTCGCGGGTTTTGGATTGTATTAAAGGTCCCGCGATCGCCGCCTATTTCATTCTAGCTTTGGAGAGTGAAGTGGGAGGGAGCTGGGAGCTGTGCTGTGCATAGGGGCTGGCTACAGTTGTGTTGTCATTGACAGTCACTCAGGGGCTGACTGCTTACTGTCCATAGAGGCTGGCTGGCCCATAATCCATATAGGGGCTGGCTGTTGTCCTGTCCATAGGGGCTGGCTGGCTGTTGTCCATAGGGGCTCGCTGGCTGTTCTGCTGTGTTGTCCAGGTGGTGCTCTGTCCATCAGGGGTGCTCTTCACCCCCAGTGAGAAAAAATTAAAATAAATTTTTTAATTTCTGTCTGTGCATTAGCCACACTTATTATCAGCAATGTAGGTGCGCTGCCTGTGTCATTTATCAAAGGGCTACTGCCTAATTCAGGGGACCTCTCCTTCCCCAAGTGACCCAAAAAATAAAAATAATAATAATTGTTCTTTCTGTGTGTGTGCGTGTTAACAATCCGCACTTATACGCAATGTAGCCGCACTAAGGGTGTTGCCTGTGTCATTTATCAAGGGGCTGCTGCATCTTTCAGGGGTGCTCTTCACCCCCAGTGTGAAAAAAATAAGATGTCATCATCCCGCTGTTGGATTCTCGCGGGTTTTGGAGTGTATAAAAGGTCCCGTGATCGCTGCCATTTTTTATTCCGGCTGTGGAGAGTGATGAGGGAGGGGGCTGTGAATGTGCTGTTGCTGATGCTGTGCATAAGGGCTGGCTACTATTGTCATTGTCACTCAGGGGCTGGCTGTTTATGTCCATAGGGTGCGGGGCTGCCTGTTGTCCATATATAGGGGCTGGCTGGCTGTTGTCCTGTCCACTCCATAGGGGCTGGCTGGCTGTTGTCCATATAGCGGCTGGCTGGCTGTTGTCCTGTCCATAGGGGCTGGCTGGCTGTTGTCCATAGGGGCTGGCTGGCTGTGCTGCTGTGTTGTCCAGGGAGTGCTCTGTCCATCAGGGGTGCTCTTCACCAGGGCAGTTTCTAGGGTCTGAGGCTCCCAGTGCGAGCAGTCAAAATGCGCCCCCCCCCCCTCGAAGCAGTAATATTGTGGAGTGGGCATGGCGTCATCGTGAAGGGGTGTGGTATCACTGTAAGGGAGTGTGATCTCGAAAGACCACAGAATGACAGCCACTGTGACTACTGAGTACAGGGGTGTCTAACCTGTCAGAGGCAAAGCACTGAAAAATATATGTAGCCAAACAAAAGACAGACAGCATGCGCGAGCCTGAGGCGCGGGCTCAAAAATGGGGTGTGGCCTAGCTGTCACAAGCTCACGCCGCATTTCTGTGTGCATGCCTTTGGTGTGACATTTGCATGACCTTGTATCACACCCGGTTTTAGTCGCGTTGGGTGCGAGCCCAGCACATTGAAAATACAAGCCAGATCCACATAAAATACACTGCAACAAACCACTTCCACATAAAATATATTGGAAAAGCCAGAGGCACATAAACTACGTTTTAAAACCACATCCACCTCAAACACACTATTAAATCCAGAACCACATAAAACACATTGAAAAAACATGATTCACATAATACACACTTCATTCCAGCCCCCTCCCTTGCCATTCCATCCTGACAGGTCTTAGGCTTCCCCCCCACTGGCTCTCAGGCAAAAGTGCCCATTATGCAGTGCCCCCTGTAGTTGTCCCCATATGCAGTGTCCCCTGTATTTATGCCCCTTATGCAGTGCCCACAGTGGTAGTGTAACTTATGCAGAGTCCCCATTAGTAGTGCCCCCTGTAGTCATGTCCCCTGTAGTCATGACCCCAATAGTAATGGTCCATGTTGTAGTGCCCCAGTAGTAGTGTCCCCAGTTGTATTGCCCACAATAGTAATGCCCCCTGTAGTAGTGTCCCCTTTATAAATTCCCCAGTATTAATGCCCCTGTATTAGTGCCCCCAATAGTAATGCTCCCTGGCCCCTGAGTAATGCACCCAGTAGTGGTGCCTCCTAAGCAATGACCCCAGCAGAAGTGCCCCCCTTATAATGTCCCTAGTAGTAGTGCCCGGTTGCCCCCAGTAGTAGTGTCTCCCCAGTAGAAGTGCCCCCCTTGTAATGTCCCTAGTAGCTTTGCCCAGGTGCCCCCAGTAGTGGTGGCTCCCCCAGCAGAAGTGCCCCCAGAGTAATGTCCCCAGTAGTAGTGCCCGGGTGCCCCCAGTGGTAGTGCCTCCCCCCAAGTATTGTCCAGGCTGCCTGCACACAAAAAAAACAAAAAAACAAAACAGTAATACTTACCTTCAGCCCCGCTCTGGCGTCCGCTCCGCTCGGCTGCTCCTCTCTCTGCACTATGGGAAAGACGTCATGACGTCCTCCCATAGTGCACATTGTGGGAGCCGGAGCCGGAAGCAGGAGCCTCCGTCTCCATCTCCGTCTCCGGCTGCTCTGTTCTGCCGGGCGCCCGCTGGTAATTGAATCTCAGCGGGCGCCCGGCAGTTAACAGACTGTTTCTGAGCAGGGGTAGGAGGCGGCGCGCCCCGTGCGATTGCACGGGTCGCCTGCCCTTAGAAACGGCCCTGCTCTTCACCCCCAGTGTGAAAAAATATTTTATTTCTGTGTATGTGTGCGTGTTAGCCACACTTATCAGCAATGTAGGGGTCCTGCCTGTGTCAATAATCAAGTGGTTGGTGCCTCATTCAGGGGTGCCCCCCCAGTGTGAAAAAAATAATAATATTTTGTGTGTGCATGTTAGCCACACTTATCAGCAACGTAGGTGCGCAGGGGTGCTGTGCTGCCTGCCTCATTTATCAAGGGGCTTCTGCCTCATTCAGGGGTGCCCCCCCAGTGTGAAAAAAATAATAATATTTTGTGTGTGCATGTTAGCCACACTTATCAGCAACGTAGGTGCGCAGGGGTGCTGTGCTGCCTGCCTCATTTATCAAGGGGCTGCTGCCTCATTCAGGGGTGCTCTCCCCCAGTGTGAAAAAATAAAACCAATTTTTTGTATGTGTGGTTGGCTGTGTGCATTAGCTGCAAATCATCTGCACTATAATTGCTTGGTGACACTGCTGTAAGACCGCAGTAAGTATGGTGGACAGTTACATGACAGGAGAGCAGGATCCACATACCAGTCTTATAGCTGCCGAAAGCAGTCATGATGACGATGCAAGGCCGTCAACATCATCTATGAAGGCCGATGCACCAGGGCTTAAGTCAGGCTATCAAGTTTTACCCTGTTAAAGAAAAAAAATCTAAAGCTAAGTTGGCTTTAGAGAAACAAAAAAATTTTAATATGCCATTCATTACACGAAGTGGCAAGGAAAGGATAAGGCCTTGGCCTTTATTTATGACCGGTGGTTCTAGTGATGATTTAAGCCCATCTGCTTGTAGGAGAGGTACAAAAAAAATTTAAATTGTTAAGACGAGTAAGACACCGGAACCAACTGTGTGCTCTGAAAAATCACAAATCCCAGAGGAGAGTCCAAGTGTGTCCGCGGTTGCCATCTGTGTGCCTGACCTTTCTAATACTGTACTTGAAGAGGATCCTCCTTCCAACATTTGTGTTGCCTCTGAAAATGTGGGGATGAGCAGCACAAGTCAACATGCTGACTTAGAAATCGAGGATGCTTCTGTGGAATTGCACGAGGAGGATGAGGAGGATATTTATGTTTATGTAGTTGGCGATAACAACAAGGATGATGAGGATGTTGATGCCAAGGATGTTTGTGTAAAAACTGTAAATCAATCAACAGTTGCTGCCCATGGTGGTAAAAAAATCCCATTGTTGGCATGCCTGGGCAAAGGACCAAAAAATCCACATCTGATGTGTGGAATAATTTTCACCCAAATCTGGAAAACCTTTGCCAAGTCATTTGTAACTGTTGCCATGTAACAGTGAATAGAGGTAAGGCCCTTAACCATCTTGGAACCTCCTCCCTGTTACGTCACTTGCAGCACATATTGGAAAGGGTATTGAAACTTGGGGACACAATACTGAACAACAATCAGTCCAGCATCACCTAGCTGCTCCCTTCTATCTGGATCAAAGCGCCTGCAATATCCACCACCAACACCTGCATCATCATCAACATCCTCATTCGTGTTAGAAAAGTAGTCCTACATCCAATATCATAAGGACTGACTCCTCTCCTATCTGTTGTTCAACAGAAGGATCCTTGATAGTTATGCCTGCTGCTGCTGCTGCTGCTTTTGCTATGAGTGGATCTTCATCCCAGAAGGGGACCAGGAAGAAGACTAATTTTAGTAGTTCAAGTTCAACCAAACAATTGATTGTCACACAATCCTTTACATTGGCGAACAAGTATGACAGCAAACACCCAGTTGCACAGCGTATTACTGATGCCATAACAGCTATGCTGGTATTAGATGTGCGTCCAGTATCCGCCATTAATTCAGTGGTTTTACACAGTTGAGGTCCTGTGTCCCCGCGACCCTGTCCCTTCTAGATTCCACTTCTCTAGAATAGCAATTCCCAATCTGTACAAGGACATGTCCTCCAAAATGCTGTTGTACCCACTGTCCACTAAAACACAGATATGTGGACAAGTGGGACAGTGGGACAGGGCAAACTAAAGATTACATGACTGTGACAGCCCACTGGGTAGGTGTATTGCCTCCAACAGTGCAAACAGCAGCAGCATCTAACACATGCCAGCTCATTCAGAGGCAGGCTACTCTGTGTATCACCGGTTTCACTAAGAGGCATACTGCTGAGAATCACTTAGAAAAACTCAGGGAAATCATTGCAAAATGGCTTACCCCACTTGGACTCTCCTTGGGATTTGTGATTTATGACAATGCCAGCAATATATTATATGTGGGCAAATTGGAACACATCCCATGTTTTCCTCACACAATTAATCTGGTGGTGCAACATTTTAAAAAAAATTACAGTGGCGTGCAGGAGATGCTCTCGGTGGCCTGAAAGATTTCTGGACATTTTCGACATTCAGCAGCTGCATGTCGAAGATTGCAGCACCAGCAAGAACTGTTGAATTTGCCCTGCCATCAGCTGAAGTAAGAGGTAGTAACTAGGTGGAATTCTACCCTTTATATGCTTCAGCGGATGGAGGAGCAGAAAAAGGCCGTCCAAGGCTACACTATGGCCTATGACATAGGGAAAGGAGCGGGAATGCACCTTAGTCAAGTGCAGTGGAGAATAATTCTGTGTTGTGCAAGGTTCTCAAACCCTTTGAACTTGCCACATGTGAACTTAGTTCAGACACTGCCAGCTTGAGTCAGGTCATTCGCCTAATCAGACTTTTGCAAAAGCAGCTGGAGAAACTGAAAGAGGAGCTAAAATGGAGTGATTCCACTAAGTATGTCGAACTTGTAGAACTAGCCCTTCATTCGCTTCGACAGGATCCAAGGGTCGTCAATCTCTTGAAATCAGATCACTATATTTTGGCGAGCATACTTGATCCTAGGTTTAAGTCATACCTTGTGTCTTCAAACGGGCATAAATCTGAAAAGATGCAAAGAGCTGGTGGTGAAAAAATTGTCAGCTCAAGTGGAATGTGACACGGCAGCATCTCCTCCTTCATTTTCTACAGCTGCCAGGAAAAGACTAAATTTTCCTAAGAGACCCACTGCTGGTAGTGATGCAGATCAGTCAGCAAAACCTAATGACATCTGGTTGGGTCTGAAAGAACTGGCTACAATGAGTGACCTGTCTACCGTGACTTTGTCTGATATGGTCACCATTCAGAGAATGGTGGATGATTATTTTAGGGATAGCATCCAAATAGGCATGTCAGACAGTCTGTTTCACTACTGTCAGAAAAAGAGGCAATTTGGAGTCCCTTACACAAACTGGCTTTGCTGTACTTAAGTTGCCCATCCTCCAGTGTGTACTCTGAAAGAGTTTTCAGCGCAGCCGGGAACCTTGTCAGTGATTGTTGTAGGAGGTTACTTCCCCAAAATGTGGAAAAGATGATGTTCATCAAAATGAATTACAAATTCCACGAGAAAGACCTTTACCAGCACTTAAGTCCAAAAAATACAGAAGCATTTGTAATGGTGGATTCCAGCGGGGACGAATTCATATTGTGTGAAGAAGAGGAGGATGCACACACTGATGGGGTTGATGATGACGACATCTAATCTAATGTATTGTAAAGCCATTATGTATATGGGATCATTGCCACCAATGTCCACTGCGCATTGGCAGCTTGTTTGGTGGGGGGTCCAAACAAACCAATCATTTCAGCCAAGTGGCAGTCCCTGTCGCTGAAGTGATTGGTTTGTTAAACTGTGAATGTCCTCTTTCATATATACAACATAAGGGTGGGTTGGAGGGCCCAAAGACAATTCCATCTTGCACCTTTTTCCTTTCCATTATGTGCTGTTTGGGGCACTGCTGCCTGACATTTTTAATGTTATGGTTTATGAATGTCCAGTAATTGTAATGGCCACAGACAGCATCTCCTGCATGCCCCTTTCATTTTTTTTAAAGAAAATTCTGAACTAACTGCTGCTTGTTTTGTCAACCCGGCAGCACAAGTTGCACAGCAGTGACATTCTGCCAAGGGTTCGCAGCCCTCAAGGCTGCTACATGGGACAAAAGGCCGCATCCTGCTTCACGGCCCAAAGGCAACCTGTCGTCACTCCTCACCAGCCCTCAAGGCTGTAACGGCCACAACTTGCCAAAAGTTCCAGCCCTCAAGGCTGTTGCAGGACTGGTTCCTTCCTAATCATAGCCTGTATTCCACTACTACTCAGCCCGGAGGCTGCATCAACAATTAACTATCAACTACAGATGTGTCCACATACACCTTTCCTAAAATCGAGCAGTGTCACCAAATTTGCCATGCCTTTTAATCTGTGTATTATCCATGTCTTGTGATTTTTCTTAAAATTTGCTACTTTATCTGATAGTTTATTTGAGTACTTTTGCAGGAAAAAAAAAAATTGGGATCCATCTAATTGCTACTCGTCGTGGTGCATCTTAGCCATGACGGCATCTTGTGCTAAATGAAGAAAAAAAGGAAAGGTGTATGAGGACACATCTGTATCAATTCTTCAGCCGGTGGCTGCCCAAATAATCAAGTATCAACTATTCTTACTTCAGCCAGTGTCTGCACCAATTATCAAGTATCAACTATTCTTACTTCAGCCAGTGTCTGCGCCAACTATCAATTCTTCAGCCAGTGGCTGCACCAATTATCAAGTATCAACTCTTCTTACTTCAGCCAGTGGCTGTGCCAACTATCAACTATCAATTCTTCAATCCTCAAGGGGTACCCCAACCATCATCTTTGCACAGTCCTCAACTCTATTTATCACTCAGTTTTGAGTCAGCTAGCTGGATGAAACCTTTTGGCCCTTAACTAAATTAAAAAATCAATATTGCTAGCTGTGAGGTGGTCAAAATTGACTGGAAATGAGTGGAAATAAAAGTTATTGAGGTTAATAATACTGTAGGAACAAAAACAGGCCAATTTTATGTGATTTTTGCTGCTTTTATGTTTTTTTAAGAAAAAATCCACATCCACAACCAAAACCGAAAAACAAAACACAGAGGTGAGGTTTTGGCAAAACCAATCCAGATCTAAAACCAGGGGAGATCCAGATCCAAAACCAAAACATGGCGGTCGGCGCACATCTCAAGTTTCCAGTCAATTTTGACCACCTCGCAGCTCGCAATATTGTTTTCATCCAGTTTAGGCCTAAAATTTGCACCAAGCTAGCTGGCTGACTAAGCTAAGCGGCAGCAGTGGGCGGCACAAACACATGGCAGTTCAACTTCCAACATGGCACATAAGGAAACATATTTTTTCATTAATCAAGAGGCCTGAGGTAGTTGGAGTATGTATGTAGTTTAAGGCAGGGACAGGAAAGGTTGATTGGTAGTAAATGTATTTCATTTTTTGATTCAGAAGCAAATTTATCAGGGAGGAGGGTAGAGCATGGGTGAACAATATGTCCCATGTTTTGCCCACAAAATCAACTTGGTGGTTCAGAATATTTTTTACAATTACAAGGGGCATGCAGGAGATGTTGTCTGTGGCCATACACATTTATGGACATATTTGGCATTCAGCAACTGCATGCCAAAGATTGCAGCAGCAGTGGCAGTTCAACTTCCAACATGTCATGTTAGTAAACAAATGTTTTTATTATTCAAGAGGCCTGATGGAGTTGGAGTATGTATGTAGTTGAAGGCAGGGAAAGCAAGATTTGATTAGTAGTAAATTAAATTTTTTGATTCCGAAGCAAATTTATGAGGGAGGAAGGGAAGCATTTACAAAAATATTTTACTCATTCACATCAGTCCTTGCCCCAGAAGTATCCTTGAGTGCTATGCCTGCTGCTACTGGGAGTGGAAGAAGGGGACTAGGAAGACTACTGGTAGTACTTTAAAAAACAATTGACTGTTGAACAAACAGCAGTCAACCAGTTGCATAGCGGCTCACTGACGCCATAACATCTATGCTGGTATTAGATGTGCATCCAATATCCATCAATAATGCAGTGGGTTTTAGACAGTTAATTGAGGTCCTGTGTCCCCACTACCAAATCCCATCAAGATTCCACTTCACTAGAAAAGCAATTCCCAACCTGTACAGTGAGATTAAAAAAAACTTCATTAGTGGCCTCCAAAATGCAGTTGTACCCACTGTCCGCTTAACCAGCGATGGCTTCTCCTTCAGTTTCTCCAGCAAGTGCATGTGCCAAGAAAAAGTAAAACTTTCCCAAAAGACCCACTGGTGATGCAGATGAGTCAACACAAAAACTTTTTGGATGAATGCGCTGCAGGTTACGTACAGTAACATGGAGGAGATTCCTATATGGTTAAGGTTCCTATCTCTACTTACTCTGGCTTTACAAAGGGTACAGATGACTTGACAACTGTTGTCCGGATATGGGTAGAAATTACTCCACACAAAAGAAGTGGATATTTTTGTCTTATGCCCAGGCATGATGATGGGTTTTTCCTTATCATGGGCTATAACTGTTTCTTCCACTGGTGCCTGATTTACACAAACAACATCCTCATCAACAACATCCTTATTAGTGTCAGCTACACAAATATCCTGCGCATCCTGGTGCACTTCCACAGAAGCATCCTCGATTTCTATTTCAGAATGTTCACTTGTGCTTACATCATCATAAGATAACCACCAGTCATAAATAATAATATCATAGTCATAAAAAATATGCATTTCCTTACCACATCATGTGGTGAAAGGCATATTGACAATGTTATGTCTTTCTTCAGCTAACTTTCCCTTTGATGTTTTTTTCTTTACCACTGTATTGATTGGTTCTTGATTTTAGATGCCCTGACTTAAGCACTGTATGCCCTTGGGCATGGGCTTTAGTAGATGATGTAGATGGACTAGTATCATCATGACTGGTGGCACTGGCAGTAGCTCCAGCACTAGTATGTGGTTCCTGCTCTCCTCTTAACTGATCGTTCTCCATATCAATGAAGTGGGGTACAGCACACATGTCAATTTGTACCAATTTTAAATATTACACTGCGGTATCAATGACCTACAGTGTCACAAGCTTATTCATGAATAAGAAAAGAATAACACACTGCGCTGCCACTTACATTGTCACAAGATTTTTTATGAATAAGAAAAGAATAACACACTGCGCTACGACTCAGTGTCACAGGATTATTTATGAATAAGAATAACATCACGCTACCACTTAGTATCACAAGAACACCCCGGAATGAGGCAGCAGCCCCCTTGATGAACAACACAGACAGCACACCTTTTTTATGGACAACAAAGCACCCCTGCAGAGTGCGGACAGACCACCTGCAGAGTCACAAATCATAGACGATAAACTGCGGCAGTGTCACCGAACAATAATAGAGCAGCTAAGTTGCTAACGCACACACATACACACACAAAAAAAGCACTTTTATTTTTTTTTTTTACACTGGGGAAGAGCATGTCTAATTGACAGAGCACCCCCCCTGGACAACACAGAACCCCTTTATGGACTGCATCCCTAGCCTAATAGATAGGACAACAACACAGCAGCAGCCACAGGTAATTGACAGGACAAGTGACACAGCAGCTGCAGGACCCACTGAAGGAAGCCCCCTTTTATATACTGTAGCCTAAGCCCCTTTATGGACAACACAGCAGAAGCCTTCAGCCCAAGACCCCGACTGGACACACACTGAGTGACTGACAGTGACTGACTTCACATCTGTTAGCTTCTCTCTCTACAGCCAGAGTGAAAATGGCGCCGGTCGCGGGGACCTTTATATAATCCAAAGACCGCGAGAATCCGACAGCAGGTGATGATGCGTTTTCCCTCGTTTTCGGATCCGAGTAAGGTGGGAAACCCCGAGCCAGCCTCGGATTTCGCCTCGGAACACGAAGTTCGGGTGGGTCCGGTTCTTGGAGAATTGGAACAGCTCATCTCTACTAAATTGCAGTGTAAAAATAAAGCTGGGCTACATGCAACAGAAGCCAGTATTTACCCTGCACGCAAAAACAATAAATTTAAATATTTGCACCCCTTGCATAGCAACATGGTTTATTCCAGATACAAAGGTACATTGCTTTGCCTCCACCTCAATATCAGACCCATAATCTGTTCATCCACATCCAAAATATCAAACAATATAACTGTTTTTTTTATGGTAGGTTTTAATGTTAGCATATATAGTAGTGAAATTAATTTGATGCATTTTTTAACTATAATACAGATAAACAAAATGTATATTTTTTCTTGAAACTGTAAAATATTACCGCAGTTGAAGGACTCCCAAAAAGTCTAAAATTTTCATCTACAAGCGTCATGATTTTGAGTAAAAGCGGATGTTTGTAATCCAAACGTTGTCCCCAAACAATGGATATAATTATATTTCCGATTGCAAAGTTTGTGCTCAATGTCAGGTCAGCTGGTTCACCTGTTGAAGAATAAAAGTGTGAAACAGTGTGAGTAGTATAGGTGGGAGTAGGGTAGCTGTGAGAGTGTACAGTGTCAGTAATATATTTGGAAGTAGGGTAGGTGTGAGGGTGTACAGTGTCAGTAATATAGGCGGGAGTAGGGTAGGTGTGAGAGTGTACAGTGTCAGTAATATAGGTGGGAGTAGGGTAGGTGTGAGGGTGTATCCAGTGGCATCACAAGGGGGGTGCGGGGGTTGCGGGCCAAAACCAGGTGTCACCCGCCAAGGGGCAGGTTCCCCCTTAGTGACAGGAGCTGGGTGCTGCAATGTAGCATTAAGTGCAGAACTCTGCTCCTGTCACAGTGAGGGAGCCTGCACTGACCTCACCTCCGCCTCCCCCCACCACCCCATAGATAACCACGGGCCGGGGACCATGTTTGGGTCGCAAGACCACGCCCCTTCCTGAGGCCACGCCCCATCTCTGAGGCCACACCCCCTTTTCGCACAAGGCATCCCTCCCCACAACGAGTTTCACAGAGGGAGGGACTCCACTGGGTGTATCAATGTGAGTAATATACTGTAGGTGGGAGTAGGATAGGTGTGAGGAAGTATTAGTGTGGGTAGTACAAGTGGGAATAGGGTAGGTATGAGGGTGTACCAGTGTGAGTAGTATAGGTAGGAGTAGGGTAGGTTTGAGGGTGTACCAGTGTGAGCAGTACAGGTGGGAGTAGGGTAGGTGTGAGGGTGTACCAGTGTCAGTAGTATAGGTGGGAGTAGGGTAGGTGTGAGGGTGTACCAGTGTGAGCAGTATAGGTGGGAGTAGGATAGGTGTGAGGGTGTACCAGTGTGAGCAGTACAGGTGGGAGTAGGGTAGGTGTGAGGTGTGTACCAGTATGAGCAGTAGAGGTGGGAGTAGGGTAGGTGTGAGGGTGTACCAGTGTGAGTAATATAGGTGGGAGTAGGGTATGTGAGCAGACTACAGAAATTGTGATATCATTGAAGGTAAGGATGATATGAGCTCTCTGGTGTGAGATCTCTCTTTTTCTGTTTTATACATGTTGATAGTCATGTAGAGTAGCATTGGGGCATTCATTTAGTAGTAGCAGAGAGACTGTTGGTCACACAGGTAGTATAGAAGGAATGATGTCACCGGGGTAGAGGTCGATTTCTGTGAATTCAGTACTGATCGTGTAATGAGCAAATCAACCCACCAAGAGAAAATGTGTATAGTAAGTTAGCAGAAGGCCAAGGACACACTTCCAGTAGGTAATGGGAGCATTGGATGTGTCAAAGGTACTGTAGGGACAATGAAAGTGAGGCTGGACAGGTAGGAGGTGACACACAAGAAATGCAACATCTGAAAACCTTAGTGCTGCCAACTTAGCTGTTGGTCCACTCAGCCATCTGTTCCATTTGTTTTGCTCTGCGATTTCTCTCTCTCTCTCTTTCTCTCTCTCTCTCTATATATATATATATTGTGGCAGGGACAGCAGGATTTCACTGGTTTAAATGTGGAACAGCTGTTGAACATCGATTCAGTCCAAATTCAGTCAGAGATGAACTGCAGCTAGGCTTATTAGTAGCACCTGTTAGCTAGCTTTAAAAATGTTGTTTGTGCACTGGGATGATGATCCAGATGGTGAATTAGTCGCCCAGGTTATAGGCCCAGGGGTGACTAGTGTTAGGGATCCTGGATCTGTGAGTCCACTAAAGAACTGTATTGCTGTTTGGAAGGTCCTGTGTACCAGCCTGTAACATCTTGCCTATGAACACTGCACTGTCATGTATACCTGCCTGTGGTGAGAAAATAAACGTCTGTTAGATTTTATACAGTCTATGTGATTCTTGTCACATTTGGTGCCTGAACAGGGACCTTGCTGGATACTACTACGCAGCAAGAGCCTAGATACAGTGACTGGATCCACCCACAGAGGCAGTCAGACGCATTGCAGGATGCTACCCACTGCGCAGCAGCATGGTGAGTCTGAGTAGCATTAGTACCAGCTAGATAGGTGAGTGTGGCAGGCCAGCCATATAACAGCTGTTCACAGCATATAACAGTTGTTCACAGTGATAATCTGACCATGGGTATATTCAAATTGTGCACAATATAAAACTGCTTAGTTCCTGTGTATAGGGCTGGGAGCCCAGGGAATTCTATGCAACTTTGGGCATACTGCTGCACGTTTAAAATGGCCTGAGGAGGAGTGGGCTGCCAGACTTGCTCCCTGTCTCACAGGGGAACCTCAGAGAGCATATGTTGATTTAAATGTGATTCAGGCAAGCTCCTATACTCACTTGAAAAAGGCCATACTCAACAGGGTTGGACTGGCTCCAGCAAAGCTCGAGAGTTTCAAGAATGATGGCTGAACTTGTCTGAGCCTCCAAGGGTCCAGCTGGTCAAATTAGCCAGGCTGACTAAGGCATGGTTGTAGCCAGATAAAAACTCTGCTCAGCGTATAGTAGAGGTGGTGGCTTGGACAATGCTGTGCATGTACTAGGCCGTATGGTGCAACATTGGGTCTTACCGGCTGATCCTCAAATGTTTGAGGAGTTAAGGGTAGTGATTGAATTGTTCCTGACTCTTGGAAATTTGAACAAACTCAAGCAGGGGTTCCAGCCAGTACCCAAGCCTAGAACCCAAGTCTCAGTCGTTAAAGCCAACAACTTACCTCCAGCTGTGTGTTTTGACTGCAGCTAGCCCGGTCATTTGCACCAGGACTGCCCAAAGCAGGGCGAGCTGATGGACTGCAGTGCTGGAAAAACAACTTGACCAGTGGTCAGCATGGCTGCTGGAAGCACTTCTCCAGTGCAAACCACCTTGTTTCATTTGATGGTGCAAGTGGAAGGCCAGGAGGTCTGGGCCTTAGTGGATACTAGCAGTGAATTAACCATTATCTCTGCCAACCTGGTTCCAACTGGGGCTGATCAGGTGCAACCTCTGGTAAAGATTATATGTGTACATGGGGATGTAGAAGAATGCCCCCGAGTGCACCTCCCTATAGTGATTAAAGGGCGATCTCTGAAGGTGGTAGCTGCAGTAGCCGCCAGACCACCCGACCCTTTCATCCTAGGTCAGGACTTTCCATTATTACAAGAGGTGGTTATATGGCATGATGATAGCAGATGGTCTATGTCAGAGGTGTCCAAAGAGCCAAGCTCTGCTGTGTCCCCAAGTTTGGTGGCTGTAACACCCTCCTTAGCCAGTGAGCAGCAGGAGGGGAGTGAGATTGAGGCACAGTAGTTTCCCATTGGCAAGGAAGTACTTTGGCCAAGACCAACAGAATGATGGGAACTTGATAAATGCATTTGAAAATATTGTACAGATAAATGGTAGAATACTCACGGCTTTACCAGCAGAAGGTGTACCATACTTTGCATTGAAAAATTATTTGTTATATCGTGTAACATAATTGCAGGGTAAGAGAGTAGACCAATTGTTGATTCCCCAGAAACATGAGCAGTTGGTGTTGAGTGCGACTCATACACACCTGTGGGGTGGCCATTTGTTGGAGGAGAAAACTCTCCAGCGTATTCAGTTATGATTCTTCTGGCCCGGCATTCATGCAGCAGTAAAAAAGTATTGTCAGGAATGTCCAGTGTGTCAGAAGACAGCACCCCGGCCTGGGTTTCGGCCACGCTTGGTTCCCCTCCCTGTCATTTCTGTACCTTTTGAGAGAATTGGTATGGATCTGATAGGGCCGGTGGAAAAATCTGCTTGTGGGCATCAATACCTATTAGTGGTAGTAGATTATGCCACAAGGTACTCGGAGGCCATCCCGCTACGCAACATGAAATATAGCGCTATTGCCCGGGGAGTTATTGATGCTATATACCCATCTGGGAATACCAAAAGAGGTTCTGACAGATGAAGGTACCCCTTTTGTATCTAAATTGATGAAAGATTTGTGCTGACTGTTAAGGGTAGATAGGATTACTACCTCAGTTCATCACCCGCAAATGGATGGCCTAGTGGAATGCCTTAACCAGACCCTTAAACAGATAATAAAGAGGGAGGTGTCACAAGAAAAGCGAGATTGGGATCTACTCCTGCCTTATTTGATGTTTGTAGTTTGTGAGGTGCCCCAATCCTCCACGGGGTTCAGTCCCTTCGAACTTCTCTATGGGAGGCAACCTAGAGGTATTTTAGATGAGTTAAAAGAAGGGTGGGAGCAACAGCCATGCCAATATCCTAATATCATTCAGTTTGTGTCCCAATTGTATGGCCGGTTAAGGCAGATTGCACCACTGCTGAATGAACATATGGACAGAGGTCAACAGCGTCAGAAACGCAATTATGACGTTACCACAGTTGACCAATCTTTCAAACCAGGAGACAAGGTACTAGTGCTTGTGCGCAGTACTGAAAGCAAACTGTATGCTCAATGGCGAGGCCCTTATGAGATTGTAGAGGCGGTGGGACCTGTCAACTACAGAGTCCGACAGGAGGGTAGAAGGAAGGAGGCACAAATTTATCATGTAAATCTAGTAAAACCTTGGAAAGAAAGTGCCAGTCAGCCCTCTTTAGTGGCAAAGAAAACCCCAGACTGTCACGTACCCATGGAAGTCTCCCTCAGTCTTAGCCAAAAACAGGAAGTGGTGATCTTAGTAGCTCGAAACCAAGATGTGTTCTCTGCTATTGCGGAAAAGACCCAAATCGTACAGCATGATATTGTTGCTCCTCCCGGGGTGATAATAAAGCAGAGATCCTATCGCATAAACGAGGCAAAACGGGCAGCTGTAAAACGAGAGGTGGAGCAGATGCTGCACTTAGGGGTCATAGAGGAGTCAAACAGCGAATGGAATAACCCCATTGTCTTAGTGCCTAAGCCTTCAGGGGCTTTAAGATTCTGTAATGACTTTAGCAAGTTAAATAAAATTTCTCAGTTTGACTCCTACCCTATGCCCCGGGTTGATGAGCTGGTGAAGAATCTAGCAAAAATCCAGTATCTCACCACTATCGATTTGACAAAAAGGGTATTGGCAGATTCCTTTGACTGAAGCTGCTAAAGCAAGACCAGTCTTCTCTACCCCAGAGGGCTTGTACCAGTAGAAAATGCTGCCTTTTAGTTTACATGGAGCCTCAGCAACTTTCCAGAGGGCTATGCATAAGTTACTTTGGTCCCACAGGGAGTACGCAGCTGCATATTTAGACAACATCGTCATCTTTATTTCTGACTCTATGTCACACCTTCCAAAGGTAGAGGCAGTGTTACAGTCTTTACGGGCACATGGGTTTACCACTAACCCTGAGAAATGTGCCATTGGAATGGTGGAGGTGAAATACTTGGGATATATCGTAGGCAGAGGGCAGGTTAGATCTAAGCACAGTAAGGTGGAAGCAGTCCTCACCTAGCCTAAACCCAAATGTAAATCACAACTCAGAACATTCCTTGGTCTGGTGGGTTATTACCGCAGATTCATACATGATTTTGCCACCAGGATGGCTCAACTGACTGAGGTGCCTATTCATCAACACTAAAATAACGTTTGTAAGGACATTTTCCTTAAATATCATTATTTTAGTATTCATGAAGTATCTTAACACAGGAGATATTACTGATATCTCCTGGATAAGTCCTCCTGCATTAATTTCCACACACACCATACATTAGTACATTAGTATGGGAATGTGGAAATTATGGTATTCATCAAATTCCGAAAATTATTAGGACTAAGGCCCTCATTCAGAGCCGTACGCTCTGAGCAGAGCGCACGCTCTGAATGAGGGCCGCCCTCCATAAAAATGGAGCGTCCTCCTGGACGCTCGTATAGCTGTGGGTCACCACCCACAGCCTATACAAGCGTGCAGTTTGTTGGCCGCGATGGTCGTGACCATCGCGACCATCGAAACTGCGAGCCGGAGCCTGCGGTTGAGGTTTTCAACCGCAAGGCCCGGAGTGATTTTGGCTCTATCAGAGCCAAAATCACTCCCACTGACATCACTAGTGATGTCAGTGGGCCGGCTTCTGATGGTAGGCGTTCCCTTGGGAATGCCCCCGTCAGGGAGGCACGCCCCCGGCACGCCCACCAATGGGGGCGTGCTGTCAATCAACATCGATAGCACGCCACCTTTGATCAGACACAACGAGCGAAGGACTTTCCTTCGCTCGTCGCATCTGGCGCATGCGCACGACGGAGCTCCCTCCATCGTGTGCATGCTCAGTGCAGACCATCGACCCACTTGCGAGCGGACAGCCGCTTGCGAGTGGGTCTGAATCAGGGCCTAGGTTTCCTTGTAGGTTGCAGCTTGCAACTTATATTTTAGTTAAACTCAAAACAATACTATGGAATTGCTATCATCTACAATTTCAAACCATTTGCACTTTTACCACCCATAAATTTTGGAGTGGTTCCCAAAGTCATTTCTCAAGGCACCCTAATAGGCCAGCTTTTAAGGGTAACCATTAAGCAACCTGTACTCAAGCATTGATATCCTGTAAACCTGGACTGTTAGGGTGTTTTGAGGGGATGTAGTTATAATCCTGACGTGCAGCATCCCGGCTGAAGAAATCCCGGTGCTGGAATGCCACTACCCGGCTAGAACACCGGCGCCGGAACCCCGACAGTCAGGTTGCCGAACGTAAGTATAGCAGGGGTTAGGACTTAGCTGTGGGGGGGAGGGTTAGGTTTAGGCATTTAGGCATCATGGGGGGGTCAGGGTTAGGCTAGGGGAGGGGGAGGATAGGGTTAGGTACCCCCGGGGATCAGTTAGGCACCACTGGAAGTGGGCTAGAGGGTGGTTAGATTTAAGCAGTAAGTTGGGATGGTTAGGTATAGGCACCAAGGGGTGAGGGTTAGGTTTAGCACTAACGGGGCGGGTTAGGGTTAGGATTGGGTAGGGGGAGAGTTAGTGTTAGGATGTAGAAACAAGATTACATACCCATTCCATTTTGAGGAGTGAGTTTGGGAACCACTGAATTATGGTAATGCCTACTCACTAAATTTCTCAGATGGCTGCCCACATGCCAGGTACTGTAGATCAGGAGATGGATGCAGCGCAGGTGAGATAGTGAAAACAGCACTTTAATCATTTGTACCTTCCAGAGACTCCAATAGCTTAATCAGATATCCGCATTCCTCAATAATCCGGTCCTCTATTGTTCTCTTCCCCATGCCGAAGTCCCGTAATGTGGAGAGGGTGAATCTTCTCATGGCCTTCCAGTTCTCGCCGTGTGCAAATGGGAGTCCTATGACATAATGTAGAATACAATGACACATTCCACCAAACATTGTCCAATAATAATATCTGTTACATTATATGATTGTATTAGCAGCTAAAAATATTATTTATTATTAACAGTTATATAGCGCCAGCATATTTCATTGTGCTTTACAATTGAAAATCGATAACAAGACTGGGTAATAAGAGGCAGACATAGAGGTAAGAGGGCCCTGCTCAGCTTACACTCTAAAGGGAAACAGACATTGATACACAAGGGTAAGTGCTACCTATTGTCTAATGGCCCAGCCAGATTGCAGAGGTTATTGGTGGGCTGCATGATCCAGTCACACAGCAATGGTGGCCTAGTGCCAGGAGAGTGTAAAAGTGAAGAAATAGAAAATATGTAAAGTTATGTGTAGGCTCTATAGAGGGGATGTAATTTGGTAGGATAGCTTATGGATGTTGTGTGGGTGGTTCCAGAATTTTATAAGCTTGTTTGAAGAGGTGAGTTTTTAGGGAATGCTTAAAGGTTTGGAGACTAGAGGAAAGTCTTATTGTATGTGGGGAAGGGGGGGGGAAAGGATTTGGGACCTTGTTTGGGAACTTCTGGCTTATATAACAAAGAATATTATGGATTAGTCAACCATGTGAATTTCCGCTATAATAAAGGTTAAATTGTAAAAGTGGTAAATGAGAGAATTGAGCCGAGGACTTTGTTCAAGCTATTGCTGTGATCTGGCCCACTAGGCTATGGGACCAGTTGCGTAAAGGTGCCTACTCACTAGGTGATGTGCTCACGATGCGATATCGTGTCTGATTTCCCTTGGACTCTCCCCGGCAGTCCTGGACATGATTTGGTGCATCGTGTCCGATGTCCAATTCATGCGATCGTGCACTATAAATCATTGGCTTGCCAAACACCTCATGATGATCTGCAAGTATTCAACTAAATTTAAATAATGGGCGGGCTTAACTAGGGGGTATATAATGCAGGAGCCATTTTAGGTCTGTGCACTTCTGCTGTGTGACTAGTGAGGCTTGGTGTACACCTGCTGAATGCTATACATTGCTCTTGTGCTCTGCTTTGTTTTGCCTGGCTCAACAAAGTGTGTTTTACCTGCATTATATCCTGTATTTTATCCAGCATTCTATGCTGATGGATCCCTATCGGTATATTCTGCTCGCCTATGCTGGGGTTAAGGTGTTGAAGGAGAGGGTCCAGCAAAAGAGGAGAGCATGCTGGACCAAGGAGTGGGAGTGGCTGCTGCAGAGGGATACTAGCTCTCACACGTCCCTGCTGATGGAGAATCGGGAGAATAATCGGATGACTATCGCAACCGCCTGCGCATGGATGACGACACCTTCCAGGAGTTGCTGCGTCTGGTGATCCCCTACATCCGGAAGCAGGATAATAAGCTACGGGGGGCTATCCCTGCTGAGGAGAGGCTGGTGGCTACCCTGAGGTACCTGGCTACAGGAAGGTCACTGGAAGACCTGAAGTTTTGGACCCTCATATACCCTCAGGCTTTGGGGCGTCACCATCCCGGAGACCTGTACGGCTATTGTCAAAGTGCTGCAGTACCAGTTTTGTAAGGTAACAAAAAACTCTCCAAACATTTATTTCTTGTGAAAGAAATTTATTTTATTTTTTTTTTAAATGTAGAAAACTGCTGTATAAACACTTTAAAACAGTGTAAACATTTTCTGCCGATATGGCTGTAAGTAATAAAACTGTGCTGTGAGTAATAAAACTGTCTTTATGACAACAGTATAACATTTGCATTCCAAACATGTATTGAAAATTTTTTCTTTTTTTTTTAGTCTCCTATAGGCATTTATAATGTAAAACTGCATTTTCACCACATGGTATATGGTGGGTCAGACGCTGGATTGAATAGGCCAAGAAACACATGGCGCAAGTACAGATTGTGGTCCCGGCTTCCAGCAATCTGTCCTTGCGCGCCATGTGTGTAGTGACCGTGTCCAATCAGCGTCGTCAACACCATACACCACAGAGTAGGTATTGGGAGAGATATAATTTGGTGATACTTCAGGCAACAACAACAATAAAACTTTAGATGTCCTAAAACTCCGTAATATCCTCCTCTGCTTCTAAAAGGGCACTATATATAGCCGGGTTTGCGGTGGTCTGGTTAGTGTGTGGGGGAGTAGGCTAAAACTAGAATGGAGGCATCACAGAGGCGGTTGGGGCAGGTGGGCAGGGCAGATTGTCACCAATATAGGTCAATGGATGTAAATTATTACGCATTGCCCTGATGAGCAACTCATATACCAGGCGCTGGAATTCTGTTTGGGTTTCAGCATTCATTTGCCACATGATGCTATTTATATGAGAGGTGAAGTGTTCTAGGTGGTCTGGGTGCCTTTTTAAAACCTCTTTCACCTGCCGTAAAAAAATCGTCTACGGGCTCCGTGCTTTGGTGTTTTTTTCCTGGGTGCTTTCTCTTTCGCTGGGAAAGTGCGGTAGGTGCTGGGGGTGGTGCGGTTGGTGGTGGGCATGGGGAAATTGATACATCCCCCTCACTGTCACCAGGGATGCTAAAATCAGGCGTAGATGCTAATTCCAGTTCTTGGGTTGGAGTCTGTATTGAAAAAAATAAAATAAAATTAATGTTCATGTTTTAACCACTTTTTTATTTTTTTTTCTAGTTTCCACCAACTGTTGATGAGTGGAAAACCATCGCTGAAGACTATGAACGGCGTTGGAATTTCCCTAACTGCAGGGAAGCCATACTGTAGATGGGAAATATATCTGCATCACCCCACCTGCCAACAGCGGATCCTACTATTACAACTACAAGGGGTACTTCAGCATCTTTCTAATGGAGGTGGTGAATGCCAATTACAAGTTTGTCTTTGTGGATTTTGGCAAGAATGGCAATGCTTCGGATGGGGGGTCCTTCAAACAGACGGCATTCTACAAGAGGCTCACCTCCAAGACCCTCAACTTGTCCGTGTAGGAGACAAAGCACGGCCTAAAGTACGTTTTTGTGGCTGATGAGGCTTTCACGTTACACGAAAATGTGATGAAACCATATGCTCAAAGGGGCTTAACCAGAGAAAAGCGCATCTACAACTATCAGCTTTCTAGGGCATGCCGTATTGTGGAAAATGCATTTGGAATTCTGAGCAACCGGTTCCGCATTTTCCACACCACCATAAACCTGCATGTGGAAGACTGGGTCGTGTTGGCATGCTGTGTTCTGCATAACTTTCTACCGTGCAAAACAACCCAACAAAGGGCATCAGGCACAGCTATGCCAGAAGACCCAGATCATCCGGAGGAGATTGCACAGTTTTCATCAGTGGCGGCACCTCCAATGCAAACCACAGGGACTGCATGGGCCAAACAGGTGAGGGAGGAGTATATGGCCTATTTTAATGGCCCAGGTGCAGTGCCATGGCAGGAGGAGTGTTTGAGATAATTGACAATAAAGTGGACATTTGTGGAACATTATAAAAGGAATATTTAAAAAAAAAAACATATTGTGTATGCACTGTGGTCTTCATTCAGAGGCGGTTGCAAGAAGCGAGCGCTCGTTCTGAATGAGGGCGGCCGCGTGACTGTCCAAGTGCGGCCTCCTGGTTGCTAGATAAGCTGTGGGTTACCACCCACAGTTTTAGCGACCGACCAGGTTGATGGTCGCGATGGTCAAGACCATCGCGACCATCGGGGCTTGCGAAGAGACCCTAAGGTTGGGTCTCGGCAACTGCAAGCCCCAGGGAGCTTCCTGCTTTGATTGAGCAGGAAGCTCCCCACTGACATCACTGCTGATGTCAGTGCGGCCGCCCACAAAACGGTTTGTGAAACCACCGCCCCGCCACGCCTACAAAACGGGTTGAGCTGTCGATCAACATCGACAGCCGTCCCTTTTGTAGTGAGCTGCGGAGCGAGAGAATTTCTCTCTCGCTCCGGGGCTTGCAAACGCACAGTGCGGCCGCTGCGTGTGCTCAGGACCAAAACATCGACCCGGTTGCGAGCGCTCTGCGCTTGCGACCGGGTCTGAATGAGGGCCTGTGTCTCTACTTACCAAACCTGCCTCAGACGCTACACTGTGAAGTTCAGCCACCTCATCTTCTCCCTCTCGCTCGGCTGACTGATGCTGTGGTTTTTGGTCCATGATAAAGGACATAAGAGGATAGCACCAAAGGGTGGTCCGATACACGTCATCAGTGAACGCTCCTGAACGTTTCGTCTCCTCTCCACCTTCTTCCGTTCTTTGACAAAGACTGTACGGAGATTTGGGATTCTATTTCTCACCCATTTCACGGATGTATCACTACAGTATTGACGGCTATATTCCACCAATTCCAATAGTTTTTCTGGATTTATTGGATTAGTCGCGACAGCTGACCCTCCAGAGACACTCCTTTGCCTCCAAACGCTCCAGGAAGCCGTGATAAATTCACGGTCCTTATCCAAAGACATAGCTAAGGGGAAATAAAACATAATAAAAATATGGACGCATACAATGTTATCATAATTTTTAATAGTTTGGTTATTTTTAATGTTCATATGTTTGGTTGTTAGTAATGTTGTGTATAGTTTAAATAATTTTAAAGTTGCTTTTGGTTTGGTTCTTATAGTGTTTTAATGTTGAGGTTAATTTTAATACAGATTGCATTTTTCTAATTTTTTTTAGATTCATTCAATTATTTTATTATGTTCAAAATATGATTTAAATATATAACATATAGACACAGTACACTTGGGTGTTCAGTGGGTGGGTGGGTCATGCATTGTACACATAGGTGATCAGTGGGTGGGTGGGTGATGCTTTATACACATAGGTGGTCAGTGGGGGTGGCTGGGAGGGTCATGCATTGTACACATAGGTGGTCAGTGGGTGGGTGGGTCATGCACTGTACACATAGGTGGTCAGTGGGTGGGTGATGTTTTATACACATAGGTGGTCAGTGGGGGTGGGTGGGTCATGCATTGTACACATAGGTGGTCAGTGGGTGGGTGGCTCATGCATTGTACACATAGGTGGTCGGTGGGTGGGTCAAGCATTGTACACATAGGTGGTCAGTGGGTGGGTGGGTCATGCATTGTATACATAGGTGGTCAGAGGGTGGGTGGGTCATGCATTGTACACATAGGTGGTCAGTGGGTGGGTGGGTCATGTATTATACACATAGGTGGTCGGTGGGTGGGTGGGTCATACATTATACACATAGGTGGTCAGTGGGTCAGGCATATTCATTGGTGGACAGGGTTTGCATATACATTGTTGCTCAGCAGCACTATCATCATAAATACTCACCAAAAAATCGGTCAGGTCGGGGCGATCAGGTGTGCCAGCTGAAGGAATCGCGTCCGTCTTCATCCAAGTCATGATGCTGCACAAAATGGAAATTGGGCATGTACAGGGATATTTCAGTCAAGTGACGGAATGGACGATAGATCGTGAGTGCAAACACACGTATGATCTGTACCACATCGTGTCTGAGATTGGCAGATCTTACCGGCAGCAGGCAAGATCTGAAGATGCGATGTACGACCAGCGAGTACGCGGATTGACATTGTGAATATATATATATAGAATTTTTTTTTCCTTTTTATATACTCCTTATTATAATTATGTAGGGAAAACTATTATGACTAAAGGTAATGTTTACATGAACTTCATGAAATAGGGAGCTGGTACAGGTGCTACTAATTAATGAATTCACAGACTTTAACTTGGATTAGTTGCTGGAAATTTAAATACAGATCATTGTTTTATATCGCTTACTCTGCTCCTCAGTTTCTGCAAATACACTCTCTCATGAAGTGGCGTGGGAAGCTGATTTGGGTCCTCCTCCTAGTGAGGAATCATGGGAAATCATTAGAAGTAATGTGACAAAATCTTCCATCTCCACTCTGATAAAAGAGAACTCTTAGAAAATTTCTACGAGATGGTACTTGGTTCCCACTAGATTGTGTAAGATTTTCCCATCCTCTCCCCCACTGTGCTGGAGAGCAGGGTGCTTTTTATGCATATCTGGTGGACATGTCCCAAAATCACTAATTACTTGAATGAGATAAAATCCTTATTGAACAATGTGCTTCATATCTCGGTCCCTTTAAGCCTATGGACTGCCCTATTGGGGCTACCAGTATCTGGGCTGAATTCCCCCTCAAATAAACTAGTTCTCCAAGTATTACATGCTGCAAGGTGTACTTTGGCCAAGTCTTGGAAACAACCATCCGCCCCTGCACTACACTTAGTGCACTCCAGGATTTGGTTTATTGCTAATATGGAGAAAATCACCCTTGCTCATAGGGATCAGCCAGATTAATTTAATAAGATATGGGACCCATGATTTAATTACTCAACTACTACTGTCTCTAGGATTTGATGCCTTGTCTGTCCAAATAATATATTTTAGAATTGCTATGGTGGTACTATTTATATAGGATGAGTTCTAATGTGATATTATTATATATTGCCCCCCCCTATTTTTGTTTTCTTCTGAGTTTTTTTTTGTGTGTTTTTTTGTTTTATTTTATTTTATTCATTTAAAAATGTATATGAAAATGTAAGGTGAATATTTATGTTGTTTTATACGATATGGATATGACTTCAATTGTATTGATGGTCTTCTATATTTAACAATTTGTTGTGAATGTCATTGCATTCTCGTTTTCTTTGAATAAAAACTATGGTTAAAAAAAAAATACAGATCATTGTGACTCCCTTTTTTTATCCACTGATGAAACTGGCAATCCACAAGGACATGGAAACTAGTTAGGACTTTCAATATCCCTCTGGGACTCTGCTTTAGTAATTGCCCACCATGCCTTGATCGCTGGCTTCAAAAGTCTAATGGACTAGCTGGGTGTCTGTCCCATTACAAAGGGATCCAAGAAGTAGGACGGAGTGCATTTTATATTCAGGGAGGTAATTAAACACCCGAGCCTGTGGGTGTCGGCCTCTGGACAAGAAGGGGCTAGTTGTTTAGTGAGGTAGAGTTGTGGGGTGGGGTTAGGTTTGTTTACCCTATAGGATAGGGCAGGGGGTGGGGTTAGGTTTGGTTAGCCTATAGGATTGGCAGGGGGTGGGTCATTGCTATATCAGAGTTGCTGCTTGGCAGCCATTTCATAGAAATTTCTCTGGTTGGCTGTTTCCCGCCCTCCCTCCCTAATTCATTGAGTTGTTTGGTGTCGGCTTTTCTTGTGGCGGGAAAGAAAGGTAGCAGTCGCCATCTGTCTTTGGAGCTTGAGGTGCTCTCCCTTCCAATACATGGCTTAGGCTGATTCTACCCTACTGGAGTCAGCGGCAACCACCTAACCAGGTGGGCCTCACGTCGTGTCATTGGGGTGTGAGGTGGATACCTTGGGCGTGGTAATGGGCTGGCTGCTCGTCGCCCATGTAGAAGATTGATGTGAGTATGCAGTTGGTGATCTTGCATTGTGGGGCCGTTCTTTCTGCGCCACCATACTTTATCTGTCTTTCTTTATTCTTCTATTAGTTAGTTCAGTTATACATTAGATAGTTTAATTAGTTTAAAAATAAATAAAGATGACCTTCCTTTCCCCTTATACAGGTCTCTGTGTCGTTATTTCATTATGATTATGGCTGATGATTTACCCTGCACTGTTAGGAGGCAACACTCATCAAGCGATGGGGAGTTTAGCTGCTGGGGTAAGAGTATACTGTATGGTCTTCACCCATATGCTGCTTGTACTAATATCAAATGAATGGGATCAGTGAGGTTGAGCCATTTGCCAGCTACTGGTAACAATCTCCCTCTTTTTTTTTTTTCCCCAGCACCCATTCAGCTTGTACAGTATATACTAAGGAGCATTGTGACTAATGGGTATAACACAGTACTATTACATTGGAAATGAGTCTGTGCTCTCCCCTGCATGATCATCACCTGTACAACGACTTTCCAACCAGGCCATGACAATTGTTGTGGCGGAAATGTATTTCCAACAATCACAACCAGCTGTACCAACAAAAGTGTCTCTCAAAGCTATAAGAAAACCTGATGGTGCACAATTGTCAGCCTTCAAGTCACTGACTTTCAGTTATACTGTATCACTCCATTCAGCGATGATTAAATTCAAGACTTGTTTTAGTGGGCATTGTTCAACAGAGGTATTGGTTCTGAATCAGGGCCGTCCCTCCTTCTTTTTGGAGCGGCCTCCCGGCCGCTCGCATAGCTGTGGGTGACCACCCACAGCTATAGCGAGCGGCCAAAATGATGGTCGTGACGAGACCCTTGCGGTAGGGTCTCGCTGCCGCAAGCCCTGGAGTGCTTTTGGCTCTTTCAGAGCCAAAAGCACTCCCACTGACATCACTAGTGATGTCAGTGGGGCCGGCCCCAGATGGTAGGCGTTCCCATGGGAACGCCTCTGTCTGGCCAGCCACGCCCCCGGCACGCCCAACAAAGGGGGCGTGCTGTCAATCACCATTGACAGCACGGCTTGGCCGTTGTTATTCGGGTCTCGCGGACGATGGAGCCGCCTCTGTCGTGCGCATGCGCACTTGGGCAACATCGACCCGCATGCGAGCGCTCAGCGCTCGCGAGCGGGTCTGAATCAGGCCCTATATGCGCCAGTTATCTCTGCTGAATCAGACATTGCACATTGTAACTGCTTCTCTGATGCCTAACGAAGCATGCTAGTTTTCCCCTTAAACATAATAGCTGCATACAAAATTATATCGATGTATTATGGAAGTACCGCATCCAAAGTGAACGTCTTCAAATATAGGGACTTGAGGTCTTTCGCCAAACTCATCAGCGTAATCCACAAGAGCGCTCTTTACGGTCTCATATCCAGCCAGCACCACCATATTTACATTGCCCATTTTAACATTAAATACTGAGCCATATTGTTTCGAGAGCTGAAATACAGTAAAGAGAAGAAAAAATACAGAATTTTAAATACTATAACACATCACTGGTATTACTAACAGCAAAGATACAACCTTTTGGTATATAATATTTCTGTTTTAGTTATTTGTTTTCAAAGTCGCAAAAGAAATGACATAACCAAGTATGAAATCTGCAAAACAACCGATACCACATAGCGAAGATTTAGCTGTACCATCATTCAGTTCTTTGTGTGAAGTTGAATGTGATGATGTGGAAATGTTAATTTCTTTTCTTTTTTTTTTTTTTTTTTAAGTATTGTTTTTATTGAGCAAATCACAATAAAATAGAACAGACAAATATTCAAACATAGATTACAGCCCAAAATATGCATATGGAATATAAGCTGTAACTATATATAACAATAATATATTAATAACTTTTTTTAATTATAAAATAAAATATAGATGCAAGAAAAATATCTCACAGCAACGGTGTGGCAAACCGTCAAAAAGTAGTAGAGAAAAAAAAGAAGAGAAAAAGCTATAAAAAAAACAAAAGTAGATAAAAGGAGATAAGGGTGGGTGGATTCTAAACGGGAAGGCATTCCTACAATCTAGATGCAAAAGAGAGAAAAAAAAAGGCTTAAATATTGAATGGAGAGAGAATTTTTTGGTGTGTCAACCAAGAGCCCCACACCTTATTAAAAGATTTTGATGAGTTATGTAATATAGCAGTCATATATTCCATCTTGTAGATGTACCAAACCCGTGATAGTATTACCTGCATAGGAGAAGGATCAGGGTTTTTCCAATCTGCTGCTATCTGGCAGGTCATAGCGGACACTATGTGTCGGAATAACTTATTCTGATATCGTGGTAGGGAGGGCAGATATAAGGGGAGAAGAAAATGCTGAGGATCAGAGGGAATAGTGGTCTCAAAGAGGCACGAGAGAAGATCATGCAAAATAGAAAGTTATGTATATATGATTCTGCGCTTCTTATTTCCACATGTAAACCAATAATGGTAGTCCAAAGGAAGTCCTTCTTTATCAGTTAGTCCACCTTATAAGTGAAAAGTTTCCACTGTTCTTTAAATCCTAGGATCTGAAACAATAATAGTATCTCCCAATATTGGGTGGATACAAGAACAGAAAAAGAAGATAGTGCAAAACCTTATGGTAAAGGTAAATTTAATAGAAAAATTTGCACTTACAAGCTTGGCTTTTTGTGGCATTAAGAGATCATCGTTATTTCACCACCTTCTTCAATTGGAGAGAAACAGTCCGGACCTGTATCTATAACTCCAGCCTGTATGATATCAGGAGGATCGTGGAAGCGGTGCTGCTCGGCCACTAACAGATTCATGTTATATGCTGTTTAATTCATTTGATCTTGTAAGTGCAAATTTTTCTATTAAATTTACCTTTACCATAAGGTTTTGCACTATCTTCTTTTTCTGTTCTTGTATCCACCCAATATTGGGAGATACTATTATTGATTCAGATCCTAGGATTTAAAGAACAGTGGAAACTTTTCACTTATAAGGTGGACTAACTGGTAAAGAAGGACTTCCTTTGGACTACCATTATTGGTTTACATGTGGAAATAAGAAGCGCAGAATCATATATACATAACTTTCTATTTTGCATGTTTTTGTGGGTTGCGGATGTACATCCCGTTGTATATTGGCTGCTAGCAGATTTTATTTCCTTACAGCGCACTATTTATCAGCCATTTTATTTCCAATGAGAGAAGATCAACAACCCCCTGCTATATACTAGTGAGTTTGGGACAAGTCCACCAGATGTGCAAAAAAGTGCCCTCGCCACTACAGTTCCTCCAGCACCTATCCGAAACATCGGGAAACATTACTTGCAGGCGCGAAGGCACATAATACCATCGATACAGCAATTTATAGATATTTTCCTTAATTTGACGCAGATAGCACTGGCAGCGGCGTTGTCCCAAATTTCCGTCCAATCCTCAGCATCTATAGTGTGCCCCAGATCACGCTCCCACGCCAATTCATGAGAGTCCCGATCAGGACTGACCTCCTCCCCCAATAAAGAATAAATAGTAGAGATAAGACCCCTAGTGGAAGGACTTCTCCAACATATAGACTCAAAACAGGTCAAAGGTCTACTAATCAAAATTGAACTAATTTTAGAATGGAAGTGTCTAATTTGTAAAAAGTGAAAAAAATCTTTGGATGGAATAGCTACTCTATCTAGAATTTCAGAAAATTGTGGAAAATTATTATCTATAGTGATGTCATTTAAATAGTAAATATCACCCAATGACCAAGCAGTAAAGGATGATTTGTGTAAGCCTGGAGGGAAAATGGGATTGTGGAGTAATGGTATCAAAGGGGATGGGCTTGGAGCTAACTTAAACCGTCTGTTAACCAAGTCCCAAATTGCTAAAGAACGGGAAATTACAGGGTGGGAAGAAACTAACCGGGGGCGATGAATCCTAGATAGCCATAACAGGGAAGATACAGTGGTCAGTCCCAATTCCTCGGCTTCGATAGCAACCCAGACCTTCCTTGCATTAAAGTTACACCACTGAGCACAGTGAGAGAGCTGCGCAGCATAATAATATTTTTTAAAATCAGGAATGCCCAACCCTCCTCCCCTGGAGGGACGCTGAAGCAGCTTTAATCTGATCCGCGGGCGTTTCCGGTTCCATATGAAATATGAAGTCTGATACTGAAGGAATATGAAAACGTAGGGGGGAATATAAATCGGGAGGGTCTGAAATAAATACAAGAGTCGGGGAAGAACACTCATCTTAACAGAATGAATTCTGCCTATCCAAGAGATAAAATTATTGGACCAGTCATGCAAATCAGACTTAATACTATCTAGCAGGCGAGGAAAGTTTGCCTGAAATAGCTGATGATAGTGATCGGTTAAGAAAACACCAAGGTATTTGATCTTCTTTTTATGCCAGGTACAAGGGAGAATAGCTTCAAGGGTTTGTTTTAGGGTAGCAGGGATATAGAAATCGAGAACTTCAGTCTTGGAAACATTAATTTTATAACCCAAGTGTTGAGAATATAAATTTATTTCCTCTAGAAGTGAATTTAGGGATTGGGCTCGGTGAGTGAGAGAAACTAAGACATCATCGGCATATAATGCAATTTTATATTCAGAGGTGCCTGTGGATATTCCAGAAATAGAGCTATTACAACGGATCCTTGTAGCCAATGGTTCCATAACAAGTGCAAATATTAAGGGAGAGAGGGGGCAACCCTGCCGAGTACCGTTAGTGATCCCAAAACTAGAAGAGTAAACACCATTAACCGAGACCCGTGCCGTGGGGGAACGATAGAGCGCCGAGACACCATCTAAAAATTTGCCCGAGAAGCCCATTTTGTCTAGGACAGCAAATATAAAGGGCCAAGAAATGCGGTCGAAAGCCTTCTCCGCATCTAGAGCTAAAATCAAGGAGGAGAGTTTCCTCTTATGAATAGAGTGTATCAAATCGATAGCCCGTCTAGTGTTATCTGATGCCTGACATCCAGGTATAAAGCCAACCTGATCCGGATCTATCAAATAAGATAGGAATGGAGCTAACTACGTCGCTAAGATTTTAGCATAAATTTTCAGGTCAACGTTCAGTAATGAAATCGGCCTATAGTTAATACATTGAGTAGGATCACGATGCGGTTTGGGGATCACCACGATATCGGCCCGGGTCGTATCAGGAGCAAAAGAAGTGCCCTCTAAAACATCATTCAATAAAGATGTAAGATGTGGGGCAAGTTCCTTTGCAAATAGTTTATAATATTGGGCTGTAAACCCATCGGGTCCAGGGGCGGCAGAGGAACGCATTGATCTAATGGCAGCTACTGTCTCTTCATCTGAAATACGGTCATTAAGAATATTTAATTAGGATTCTAAAAGACTAGGCAGGGAGGTAGAGGACAAATATGAGCGTACCCCCTCGGCTCCAGCAGAAGTGGGAAGAGGAGAATCTAATAAATTATAAAGGGAGCTATAAAAGGTCAGAAATTCCTCAGCCATAACTTTGGGATCATAGGTAAGAGAATCAGAAGATGGGGAGTGCAGTTTGTCTATCGCACTCAATGCCTGCCTGCGACACAATTTATTGGCTAATAGTGAATCAATTTTGTCAGCTTTATCATAAAAGCATTGACAAAGTTTTTGCAAGATAAGCGCAGCGCGTCGAGACAGAAGGGCATTAAGCTGACCTCGTAGTTTCTCTATTTGGGTTAGCACAGAGGCGCTAGGGGATGTCTTATGTTGAATCAAAAGTACTGAGATTTGTGACTCAAGGGAATGAATTTCTTGTGCAGATGCTTTCCTGACCACTGAGGTTTTAGAGATAAGAAAATCACGTATAGTAGCCTTATGGGCTTCCCAAAGGATACTGGGAGTGATATCAGGAGAGGTAGCGGGTCACTGCCAATTTTATTTCTAGCAAAGCGGAGGGATGTTGTAAGAGGGAGTCATCAACGCGCCAATTATACTTCCTACGAGGAGAACGATATACATCTAAGAGAATATAGACACCTGCATGGTCTGTCCATGTAAAGGGGGAAATACCGGCTTATGTAACAAGGGAGGTAATAGAGGAGGAAATATGGATCATATCGTTCCTGGAATAATGTTGATGTGGAGCTGAAAAATGAGTATAGTCCTTGGCATGGGGATGTTTAACACGCCAGGTATCACAAAGGCCATAATGTTTAAGGGAGGCCAGTAGAGTGCGAGAAGCTCTAGGAAGAGACATCCCGGGGGAATTTGCAGGGGGATTAGATCTATCCAACAAGGGATCAAGAATGGTATTAAAATCCCCAGCCATAATAATATGGCCTTGTGCCACTCTACTAATATGCCGAAACAATGAGTCGAAAAATTGGGGCTGGTCTTGGTTAGGAGCGTAAACTGACACCAGAGTGAAAATCTCAGTACGGAGGGAACCAATCACTATAAGGAATCGACCCTCTGGGTCTATCACAGTTTTTATATGGACAAAAGGGACATTACGTCGAATTAAAATAGCCACCCCACCTTTTTTGCAGTTCGCTGAAGCAAAGAAGGTCTGGGCGAACCAACTACCTCGAAGCTGGGAATGCAGGCCTGTAAGATGCATCTCTTGTAAGAATACAATATCAGCTTTCTCTCTCCTACAAGCCCGCAAGAAAACAGTGCACTTCCTGGGAGAGTTAAGACCATTCACATTAATAGATAGCAATTTAAAAGACATGGAAAAAGATGTAAAGAGATGCTACACACATAACACATAGATGTAGTATATCAGAAATTCGGCCCAAATAGAGCCAACCTTGAGGACAGAAAAAAGGTGGGAAAAAAAATAAAAATAAATAAATAAATAAAAATAGGAGAGAAATACAGGATAGAGCCACGGACGGAAAAAAACATAGAAAAGCCACAGAAAAAAAATAACAAGAAGAAAAGAGAGAAACAGAAAACCCATTTGGGTAGAAACCCTGGTAAATTGGGTCCCAAATAAGAACCGCAATATAATCAATCAACAAAACATTTAGCAAAAATATTGAAGGGAGCATGGGGGTAGTGGAAAGACCGTCTAAAAGAGTCAGAACTGTCCGGACCATTGCCTATAAGATCGGCTATAACCAGATCGAACAAAGATCCCTGTATTACAGGGATCATAAACCTGTGTCAATATATAAAAAGAAAAATAAATGGGAGAAACATTGAGGGGAAGATGGGGAAAAAGAAAAGGAGAGGGATAAGTAAGGGCAGGGGGGAGAAGAAGAAGAAAAAAATTATAATATTATAACATAACATAACATATGGTCGCAAAGAACCAAAAAATGCGAGGACTATTCCTCCCAAGTAACCTGAAAAAATTACAGTGCAGTGGTATTAAACCCTATCATAAAGAAAGTGATCAATCATGGAGTAACCACACATTTCAAGTGATATCAGAGTCCTTAGGTTAATGACGAGAAACCCTTGTCCAATTCGGCAACGGAGGTTGAGAGCATTGTGGCTTGGGAGAGAGTGTAGTAGTTACTGGAAAAGAAGTTGGCGTCGGGAGGGGCTTAAGCTTGGCTAATAATTCTTGACCTTGAGTAAGAGTCTTAACATTATGCATAGAGTTATTTGCTGAAACCTGGAGCATAAAGGGGAATCCCCAGCGATAACAGATATGATGCTGTCGCAGAATCTTAGTAACTTAAACTTAAACTCTGTTATAGCTTTAGATAATTCTTGCTTAAATGCAGATTGGACTCCCTCCAACAAACCCGTCATAACTGCTTGAATTTGGGGATCAATACCTGCATCAGACAAGCATGGAGAGGAGGGAGACTCTGGAAGTCCCGAAGAATTCTGAGAGCTCTTGGACTTAGATCCGAAAAAATTTGCAGTGGACGGTGGAGGTTTTTTACCTCTCTGCGACATAGTGAAACAACAATAAAAATAAAAAAATACGCACAGCAAAAAAAAAAAAAGGGGAAAAGGATTCGGTGTGATGAAAAAAAGCACAGGGTTCTACATTATCGATCCAGGCAAACTGAATGGTAATACTAAGTGTACATCTTTAGCTTGTGCACCTAGGGAGGAGCGTTAGAGACAAAGAGAAAAAAAAAAATATATATGTATATTTATATATATATGGTGGCAGGTGCCTCTTTAAGAGCTTAATGTAATAATTGCCACGGGTCACAAGAGGGGGCCAGTGTGTAATAAGTTGCAGATACCAGTACCACAGTAAACAATATATCAGGGAGAAAACAAACAAAATAAGTGATATATATTAACCCTATGAAGCATATGTGAAAGGGCATGTACTGATAGATATGCTGGTTACCAGATGCTGAGAAAGGGTCAGCAGTTCTCAGTATCTGAATTCAGTACCAAGGCAGAGGAGGGCTGACAAAACAGGGCTATATAGAGAGGGGGGTAACACACTCTCTCCGCAGGGACTCACCACCCCTCTATCACTCCAGGCTCTCCAGAGTGTCCCACAACAAGGAGGCTCCGCTGTCAGCTTACAGGGCTCTGAGGCCAGTAGCCTGGCTGATACTTGCTAACAGCAGGGAAGAGATCCAAGATGGCCGCCGGATGCAGAAATGTCCGTCTGGGGCCGTCTCCGCAATTAGGATCTCCGGACCCGGTTCAGCAGCAGGGAGACAGGGATTGAAGCCAGTTAGCGGTGGTGAGCTGGGAGCGGTCAGCCGGATGCCCATGAGTGAGGCGTCTCCGACCAGACAACACCAGAGGTCCGCCGCGACCAGTCTCCAGACTACAGTCCCCAGCTCAGGGGGAGACAGGTAGGCTGCAATCCGCAGGTGCGCCTAGCGCACCCCGATTCTGCAGACCTGTACCCGCTTAGACGTTTTGAGGTGCAGGGGAGGGCAGTTAGCTGGTACTGCTGGCCGCAATAAGTATTTAGAGGCTCGCTGGGTCTATAAAGGGCTGGAGCTTGAGGAAGATGCGGCTGCTTCCATTGGCAGTCAGGCCACGCCCTGGAAATGTTAATTTCATTGAGTTTGAAGAAAGTTCATCTACTCCAAACACATTTTCTGAAACGGAACTAAATGATTTAATTTGTGACTTGAATTTATCGAAAAAAGGAGCTGAGCTTTTAGCATCCAGACTTCAAGAAAAGCACGGTCTTGAGCCGGATGTTACAATAACGTCATATCGAAATAGAGAGCAAGCCATACTGCAGTTCTTTAGCCTTGATAACAATCCTGTATATTGCAACAATATTCTGGAACTTCTCCAGATGATGGGCTTACCAGAATATTGAGCAGAAGACTGGCGGCTCTTTTTGTATAGTTCTAATAGGAGCTTAAAATGCGTATTACTGCACAATAGGAATAAAGTTACATCGATTCCTATTGGTCATTCAACAAAACTTAAAGAACAGTATGAAAATATCAAGTTAGTCTTAGAAAAAAATGCTTATTCTCAGCATCAATGGTCTTTTTGTTTCGATGTAAAAATGGTAAACTTTCTTCTTGGACAGCAAAACGAATATACAAAGTATCCTTGTCACATATGCTTATGGGATAGTCGTGCAAAACAAAAGCACTGGCAGCAAACCGTATGGCCTCCAAGAGAAGTTATAACTGTAGGAGAAGCCAACATCATTCATGAGCCCTTAATCGACAGGAAAAAAATCCTACTGTCGCCTCTCCATATCAAACTGGGTTTAATAAAACAATTTCTAAAAGAATTGGACAAGTCAGGCGATTGCTTCACGTATATTTGTAGAACATTTCCATCTCTTAGTACTGAAAAATTAAAGGCAGGAATTTTTGACGGCTCACAGATACGGAAACTGGTGAAGGTTCCAAATTTTACCACATCTATGACTAAAACAGAATCTGAAGCATGGCTGAGTTATGTGTCTGTCATTCAAAATTTTTTAGGCAATCGTAGCAGACAACTATCATGAATTAGTCCACAACATGCTAAAATGTTTTGCGAAAGTAGGTGCCAACATGAGTATTAAAGTACATTTTTTGTACAGCCATTTAGACCACTTCCCGTTCAATCTAGGAGATTTAAATGAAGAACAGGGTGAACGGTTCCACCAGGATATTCAGGTAATGGAAGAAATATATCAAGGAAGGTGGGATCGTCACATGTTGGCCGATTCCTGTTGGAGTCTGCAGAGGGACTGCCCGCAACAAGAATACAAAAGAAAATCCTACAAAAAACGGTTCTCATAGCTTCCTAACACTTATGTACAGTATGTAATTATCCTGTCTTTTTATTAAAAATTTTTACGAATCAAATTTAATCAGAATAAAAAAAATATCTCAAACTATTTTTAACATGGTTTAATTTAGTGTTTCATAAATATTAAAGACATACGCATATCTCAAAAACTAGAGCCAGTTGAAAAATAAGCATGGCATATTCATGACCAGGAGCACAACATTTATCGAAATCGACTCTTAAATTCCTGGCAACAGATTAAATGTTCCCCAGTGTAATAGAATGATACATTTATATTGGTTTGGTGTTACAATAGAAATAAAGGGGGACTGCACACCCTAATTCTGAACATAAGAGGTGCTGCCATGCTAAGACTCTTAGGTGTGCCAGCTCTTAGGTGTTTTATTTTAGTACTGTATGGGTCCTTGCATTTCAAACTACACATTGAAATGGGCTCTATTAAAGGTAAGTTCTAGATAAATTGACGTGGCAGGTGGGCATGCATTTGGCCAAACGTGCTAAGAAATCTCATTTATACTCCATGAAACTTGTAGAGTTTATTATAATTGTTTTGATCATCTGTATTCTTAGTGCTATGAGTGTGCACCTGCATTTTCTTTTTTTCTGCATTATTACAATAATCAATGAATATTGAACGCTTAATAAATTGTTATTGCCCCATAATTAATAAGACAATGTATACTGTCTAATCAGAGCCGGACTTAGGACTGTGGGGGCCCTTCAGAACAGGAGCAACGTGAACTGACTTGATGCAGAAAGAGGAATGTTACTCATTACACGTGTTTTGTCACCCGGAATGTGTTTTGTCATCCAGATAGAATTGAGAAAAGGAGAAATTATTGACTTTGATCATTTGTTATCTCTTGAATGTTGCATTAATTTGTAGATATTATTCATTTGTAAAAAGAATTTAAAAAGGAGACTATTTATTTATGAATAGTTCTCTATTTCTACTACAGCCCCCTAATCATGCCCCATTATACTGTATGCCACTCAGAGCCCCCTAATATGCCATGATCCGTGCCTCCTTGTCATGCCTCTTATATACCAGAGGCAGTGCCCCTTCATATGTCATCATCAGCCCCCTCATCATGCCCCCTTATACTGAATGCCACTCACAGCCCCCTAATATGCCATGATCCGTGCCTTCTTGTCATGCCTCTTATATACCAGAGGCAGTGCCCCTTCATATGTCATCATCAGCCCCCTCATCATGCCCCCTTATACTGTATGCCACTCAGAGCCCCCTAATATGCCATGATCCTAGCCTCCTTGTCATGCTTCTTATATATTAGAGGGCTCTGAGTGGCATACAGTATAAGGGGGCATGATGAGGGGACTGATGATGACATATGAAGGGGCTCTGCCTCTGGTATATAAGAGGCATGACAAGGAGGCTCTGATCATGGCATATTAGGGGGCTCTGAGTGGCATACAGTATAAGGGGGCATGATGAGGGGACTGATGATGACATATGAAGGGGCTCTGCCTCTGGTATATAAGAGGCATGACAAGGAGGCACGGATCATGGCATATTAGGGGGCTGTGAGTGGCATACAGTATAAGGTGGCATGATGAGGGGACTGATGATGACATATGAAGGGGCTCTGCCTCTGGTATATAAGAGGCATGACAAGGAGGCATGGATCATGGCATATATCAGTCCCCTCAACATGCCCCTTTATATTATATGCCACTCAGAACCCCCTAATATGCCATGATCAGAGCCTCCTTGTCATGCCTCTTAGAAAGGACGGCCCTTCGGACCAGGAGCAACGTGAACTGACTGGATGCAGAAAGAGGAATGTTACTCATTACACGTGTTTTGTCACCCAGAATGTGTTTTGTCACCCAGATAGAATTGAGAAAAGGAGAAATTATTGACTTTGATCATTTGTTATCTCTTGAATGTTGCATTAATTTGTAGATATTATTCATTTGTAAAAAGAATTTAAAAAGGAGACTATTTATTTATGAATAGTTCTCTATTTCTACTACAGTCCCCTAATCATGCCCCATTATACTGTATGCCACTCAGAGACCCCTAACATGCCATGATCAGAGCCTCCTTGTCATGCCTCTTATATACCAGAGGCAGTGCCCCTTCATATGTCATCATCAGCCCCCTCATCATGCCCCCTTATACTGTATGCCACTCAGAGCCCCCTAATATGCCATGATCAGAGCCTCCTTGTCATGCCTCTTATATACCAGAGGCAGAGCCCCTTCATAAGTCATCATCAGCCCCCTCATCATGCCCCCTTACACTGTATGCCACTCACAGCCCCCTAATATGCCATGATCCGTGCCTCCTTGTCATTCCTCTTATATACCAGAGGCAGAGCCCCTTTATATGTCACCATCAGTCCCCTTGTCATGCCCCCTTGAGCTGAAGACATGTGCAGAATAAGAGGCGTGTGCCCTCATGAAGATGGGGCATTGCCTTGCATCACGCCTCCATTTCTGCTACTCTGGGTTCATGCCCAGTGTTCCCCGAGCTTCACCCCCGCACTGTTTAGATGGTGCAGGTAGGCACAGGGCATTTATCATTCACTGCTCTTCAGTGCAGAGCAACAAACCAACTCCAGCGGGACACTGCAGCCAGCTGGTGGGGCGGTGGGACAGTGCCCAAAAAGTGGGATAGTTGGGGGGGTATGAAACCAATTCCTTTTCTTTTTAAATAATAGTGCAGATTGCATAAAATAAAAAAATATATAATATGGAACGATAGCTTCTGACTAGTAGATAAAAATGTACTAGCCAATCAGTTCCTGTCACTTTACAAGCTGTGTTTGAAAAAGATGACAGGAGCTGATTGCTTGGTACTTTATCTCTCCAAGCTTTGATACCTCTTCCTCATTGCCCTCAACTGACTCCGCTAATCACCAAATAGGTCTGCACCCTAAAGGCCTGAGAAGTTGCCGTATTGTACAGTATGAATGACTTTGTGTTAAGCTGTGTACAAACTAGACGACATATTGGCCGATTTGTTATTTTGAGGCAAATCAGAACGACAAATCGGCCACATCGTCTAGCGTGTACGCAGTACTACGCGCTCCCGTGCATTGCTCGTCGCATCTTCAGATCTCTCAAGATCCGCCAAATGACACCATGCTTCAGGATGTAGCAGGGGAACGATATATCGGGTGTGCGTACACCAGATCGCGCAGTGTGTACGTCACTGGGTACACACATCGTCTAGTTTGTACCCATCACAAGAGTCCTACAAGTAGCCACAACTGGTAACACATACAAAACAGTAATGCACAATTCAACCGTTGCGTTACAGTATTGCATTTTAAAAATGTAACTTGGGAACGACATGAGTACTGTAGTTCAAATAACGACGAGTCAGTTGCTATTTAAGGCTTGCTACTATATATTTGAAGGAAAATAGCTATTTAATGACTGTACCCCATAGAAGAAGAATATATAACCTCGATTAGGTAAAATAAAATATTAGCCATGACAACAAATTTAACAAAGTTCCATTAGCGGCAAAATTATCATAGAAAATATACGAACATCATTTGACAAATTACGTTACCTTCATATACGTTTCATTAGGTCTCTTGAGATTTACGGCGTGGAGGTTTCCGATTACTGGCAAGCCGCGGGGACCTGGCGGGAAATTCTTCATTGAAACATTTGATGTAAAACGTTTAGCAATGTACAGAAGCACCAGAAATAAAAACCCGTATAGTGTGAACGAAGAGAACTGAAGATCCATTACTGTTAATTTTTTGGTGGGGGAAATGTTAGAGATTTAAAGAAAAAATTACTCTCGCTGTCTGCTGTCTGCTTTATTATAGTACCGACAAGCCTACTGGACAGATAAAGCAAAAGGGACTCCACAAATAACTAAGCTGTGTTAATAAACTCCAGTCTTAGGTTATACATTTACTAAATCCAGTAAATCAGATCTCTCCTACTGATGCCCATGCCAGGGCTTGCTCAGAGAGTAGAGAACTAAAGTAGGCAATCTTGGTGCTTGCTGTAGAAAAGTTCCCAGGTTGCAGTTCAAAGTGGATACTGCATTGATTGAGAAATCCTCTGCAAGTTTTAGGACTTCCGTCATATTTAGCTGCATGAATTGGCCTTGATTAGCTTCTTGTGTTTCCAGGCTTCTAGCCAAATATTGGACTAGGCCCATCTTTGGGGTTGGTCTCCCTGTCACGGCACTAGGGGTTTGTTGATATGGGTTGGGGCCCCTTGGGCTAGCTGTATCTGCTGGAATATGAATGAAGCTGAGGGACCTAATAATGCTACTCCTCATGTAGACCACTAGGGTTAGCAGGATTATTTATGATGCTGCAGAATGTGTAGGATAGATATTGAGAACAGGTGCAGGATAGCCTGTGTCTGTAGCAGTATGTAGAATATCTTAGAGCAGACTGCAATATATTGTTACGGGTTCCTGGGAGCACAACTGAAGCTGGCTGCAAGAAACACTGAAACTGTGTGCCCGGAAACACAACTGAAGCAGACTGCAGGAAACACTGGAACTGAGTGCTGGAGCAATAATGAAGCAGGCTGCAGTGAGATTTGTTGTAAAGCAATACTGAAGCTGTATGCTGAATGCTGTGAAGCAATACTGAAGCATGCTGAAACCAACTGAGGAAGAATGCTATGATGCAAACACTGAAGCAGGCTTGGTGGTATACACTGAGGCAGAATGCTGTGATGCAAATACTGAAGCAGGCTTGCTGGTATACACTGAGGCAGAATGCTGTGATGCAATTACTGAAGCAGGCTTGCTGGTATACACTGAGGCAGAATGCTTTGATGCAAATACTGAAGCAGGCTTGCTGGTATACACTGAGGCCGAATGCTGTGATGCAAATACTGAAGCAGGCTTGCTGGTATGCACTGAGGCAGAATGCTGTGATTCAAATACTGAAGCAGGCTTGCTGGTATACACTGAGGCAGAATGCTGTGACTCAATTATTGAAGTAGGTTTGGCCAATTTATCTGCAGCAGAATGCTGTGATGCAAATACTGAAGCAGGTACTAAACCAGGAGTACCCATTATGCAGAACAGCGGGGTGAAACAATTTGGTGTGCCGTAGGCTGCCAGCGGGTACATGACTGGTGGTTTCATTTTGATTTATGCTTCAGAGCGAATGTCGTCTGATTAAATCGCATATTTGTTTAATAGTACATGAAAAATAAGCTAAAATGTGTGATGCATGGGCGTTTTACTTATGTAACAAATATTGCAGCTGAGAACACTGTGACACTACTTAAGGAAGAGTCTTGCGGAAGGAAATTAACATTTTGAATACTGTAAGTGGGGGAGATGTACTGAGCCTTGGAGAGTGATAAAGTGGAGAGAGAGATAAAGTACCAACTAGTCAGCTCCTAACTGTCATGTTACAGGCTATGTTTGAACAGTGGTAGCTAAGAGCTGATTTGTACATTAACTCTCTCCACTATATCTCTCGCCAAGGCTTGGTACATCTTTCCTAGTGTCTTATAACAGACATGAAACGCGTCCCTGTGCCATCAGACCGCAGCATGCAGCACGCAACACGCTGCACTCAGCACGCAGCCCCTACCAGCATCTGCACATAGTGTGTTTGCACAACATTGGCCATGAGCACTACAGCGGAGTTCTTCTCTTCTCTGTCTCTGTCCCAGGTGGTCAACAGATGGGTAACTAGCCTACGGGTTCTGCTCATTTAATTGGAGACCTAGGGCCAAATGTAATAGGGTGAGAGTTTAGAAAACGTGAGAGCTGTCTCACACTTTTTAAACTCACCCAATGTATTAGAGTCCAAGAACAAAGCAACAGAGCAAACTCGCATGTTTTTCAGACTCAAAGAACGCTCGCCATTAGAGTTACTGCTAAACTCTGACATTGTATGTACAGTACTGTATGTACTGTAATAACTAAGCTGAGCTTGACTTACTAATAATCAGTAACTTGATTGTGATGCAACAAGAATTTGGTTACTGATTACATGATAAACTCCACTTACTAACTCTAGGCCTGATACATATTTGGGAATAGAGTAAATGTAGCAAGTTCTGTGCACCTGGACAAATGCAAGGGGTGCAAATACGGGATGTAGCCAGGAAGCCAGCGGTCGGCATTTCGACAGTGAAATCCCGGCATGGAACTAATGATAGGCGTGTAAATACTGATGCCTATTTTTAGCCCCATGCTGAAATTCCGACGACCGGCATACTGAACGTTGGTATGCCGGGTGTCGGGAGTGCTTACCCGCGGGGGGGGGGGGTTAGTTTTAGGGACTCCCAGAGGGACTTAGGGTTAGGCACCCCCTCCCAGAAGTGTTAGGTTCAGGCTAGGGAAAGGGGGGGTTATGGTCAGGCACCACCGGGGGAAGGTTAGGTTTAGGCAGCCCCCCCTGGGAGGGTTAGGTTTAGGGTGTGGGGAGGGGGATTAGGTTTAGACACCCCTGGGGAGAGGTTATAGTTACACACCCATAAGGGAGAGTTAGGGGGGGAGAGGGGAGGGTTAGAGCTGTTACTTACCTGAGTTGGGATCTTCACCCTCCAGCCTTCTGGTGTCTGTATTTCATCCGCCGGGCTTAGTTGGTGATTTATACCGATTCCACAAATACATACATTTTTTATGCATGTGGGGTAAATACTGGCTGCTTTTGCATGTAGCCCTCAAATGCAGGACATCTTTATTTTTACACTACAATTTAGATCTCCGTTTGGACGCACGCCTCCCAAATCTAACTGTTTCTGCACATGTTACATCTGTCCCCCCTGCAGTGCAGCATGGTTTTACCAAGATGCACAGTTACTTGCTCTTTCTTACTCTTCTCCCAAATCTGAATTAGGCCCTCTGTTTACTTTGGAGTTATAGGGTGGGATGTACTAAGCATTGCATCCCCGATGCCATGCATACCGCCACTTATTGGGTACATGCCGAGGATGGCCGGTATGTACCTATAAAATCACAAAGGGCAGATCTCCCGGTAAGAGCGGTTCTTTGCGATAGAGGGACTTCTGGGTTTATGACCCAAGAGAAGTGATGCACGTGCCACGCGGGAGGGGGGGAACTGGAAAGGATCAGAATGGATCCCTCTTAGAGGGCGCCCCGAAAGGAATCCCACAGGCTTCTATTGGGTAATACCATCTAAAGATGGCGGTACCCATCGGGTGCTTGGTACATTGTAAGAGAAATTCTTTAAAACCCCTGAAAACGGCATTTGTGTGTTTGCCTATTACACTATTAGATGTACTAATGTCTTACATTAACAATTTATCCACATTAACTTATACACATGAATCTGTGGAGTGATATGAGTCACATTAGAGGTGCCAGGGAGGGATTAGTTATGTTTTTTTTGTTTATGTTTTTTTTTTATATATTTACATTTGAATATTTTGTTATTATTGATATAGATTCATCATATTTTCCTTACATTTTTTGATTTGCACTGTATGATCTGTTATTCTTAGCGTGTCTTGTATCTATCTACACTATGTAGACAAAAGTGATTGGACACTGACAGCAAATAGATCAATGAGATTATATTGACGTCAGTACTTTGTAGATCCACCAGGTGCTGTGATTACTGCAGACGCCCTTTTTGGCAAACTGTTCACAAGTCCCTGGACAGCAGCAGGCGGTATGTTTTGCCATTCCGCCTTATGTACAGTGACCAACTGTGACACTGAAGAAGGTCGGGTTGGCCTAGACGCACCCGTCGCTCCAATTCATCCCAGAGATTCTCGTTGGGGTTAAGATCTGAACTCTGAACTGGCCAGTCCATCCAGGTTACCAAATTTTCTGTATACCAGTCCAGCGTCACTCTGGAAACAGGACAGGTGGTATAGTCATCCTGTTAAATACATTTCTTGTTTCCATAGAACTGCAAGTGCATGGGCCTCCCTACCAAGTGGTCTTGTCAAAACCGCCACAATAGTGATCATTTAGAACTTGTGGGTCTCATTCATACCCGCTCACGAGCGCAGGACGCTCGCAAGCGGGTCGATGGTACCCCAATGTGCATGCGTACAACGGAGGCTGCTCCGTCGTGCGCATGCGCAAGACCCGGCGAGCGATGGGGAAGCCTTCGCTTGGGGTCTCGCACCAAAGGGGGCGTGCTGTCATTGCTAATTGACAGCACGCCCCCTTTGGTGGGCGTGCCGGGGCGTGGCTGCCCAGATGGAGGCGTTCCCATGGGAACGCCTACCGTCTGGGACCGGCCCAACTGACATCACTAGTGATGTCAGTGGGAGTGATTTGGGCTCTGATAGAGCCAAAATCACTCCTGGGGCTTGCGGCAGCGAGACCCTACTGCAGGGTCTTGTCGCAAGCCCGATGGTCGTGATGGTCTTGACCATCGCGACCATCATCATGGACGCTCGCATAAGCTGTGGGTGGCAACCCACAGCTTAGCAAGTGTCCAAAAGGCCGCTCCAATATTAGATAGGAAGGCCCTGTGTGTGATAAAGTGAGGAATAATTTTAAAGCATGACTATTTTGTGTTCAAATGCTAAGAAGAAATGATTTTCTGAGTGAGACATTTGTGCCTGAGAAAGGCCACATTCCTTATCTATCTATTCTAGCTCTTAGGAATGTATTCATATAGAAATAACTTATGTTAGACAATTAAGACTATAGTAGAGTGTGTTCATCCTTTGTATTCAAGTCGACAGGAAAGGTAAGAGATTATATGGTCCTATTGAGAACAATGGTGTATGTTGTCAAGAGAAAGCCTTATATCAATGATCAATGATGTATTGTCTCTAAGATTAGACATAGCTAAAAAATTCCTTGAGAGAGGTCATACATTTATAGATATAGGGGGTCATTCAGACCCACTCGCAAGTGGAAGTACGCTCGCAAGTGGGTCGATGTTCCCCACTGCGCGCATGCGCACGACGGAGGGAGCTCCAACGCGCGCATGCGCGAGACCCGGACTGCGACAGCCAAGCTGTCGCTCCGGGTCTCGCACCAAAGGGGGCGTGCTGTCGATGGTGACTGACAGCACGCCCCCTTTGGTGGGCGTGCCGGGGGCGTGCCTGCCAGACGGAGGCGTTCCCATGGGAACGCCTACCGTCTGAAGCCGGCCCCACTAACATCACTAGTGATGTCAGTGGGAGTGATTTTGGCTCTGATAGAGCCAAAATCACTCCAGGGCTTGTGGCAGGGAGACCCGACCGCAGGGTCTCCGTCGCAAGTCCGATGGTCGCGATGGTCAAGACCATCGCGACCATCTTTTTGGATGCTCGTATATGCTGTGGGTGGTGACCCACAGCTATACGAGCGTCCAGGAGGATGCTCCATTTTAATGGAGGAGGGCCCTGATTCAGAGCGAGCGCTCTGGTCAGAGCGTCCGGGTCTGAATCAGGCCCATAGATAGTAGAACTAATATTCAGTTATTGATAAGTTAGGCAATACTGCCATTTACTGACGATGTATGTAATGCTTGGAATATGCTAAATATTCATATATACATTAATTAGGTAGATAAGAAAATTTGTTGCACATGTGCAGAATACATTTCTTTGTCTCTATGTTACTTTGAGTGCTATAAAATAATCTGTCTGTCCAAAATAAAGGCAGAGGGGTTTTGGAAACACACAGGTCTTGTTGTTTCCCATTATTCTCCGGCCGTAAAATGCATTGTGTTAACTGGTGGCTGACCGCTGTATGTGAGTTGTGGAGGATAAAGGGTCTATTAAGATCAGTGTTATCATGTGCAATGGTATGCATGGTAAGTATTTCACTTGCGCGGGGGTGTCCAACCACTTTTGTCTACATAGTGTGTTTACTCAATGTAGTCATATTAACATATGGCTAATATAGTCTTTGTATCTAAGGATCTAATCGATGTAGTAATTCATATATTGACATCTAAAGGGAATTAATTATTTAACGTTAATAAATAATATGTAACATATCTGTAATAATTTATGTATAATTGTACTTAAAAAGTTAACTACAGTGATATATATATATATATTGAAAACAAAAAGTGAATACTAGCGCACAAATTTCAAATTCCCTGTGTAGATAGAGTTATGAAATATAATGGTGATGATGCATCGTAAAGAAGACTTTGAACTGGGGTCCTTTGGAGTTACTGTTGGCTAGCGCAGTGGTTTCCCTTTCCCCCTCTTTTCCTTGAATTTGCATGTCCGTGAGCAGAAAGAGACAGGCTACAGCTGTTCGGATCAATTACTGTAAGTCAGTGAACCTGGGGACAAGTTGACAGAAGCAGTAGCGCCCTGTCTGTAGTGCTTTGCTTCCTTACACAGCATTTACTATAGGAGTTAAAGGTCAGGTTACTGACACTGACATTGTTGTTATTATTCAGCCAAGTCAGCCCCAGTGATGATTTAGGATAGCTGGGAGGCTCAAGTGCTTGCATGTAGGGGGAGATAACCATAGGAGCTTTTTGAGTATAGATTTTGCATACTACATATTACTGTACTAAAGGAGAAGATCGGGGAAGTAGTTACCCTCCCATCACAGCTCCAATTTCAGTTGTAAGATAAGCATTCCTTCTACTAATAGTCACTGTAACAAAGGCATTCCTTCTACTAATAGTCACTGTAACATAAGCATTCTTTCTACTAATAGTCACTGTAACATAAGCATTCCTTCTACTAATAGTCACTATAACATAAGCATTCCTTCTACTAATAGTCACTGTAACATAGGCATTCCTTCTACTAATAGTCACTGTAACATAAGAATTCTTTCTACTAATAGTCACTGTAACATAAGCATTCCTTCTACTAATAGTCACTGTAACATAGGCATTCCTTCTACTAATAGTCACTATAACATAAGCATTCCTTCTACTAATAGTCACTGTAACATAAGCATTCCTTCTACTAATAGTCACTGTAACATAAGCATTATTTCTACTAATAGTCACTATAACATAAGCATTCCTTCTACTAATAGTCACTGTAACATAAGCATTCCTTCTCCTATTAATAGTCACTGTAACATAAGCATTCCTTCTACTAAAAGTCACTGTAATATAAGCATTCTTTCTACTAATAGCCACTGTAATATAAGCATTCTTTCAACTAATAGTCACTGTAATATATGCATTCCTTCTACTAATAGTCACTGTAACATAAACATTCCTTCTACTAAATAGTCACTGTAACATAAGCATTTCTTCTACTAATAGTCACTGTAATATAAGCATTCCTTCTACTAAATAGTCACTGCAATATAAGCATTCCTTCTACTAAATAGTCATTGTAACATTGGCATTCCTTCTACTAACAGTCACTATAATATAAGCATTCCTTCTACTAATAGTCACTGTAACATAGGCATTCCTTCTACTAACAGTCACTATAACATAAGCATTCCTTCTACTAATAGTCACTGTAACATAGGCATTCCTTCTACTAACAGTCACTATAACATAAGCATTCTTTCTACTAATAGTCACTGTAACATAAGCATTCTTTCTACTAATAATCACAGTAACATAGGCATTCCTTCTACTAACAGTCACTATAACATAAGCATTCTTTCTACTAATAGTCACTGTAACATAAGCATTCCTTCTACTAACAGTCACTGTAACATAAGCATTCCTTCTATTAATAGTCACTGTAACATAAGCATTCTTTCTACTAATAGTCACTGTAACATAAGCATTCCTACTACTAATAGTTACTGTAACATAGGCATTCCTTCTACTAATAGTCACTATAGCATAAGCATTCCTTCTACTAATAGTCACTGTAACATAAGCATTCCTTCTACTAATAGTCACTGTAACATAAGCATTATTTCTACTAATAGTCATTGTAACATAAGCATTCCTTCTACTAATAGTCACTGTAATATAAGCATTCTTTCTACTAATAGTCACTGTAATATAAGCATTCTTTCTACTAATAGTCACTGTAATATAAGCATTCCTTCTACTAATAGTCACTGTAATATAAGCATTCCGTCTACTAAATAGTCACTGTAACATAAGCATTCCTTCTCCTACTAATAGTCACTGTAACATAAGCATTCCGTCTACTAATAGTCACTGTATTATAAGCATTCTTTCTACTAATAGTCACTGTAATATAAGCATTCTTTCTACAAATAGTCACTGTAATATAAGCATTCCTTCTACAAATAGTCACTGTAACATAAGCATTCCTTCTCCTTCTAATAGTCACTGTAATATAAGCATTCCTTCTACTAATAGTCACTGTAACATAAGCATTCCTTCTACTAATAGTCACTGTAACATAAGCATTCCTTCTACTAATAGTCACTGTAACATAAACATTCCTTCTACTAAAAGTCACTATAACATAAACATTCCTTCTACTAAATAGTCACTGTAATATAAGCATTCCTTCTACTAGTCACTGTAATATAAGCATTCCTTCTACTAAATAGTCACTGTAATATAAGCATTCCATCTACTAATAGTCACTGTAATAAGCATTCATCCTACTAATAGTCACTGTAACATAAGCATTCATCCTACTAATAGTCACTGTAACATAAGCATTCATCGTACTAATAGTCACTGTAACATAAGCATTCCTTCTACTAATAGTCACTGTAACATAAGCATTTCTTCTACTAAATAGTCACTGTAACATAAGCATTTCTTCTACTAATAGTCAGTGTAATATAAGCATTCCTTCTACTAAATAGTAACTGTAATATAAGCATTCCTTCTACTAAATAGTCACTGTAACATAAGCATTCCATCTACTAATAGTCACTGTAATAAGCATTCATCCTACTAATAGTCACTGTAAGATAAGCATTCATCCTACTAATAGTCACTGTAACATAAGCATTCATCGTACTAATAGTCACTGTAACATAAGCATTCCTTCTACTAATAGTCACTGTAACATAAGCATTTCTTCTACTAAATAGTCACTGTAACATAAGCATTTCTTCTACTAATAGTCAGTGTAATATAAGCATTCCTTCTACTAAATAGTAACTGTAATATAAGCATTCCTTCTACTAAATAGTCACTGTAACATAAGCATTCATCCTACTAATAGTCACAGTAACATAAGCATTCATCGTAATAATAGTCACTGTAACATAAGCATTCATCCTACTAATAGTCACTGTAATATAAGCAATCCTTCTAATAATAGTCACTGTAACATAAGCATTTCTTCTACTAAATAGTCACTGTAACATAAGCATTTCTTCTACTAATAGTCAGTATAATATAAGCATTCCTTCTACTAACAGTCACTGTAACATAAGCATTCCTTCTATTACTAGTCACTGTAAAATAAGCATTCTTTCTACTAATAGTCACTGTAATATAAGCATTTTTCCTACTAATAGTCACTGTAACATAGGCATTCCTTCTACTAACAGTCACTATAATATAAGCATTCCTTCTACTAATAGTCACTGTAACATAGGCATTCCTTCTACTAACAGTCACTATAACATAAGCATTCCTTCTACTAATAGTCACTGTAACATAAGCATTCTTTCTACTAATAGTCACTGTAACATAGGCATTCCTTCTACTAACAGTCACTATTACATAAGCATTCCTTCTACTAATAGTCACTGTATCATAAGCATTCCTTCTACTAATAGTCACTGTAACATAAGCATTCCTTCTACTAATAGTCATTGTAACATAAGCATTCCTTCTACTTATAGTCACTGTAATATAAGCATTCTTTCTACTACTAGTCACTGTAATATAAGCATTCCTTCTTCTAAAAGTCACTGTAACAGAAGCATTCCTTCTACTAAATAGTCACTGTAACATAAGCATTCCTTCTCCTACTAATATTCACTGTAATATAAGCATTCCTTTTACTAATAGTCACTGTAACATAAGCATTCCTTCTACTAATAGTCACTGTAACATAGGCATTCCTTCTACTAATAGTCACTGTAACATAAGCATTCCTTCTACTAATAGTCACTGTAACAAAAGCATTCCTTCTACTAATAGTCACTGTAACATAAACATTCCTTCTACTAACAGTCACTATAACATAAACATTTCTTCTACTAAATAGTCACTGTAATATAAGCATTCCTTCTACTAGTCACTGTAATATAAGCATTCCTTCTACTAAATAGTCACTGTAATATAAGCATTCCTTCTACTAATAGTCACTGTAACATAAGCATTCATCCTACTAATAGTCACTGTAACATAAGCATTCCTTCTACTAAATAGTCACTGTAACATAAGCATTTCTTCTACTAATAGTCAGTGTAATATAAGCATTCCTTCTACTAAATAGTAACTGTATTATAAGCATTCCTTCTACTAAATAGTCACTGTAACATAACCATTCCTTCTACTAATAGTCACTGTAACATAAGCATTCATCCTACTAATAGTCACTGTAACATAAGCATTCATCCTACTAATAGTCACTGTAACATAAGCATTCATCGTACTAATAGTCACTGTAATATAAGCATTCTTTCTACTAATAGTCACTGTAATATAAGCATTCTTTCTACTAATAGTCACTGTAATATAAGCATTCCTTCTACTAATAGTCACTGTAACATAAGCATTCCTTCTACTAAATAGTCACTGTAACAAAAGCATTTCTTCTACTAATAGTCACTGTAACATAAGCATGCCTTCTACTAATAGTCACTGTAACATAAACATTCCTTCTACTAATAGTCACTGTAACATAAGCATTCCTTCTACTAACAGTCACAATAACATAAACATTCCTTCTACTAAATAGTCACTGTAATATAAGCATTCCTTCTACTAGTCACTGTAATATAAGCATTCCTTCTACTAAATAGTCACTGTAATATAAGCATTCCTTCTACTAATAGTCACTGTAACATAAGCATTCATCCTACTAATAGTCACTGTAACATAAGCATTCCTTCTACTAAATAGTCACTGTAACATAAGCATTTCTTCTACTAATAGTCAGTGTAATATAAGCATTCCTTCTACTAAATAGTAACTGTATTATAAGCATTCCTTCTACTAAATAGTCACTGTAACATAACCATTCCTTCTACTAATAGTCACTGTAACATAAGCATTCATCCTACTAATAGTCACTGTAACATAAGCATTCATTGTATTAATAGTCACTGTAACATAAGCATTCATCCTACTAATAGTCACTGTAACATAAGCATTCCTTCTACTAATAGTCACTGTAACATAAACATTCCTTCTACTAAAAGTCACTATAACATAAACATTCCTTCTACTAAATAGTCACTGTAATATAAGCATTCCTTCTACTAGTCACTGTAATATAAGCATTCCTTCTACTAAATAGTCACTGTAATATAAGCATTCCATCTACTAATAGTCACTGTAATAAGCATTCATCCTACTAATAGTCACTGTAACATAAGCATTCATCCTACTAATAGTCACTGTAACATAAGCATTCATCGTACTAATAGTCACTGTAACATAAGCATTCCTTCTATTAATAGTCACTGTAACATAAGCATTTCTTCTACTAAATAGTCACTGTAACATAAGCATTTCTTCTACTAATAGTCAGTGTAATATAAGCATTCCTTCTACTAAATAGTAACTGTAATATAAGCATTCCTTCTACTAAATAGTCACTGTAACATAAGCATTCATCCTACTAATAGTCACAGTAACATAAGCATATATCGTAATAATAGTCACTGTAACATAAGCATTCTTCCTACTAATAGTCACTGTAATATAAGCAATCCTTCTAATAATAGTCACTGTAACATAAGCATTTCTTCTACTAAATAGTCACTGTAACATAAGCATTTCTTCTACTAATAGTCAGTGTAATATAAGCATTCCTTCTACTAACAGTCACTGTAACATAAGCATTCCTTCTATTAATAGTCACTGTAACATAAGCATTCTTTCTACTAATAGTCACTGTAACATAAGCATTTTTCCTACTAATAGTCACTGTAACATAGGCATTCCTTCTACTAACAGTCACTATAATATAAGCATTCCTTCTACTAATAGTCACTGTAACATAGGCATTCCTTCTACTAACAGTCACTATAACATAAGCATTCCTTCTACTAATAGTCACTGTAACATAAGCATTCTTTCTACTAATAGTCACTGTAACATAGGCATTCCTTCTACTAACAGTCACTATTACATAAGCATTCCTTCTACTAATAGTCACTGTATCATAAGCATTCCTTCTACTAATAGTCACTGTAACATAAGCATTCCTTCTACTAATAGTCATTGTAACATAAGCATTCCTTCTACTTATAGTCACTGTAATATAAGCATTCTTTCTACTACTAGTCACTGTAATATAAGCATTCCTTCTTCTAAAAGTCACTGTAACAGAAGCATTCCTTCTACTAAATAGTCACTGTAACATAAGCATTCCTTCTCCTACTAATATTCACTGTAATATAAGCATTCCTTTTACTAATAGTCACTGTAACATAAGCATTCCTTCTACTAATAGTCACTGTAACATAGGAATTCCTTCTACTAATAGTCACTGTAACATAAGCATTCCTTCTACTAATAGTCACTGTAACAAAAGCATACCTTCTACTAATAGTCACTGTAACATAAACATTCCTTCTACTAACAGTCACTATAACATAAACATTTCTTCTACTAAATAGTCACTGTAATATAAGCATTCCTTCTACTAGTCACTGTAATATAAGCATTCCTTCTACTAAATAGTCACTGTAATATAAGCATTCCATCTACTAATAGTCACTGTAATAAGCATTCATCCTACTAATAGTCACTGTAACATAAGCATTCATCCTACTAATAGTCACTGTAACATAAGCATTCATCGTACTAATAGTCACTGTAATATAAGCATTCTTTCTACTAATAGTCACTGTAATATAAGCATTCTTTCTACTAATAGTCACTGTAATATAAGCATTCCTTCTACTAATAGTCACTGTAACATAAGCATTCCTTCTACTAAATAGTCACTGTAACAAAAGCATTTCTTCTACTAATAGTCACTGTAACATAAGCATGCCTTCTACTAATAGTCACTGTAACAAAAACATTCCTTCTACTAATAGTCACTGTAACATAAGCATTCCTTCTACTAACAGTCACAATAACATAAACATTCCTTCTACTAAATGGTCACTGTAATATAAGCATTCCTTCTACTAGTCACTGTAATATAAGCATTCCTTCTACTAAATAGTCACTGTAATATAAGCATTCCTTCTACTAATAGTCACTGTAACATAAGCATTCATCCTACTAATAGTCACTGTAACATAAGCATTCCTTCTACTAAATAGTCACTGTAACATAAGCATTTCTTCTACTAATAGTCAGTGTAATATAAGCATTCCTTCTACTAAATAGTCACTGTAATATAAGCATTCCTTCTACTAAATAGTCACTGTAACATAACCATTCCTTCTACTAATAGTCACTGTAACATAAGCATTCATCCTACTAATAGTCACTGTAACATAAGCATTCATTGTATTAATAGTCACTGTAACATAAGCATTCATCCTACTAATAGTCACTGTAATATAAGCATTCCTTCTAATAATAATCACTGTAATATAAGCATTTTTCCTACTAATAGTCACTGTAACATAGGCATTCCTTCTACTAACAGTCACTATAACATAAGCATTCCTTCTACTAATAGTCACTGTAACATAAGCATTCCTTCTACTAACAGTCACTATAACAAAAGCATTCCTTCTACTAATAGTCACTGTAACATAGGCATTCCTTCTACTAACAGTCATTATAACATAAGCATTCCTTCTACTAATAGTCACTGTAACATAGGCATTCCTTCTACTAACAGTCACTATAACAAAAGCATTCCTTCTACTAATAGTCACTGTTACATAAGCATTCTTTCTACTAATAGTCACTGTAACATAGGCATTCCTTATACTAACAGTCACTATAACATAACAATTCCTTCTACTAATAGTCACTGTAACATAAGCATTCCTTCTACTAATAGTCACTGTAACATAAGCATTCCTTCTACTAATAGTCATTGTAACATAAGCATTCCTTCTACTAATAGTCACTGTAATATAAGCATTCTTTCTACTAATAGTCACTGTAATATAATCATTCCTTCTACTAATAGTCACTGTAACATAAGCATTCCTTCTACTTAATAGTCACTGTAACATAAGCATTCCTTCTCTAACTAATAGTCACTATAATATAAGCATTCCTTCTACTAATAGTCACTGTAACATAAGCATTCCTTCTACTAATAGTCACTGTAACATAAGCATTCCTTCTACTAATAGTCACTGTAACATAAGCATTCCTTCTACTAATAGTCACTGTAACATAAACATTCCTTCTACTAATAGTCACTATAACATAAGCATTCCTTCTACTAATACTCACTGTAACATAAGCATTCCTTGTACTAATAGTCACTGTAATATAAGCATTCCATCTACTAATAGTCACTGTAACATAAGCATTCATCCTACTAATAGTCACTGTAATATAAGCATTCCTTCTACTAAATAGTAACTGTAATATAAGCATTCCTTCTACTAAATAGTCACTGTAACATAAGCATTCCTTCTACTAATAGTCACTGTAACATAAGCATTCATCCTACTAATAGTCACTGTAACATAAGCATTAATCCTACTAATAGTCACTGTAACATAAGCATTCATTGTACTAATAGTCACTGTAACATAAGCATTCATCCTACTAATAGTCACTGTAACATAAGCATTTCTTCTACTAATAGTCACTGTAATATAAGCATTCCTTCTACTTATAGTCACTGTAACATAAGCATTCTTTCTACTAATAGTCACTGTAACATAAGCATTCCTTCTACTAATAGTCACTGTAATATATGCATTCCTTCTGCTAAATAGTCACTGTAACATAAGCATTCCTTCTACTAATAGTTACTGTAACATAGGCATTCCTTCTACTAATAGTCACTATAGCATAAGCATTCCTTCTACTAATAGTCACTGTAACATAAGCATTCCTTCTACTAATAGTCACTGTAACATAAGCATTATTTCTACTAATAGTCATTGTAACATAAGCATTCCTTCTACTAATAGTCACTGTAATGTAAGCATTCTTTCTACTAATAGTCACTGTAATATAAGCATTCTTTCTACTAATAGTCACTGTAATATAAGCATTCCTTCTACTAATAGTCACTGTAACATAAGCATTCCTTCTACTAAATAGTCACTGTAACATAAGCATTCCTTCTCCTACTAATAGTCACTGTAACATAAGCATTCCTTCTACTAATAGTCACTGTAATATAAGCATTCTTTCTACTAATAGTCACTGTAATATAAGCATTCTTTCTACTAATAGTCACTGTAATATAAGCATTCCTTCTACTAATAGTCACTGTAACATAAGCATTCCTTCTACTAAATAGTCACTGTAACATAAGCATTCCTTCTCCTACTAATAGTCACTATAACATAAGCATTCCTTCTACTAATAGTCACTGTAACATAAGCATTCCTTCTACTAATAGTCACTGTAACATAAACATTCCTTCTACTAACAGTCACTATAACATAAACATTCCTTCTACTAAATAGTCACTGTAATATAAGCATTCCTTCTACTAGTCACTTTAATATAAGCATTCCTTCTACTAAATAGTCACTGTAATATAAGCATTCCATCTACTAATAGTCACTGTAATAAGCATTCATCCTACTAATAGTCACTGTAACATAAGCATTCATCCTACTAATAGTCACGGTAACATAAGCATTCATCGTACTAATAGTCACTGTAACATAAGCATTCCTTCTACTAATAGTCACTGTAACATAAGCATTCCTTCTACTAATAGTCACTGTAACATAAGCATTCCTTCTACTAATAGTCACTGTAATATATGCATTCCTTCTGCTAAATAGTCACTGTAACATAAGCATTCCTTCTACTAATAGTTACTGTAACATAGGCATTCCTTCTACTAATAGTCACTATAGCATAAGCATTCCTTCTACTAATAGTCACTGTAACATAAGCATTCCTTCTACTAATAGTCACTGTAACATAAGCATTATTTCTACTAATAGTCATTGTAACATAAGCATTCCTTCTACTAATAGTCACTGTAATGTAAGCATTCTTTCTAATAATAGTCACTGTAATATAAGCATTCTTTCTACTAATAGTCACTGTAATATAAGCATTCCTTCTACTAATAGTCACTGTAACATAAGCATTCCTTCTACTAAATAGTCACTGTAACATAAGCATTCCTTCTCCTACTAATAGTCACTGTAACATAAGCATTCCTTCTACTAATAGTCACTGTAATATAAGCATTCTTTCTACTAATAGTCACTGTAATATAAGCATTCTTTCTACTAATAGTCACTGTAATATAAGCATTCCTTCTACTAATAGTCACTGTAACATAAGCATTCCTTCTACTAAATAGTCACTGTAACATAAGCATTCCTTCTCCTACTAATAGTCACTATAACATAAGCATTCCTTCTACTAATAGTCACTGTAACATAAGCATTCCTTCTACTAATAGTCACTGTAACATAAACATTCCTTCTACTAACAGTCACTATAACATAAACATTCCTTCTACTAAATAGTCACTGTAATATAAGCATTCCTTCTACTAGTCACTTTAATATAAGCATTCCTTCTACTAAATAGTCACTGTAATATAAGCATTCCATCTACTAATAGTCACTGTAATAAGCATTCATCCTACTAATAGTCACTGTAACATAAGCATTCATCCTACTAATAGTCACGGTAACATAAGCATTCATCGTACTAATAGTCACTGTAACATAAGCATTCCTTCTACTAATAGTCACTGTAACATAAGCATTTCTTCTACTAAATAGTCACTGTAACATAAGCATTTCTTCTACTAATAGTCAGTGTAATATAAGCATTCCTTCTACTAAATAGTAACTGTAATATAAGCATTCCTTCTACTAAATAGTCACTGTAACATAAGCATTCCTTCTACTAATAGTCACTGTAACATAAGCATTCATCCTACTAATAGTCACAGTACCATAAGCATTCATCGTACTAATAGTCACTGTAACATAAGCATTCATCCTACTAATAGTCACTGTAATATAAGCAATCCTTCTAATAATAATCTCTGTAACATAAGCATTTTTCCTACTCATAGTCACTGTAACATAGGCATTCCTTCTACTAACAGTCACTATAATATAAGCATTCCTTCTACTAATAGTCACTGTAACATAGGCATTCCTTCTACTAACAGTCACTATAACATAAGCATTCCATCTACTAATAGTCACTGTATCATAAGCATTCTTTCTACTAATAGTCACTGTAACATAAGCATTCCTTCTACTAATAGTCATTGTAAAATAAGCATTCCTTCTACTTATAGTCACTGTAATATAAGCATTCTTTCTACTAATAGTCACTGTAATATAAGCATTCCTTCTTCTAAAAGTCACTGTGACAGAAGCATTCCTTCTACTAAATAGTCACTGTAACATAGGCATTCCTTCTCCTACTAATATTCACTGTAATATAAGCATTCCTTCTACTAATAGTCAATGTAACATAAGCATTCCTTCTACTAATAGTCACTGTAACATAAGCATTCCTACTACTAATAGTGACTGTAACATAAGCATTCCTTCTACTAATAGTCACTGTAACATAAACATTCCGTCTACTAATAGTCACTGTAACATAAGCATTCCTTCTACTAATAGTCACTGTAACATAAGCATTCCTTCTACTAATAGTCACTGTAACATAAGCATTTCTTCTACTAATAGTCACAGTAACATAAACATTCCTTCTACTAACAGTCACTATAACATAAACATTTCTTCTACTAAATAGTCACTGTAATATAAGCATTCCTTCTACTAGTCACTGTAATATAAGCATTCCTTCTACTAAATAGTCAGTGTAATATAAGCATTCCATCTACTAATAGTCACTGTAATAAGCATTCATCCTACTAATAGTCACTGTAATATAAGCATTCATCCTACTAATATTCACTGTAATAAGCATTCATCCTACTAATAGTCACTGTAACATAAGCATTCATCCTACTAATAGTCACTGTAACATAAGCATTCATCGTACTAATAGTCACTGTAATATAAACATTCTTTCTACTAATAATCACTGTAATATAAGCATTCTTTCTACTAATAGTCACTGTAATATAAGCATTCCTTCTACTAATAGTCACTGTAACATAAGCATTCCTTCTACTAAATAGTTACTGTAACATAAGCATTTCTTCTACTAATAGTCACTGTAACATAAGCATGCCTTCTACTAATAGTCACTGTAACATAAACATTCCTTCTACTAATAGTCACTGTAACATAAGCATTCCTTCTACTAACAGTCACTATAACATAAACATTCCTTCTACTAAATAGTCACTGTAATATAAGCATTCCTTCTACTAGTCACTGTAATATAAGCATTCCTTCTACTAAATAGTCACTGTAATATAAGCATTCCTTCTACTAATAGTCACTGTAATATAAGCATTCATCCTACTAATAGTCACTGTAACATAAGCATTCCTTCTACTAAATAGTCACTGTAACATAAGCATTTCTTCTACTAATTGTCAGTGTAATATAAGCATTCCTTCTGCTAAATAGTAACTGTAATATAAGCATTCCTTCTACTAAATAGTCACTGTAACATAACCATTCCTTCTACTAATAGTCACTGTAACATAAGCATTCATCCTACTAATAGTCACTGTAACATAAGCATTCATCGTATTAATAGTCACTGTAACATAAGCATTCATCATACTAATAGTCACTGTAATATAAGCATTCCTTCTAATAATAATCACTGTAATATAAGCATTTCTCCTACTAATAGTCACTGTAACATAGGCATTCCTTCTACTAACAGTCACTATAACATAAGCATTCCTTCTACTAATAGTCACTGTAACATAAGCATTCCTTCTACTAACAGTCACTATAACATAAGCATTCCTTCTACTAATAGTCACTGTAACATAGGCATTCCTTCTACTAACAGTCATTATAACATAGGCATTCCTTCTACTAATAGTCACTGTAACATAGGCATTCCTTCTACTAACAGTCACTATAACAAAAGCATTCCTTCTACTAATAGTCACTGTAACATAAGCATTCTTTCTACTAATAGTCACTGTAACATAGGCATTCCTTATACTAACAGTCACTATAACATAAGCATTCCTTCTACTAATAGCCACTGTAATATAAGCATTCATCCTACTAATAGTCACTGTAACATAAGCATTCCTTCTACTAAATAGTCACTGTAACATAAGCATTTCTTCTACTAATTGTCAGTGTAATATAAGCATTCCTTCTGCTAAATAGTAACTGTAATATAAGCATTCCTTCTACTAAATAGTCACTGTAACATAACCATTCCTTCTACTAATAGTCACTGTAACATAAGCATTCATCCTACTAATAGTCACTGTAACATAAGCATTCATCGTATTAATAGTCACTGTAACATAAGCATTCATCATACTAATAGTCACTGTAATATAAGCATTCCTTCTAATAATAATCACTGTAATATAAGCATTTCTCCTACTAATAGTCACTGTAACATAGGCATTCCTTCTACTAACAGTCACTATAACATAAGCATTCCTTCTACTAATAGTCACTGTAACATAAGCATTCCTTCTACTAACAGTCACTATAACATAAGCATTCCTTCTACTAATAGTCACTGTAACATAGGCATTCCTTCTACTAACAGTCATTATAACATAGGCATTCCTTCTACTAATAGTCACTGTAACATAGGCATTCCTTCTACTAACAGTCACTATAACAAAAGCATTCCTTCTACTAATAGTCACTGTAACATAAGCATTCTTTCTACTAATAGTCACTGTAACATAGGCATTCCTTATACTAACAGTCACTATAACATAAGCATTCCTTCTACTAATAGCCACTGTAATATAAGCATTCTTTCTATTAATAGTCACTGTAATATAAGCATTCCTTCTACTAATAGTCACTGTAACATAAGCATTCCTTCTACTTAATAGTCACTGTAACATAAGCATTCCTTCTCCTACTAATAGTCACTATAATATAAGCATTCCTTCTACTAATAGTCACTGTAACATAAGCATTCCTTCTACTAATAGTCACTGTAACATAAGCATTCCTTCTACTAATAGTCACTGTAACATAAACATTCCTTCTACTAATAGTCACTATAACATAAGCATTCCTTCTACTAATAGTCACTGTAACATAAGCATTCCTTGTACTAATATTCACTGTAATATAAGCATTCCATCTACTAATAGTCACTGTAACATAAACATTCCTTCTACTAAATAGTCACTGTAACATAAGCATTCCTTCAACTAAATAGTAACTGTAATATAAGCATTCCTTCTACTAATAGTAACTGTAACATAAGCATTCATCCTACTAATAGTCACTGTAATAAGCATTCATCCTACTAATAGTCACTGTAACATAAGCATTCATCCTACTAATAGTCACTGTAACATAAGCATTCATCGTACTAATAGTCACTGTAATATAAACATTCTTTCTACTAATAATCACTGTAATATAAGCATTCTTTCTACTAATAGTCACTGTAATATAAGCATTCCTTCTACTAATAGTCACTGTAACATAAGCATTCCTTCTACTAAATAGTCACTGTAACATAAGCATTTCTTCTACTAATAGTCACTGTAACATAAGCATGCCTTCAACTAATAGTCACTGTAACATAAACATTCCTTCTACTAATAGTCACTGTAACATAAGCATTCTTTCTACTAACAGTCACTATAACATAAACATTCCTTCTACTAAATAGTCACTGTAATATAAGCATTCCTTCTACTAGTCACTGTAATATAAGCATTCCTTCTACTAAATAGTCACTGTAATATAAGCATTCCTTCTACTAATAGTCACTGTAATATAAGCATTCATCCTACTAATAGTCACTGTAACATAAGCATTCCTTCTACTAAATAGTCACTGTAACATAAGCATTTCTTCTACTAATTGTCAGTGTAATATAAGCATTCCTTCTGCTAAATAGTAACTGTAATATAAGCATTCCTTCTACTAAATAGTCACTGTAACATAACCATTCCTTCTACTAATAGTCACTGTAACATAAGCATTCATCCTACTAATAGTCACTGTAACATAAGCATTCATCGTATTAATAGTCACTGTAACATAAGCATTCATCATACTAATAGTCACTGTAATATAAGCATTCCTTCTAATAATAATCACTGTAATATAAGCATTTCTCCTACTAATAGTCACTGTAACATAGGCATTCCTTCTACTAACAGTCACTATAACATAAGCATTCCTTCTACTAATAGTCACTGTAACATAAGCATTCCTTCTACTAACAGTCACTATAACATAAGCATTCCTTCTACTAATAGTCACTGTAACATAGGCATTCCTTCTACTAACAGTCATTATAACATAGGCATTCCTTCTACTAATAGTCACTGTAACATAGGCATTCCTTCTACTAACAGTCACTATAACAAAAGCATTCCTTCTACTAATAGTCACTGTAACATAAGCATTCTTTCTACTAATAGTCACTGTAACATAGGCATTCCTTATACTAACAGTCACTATAACATAAGCATTCCTTCTACTAATAGCCACTGTAATATAAGCATTCTTTCTATTAATAGTCACTGTAATATAAGCATTCCTTCTACTAATAGTCACTGTAACATAAGCATTCCTTCTACTTAATAGTCACTGTAACATAAGCATTCCTTCTCCTACTAATAGTCACTATAATATAAGCATTCCTTCTACTAATAGTCACTGTAACATAAGCATTCCTTCTACTAATAGTCACTGTAACATAAGCATTCCTTCTACTAATAGTCACTGTAACATAAACATTCCTTCTACTAATAGTCACTATAACATAAGCATTCCTTCTACTAATAGTCACTGTAACATAAGCATTCCTTGTACTAATATTCACTGTAATATAAGCATTCCATCTACTAATAGTCACTGTAACATAAACATTCCTTCTACTAAATAGTCACTGTAACATAAGCATTCCTTCAACTAAATAGTCACTGTAATATAAGCATTCCTTCTACTAATAGTAACTGTAACATAAGCATTCATCCTACTAATAGTCACTGTAACATAAGCATTCATCCTACTAATAGTCACTGTAATATAAGCATTCCTTCTACTAAATAGTAACTGTAATATAAGCATTCCTTCTACTAATAGTCACTGTAACATAAGCATTCATCCTACTAATAGTCACTGTAACATAAGCATTAATCCTACTAATAGTCACTGTAACATAAGCATTCATTGTACTAATAGTCACTGTAACATAAGCATTCATCCTACTAATAGTCACTGTAATATAAGCATTCCATCTACTAATAGTCACTGTAACATAAGCATTTCTTCTACTAATAGTCACTGTAATATAAGCATTCCTTCTACTTATAGTCACTGTAACATAAGCATTCCTTCTACTAATAGTCACTGTAACATAAGCATTCCTTCTACTAATAGTCACTGTAATATATGCATTCCTTCTACTAAATAGTCACTGTAACATAAGCATTCCTTCTACTAATAGTTACTGTAACATAGGCATTCCTTCTACTAATAGTCACTATAGCATAAGCATTCCTTCTACTAATAGTCACTGTAACATAAGCATTCCTTCTACTAATAGTCACTGTAACATAAGCATTATTTGTACTAATAGTCATTGTAACATAAGCATTCCTTCTACTAATAGTCACTGTAATATAAGCATTCTTTCTACTAATAGTCACTGTAATATAAGCATTCTTTCTACTAATAGTCACTGTAATATAAGCATTCTTTCTACTAATAGTCACTGTAACATAAGCATGCCTTCTACTAATAGTCACTGTAACATAAACATTCCTTCTACTAATAGTCACTGTAACATAAGCATTCCTTCTACTAACAGTCACTATAACATAAACATTCCTTCTACTAAATAGTCACTGTAATATAAGCATTCCTTCTACTAGTCACTGTAATATAAGCATTCCTTCTACTAAATAGTCACTGTAATATAAGCATTCCTTCTACTAATAGTCACTGTAATATAAGCATTCATCCTACTAATAGTCACTGTAACATAAGCATTCCTTCTACTAAATAGTCACTGTAACATAAGCATTTCTTCTACTAATTGTCAGTGTAATATAAGCATTCCTTCTGCTAAATAGTAACTGTAATATAAGCATTCCTTCTACTAAATAGTCACTGTAACATAACCATTCCTTCTACTAATAGTCACTGTAACATAAGCATTCATCCTACTAATAGTCACTGTAACATAAGCATTCATCGTATTAATAGTCACTGTAACATAAGCATTCATCATACTAATAGTCACTGTAATATAAGCATTCCTTCTAATAATAATCACTGTAATATAAGCATTTCTCCTACTAATAGTCACTGTAACATAGGCATTCCTTCTACTAACAGTCACTATAACATAAGCATTCCTTCTACTAATAGTCACTGTAACATAAGCATTCCTTCTACTAACAGTCACTATAACATAAGCATTCCTTCTACTAATAGTCACTGTAACATAGGCATTCCTTCTACTAACAGTCATTATAACATAGGCATTCCTTCTACTAATAGTCACTGTAACATAGGCATTCCTTCTACTAACAGTCACTATAACAAAAGCATTCCTTCTACTAATAGTCACTGTAACATAAGCATTCTTTCTACTAATAGTCACTGTAACATAGGCATTCCTTATACTAACAGTCACTATAACATAAGCATTCCTTCTACTAATAGCCACTGTAATATAAGCATTCTTTCTATTAATAGTCACTGTAATATAAGCATTCCTTCTACTAATAGTCACTGTAACATAAGCATTCCTTCTACTTAATAGTCACTGTAACATAAGCATTCCTTCTCCTACTAATAGTCACTATAATATAAGCATTCCTTCTACTAATAGTCACTGTAACATAAGCATTCCTTCTACTAATAGTCACTGTAACATAAGCATTCCTTCTACTAATAGTCACTGTAACATAAACATTCCTTCTACTAATAGTCACTATAACATAAGCATTCCTTCTACTAATAGTCACTGTAACATAAGCATTCCTTGTACTAATATTCACTGTAATATAAGCATTCCATCTACTAATAGTCACTGTAACATAAACATTCCTTCTACTAAATAGTCACTGTAACATAAGCATTCCTTCAACTAAATAGTAACTGTAATATAAGCATTCCTTCTACTAATAGTAACTGTAACATAAGCATTCATCCTACTAATAGTCACTGTAATAAGCATTCATCCTACTAATAGTCACTGTAACATAAGCATTCATCCTACTAATAGTCACTGTAACATAAGCATTCATCGTACTAATAGTCACTGTAATATAAACATTCTTTCTACTAATAATCACTGTAATATAAGCATTCTTTCTACTAATAGTCACTGTAATATAAGCATTCCTTCTACTAATAGTCACTGTAACATAAGCATTCCTTCTACTAAATAGTCACTGTAACATAAGCATTTCTTCTACTAATAGTCACTGTAACATAAGCATGCCTTCAACTAATAGTCACTGTAACATAAACATTCCTTCTACTAATAGTCACTGTAACATAAGCATTCTTTCTACTAACAGTCACTATAACATAAACATTCCTTCTACTAAATAGTCACTGTAATATAAGCATTCCTTCTACTAGTCACTGTAATATAAGCATTCCTTCTACTAAATAGTCACTGTAATATAAGCATTCCTTCTACTAATAGTCACTGTAATATAAGCATTCATCCTACTAATAGTCACTGTAACATAAGCATTCCTTCTACTAAATAGTCACTGTAACATAAGCATTTCTTCTACTAATTGTCAGTGTAATATAAGCATTCCTTCTGCTAAATAGTAACTGTAATATAAGCATTCCTTCTACTAAATAGTCACTGTAACATAACCATTCCTTCTACTAATAGTCACTGTAACATAAGCATTCATCCTACTAATAGTCACTGTAACATAAGCATTCATCGTATTAATAGTCACTGTAACATAAGCATTCATCATACTAATAGTCACTGTAATATAAGCATTCCTTCTAATAATAATCACTGTAATATAAGCATTTCTCCTACTAATAGTCACTGTAACATAGGCATTCCTTCTACTAACAGTCACTATAACATAAGCATTCCTTCTACTAATAGTCACTGTAACATAAGCATTCCTTCTACTAACAGTCACTATAACATAAGCATTCCTTCTACTAATAGTCACTGTAACATAGGCATTCCTTCTACTAAAAGTCATTATAACATAGGCATTCCTTCTACTAATAGTCACTGTAACATAGGCATTCCTTCTACTAACAGTCACTATAACAAAAGCATTCCTTCTACTAATAGTCACTGTAACATAAGCATTCTTTCTACTAATAGTCACTGTAACATAGGCATTCCTTATACTAACAGTCACTATAACATAAGCATTCCTTCTACTAATAGCCACTGTAATATAAGCATTCTTTCTATTAATAGTCACTGTAATATAAGCATTCCTTCTACTAATAGTCACTGTAACATAAGCATTCCTTCTACTTAATAGTCACTGTAACATAAGCATTCCTTCTCCTACTAATAGTCACTATAATATAAGCATTCCTTCTACTAATAGTCACTGTAACATAAGCATTCCTTCTACTAATAGTCACTGTAACATAAGCATTCCTTCTACTAATAGTCACTGTAACATAAACATTCCTTCTACTAATAGTCACTATAACATAAGCATTCCTTCTACTAATAGTCACCGTAACATAAGCATTCCTTGTACTAATATTCACTGTAATATAAGCATTCCATCTACTAATAGTCACTGTAACATAAACATTCCTTCTACTAAATAGTCACTGTAACATAAGCATTCCTTCAACTAAATAGTCACTGTAATATAAGCATTCCTTCTACTAATAGTAACTGTAACATAAGCATTCATCCTACTAATAGTCACTGTAACATAAGCATTCATCCTACTAATAGTCACTGTAATATAAGCATTCCTTCTACTAAATAGTAACTGTAATATAAGCATTCCTTCTACTAATAGTCACTGTAACATAAGCATTCATCCTACTAATAGTCACTGTAACATAAGCATTAATCCTACTAATAGTCACTGTAACATAAGCATTCATTGTACTAATAGTCACTGTAACATAAGCATTCATCCTACTAATAGTCACTGTAATATAAGCATTCCATCTACTAATAGTCACTGTAACATAAGCATTTCTTCTACTAATAGTCACTGTAATATAAGCATTCCTTCTACTTATAGTCACTGTAACATAAGCATTCCTTCTACTAATAGTCACTGTAACATAAGCATTCCTTCTACTAATAGTCACTGTAATATATGCATTCCTTCTACTAAATAGTCACTGTAACATAAGCATTCCTTCTACTAATAGTTACTGTAACATAGGCATTCCTTCTACTAATAGTCACTATAGCATAAGCATTCCTTCTACTAATAGTCACTGTAACATAAGCATTCCTTCTACTAATAGTCACTGTAACATAAGCATTATTTGTACTAATAGTCATTGTAACATAAGCATTCCTTCTACTAATAGTCACTGTAATATAAGCATTCCTTCTACTAATAGTCACTGTAACATAAGCATTCCTTCTACTAAATAGTCACTGTAACATAAGCATTTCTTCTACTAATAGTCACTGTAACATAAGCATGCCTTCAACTAATAGTCACTGTAACATAAACATTCCTACTACTAATAGTCACTGTAACATAAGCATTCTTTCTACTAACAGTCACTATAACATAAACATTCCTTCTACTAAATAGTCACTGTAATATAAGCATTCCTTCTACTAGTCACTGTAATATAAGCATTCCTTCTACTAAATAGTCACTGTAATATAAGCATTCCTTCTACTAATAGTCACTGTAATATAAGCATTCATCCTACTAATAGTCACTGTAACATAAGCATTCCTTCTACTAAATAGTCACTGTAACATAAGCATTTCTTCTACTAATTGTCAGTGTAATATAAGCATTCCTTCTGCTAAATAGTAACTGTAATATAAGCATTCCTTCTACTAAATAGTCACTGTAACATAACCATTCCTTCTACTAATAGTCACTGTAACATAAGCATTCATCCTACTAATAGTCACTGTAACATAAGCATTCATCGTATTAATAGTCACTGTAACATAAGCATTCATCATACTAATAGTCACTGTAATATAAGCATTCCTTCTAATAATAATCACTGTAATATAAGCATTTCTCCTACTAATAGTCACTGTAACATAGGCATTCCTTCTACTAACAGTCACTATAACATAAGCATTCCTTCTACTAATAGTCACTGTAACATAAGCATTCCTTCTACTAACAGTCACTATAACATAAGCATTCCTTCTACTAATAGTCACTGTAACATAGGCATTCCTTCTACTAAAAGTCATTATAACATAGGCATTCCTTCTACTAATAGTCACTGTAACATAGGCATTCCTTCTACTAACAGTCACTATAACAAAAGCATTCCTTCTACTAATAGTCACTGTAACATAAGCATTCTTTCTACTAATAGTCACTGTAACATAGGCATTCCTTATACTAACAGTCACTATAACATAAGCATTCCTTCTACTAATAGCCACTGTAATATAAGCATTCTTTCTATTAATAGTCACTGTAATATAAGCATTCCTTCTACTAATAGTCACTGTAACATAAGCATTCCTTCTACTTAATAGTCACTGTAACATAAGCATTCCTTCTCCTACTAATAGTCACTATAATATAAGCATTCCTTCTACTAATAGTCACTGTAACATAAGCATTCCTTCTACTAATAGTCACTGTAACATAAGCATTCCTTCTACTAATAGTCACTGTAACATAAACATTCCTTCTACTAATAGTCACTATAACATAAGCATTCCTTCTACTAATAGTCACCGTAACATAAGCATTCCTTGTACTAATATTCACTGTAATATAAGCATTCCATCTACTAATAGTCACTGTAACATAAACATTCCTTCTACTAAATAGTCACTGTAACATAAGCATTCCTTCAACTAAATAGTCACTGTAATATAAGCATTCCTTCTACTAATAGTAACTGTAACATAAGCATTCATCCTACTAATAGTCACTGTAACATAAGCATTCATCCTACTAATAGTCACTGTAATATAAGCATTCCTTCTACTAAATAGTAACTGTAATATAAGCATTCCTTCTACTAATAGTCACTGTAACATAAGCATTCATCCTACTAATAGTCACTGTAACATAAGCATTAATCCTACTAATAGTCACTGTAACATAAGCATTCATTGTACTAATAGTCACTGTAACATAAGCATTCATCCTACTAATAGTCACTGTAATATAAGCATTCCATCTACTAATAGTCACTGTAACATAAGCATTTCTTCTACTAATAGTCACTGTAATATAAGCATTCCTTCTACTTATAGTCACTGTAACATAAGCATTCCTTCTACTAATAGTCACTGTAACATAAGCATTCCTTCTACTAATAGTCACTGTAATATATGCATTCCTTCTACTAAATAGTCACTGTAACATAAGCATTCCTTCTACTAATAGTTACTGTAACATAGGCATTCCTTCTACTAATAGTCACTATAGCATAAGCATTCCTTCTACTAATAGTCACTGTAACATAAGCATTCCTTCTACTAATAGTCACTGTAACATAAGCATTATTTGTACTAATAGTCATTGTAACATAAGCATTCCTTCTACTAATAGTCACTGTAATATAAGCATTCTTTCTACTAATAGTCACTGTAATATAAGCATTCTTTCTACTAATAGTCACTGTAATATAAGCATTCTTTCTACTAATAGTCACTGTAATATAAGCATTCCTTCTACTAAATAGTCACTGTAATATAAGCATTCCATCTACTAATAGTCACTGTAATAAGCATTCATCCTACTAATAGTCACTGTAACATAAGCATTCATCCTACTAATAGTCACTGTAACATAAGCATTCATCGTACTAATAGTCACTGTAACATAAGCATTCCTTCTACTAATAGTCACTGTAACATAAGCATTTCTTCTACTAAATAGTCACTGTAACATAAGCATTTCTTCTACTAATAGTCAGTGTAATATAAGCATTCCTTCTACTAAATAGTAACTGTAATATAAGCATTCCTTCTACTAAATAGTCACTGTAACATAAGCATTCCTTCTACTAATAGTCACTGTAACATAAGCATTCATCCTACTAATAGTCACAGTAACATAAGCATTCATCGTACTAATAGTCACTGTAACATAAGCATTCATCCTACTAATAGTCACTGTAATATAAGCATTCCATCTACTAATAGTCACTGTAATAAGCATTCATCCTACTAATAGTCACTGTAACATAAGCATTCATCCTACTAATAGTCACTGTAACATAAGCATTCATCGTACTAATAGTCACTGTAACATAAGCATTCCTTCTACTAATAGTCACTGTAACATAAGCATTTCTTCTACTAAATAGTCACTGTAACATAAGCATTTCTTCTACTAATAGTCAGTGTAATATAAGCATTCCTTCTACTAAATAGTAACTGTAATATAAGCATTCCTTCTACTAAATAGTCACTGTAACATAAGCATTCCTTCTACTAATAGTCACTGTAACATAAGCATTCATCCTACTAATAGTCACAGTAACATAAGCATTCATCGTACTAATAGTCACTGTAACATAAGCATTCATCCTACTAATAGTCACTGTAATATAAGCAATCCTTCTAATAATAATCACTGTAACATAAGCATTTTTCCTACTAATAGTCACTGTAACATAGGCATTCCTTCTACTAACAGTCACTATAACATAAGCATTCCTTCTACTAATAGTCACTGTAACATAAGTATTCCTACTACTAATAGTGACTGTAACATAAGCATTCCTTCTACTAATAGTCACTGTAACATAAACATTCCGTCTACTAATAGTCACTGTAACATAAGCATTCCTTCTACTAATAGTCACTGTAACATAAGCATTTCTTCTACTAATAGTCACAGTAACATAAACATTCCTTCTACTAACAGTCACTATAACATAAACATTTCTTCTACTAAATAGTCACTGTAATATAAGCATTCCTTCTACTAGTCACTGTAATATAAGCATTCCTTCTACTAAATAGTCAATGTAATATAAGCATTCCATCTACTAATAGTCACTGTAATAAGCATTCATCCTACTAATAGTCACTGTAACATAAGCATTCATCCTACTAATAGTCACTGTAACATAAGCATTCATCGTACTAATAGTCACTGTAATATAAACATTCTTTCTACTAATAATCACTGTAATATAAGCATTCTTTCTACTAATAGTCACTGTAATATAAGCATTCCTTCTACTAATAGTCACTGTAACATAAGCATTCCTTCTACTAAATAGTCACTGTAACATAAGCATTTCTTCTACTAATAGTCACTGTAACATAAGCATGCCTTCTACTAATAGTCACTGTAACATAAACATTCCTTCTACTAATAGTCACTGTAACATAAGCATTCCTTCTACTAACAGTCACTATAACATAAACATTCCTTCTACTAAATAGTCACTGTAATATAAGCATTCCTTCTACTAGTCACTGTAATATAAGCATTCCTTCTACTAAATAGTCACTGTAACATAAGCATTTCTTCTACTAATTGTCAGTGTAATATAAGCATTCCTTCTGCTAAATAGTCACTGTAATATAAGCATTCCTTCTAATAATAATCACTGTAATATAAGCATTTCTCCTACTAATAGTCACTGTAACATAGGCATTCCTTCTACTAACAGTCACTAAAACATAAGCATTCCTTCTACTAATAGTCACTGTAACATAGGCATTCCTTCTACTAACAGTCATTATAACATAGGCATTCCTTCTACTAATAGTCACTGTAACATAGGCATTCCTTCTACTAACAGTCACTATAACAAAAGCATTCCTTCTACTAATAGTCACTGTAACATAAGCATTCTTTCTACTAATAGTCACTGTAACATAGGCATTCCTTATACTAACAGTCACTATAACATAAGCATTCCTTCTACTAATAGCCACTGTAATATAAGCATTCTTTCTATTAATAGTCACTGTAATATAAGCATTCCTTCTACTAATAGTCACTGTAACATAAGCATTCCTTCTACTTAATAGTCACTGTAACATAAGCATTCCTTCTCCTACTAATAGTCACTATAATATAAGCATTCCTTCTACTAATAGTCACTGTAACATAAGCATTCCTTCTACTAATAGTCACTGTAACATAAGCATTCCTTCTACTAATAGTCACTGTAACATAAACATTCCTTCTACTAATAGTCACTATAACATAAGCATTCCTTCTACTAATAGTCACTGTAACATAAGCATTCCTTGTACTAATATTCACTGTAATATAAGCATTCCATCTACTAATAGTCACTGTAACATAATCATTCCTTCTACTAAATAGTCACTGTAACATAAGCATTCCTTCAACTAAATAGTCACTGTAATATAAGCATTCCTTCTACTAATAGTAACTGTAACATAAGCATTCATCCTACTAATAGTCACTGTAACATAAGCATTCATCCTACTAATAGTCACTGTAATATAAGCATTCCTTCTACTAAATAGTAACTGTAATATAAGCATTCCTTCTACTAATAGTCACTGTAACATAAGCATTCATCCTACTAATAGTCACTGTAACATAAGCATTAATCCTACTAATAGTCACTGTAACATAAGCATTCATTGTACTAATAGTCACTGTAACATAAGCATTCATCCTACTAATAGTCACTGTAATATAAGCATTCCATCTACTAATAGTCACTGTAACATAAGCATTTCTTCTACTAATAGTCACTGTAATATAAGCATTCCTTCTACTTATAGTCACTGTAACATAAACATTCCTTCTACTAATAGTCACTGTAATATAAGCATTGCTTCTACTAAATAGTCACTGTATCATAAGCATTCCTTCTACTAATAGTCACTGTAATATAAGCATTCATCCTACTAATAGTCACAGTAACATAAGCATTCATTGTACTAATAGTCACTGTAACATAAGCATTCATCCTACTAATAGTCACTGTAATATAAGCAATCCTTCTAATAATAATCACTGTAACATAAGCATTTTTCCTACTAATAGTCACTGTAACATAGGCATTCCTTCTACTAACAGTCACTATAACATAAGCATTCCTTCTACTAATAGTCACTGTAACATAAGCATTCTTTCTACTAATAGTCACTGTAACATAGGCATTCCTTCTACTAACAGTCACTATTACATAAGCATTCCTTCTACTAATAGTCACTGTATCATAAGCATTCCTTCTACTAATAGTCACTGTAACATAAGCATTCCTTCTACTTATAGTCACTGTAATATAAGCATTCTTTCTACTAATAGTCACTGTAATATAAGTATTCCTTCTTCTAAAAGTCACTGTAACAGAAGCATTCCTTCTACTAAATAGTCACTGTAACATAAGCATTCCTTCTCCTACTAATATTCACTGTAATATAAGCATTCCTTCTACTAATAGTCACTGTAACATAAGCATTCCTTCTACTAATAGTCACTGTAACATAAGCATTCCTTCTACTAATAGTCACTGTAACATAAACATTCCTTCTACTAACAGTCACTATAACATAAACATTTCTTCTACTAAATAGTCACTGTAATATAAGCATTCCTTCTACTAGTCACTGTAATATAAGCATTCCTTCTACTAAATAGTCACTGTAATATAAGCATTCCATCTACTAATAGTCACTGTAATTAGCATTCATCCTACTAATAGTCACTGTAACATAAGCATTCATCGTACTAATAGTCACTGTAATATAAGCATTCTTTCTACTAATAGTCACTGTAATATAAGCATTCTTTATACTAATAGTCACTGTAATATAAGCATTCCTTCTACTAATAGTCACTGTAACATAAGCATTTCTTCTACTAATAGTCACTGTAACATAAGCATGCCTTCTACTAATAGTCACTGTAACATAAGCATTCCTTCTACTAATAGTCACTGTAACATAAGCATTCCTTCTACTAATAGTCACAGTAACATAAACATTCCTTCTACTAACAGTCACTATAACATAAACAGTTCTTCTACTAAATAGTCACTGTAATATAAGCATTCCTTCTACTAGTCACTGTAATATAAGCATTCCTTCTACTAAATAGTCAATGTAATATAAGCATTCCATCTACTAATAATCACTGTAATAAGCCTTCATCCTACTAATATCACTGTAACATAAGCATTCATCCTACTAATAGTCACTGTAACATAAGCATTCATCGTACTAATAGTCACAGTAATATAAGCATTCTTTCTACTAATAGTCACTGTAATATAAGCATTCTTTCTACTAATAGTCACTGTAATATAAGCATTCCTTCTACTAATAGTCACTGTAACGTAAGCATTCCTTCTACTAAATAGTCACTGTAACATAAGCATTTCTTCTACTAATAGTCACTGTAACATAAGCATGCCTTCTACTAATAGTCACTGTAACATAAACATTCCTTCTACTAATAGTCACTGTAACATAAGCATTCCTTCTACTAACAGTCACTATAACATAAACATTCCTTCTACTAAATAGTCACTGTAATATAAGCATTCCCTCTACTAGTCACTGTAATATAAGCATTCCTTCTACTAAATAGTCACTGTAATATAAGCATTCCTTCTTCTAATAGTCAATGTATCATAAGCATTCCTTCTACTAATAGTCACTGTAACATAAGCATTCCTTCTACTAATAGTCATTGTAACATAAGCATTCCTTCTACTTATAGTCACTGTAATATAAGCATTCTTTCTACTATTAGTCACTGTAATATAAGCATTCCTTCTTCTAAAAGTCACTGTAACAGAAGCATTCCTTCTACTAAATAGTCACTGTAACATAAGCATTCCTTCTCCTACTAATATTCACTGTAATATAAGCATTCCTTCTACTAATAGTCACTGTAACATAAGCATTCCTTCTACTAATAGTCACTGTAACATAAGCATTCCTTCTACTAATAGTGGCTGTAACATAAGCATTCCTTCTACTAATAGTCACTGTAACATAAACATTCTTTCTACTAATAGTCACTGTAACATAGGCATTCCTTCTACTAATAGTCACTGTAACATAAGCATTCCTTCTACTAATAGTCACTGTAACATAAGCATTCCTTCTACTAATAGTCACTGTAACATAAACATTCCTTCTACTAACAGTCACTGTAATAAGCATTCATCCTACTAATAGTCACTGTAACATAAGCATTCATCCTACTAATAGTCACTGTAACATAAGCATTCATCGTACTAATAGTCACTGTAATATAAGCATTCTTTCTACTAATAGTCACTGTAATATAAGCATTCTTTCTACTAATAGTCACTGTAATATAAGCATTCCTTCTACTAATAGTCACTGTAACATAAGCATTTCTTCTACTAATAGTCACTGTAACATAAGCATGCCTTCTACTAATAGTCACTGTAACATAAGCATTCCTTCTACTAATAGTCACTGTAACATAAGCATTCCTTCTACTAATAGTCACAGTAACATAAACATTCCTTCTACTAACAGTCACTATAACATAAACATTTCTTCTACTAAATAGTCAATGTAATATAAGCATTCCATCTACTAATAATCACTGTAATAAGCCTTCATCCTACTAATATCACTGTAACATAAGCATTCATCCTACTAATAGTCACTGTAACATAAGCATTCATCGTACTAATAGTCACAGTAATATAAGCATTCTTTCTACTAATAGTCACTGTAATATAAGCATTCTTTCTACTAATAGTCACTGTAATATAAGCATTCCTTCTACTAATAGTCACTGTAACATAAGCATGCCTTCTACTAATAGTCACTGTAACATAAACATTCCTTCTACTAATAGTCACTGTAACATAAGCATTCCTTCTACTAACAGTCACTATAACATAAACATTCCTTCTACTAAATAGTCACTGTAATATAAGCATTCCCTCTACTAGTCACTGTAATATAAGCATTCCTTCTACTAAATAGTCACTGTAATATAAGCATTCCTTCTACTAATAGTCACTGTAACATAAGCATTCATCCTACTAATAGTCACTGTAACATAGGCATTCCTTCTACTAACAGTCACTATAATATAAGCATTCCTTCTACTAATAGTCACTGTAACATAGGCATTCCTTCTACTAACAGTCACTATAACATAAGCATTCCTTCTACTAATAGTCACTGTAACATAAGCATTCTTTCTACTAATAGTCACTGTAACATAGGCATTCCTTCTACTAACAGTCACTATTACATAAGCATTCCTTCTTCTAATAGTCACTGTATCATAAGCATTCCTTCTACTAATAGTCACTGTAACATAAGCATTCCTTCTACTAATAGTCATTGTAACATAAGCATTCCTTCTACTTATAGTCACTGTAATATAAGCATTCTTTCTACTATTAGTCACTGTAATATAAGCATTCCTTCTTCTAAAAGTCACTGTAACATAAGCATTCCTTCTACTAAATAGTCACTGTAACATAAGCATTCCTTCTCCTACTAATATTCACTGTAATATAAGCATTCCTTCTACTAATAGTCACTGTAACATAAGCATTCCCTCTACTAGTCACTGTAATATAAGCATTCCTTCTACTAAATAGTCACTGTAATATAAGCATTCCTTCTTCTAATAGTCAATGTATCATAAGCATTCCTTCTACTAATAGTCACTGTAACATAAGCATTCCTTCTACTAATAGTCATTGTAACATAAGCATGCCTTCTACTAATAGTCACTGTAACATAAACATTCCTTCTACTAATAGTCACTGTAACATAAGCATTCCTTCTACTAACAGTCACTATAACATAAACATTCCTTCTACTAAATAGTCACTGTAATATAAGCATTCCTTCTACTAGTCACTGTAATATAAGCATTCCTTCTACTAAATAGTCACTGTAACATAAGCATTTCTTCTACTAATTGTCAGTGTAATATAAGCATTCCTTCTGCTAAATAGTAACTGTAATATAAGCATTCCTTCTACTAAATAGTCACTGTAACATAACCATTCCTTCTACTAATAGTCACTGTAACATAAGCATTCATCCTACTAATAGTCACTGTAACATAAGCATTCATCGTATTAATAGTCACTGTAACATAAGCATTCATCCTACTAATAGTCACTGTAATATAAGCATTCCTTCTAATAATAATCACTGTAATATAAGCATTTCTCCTACTAATAGTCACTGTAACATAGGCATTCCTTCTACTAACAGTCACTAAAACATAAGCATTCCTTCTACTAATAGTCACTGTAACATAGGCATTCCTTCTACTAACAGTCATTATAACATAGGCATTCCTTCTACTAATAGTCACTGTAACATAGGCATTCCTTCTACTAACAGTCACTATAACAAAAGCATTCCTTCTACTAATAGTCACTGTAACATAAGCATTCTTTCTACTAATAGTCACTGTAACATAGGCATTCCTTATACTAACAGTCACTATAACATAAGCATTCCTTCTACTAATAGCCACTGTAATATAAGCATTCTTTCTATTAATAGTCACTGTAATATAAGCATTCCTTCTACTAATAGTCACTGTAACATAAGCATTCCTTCTACTTAATAGTCACTGTAACATAAGCATTCCTTCTCCTACTAATAGTCACTATAATATAAGCATTCCTTCTACTAATAGTCACTGTAACATAAGCATTCCTTCTACTAATAGTCACTGTAACATAAGCATTCCTTCTACTAATAGTCACTGTAACATAAACATTCCTTCTACTAATAGTCACTATAACATAAGCATTCCTTCTACTAATAGTCACTGTAACATAAGCATTCCTTGTACTAATATTCACTGTAATATAAGCATTCCATCTACTAATAGTCACTGTAACATAATCATTCCTTCTACTAAATAGTCACTGTAACATAAGCATTCCTTCAACTAAATAGTCACTGTAATATAAGCATTCCTTCTACTAATAGTAACTGTAACATAAGCATTCATCCTACTAATAGTCACTGTAACATAAGCATTCATCCTACTAATAGTCACTGTAATATAAGCATTCCTTCTACTAAATAGTAACTGTAATATAAGCATTCCTTCTACTAATAGTCACTGTAACATAAGCATTCATACTACTAATAGTCACTGTAACATAAGCATTAATCCTACTAATAGTCACTGTAACATAAGCATTCATTGTACTAATAGTCACTGTAACATAAGCATTCATCCTACTAATAGTCACTGTAATATAAGCATTCCATCTACTAATAGTCACTGTAACATAAGCATTTCTTCTACTAATAGTCACTGTAATATAAGCATTCCTTCTACTTATAGTCACTGTAACATAAACATTCCTTCTACTAATAGTCACTGTAATATAAGCATTGCTTCTACTAAATAGTCACTGTATCATAAGCATTCCTTCTACTAATAGTCACTGTAATATAAGCATTCATCCTACTAATAGTCACAGTAACATAAGCATTCATTGTACTAATAGTCACTGTAACATAAGCATTCATCCTACTAATAGTCACTGTAATATAAGCAATCCTTCTAATAATAATCACTGTAACATAAGCATTTTTCCTACTAATAGTCACTGTAACATAGGCATTCCTTCTACTAACAGTCACTATAACATAAGCATTCCTTCTACTAATAGTCACTGTAACATAAGCATTCTTTCTACTAATAGTCACTGTAACATAGGCATTCCTTCTACTAACAGTCACTATTACATAAGCATTCCTTCTACTAATAGTCACTGTATCATAAGCATTCCTTCTACTAATAGTCACTGTAACATAAGCATTCCTTCTACTTATAGTCACTGTAATATAAGCATTCTTTCTACTAATAGTCACTGTAATATAAGTATTCCTTCTTCTAAAAGTCACTGTAACAGAAGCATTCCTTCTACTAAATAGTCACTGTAACATAAGCATTCCTTCTCCTACTAATATTCACTGTAATATAAGCATTCCTTCTACTAATAGTCACTGTAACATAAGCATTCCTTCTACTAATAGTCACTGTAACATAAGCATTCCTTCTACTAATAGTCACTGTAACATAAACATTCCTTCTACTAACAGTCACTATAACATAAACATTTCTTCTACTAAATAGTCACTGTAATATAAGCATTCCTTCTACTAGTCACTGTAATATAAGCATTCCTTCTACTAAATAGTCACTGTAATATAAGCATTCCATCTACTAATAGTCACTGTAATTAGCATTCATCCTACTAATAGTCACTGTAACATAAGCATTCATCGTACTAATAGTCACTGTAATATAAGCATTCTTTCTACTAATAGTCACTGTAATATAAGCATTCTTTATACTAATAGTCACTGTAATATAAGCATTCCTTCTACTAATAGTCACTGTAACATAAGCATTTCTTCTACTAATAGTCACTGTAACATAAGCATGCCTTCTACTAATAGTCACTGTAACATAAGCATTCCTTCTACTAATAGTCACTGTAACATAAGCATTCCTTCTACTAATAGTCACAGTAACATAAACATTCCTTCTACTAACAGTCACTATAACATAAACAGTTCTTCTACTAAATAGTCACTGTAATATAAGCATTCCTTCTACTAGTCACTGTAATATAAGCATTCCTTCTACTAAATAGTCAATGTAATATAAGCATTCCATCTACTAATAATCACTGTAATAAGCCTTCATCCTACTAATATCACTGTAACATAAGCATTCATCCTACTAATAGTCACTGTAACATAAGCATTCATCGTACTAATAGTCACAGTAATATAAGCATTCTTTCTACTAATAGTCACTGTAATATAAGCATTCTTTCTACTAATAGTCACTGTAATATAAGCATTCCTTCTACTAATAGTCACTGTAACGTAAGCATTCCTTCTACTAAATAGTCACTGTAACATAAGCATTTCTTCTACTAATAGTCACTGTAACATAAGCATGCCTTCTACTAATAGTCACTGTAACATAAACATTCCTTCTACTAATAGTCACTGTAACATAAGCATTCCTTCTACTAACAGTCACTATAACATAAACATTCCTTCTACTAAATAGTCACTGTAATATAAGCATTCCCTCTACTAGTCACTGTAATATAAGCATTCCTTCTACTAAATAGTCACTGTAATATAAGCATTCCTTCTTCTAATAGTCAATGTATCATAAGCATTCCTTCTACTAATAGTCACTGTAACATAAGCATTCCTTCTACTAATAGTCATTGTAACATAAGCATTCATCGTACTAATAGTCACAGTAATATAAGCATTCTTTCTACTAATAGTCACTGTAATATAAGCATTCTTTCTACTAATAGTCACTGTAATATAAGCATTCCTTCTACTAATAGTCACTGTAACGTAAGCATTCCTTCTACTAAATAGTCACTGTAACATAAGCATTTCTTCTACTAATAGTCACTGTAACATAAGCATGCCTTCTACTAATAGTCACTGTAACATAAACATTCCTTCTACTAATAGTCACTGTAACATAAGCATTCCTTCTACTAACAGTCACTATAACATAAACATTCCTTCTACTAAATAGTCACTGTAATATAAGCATTCCCTCTACTAGTCACTGTAATATAAGCATTCCTTCTACTAAATAGTCACTGTAATATAAGCATTCCTTCTTCTAATAGTCAATGTATCATAAGCATTCCTTCTACTAATAGTCACTGTAACATAAGCATTCCTTCTACTAATAGTCATTGTAACATAAGCATTCCTTCTACTTATAGTCACTGTAATATAAGCATTCTTTCTACTATTAGTCACTGTAATATAAGCATTCCTTCTTCTAAAAGTCACTGTAACAGAAGCATTCCTTCTACTAAATAGTCACTGTAACATAAGCATTCCTTCTCCTACTAATATTCACTGTAATATAAGCATTCCTTCTACTAATAGTCACTGTAACATAAGCATTCCTTCTACTAATAGTCACTGTAACATAAGCATTCCTTCTACTAATAGTGGCTGTAACATAAGCATTCCTTCTACTAATAGTCACTGTAACATAAACATTCTTTCTACTAATAGTCACTGTAACATAGGCATTCCTTCTACTAATAGTCACTGTAACATAAGCATTCCTTCTACTAATAGTCACTGTAACATAAGCATTCCTTCTACTAATAGTCACTGTAACATAAACATTCCTTCTACTAACAGTCACTGTAATAAGCATTCATCCTACTAATAGTCACTGTAACATAAGCATTCATCCTACTAATAGTCACTGTAACATAAGCATTCATCGTACTAATAGTCACTGTAATATAAGCATTCTTTCTACTAATAGTCACTGTAATATAAGCATTCTTTCTACTAATAGTCACTGTAATATAAGCATTCCTTCTACTAATAGTCACTGTAACATAAGCATTTCTTCTACTAATAGTCACTGTAACATAAGCATGCCTTCTACTAATAGTCACTGTAACATAAGCATTCCTTCTACTAATAGTCACTGTAACATAAGCATTCCTTCTACTAATAGTCACAGTAACATAAACATTCCTTCTACTAACAGTCACTATAACATAAACATTTCTTCTACTAAATAGTCAATGTAATATAAGCATTCCATCTACTAATAATCACTGTAATAAGCCTTCATCCTACTAATATCACTGTAACATAAGCATTCATCCTACTAATAGTCACTGTAACATAAGCATTCATCGTACTAATAGTCACAGTAATATAAGCATTCTTTCTACTAATAGTCACTGTAATATAAGCATTCTTTCTACTAATAGTCACTGTAATATAAGCATTCCTTCTACTAATAGTCACTGTAACATAAGCATGCCTTCTACTAATAGTCACTGTAACATAAACATTCCTTCTACTAATAGTCACTGTAACATAAGCATTCCTTCTACTAACAGTCACTATAACATAAACATTCCTTCTACTAAATAGTCACTGTAATATAAGCATTCCCTCTACTAGTCACTGTAATATAAGCATTCCTTCTACTAAATAGTCACTGTAATATAAGCATTCCTTCTACTAATAGTCACTGTAACATAAGCATTCATCCTACTAATAGTCACTGTAACATAGGCATTCCTTCTACTAACAGTCACTATAATATAAGCATTCCTTCTACTAATAGTCACTGTAACATAGGCATTCCTTCTACTAACAGTCACTATAACATAAGCATTCCTTCTACTAATAGTCACTGTAACATAAGCATTCTTTCTACTAATAGTCACTGTAACATAGGCATTCCTTCTACTAACAGTCACTATTACATAAGCATTCCTTCTTCTAATAGTCACTGTATCATAAGCATTCCTTCTACTAATAGTCACTGTAACATAAGCATTCCTTCTACTAATAGTCATTGTAACATAAGCATTCCTTCTACTTATAGTCACTGTAATATAAGCATTCTTTCTACTATTAGTCACTGTAATATAAGCATTCCTTCTTCTAAAAGTCACTGTAACATAAGCATTCCTTCTACTAAATAGTCACTGTAACATAAGCATTCCTTCTCCTACTAATATTCACTGTAATATAAGCATTCCTTCTACTAATAGTCACTGTAACATAAGCATTCCTTCTACTAATAGTCACTGTAACATAAGCATTCCTTCTACTAATAGTGACTGTAACATAAGCATTCCTTCTACTAATAGTCACTGTAACATGAACATTCTTTCTACTAATAGTCACTGTAACATAGGCATTCCTTCTACTAATAGTCACTGTAACATAAGCATTCCTTCTACTAATAGTCACTGTAACATAAGCATTCCTTCTACTAATAGTCACTGTAACATAAACATTCCTTCTACTAACAGTCACTATAACATAAACATTTCTTCTACCTAATAGTCACTGTAATATAAGCATTCTTTCTACTAATAGTCACTGTAATATAAGCATTCCTTCTACTAATAGTCACTGTAACATAAGCATTCCTTCTACTAAATAGTCACTGTAACATAAGCATTTCTTCTACTAATAGTCACTGTAACATAAGCATGCCTTCTACTAATAGTCACTGTAACATAAACATTCCTTCTACTAATAGTCACTGTAACATAAGCATTCCTTCTACTAACAGTCACTATAACATAAACATTCCTTCTACTAAATAGTCACTGTAATATAAGCATTCCCTCTACTAGTCTCTGTAATATAAGCATTCCTTCTACTAAATAGTCACTGTAATATAAGCATTCCTTCTACTAATAGTCACTGTAACATAAGCATTCATCCTACTAATAGTCACTGTAACATAGGCATTCCTTCTACTAACAGTCACTATAATATAAGCATTCCTTCTACTAATAGTCACTGTAACATAGGCATTCCTTCTACTAACAGTCACTATAACATAAGCATTCCTTCTACTAATAGTCACTGTAACATAAGCATTCTTTCTACTAATAGTCACTGTAACATAGGCATTCCTTCTACTTATAGTCACTGTAATATAAGCATTCTTTCTACTATTAGTCACTGTAATATAAGCATTCCTTCTTCTAAAAGTCACTGTAACATAAGCATTCCTTCTACTAATAGTCACTGTAACATAAGCATTCCTTCTACTAATAGTCACTGTAACATAAGCATTCCTTCTACTAATAGTCACTGTAACATAAACATTCCTTCTACTAACAGTCACTATAACATAAACATTTCTTCTACTAAATAGTCACTGTAATATAAGCATTCCTTCTACTAGTCACTGTAATATAAGCATTCCTTCTACTAAATAGTCACTGTAATATAAGCATTCCATCTACTAATAGTCACTGTAATAAGCATTCATCCTACTAATAGTCACTGTAACATAAGCATTCATCCTACTAATAGTCACTGTAACATAAGCATTCATCGTACTAATAGTCACTGTAATATAAGCATTCTCTCTACTAATAGTCACTGTAATATAAGCATTCTTTCTACTAATAGTCACTGTAATATAAGCATTCCTTCTACTAATAGTCACTGTAACATAAGCATTCCTTCTACTAAATAGTCACTGTAACATAAGCATTTCTTCTACTAATAGTCACTGTAACATAAGCATGCCTTCTACTAATAGTCACTGTAACATAAACATTCCTTCTACTAATAGTCACTGTAACATAAGCATTCCTTCTACTAACAGTCACTATAACATAAACATTCCTTCTACTAAATAGTCACTGTAATATAAGCATTCCTTCTACTAGTCACTGTAATATAAGCATTCCTTCTTCTAAATAGTCACTGTAATATAAGCATTCCTTCTACTAATAGTCACTGTAACATAAGCATTCATCCTACTAATAGTCACTGTAACATAAGCATTCCTTCTACTAAATAGTCACTGTAACATAAGCATTTCTTCTACTAATAGTCAGTGTAATATAAGCATTCCTTCTACTAAATAGTAACTGTAATATAAGCATTCCTTCTACTAAATAGTCACTGTAACATAACCATTCCTTCTACTAATAGTCACTGTAAGATAAGCATTCATCCTACTAATAGTCACTGTAACATAAGCATTCATCGTATTAATAGTCACTGTAACATAAGCATTCATTCTACTAATAGTCACTGTAATATAAGCATTCCTTCTAATAATAATCACTGTAATATAAGCATTTCTCCTACTACTAGTCACTGTAACATAGGCATTCCTTCTACTAACAGTCACTATAACATAAGCATTCCTTCTACTAATAGTCACTGTAACATACGCATTCCTTCTACTAACAGTCACTATAACATAAGCATTCCTTCTACTAATAGTCACTTTAACATAGGCATTCCTTCTACTAACAGTCATTATAACATAAGCATTCCTTCTACTAATAGTCACTGTAACATAGGCATTCCTTCTACTAACAGTCACTATAACAAAAGCATTCCTTCTACTAATAGTCACTGTAACATAAGCATTCTTTCTACTAATAGTCACTATAACATAGGCATTCCTTATACTAACAGTCACTATAACATAAGCATTCCTTCTACTAATAGTCACTGTAACATAAGCATTCCTTCTACTAATAGTCACTGTAACATAAGCATTCCTTCTACTAATAGTCATTGTAACATAAGAATTCCTTCTACTAATAGTCACTGTAATATAAGCATTCTTTCTACTAATAGTCACTGTAACATAAGCATTCCTTCTACTAATAGTCACTGTAACATAAGCATTCCTTCTACTAATAGTCACTGTAACATAAACATTCCTTCTCCTACTAATAGTCACTATAATATAAGCATTCCTTCTACTAATAGTCACTGTAACATAAGCATTCCTTCTACTAATAGTCACTTTAACATAAGCATTCCTTCTACTAATAGTCACTGTAACATAAGCATTCCTTCTACTAATAGTCACTGTAACATAAACATTCCTTCTACTAATAGTCACTATAACATAAGCATTCCTTCTACTAATAGTCACTGTAACATAAGTATTCCTTGTACTAATAGTCACTGTAATATAAGCTTTCCATCTACTAATAGTCACTGTAACATAAACATTCCTTCTACTAAATAGTCACTGTAACATAAGCATTCCTTCTACTAAATAGTCACTGTAATATAAGCATTTCTCCTACTAATAGTCACTGTAACATAGGCATTCCTTCTACTAACAGTCACTATAACATAAGCATTCCTTCTACTAATAGTCACTGTAACATACGCATTCCTTCTACTAACAGTCACTATAACATAAGCATTCCTTCTACTAATAGTCACTTTAACATAGGCATTCCTTCTACTAACAGTCATTATAACATAAGCATTCCTTCTACTAATAGTCACTGTAACATAGGCATTCCTTCTACTAACAGTCACTATAACAAAAGCATTCCTTCTACTAATAGTCACTGTAACATAAGCATTCTTTCTACTAATAGTCACTATAACATAGGCATTCCTTATACTAACAGTCACTATAACATAAGCATTCCTTCTACTAATAGTCACTGTAACATAAGCATTCCTTCTACTAATAGTCACTGTAACATAAGCATTCCTTCTACTAATAGTCATTGTAACATAAGAATTCCTTCTACTAATAGTCACTGTAATATAAGCATTCTTTTTACTAATAGTCACTGTAACATAAGCATTCCTTCTACTAATAGTCACTGTAACATAAGCATTCCTTCTACTAATAGTCACTGTAACATAAACATTCCTTCTCCTACTAATAGTCACTATAATATAAGCATTCCTTCTACTAATAGTCACTGTAACATAAGCATTCCTTCTACTAATAGTCACTGTAACATAAGCATTCCTTCTACTAATAGTCACTGTAACATAAGCATTCCTTCTACTAATAGTCACTGTAACATAAACATTCCTTCTACTAATAGTCACTATAACATAAGCATTCCTTCTACTAATAGTCACTGTAACATAAGCATTCCTTGTACTAATAGTCACTGTAATATAAGCTTTCCATCTACTAATAGTCACTGTAACATAAACATTCCTTCTACTAAATAGTCACTGTAACATAAGCATTCCTTCTACTAAATAGTCACTGTAATATAAGCATTCCTTCTACTAATAGTAACTGTAACATAAGCATTCATCCTACTAATAGTCACTGTAACATAAGCATTCATCCTACTAATAGTCACTGTAATATATGCATTCCTTCTACTAAATAGTAACTGTAATATAAGCATTCCTTCTACTAATAGTCACTGTAACATAAGCATTTATCCTACTAATAGTCTCTGTAACATAAGCATTAATCCTACTAATAGTCACTGTAACATAAGCATTCATTGTACTAATAGTCACTGTAACATAAGCATTCATCCTACTAATAGTCACTGTAATATAAGCATTCCATCTACTAATAGTCACTGTAACATAAGCATTTCTTCTACTAATAGTGACTGTAACATAAGCATTCCTTCTACTAAATAGTCACTGTAACATAAGCATTCCTTCTCCTACTAATAGTCACTGTAACATAAGCATTCCTTCTACTAATAGTCACTGTAACATAAGCATTCCTTCTACTAATAGTCACTGTAACATAAGCATTCCTTCTACTAATAGTCACTGTAACATAAGCATTCCTTCTACTAATAGTCACTGTAACATAAACATTCCTTCTACTAACAGTCACTATAACATAAACATTCCTTCTACTAAATAGTCACTGTAATATAAGCATTCCTTCTACTAGTCACTGTAATATAAGCATTCCTTCTACTAAATAGTCACTGTAATATAAGCATTCCATCTACTAATAGTCACTGTAATAAGCATTCATCCTACTAATAGTCACTGTAACATAAGCATTCATCCTACTAATAGTCACTGTAACATAAGCATTCATCCTACTAATAGTCACTGTAATATAAGCAATCCTTCTAATAATAATCACTGTAACATTAGCATTTTTCCTACTAATAGTCACTGTAACATAGGCATTCCTTCTACTAACAGTCACTATAATATAAGCATTCTTTCTACTAATAGTCACTGTAACATAGGCATTCCTTCTACTAACAGTCACTATAACATAAGCATTCCTTCTACTAATAGTCACTGTAACATAAGCATTCTTTCTACTAATAGTCACTGTAACATAGGCATTCCTTCTACTAACAGTCACTATTACATAAGCATTCCTTCTACTAATAGTCACTGTATCATAAGCATTCCTTCTACTAATAGTCACTGTAACATAAGCATTCCTTCTACTAATAGTCATTGTAACATAAGCATTCCTTCTACTTATAGTCACTGTAATATATGCATTCTTTCTACTAATAGTCACTGTAATATAAGCATTCCTTCTTCTAAAAGTCACTGTAACAGAAGCATTCCTTCTACTAAATAGTCACTGTAACATAAGCATTCCTTCTCCTACTAATATTCACTGTAATATAAGCATTCCTTCTACTAATAGTCACTGTAACATAAGCATTCCTTCTACTAATAGTCACTGTAACATAAGCATTCCTTCTACTAATAGTCACTGTAACATAAGCATTCCTTTCTACTAATAGTCACTGTAACATAAGCATTCATCGTATTAATAGTCACTGTAACATAAGCATTCATCCTACTAATAGTCACTGTAATATAAGCATTCCTTCTAATAATAATCACTGTAATATAAGCATTTCTCCTACTAATAGTCACTGTAACATAGGCATTCCTTCTACTAACAGTCACTATAACATAAGCATTCCTTCTACTAATGGTCACTGTAACATAAGCATTCCTTCTACTAACAGTCACTATAACATAAGCATTCCTTCTACTAATAGTCACTGTAACATAGGCATTCCTTCTACTAACAGTCATTATAACATAAGCATTCCTTCTACTAATAGTCACTGTAACATAGGCATTCCTTCTACTAACAGTCACTATAACAAAAGCATTCCTTCTACTAATAGTCACTGTAACATAAGCATTCTTTCTACTAATAGTCACTGTAACATAGGCATTCCTTCTACTAACAGTCACTATAACATAAGCATTCCTTCTACTAATAGTCACTGTAACATAAGCATTCCTTCTACTAACAGTCACTATAACATAAGCATTCCTTCTACTAATAGTCACTGTAACATAGGCATTCCTTCTACTAACAGTCATTATAACATAAGCATTCCTTCTACTAATAGTCACTGTAACATAGGCATTCCTTCTACTAACAGTCACTATAACAAAAGCATTCCTTCTACTAATAGTCACTGTAACATAAGCATTCTTTCTACTAATAGTCACTGTAACATAGGCATTCCTTATACTAACAGTCACTATAACATAAGCATTCCTTCTACTAATAGTCACTGTAACATAAGCATTCCTTCTACTAATAGTCACTGTAACATAAGCATTCCTTCTTCTAATAGTCATTGTAACATAAGCATTCCTTCTACTAATAGTCACTGTAATATAAGCATTCTTTCTACTAATAGTCACTGTAATATAAGCATTCCTTCTACTAATAGTCACTGTAACATAAGCATTCCTTCTACTTAATAGTCACTGTAACATAAGCATTCCTTCTCCTACTAATAGTCACTATAATATAAGCATTCCTTCTACTATTAGTCACTGTAACATAAGCATTCCTTCTACTAATAGTCACTGTAACATAAGCATTCCTTCTACTAATAGTCACTGTAAGATAAACATTCCTTCTACTAATAGTCACTATAACATAAGCATTCCTTCTACTAATAGTCACTGTAACATAAGCATTCCTTGTACTAATAATCACTGTAATATAAGCTTTCCATCTACTAATAGTCACTGTAACATAAACATTCCTTCTACTAAATAGTCACTGTAACATAAGCATTCCTTCTACTAAATAGTCACTGTAATATAAGCATTCCTTCTACTAATAGTAACTGTAACATAAGCATTCATCCTACTAATAGTCACTGTAACATAAGCATTCATCCTACTAATAGTCACTGTAATATATGCATTCCTTCTACTAAATAGTAACTGTAATATAAGCATTCCTTCTACTAATAGTCACTGTAACATAAGCACTCATCCTACTAATAGTCACTGTAACATAAGCATTAATCCTATTAATAGTCACTGTAACATAAGCATTCATTGTACTAATAGTCACTGTAACATAAGCATTCATCCTACTAATAGTCACTGTAATATAAGCATTCCATCTACTAATAGTCACTGTAACATAAGCATTTCTTCTACTAATAGTCACTGTAATATAAGCATTCCTTCTACTTATAGTCACTGTAACATAAGCATTCCTTCTACTAATAGTCACTGTAACATAAGCATTCCTTCTACTAATAGTCACTGTAATATATGCATTCCTTCTACTAAATAGTCACTGTAACATAAGCATTCCTTCTACTAATAGTTACTGTAACATAGGCATTCCTTCTACTGATAGTCACTATAGCATAAGCATTCCATCTACTAATAGTCACTGTAACATAAGCATTCCTTCTACTAATAGTCACTGTAACATAAGCATTATTTCTACTAATAGTCATTGTAACATAAGCATTCCTTCTACTAATAGTCACTGTAATATAAGCATTCTTTCTACTAATAGTCACTGTAATATAAGCATTCCTTCTACAAATAGTCACTGTAACATAAGCATTCCTTCTACTAAATAGTCACTGTAACATAAGCATTCCTTCTCCTACTAATAGTCACTGTAATATAAGCATTCTTTCTACTAATAGTCACTGTAATATAAGCATTCTTTCAACTAATAGTCACTGTAATATAAGCATTCCTTCTACTAATAGTGACTGTAACATAAGCATTCCTTCTACTAAATAGTCACTGTAACATAAGCATTCCTTCTCCTACTAATAGTCACTGTAACATAAGCATTCCTTCTACTAATAGTCACTGTAACATAAGCATTCCTTCTACTAATAGTCACTGTAACATAAGCATTCCTTCTACTAATAGTCACTGTAACATAAGCATTCCTTCTACTAATAGTCACTGTAACATAAACATTCCTTCTACTAACAGTCACTATAACATAAACATTCCTTCTACTAAATAGTCACTGTAATATAAGCATTCCTTCTACTAGTCACTGTAATATAAGCATTCCTTCTACTAAATAGTCACTGTAATATAAGCATTCCATCTACTAATAGTCACTGTAATAAGCATTCATCCTACTAATAGTCACTGTAACATAAGCATTCATCCTACTAATAGTCACTGTAACATAAGCATTCATCCTACTAATAGTCACTGTAATATAAGCAATCCTTCTAATAATAATCACTGTAACATTAGCATTTTTCCTACTAATAGTCACTGTAACATAGGCATTCCTTCTACTAACAGTCACTATAATATAAGCATTCTTTCTACTAATAGTCACTGTAACATAGGCATTCCTTCTACTAACAGTCACTATAACATAAGCATTCCTTCTACTAATAGTCACTGTAACATAAGCATTCTTTCTACTAATAGTCACTGTAACATAGGCATTCCTTCTACTAACAGTCACTATTACATAAGCATTCCTTCTACTAATAGTCACTGTATCATAAGCATTCCTTCTACTAATAGTCACTGTAACATAAGCATTCCTTCTACTAATAGTCATTGTAACATAAGCATTCCTTCTACTTATAGTCACTGTAATATATGCATTCTTTCTACTAATAGTCACTGTAATATAAGCATTCCTTCTTCTAAAAGTCACTGTAACAGAAGCATTCCTTCTACTAAATAGTCACTGTAACATAAGCATTCCTTCTCCTACTAATATTCACTGTAATATAAGCATTCCTTCTACTAATAGTCACTGTAACATAAGCATTCCTTCTACTAATAGTCACTGTAAAATAAGCATTCCTTCTACTAATAGTGACTGTAACATAAGAATTCCTTCTACTAATAGTCACTGTAACATAAACATTCCTTCTACTAATAGTCACTGTAACATAAGCATTCCTTCTACTAATAGTCACTGTAACATAAGCATTCCTTCTACTAATAGTCACTGTAACATAAGCATTCCTTCTACTAATAGTCACTGTCACATAAACATTCCTTCTACTAACAGTCACTATAACATAAACATTTCTTCTACTAAATAGTCACTGTAATATAAGCATTCCTTCTACTAGTCACTGTAATATAAGCATTCCTTCTACTAAATAGTCACTGTAATATAAGCATTCCATCTACTAATAGTCACTGTAATTAGCATTCATCCTACTAATAGTCACTGTAACATAAGCATTCATCCTACTAATAGTCACTGTAACATAAGCATTCATCGTACTAATAGTCACTGTAATATAAGCATTCTTTCTACTAATAGTCACTGTAATATAAGCATTCTTTCTACTAATAGTCACTGTAATATAAGCATTCCTTCTACTAATAGTCACTGTAACATAAGCATTCCTTCTACTAAATAGTCACTGTAACATAAGCATTTCTTCTACAAATAGTCACTGTAACATAAGCATGCCTTCTACTAATAGTCACTGTAACATAAACATTCCTTCTACTAATAGTCACTGTATCATAAGCATTCCTTCTACTAATAGTCACTGTAACATAAGCATTCCTTCTACTAATAGTCATTGTAACATAAGCATTCCTTCTACTTATAGTCACTGTAATATATGCATTCTTTCTACTAATAGTCACTGTAATATAAGCATTCCTTCTTCTAAAAGTCACTGTAACAGAAGCATTCCTTCTACTAAATAGTCACTGTAACATAAGCATTCCTTCTCCTACTAATATTCACTGTAATATAAGCATTCCTTCTACTAATAGTCACTGTAACATAAGCATTCCTTCTACTAATAGTCACTGTAAAATAAGCATTCCTTCTACTAATAGTGACTGTAACATAAGAATTCCTTCTACTAATAGTCACTGTAACATAAACATTCCTTCTACTAATAGTCACTGTAACATAAGCATTCCTTCTACTAATAGTCACTGTAACATAAGCATTCCTTCTACTAATAGTCACTGTAACATAAGCATTCCTTCTACTAATAGTCACTGTCACATAAACATTCCTTCTACTAACAGTCACTATAACATAAACATTTCTTCTACTAAATAGTCACTGTAATATAAGCATTCCTTCTACAAGTCACTGTAATATAAGCATTCCTTCTACTAAATAGTCACTGTAATATAAGCATTCCATCTACTAATAGTCACTGTAATTAGCATTCATCCTACTAATAGTCACTGTAACATAAGCATTCATCCTACTAATAGTCACTGTAACATAAGCATTCATCGTACTAATAGTCACTGTAATATAAGCATTCTTTCTACTAATAGTCACTGTAATATAAGCATTCTTTCTACTAATAGTCACTGTAATATAAGCATTCCTTCTACTAATAGTCACTGTAACATAAGCATTCCTTCTACTAAATAGTCACTGTAACATAAGCATTTCTTCTACAAATAGTCACTGTAACATAAGCATGCCTTCTACTAATAGTCACTGTAACATAAACATTCCTTCTACTAATAGTCACTGTAACATAAGCATTCCTTCTACTAACAGTCACTATAACATAAACATTCCTTCTACTAAATAGTCACTGTAATATAGGCATTCCTTCTACTAGTCACTGTAATATAAGCATTCCTTCTACTAAATAGTCACTGTAACATAGGCATTCCTTATACTAACAGTCACTATAACATAAGCATTCCTTCTACTAATAGTCACTGTAACATAAGCATTCCTTCTACTAATAGTCACTGTAACATAAGCATTCCTTCTACTAATAGTCATTGTAACATAAGCATTCCTTCTACTAATAGTCACTGTAATATAAGCATTCTTTCTACTAATAGTCACTGTAATATAAGCATTCCTTCTACTAATAGTCACTGTAACATAAGCATTCCTTCTACTTAATAGTCACTGTAACATAAGCATTCCTTCTCCTACTAATAGTCACTATAATATAAGCATTCCTTCTACTAATAGTCACTGTAACATAAGCATTCCTTCTACTAATAGTCACTGTAACATAAGCATTCCTTCTACTAATAGTCACTGTAACATAAGCATTCCTTGTACTAATAGTCACTGTAATATAAGCATTCCATCTACTAATAGTCACTGTAACATAAATATTCCTTCTATTAATAGTCACTGTAACATAAGCATTCCTTCTACTAAATAGTCACTGTAATATAAGCATTCCTTCTACGAATAGTAACTGTAACATAAGCATTCATCCTACTAATAGTCACTGTAACATAAGCATTCATCCTACTAATAGTCACTGTAATATAAGCATTCCTTCTACTAAATAGTAACTGTAATATAAGCATTCCTTCTACTAAATAGTAACTGTAATATAAGCATTCCTTCTACTAAATAGTCACTGTAACATTAGCATTCCTTCTACTAATAGTCACTGTAACATAAGCATTCATCCTACTAATAGTCACTGTAACATAAGCATTAATCCTACTAATAGTCACTGTAACATAAGCATTCATTGTACTAATAGTCACTGTAACATAAGCATTCCTTCTACTTAATAGTCACTGTAACATAAGCATTCCTTCTCCTACTAATAGTCACTATAATATAAGCATTCCTTCTACTATTAGTCACTGTAACATAAGCATTCCTTCTACTAATAGTCACTGTAACATAAGCATTCCTTCTACTAATAGTCACTGTAAGATAAACATTCCTTCTACTAATAGTCACTATAACATAAGCATTCCTTCTACTAATAGTCACTGTAACATAAGCATTCCTTGTACTAATAATCACTGTAATATAAGCTTTCCATCTACTAATAGTCACTGTAACATAAACATTCCTTCTACTAAATAGTCACTGTAACATAAGCATTCCTTCTACTAATAGTCACTGTAACATAAGCATTCCTTCTACTAATAGTCACTGTAACATAAGCATTCCTTCTACTAATAGTCACTGTAACATAAGCATTCCTTCTACTAATAGTCACTATAACATAAGCATTCCTTCTACTAATAGTCACTGTAACATAAGCAATCCTTCTACTAATAGTCACTGTAACATAGGCATTCCTTCTACTAATAGTCACTATAACATAAGCATTCCTTCTTCTAACAGTCACTGTAACATAGGCATTCCTTCTACTAATAGTCACTATAACATAAGCATTCCTTCTACTAATAGACACTGTAATATAAGCATTCCTTCTACTAATAGTCACTGTAACATAATTATTCCTTCTACTAATAGTCACTGTAACATAAGCATTCATCCTACTAATAGTCACTGTAACATAAGCATTCTTTCTACTAATAGTCACTGTAACATAAGTATTCCTTCTACTAATAGTCACTGTAACATAAGCATTCCTTCTACTAATAGACACTGTAACATAAGCATTCCTTCTACTAATAGTCACTGTAACATAAACATTCCTTCTACTAATAGTCACTGTAACATAAGCATTCATCCTACTAATAGTCACTGTAACATAAGCATTCCTTCTACTAATAGTCACTGTAACATAAGCATTCCATCTACTAATAGTCACTGTAACATAAGCATTTCATCTACTAATAGTCACTGTAATATAAGCATTCCTTCTACTAATAGTCACTATAACATAAGCATTCCTTCTACTAATAGTCACTGTAACATAAGCAATCCTTCTACTAATAGTCACTGTAACATAGGCATTCCTTCTACTAATAGTCACTATAACATAAGCATTCCTTCTTCTAACAGTCACTGTAACATAGGCATTCCTTCTACTAATAGTCACTATAACATAAGCATTCCTTCTACTAATAGACACTGTAATATAAGCATTCCTTCTACTAATAGTCACTGTAACATAATTATTCCTTCTACTAATAGTCACTGTAACATAAGCATTCATCCTACTAATAGTCACTGTAACATAAGCATTCTTTCTACTAATAGTCACTGTAACATAAGTATTCCTTCTACTAATAGTCACTGTAACATAAGCATTCCTTCTACTAATAGACACTGTAACATAAGCATTCCTTCTACTAATAGTCACTGTAACATAAACATTCCTTCTACTAATAGTCACTGTAACATAAGCATTCATCCTACTAATAGTCACTGTAACATAAGCATTCCTTCTACTAATAGACACTGTAACATAAGCATTCCATCTACTAATAGTCACTGTAACATAAGCATTTCATCTACTAATAGTCACTGTAATATAAGCATTCTTTCTACTAATAGTCACTGTAACATAAGCATTCCATCTACTAATAGTCACTGTAACATAAGCATTTCATCTACTAATAGTCACTGTAATATAAGTATTCCTTCTACTAATAGTCACTATAACATAAGCATTCCTTCTACTAATAGTCACTGTAACATAAGCAATCCTTCTACTAATAGTCACTGTAACATAGGCATTCCTTCTACTAATAGTCACTATAACATAAGCATTCCTTCTTCTAACAGTCACTGTAACATAGGCATTCCTTCTACTAATAGTCACTATAACATAAGCATTCCTTCTACTAATAGACACTGTAATATAAGCATTCCTTCTACTAATAGTCACTGTAACATAATTATTCCTTCTACTAATAGTCACTGTAACATAAGCATTCATCCTACTAATAGTCACTGTAACATAAGCATTCTTTCTACTAATAGTCACTGTAACATAAGTATTCCTTCTACTAATAGTCACTGTAACATAAGCATTCCTTCTACTAATAGACACTGTAACATAAGCATTCCTTCTACTAATAGTCACTGTAACATAAACATTCCTTCTACTAATAGTCACTGTAACATAAGCATTCATCCTACTAATAGTCACTGTAACATAAGCATTCCTTCTACTAATAGTCACTGTAACATAAGCATTCCATCTACTAATAGTCACTGTAACATAAGCATTTCATCTACTAATAGTCACTGTAATATAAGCATTCTTTCTACTAATAGTCACTGTAACATAAGCATTCCTTCTACTAATAGTCACTGTAACATAAGCATTCCTTCTACTAAATAGTCACTGTAACATAAGCATTCCTTCTCCTACTAATAGTCACTGTAACATAAGCATTCCTTTTACTAATAGTCACTGTAACATAAGCATTCTATCTACTAATAGTCACTGTAGCATAAGCATTCCATCTACTAATAGTCACTGTAATATAAGCATTCCTTCTATTAATAGTCACTGTAACATAAGCATTCCTTCTACTAATAGTCACTGTAACATAAGCATTCCTTCTACTAATAGTCACTGTAACATAAGCATTCCTTCTACTAATAGTCACTGTAACATAAGCATTCCTTCTACTAATAGTCACTGTAACATAAGCATTCATCCTACTAATAGTCACTGTGACATAAGCATTCCTTCTACTAATAGTCACTGTAACATAAGCATTCCATCTACTAATAGTCACTGTAACATAAGCATTCCATCTACTAATAGTCACTGTAACATAAGCATTCTTTCTACTAATAGTCACTATAACATAAGCATTCCTTCTACTAATAGTCACTGTAACATAAGCATTCCTTCTACTAATAGTCACTGTAACATAAGCATTCCTTCTACTAATAGTCACTGTAACATAAGCATTCCTTCTCCTACTAATAGTCACTGTAACATAAGCATTCCTTCTACTAATAGTCACTGTAACATAAGCATTCCTTCTACTAATAGTCACTCTAACATAAGCATTCCTTCTACTAATAGTCACTGCAACATAAGCATTCCTTCTAATAATAGTCACTGTAACATAAGCATTCCTTCTACTAATAGTCACTGTAACATAAGCATTCCTTCTACTAATAGTCACTGTAACATAGGCATTCCTTCTACTAATAGTCAGTATAACATAAGCATTCCTTCTACTAATAGTCACTGTAACATAAGCATTCCTTCTACTAATAGTCACTGTAACATAAGCATTCCTTCTACTAATAGTCACTGTAACATAAGCATTCATTCTACTAATAGTCACTATAACATAAGCATTCCTTCTACTAATAGTCACTGTAACATAAGCATTCCTTCTACTAATAGTCACTGTAACATAAGCATTCCTTCTCCTACTAATAGTCACTGTAACATAAGCATTCCTTCTACTAATAGTCACTGTAACATAAGCATTCCTTCTACTAATAGTCACTCTAACATAAGCATTCCTTCTACTAATAGTCACTGTAACATAAGCATTCCTTCTAATAATAGTCACTGTAACATAAGCATTCTTTCTACTAATAGTCACTGTAACATAAGCATTCCTTCTACTAATAGTCACTGTAATATATGCATTCCTTCTACTAACAGTCACTATTACATAAGCATTCCTTCTACTAATAGTCACTGTAACATAAGCATTCCTTCTACTAATAGACACTGTAACATAAGCATTCCTTCTACTAATAGTCACTGTAACATAAGCATTCCTTCTACTAATAGTCACTGTAACATAAGCATTTCTTCTACTAATAGTCACTATAACATAAGCATTCCTTCTACTAATAGTCACTATAACATAAGCATTCCTTCTACTAATAGTCACTGTAACATAGGCATTCCTTCTACTAATAGTCAGTATAACATAAGCATTCCTTCTACTAATAGTCACTGTAACATAAGCATTCCTTCTACTAATAGTCACTGTAACATAAGCATTCCTTCTACTAATAGTCACTGTAACATAAGCAATCCTTCTACTAATAGTCACTGTAACATAGGCATTCCTTCTACTAATAGTCACTATAACATAAGCATTCCTTCTTCTAACAGTCACTGTAACATAGGCATTCCTTCTACTAATAGTCACTATAACATAAGCATTCCTTCTACTAATAGACACTGTAATATAAGCATTCCTTCTACTAATAGTCACTGTAACATAATTATTCCTTCTACTAATAGTCACTGTAACATAAGCATTCATCCTACTAATAGTCACTGTAACATAAGCATTCTTTCTACTAATAGTCACTGTAACATAAGTATTCCTTCTACTAATAGTCACTGTAACATAAGCATTCCTTCTACTAATAGACACTGTAACATAAGCATTCCTTCTACTAATAGTCACTGTAACATAAACATTCCTTCTACTAATAGTCACTGTAACATAAGCATTCATCCTACTAATAGTCACTGTAACATAAGCATTCCTTCTACTAATAGTCACTGTAACATAAGCATTCCATCTACTAATAGTCACTGTAGCATAAGCATTCCATCTACTAATAGTCACTGTAATATAAGCATTCCTTCTATTAATAGTCACTGTAACATAAGCATTCCTTCTACTAAATAGTCACTGTAACATAAGCATTCCTTCTACTAATAGTCACTGTAACATAAGCATTCCTTCTACTAATAGTCACTGTAACATAAGCATTCCTTCTACTAATAGTCACTGTAACATAAGCATTCATTCTACTAATAGTCACTATAACATAAGCATTCCTTCTACTAATAGTCACTGTAACATAAGCATTTCTTCTACTAATAGTCACTGTAACATAGGCATTCCTTCTACTAATAGTCACTATAACATAAGCATTCCTTCTACTAATAGTCACTATAACATAAGCATTCCTTCTACTAATAGACACTGTAACATAAGCATTCCTTCTACTAATAGTCACTGTAACATAAGCATTCCTTCTACTAATAGTCACTGTAACATAAGCATTCCTTCTCCTACTAATAGTCACTGTAACATAAGCATTCATTCTACTAATAGTCACTATAACATAAGCATTCCTTCTACTAATAGTCACTGTAACATAAGCATTTCTTCTACTAATAGTCACTGTAACATAGGCATTCCTTCTACTAATAGTCACTATAACATAAGCATTCCTTCTACTAATAGTCACTATAACATAAGCATTCCTTCTACTAATAGACACTGTAACATAAGCATTCCTTCTACTAATAGTCACTGTAACATAAGCATTCCTTCTACTAATAGTCACTGTAACATAAGCATTCCTTCTCCTACTAATAGTCACTGTAACATAAGCATTCCTTCTACTAATAGTCACTCTAACATAAGCATTCCTTCTACTAATAGTCACTGTAACATAAGCATTCCTTCTAATAATAGTCACTGTAACATAAGCATTCCTTCTACTAATAGTCACTGTAACATAAGCATTTCATCTACTAATAGTCACTGTAATATAAGCATTCTTTCTACTAATAGTCACTGTAACATAAGCATTCCTTCTACTAATAGTCACTGTAACATTTGCATTCCTTCTACTAAATAGTCACTGTAACATAAGCATTCCTTCTCCTACTAATAGTCACTGTAACATAAGCATTCCTTTTACTAATAGTCACTGTAACATAAGCATTCTATCTACTAATAGTCACTGTAGCATAAGCATTCCATCTACTAATAGTCACTGTAATATAAGCATTCCTTCTATTAATAGTCACTGTAACATAAGCATTCCTTCTACTAATAGTCACTGTAACATAAGCATTCCTTCTACTAATAGTCACTGTAACATAAGCATTCCTTCTACTAATAGTCACTGTAACATAAGCATTCCTTCTACTAATAGTCACTGTAACATAAGCATTCATCCTACTAATAGTCACTGTGACATAAGCATTCCTTCTACTAATAGTCACTGTAACATAAGCATTCCATCTACTAATAGTCACTGTAACATAAGCATTCTTTCTACTAATAGTCACTGTAACATAAGCATTCCTTCTCCTACTAATAGTCACTGTAACATAAGCATTCCTTCTACTAATAGTCACTGTAACATAAGCATTCCTTCTACTAAATAGTCACTGTAACATAAGCATTCCTTCTACTAATAGTCACTGTAACATAAGCATTCCTTCTACTAATAGTCACTGTAACATAAGCATTCATCCTACTAATAGTCACTGTGACATAAGCATTCCTTCTACTAATAGTCACTGTAACATAAGCATTCCATCTACTAATAGTCACTGTAACATAAGCATTCCATCTACTAATAGTCACTGTAACATAAGCATTCTTTCTACTAATAGTCACTATAACATAAGCATTCCTTCTACTAATAGTCACTGTAACATAAGCATTCCTTCTACTAATAGTCACTGTAACATAAGCATTCCTTCTACTAATAGTCACTATAACATAAGCATTCCTTCTACTAATAGTCACTGTAACATAGGCATTCCTTCTACTAATAGTCAGTATAACATAAACATTCCTTCTACTAATAGTCACTGTAACATAAGCATTCTTTCTACTAATAGTCACTGTAACATAAGCATTCCTTCTCCTACGAATAGTCACTGTAACATAAGCATTCCTTCTACTAATAGTCACTGTAACATAAGCATTCCTTCTCCTACTAATAGTCACTGTAACATAAGCATTCCTTCTACTAATAGTCACTGTAACATAAGCATTCCTTCTACTAAATAGTCACTGTAACATAAGCATTCCTTCTACTAATAGTCACTGTAACATAAGCATTCCTTCTACTAATAGTCACTGTAACATAAGCATTCCTTCTCCTACTAATAGTCACTGTAACATAAGCATTCCTTCTACTAATAGTCACTGTAACATAAGCATTCCTTCTACTAATAGTCACTCTAACATAAGCATTCCTTCTACTAATAGTCACTGTAACATAAGCATTCCTTCTAATAATAGTCACTGTAACATAAGCATTCCTTCTACTAATAGTCACTGTAACATAAGCATTCCTTCTACTAATAGTCACTGTAACATAGGCATTCCTTCTACTAATAGTCAGTATTACATAAGCATTCCTTCTACTAATAGTCACTGTAACATAAGCATTCCTTCTACTAATAGTCACTGTAACATAAGCATTCCTTCTACTAATAGTCACTGTAAAATAAGCATTCATTCTACTAATAGTCACTATAACATAAGCATTCCTTCTACTAATAGTCACTGTAACATAAGCATTCCTTCTACTAATAGTCACTGTAACATAGGCATTCCTTCTACTAATAGTCACTATAACATAAGCATTCCTTCTACTAATAGACACTGTAACATAAGCATTCCTTCTACTAATAGTCACTGTAACATAATTATTCCTTCTACTAATAGTCACTGTAACATAAGCATTCATCCTACTAATAGTCACTGTAACATAAGCATTCTTTCTACTAATAGTCACTGTAACATAAGTATTCCTTCTACTAATAGTCACTGTAACATAAGCATTCCTTCTACTAATAGTCACTGTAACATAAGCATTCCATCTACTAATAGTCACTGTAACATAAGCATTTCATCTACTAATAGTCACTGTAATATAAGCATTCTTTCTACTAATAGTCACTATAACATAAGCATTCCTTCTACTAATAGTCACTGTAACATAGGCATTCCTTCTACTAATAGTCAGTATAACATAAACATTCCTTCTACTAATAGTCACTGTAACATAAGCATTCTTTCTACTAATAGTCACTGTAACATAAGCATTCCTTCTACTAATAGTCACTGTAACATAAACATTCCTTCTACTAATAGTCACTGTAACATAAGCATTCATCCTACTAATAGTCACTGTAACATAAGCATTCCTTCTACTAATAGTCACTGTAACATAAGCATTCCATCTACTAATAGTCACTGTAACATAAGCATTTCATCTACTAATAGTCACTGTAATATAAGCATTCTTTCTACTAATAGTCACTATAACATAAGCATTCCTTCTACTAATAGTCACTGAAACATAGGCATTCCTTCTACTAATAGTCAGTATAACATAAACATTCCTTCTACTAATAGTCACTGTAACATAAGCATTCTTTCTACTAATAGTCACTGTAACATAAGCATTCCTTCTCCTACGAATAGTCACTGTAACATAAGCATTCCTTCTACTAATAGTCACTGTAACATAAGCATTCCTTCTCCTACTAATAGTCACTGTAACATAAGCATTCCTTCTACTAATAGTCACTGTAACATAAGCATTCCTTCTACTAAATAGTCACTGTAACATAAGCATTCCTTCTACTAATAGTCACTGTAACATAAGCATTCCTTCTACTAATAGTCACTGTAACATAAGCATTCCTTCTCCTACTAATAGTCACTGTAACATAAGCATTCCTTCTACTAATAGTCACTGTAACATAAGCATTCCTTCTACTAATAGTCACTCTAACATAAGCATTCCTTCTACTAATAGTCACTGTAACATAAGCATTCCTTCTAATAATAGTCACTGTAACATAAGCATTCCTTCTACTAATAGTCACTGTAACATAAGCATTCCTTCTACTAATAGTCACTGTAAAATAAGCATTCATTCTACTAATAGTCACTATAACATAAGCATTCCTTCTACTAATAGTCACTGTAACATAAGCATTCCTTCTACTAATAGTCACTGTAACATAGGCATTCCTTCTACTAATAGTCACTATAACATAAGCATTCCTTCTACTAATAGACACTGTAACATAAGCATTCCTTCTACTAATAGTCACTGTAACATAATTATTCCTTCTACTAATAGTCACTGTAACATAAGCATTCATCCTACTAATAGTCACTGTAACATAAGCATTCTTTCTACTAATAGTCACTGTAACATAAGTATTCCTTCTACTAATAGTCACTGTAACATAAGCATTCCTTCTACTAATAGTCACTGTAACATAAGCATTCCATCTACTAATAGTCACTGTAACATAAGCATTTCATCTACTAATAGTCACTGTAATATAAGCATTCTTTCTACTAATAGTCACTATAACATAAGCATTCCTTCTACTAATAGTCACTGTAACATAGGCATTCCTTCTACTAATAGTCAGTATAACATAAACATTCCTTCTACTAATAGTCACTGTAACATAAGCATTCTTTCTACTAATAGTCACTGTAACATAAGCATTCCTTCTACTAATAGTCACTGTAACATAAACATTCCTTCTACTAATAGTCACTGTAACATAAGCATTCATCCTACTAATAGTCACTGTAACATAAGCATTCCTTCTACTAATAGTCACTGTAACATAAGCATTCCATCTACTAATAGTCACTGTAACATAAGCATTTCATCTACTAATAGTCACTGTAATATAAGCATTCTTTCTACTAATAGTCACTATAACATAAGCATTCCTTCTACTAATAGTCACTGTAACATAGGCATTCCTTCTACTAATAGTCAGTATAACATAAACATTCCTTCTACTAATAGTCACTGTAACATAAGCATTCTTTCTACTAATAGTCACTGTAACATAAGCATTCCTTCTCCTACGAATAGTCACTGTAACATAAGCATTCCTTCTACTAATAGTCACTGTAACATAAGCATTCCTTCTCCTACTAATAGTCACTGTAACATAAGCATTCCTTCTACTAATAGTCACTGTAACATAAGCATTCCTTCTACTAAATAGTCACTGTAACATAAGCATTCCTTCTACTAATAGTCACTGTAACATAAGCATTCCTTCTACTAATAGTCACTGTAACATAAGCATTCCTTCTCCTACTAATAGTCACTGTAACATAAGCATTCCTTCTACTAATAGTCACTGTAACATAAGCATTCCTTCTACTAATAGTCACTCTAACATAAGCATTCCTTCTACTAATAGTCACTGTAACATAAGCATTCCTTCTAATAATAGTCACTGTAACATAAGCATTCCTTCTACTAATAGTCACTGTAACATAAGCATTCCTTCTACTAATAGTCACTGTAATATAAACATTCCTTCTACTAATAGTCACTGTAACATAAGCATTCATCCTACTAATAGTCACTGTAACATAGGCATTCCTTCTACTAATAGTCAGTATAACATAAACATTCCTTCTACTAATAGTCACTGTAACATAAGCATTCTTTCTACTAATAGTCACTGTAACATAAGCATTCCTTCTACTAATAGTCACTGTAACATAAACATTCCTTCTACTAATAGTCACTGTAACATAAGCATTCATCCTACTAATAGTCACTGTAACATAAGCATTCCTTCTACTAATAGTCACTGTAACATAAGCATTCCATCTACTAATAGTCACTGTAACATAAGCATTTCATCTACTAATAGTCACTGTAATATAAGCATTCTTTCTACTAATAGTCACTATAACATAGGCATTCCTTCTACTAATAGTCAGTATAACATAAACATTCCTTCTACTAATAGTCACTGTAACATAAGCATTCTTTCTACTAATAGTCACTGTAACATAAGCATTCCTTCTACTAATAGTCACTGTAACATAAACATTCCTTCTACTAATAGTCACTGTAACATAAGCATTCATCCTACTAATAGTCACTGTAACATAAGCATTCCTTCTACTAATAGTCACTGTAACATAAGCATTCCATCTACTAATAGTCACTGTAACATAAGCATTTCATCTACTAATAGTCACTGTAATATAAGCATTCTTTCTACTAATAGTCACTATAACATAAGCATTCCTTCTACTAATAGTCACTGAAACATAGGCATTCCTTCTACTAATAGTCAGTATAACATAAACATTCCTTCTACTAATAGTCACTGTAACATAAGCATTCTTTCTACTAATAGTCACTGTAACATAAGCATTCCTTCTCCTACGAATAGTCACTGTAACATAAGCATTCCTTCTACTAATAGTCACTGTAACATAAGCATTCCTTCTCCTACTAATAGTCACTGTAACATAAGCATTCCTTCTACTAATAGTCACTGTAACATAAGCATTCCTTCTACTAATAGTCACTCTAACATAAGCATTCCTTCTACTAATAGTCACTGTAACATAAGCATTCCTTCTAATAATAGTCACTGTAACATAAGCATTCCTTCTACTAATAGTCACTGTAACATAAGCATTCCTTCTACTAATAGTCACTGTAAAATAAGCATTCATTCTACTAATAGTCACTATAACATAAGCATTCCTTCTACTAATAGTCACTGTAACATAAGCATTCCTTCTACTAATAGTCACTGTAACATAGGCATTCCTTCTACTAATAGTCACTATAACATAAGCATTCCTTCTACTAATAGACACTGTAACATAAGCATTCCTTCTACTAATAGTCACTGTAACATAATTATTCCTTCTACTAATAGTCACTGTAACATAAGCATTCATCCTACTAATAGTCACTGTAACATAAGCATTCTTTCTACTAATAGTCACTGTAACATAAGTATTCCTTCTACTAATAGTCACTGTAACATAAGCATTCCTTCTACTAATAGTCACTGTAACATAAGCATTCCATCTACTAATAGTCACTGTAACATAAGCATTTCATCTACTAATAGTCACTGTAATATAAGCATTCTTTCTACTAATAGTCACTATAACATAAGCATTCCTTCTACTAATAGTCACTGTAACATAGGCATTCCTTCTACTAATAGTCAGTATAACATAAACATTCCTTCTACTAATAGTCACTGTAACATAAGCATTCTTTCTACTAATAGTCACTGTAACATAAGCATTCCTTCTACTAATAGTCACTGTAACATAAACATTCCTTCTACTAATAGTCACTGTAACATAAGCATTCATCCTACTAATAGTCACTGTAACATAAGCATTCCTTCTACTAATAGTCACTGTAACATAAGCATTCCATCTACTAATAGTCACTGTAACATAAGCATTTCATCTACTAATAGTCACTGTAATATAAGCATTCTTTCTACTAATAGTCACTATAACATAAGCATTCCTTCTACTAATAGTCACTGTAACATAGGCATTCCTTCTACTAATAGTCAGTATAACATAAACATTCCTTCTACTAATAGTCACTGTAACATAAGCATTCTTTCTACTAATAGTCACTGTAACATAAGCATTCCTTCTCCTACGAATAGTCACTGTAACATAAGCATTCCTTCTACTAATAGTCACTGTAACATAAGCATTCCTTCTCCTACTAATAGTCACTGTAACATAAGCATTCCTTCTACTAATAGTCACTGTAACATAAGCATTCCTTCTACTAAATAGTCACTGTAACATAAGCATTCCTTCTACTAATAGTCACTGTAACATAAGCATTCCTTCTACTAATAGTCACTGTAACATAAGCATTCCTTCTCCTACTAATAGTCACTGTAACATAAGCATTCCTTCTACTAATAGTCACTGTAACATAAGCATTCCTTCTACTAATAGTCACTCTAACATAAGCATTCCTTCTACTAATAGTCACTGTAACATAAGCATTCCTTCTAATAATAGTCACTGTAACATAAGCATTCCTTCTACTAATAGTCACTGTAACATAAGCATTCCTTCTACTAATAGTCACTGTAATATATGCATTCCTTCTACTAACAGTCACTATTACATAAGCATTCCTTCTACTAATAGTCACTGTAACATAAGCATTCCTTCTACTAATAGACACTGTAACATAAGCATTCCTTCTACTAATAGTCACTGTAACATAAGCATTCCTTCTACTAATAGTCACTGTAACATAAGCATTCCTTCTACTAAATAGTCACTGTAACATAAACATTCCTTCTACTAATAGTCACTGTAACATAAGCATTCATCCTACTAATAGTCACTGTAACATAAGCATTCCTTCTACTAATAGTCACTGTAACATAAGCATTCCATCTACTAATAGTCACTGTAACATAAGCATTTCATCTACTAATAGTCACTGTAATATAAGCATTCTTTCTACTAATAGTCACTGTAACATAAGCATTCCTTCTACTAATAGTCACTGTAACATAAGCATTCCTTCTACTAAATAGTCACTGTAACATAAGCATTCCTTCTCCTACTAATAGTCACTGTAACATAAGCATTCCTTCTACTAATAGTCACTGTAACATAAGCATTCCTTCTACTAATAGTCACTTTAACATAAGCATTCCTTCTACTAATAGTCACTATAACATAAGCATTCCTTCTACTAATAGTCACTGTAACATAGGCATTCCTTCTACTAATAGTCAGTATAACATAAACATTCCTTCTACTAATAGTCACTGTAACATAAGCATTCTTTCTACTAATAGTCACTGTAACATAAGCATTCCTTCTCCTACGAATAGTCACTGTAACATAAGCATTCCTTCTACTAATAGTCACTGTAACATAAGCATTCCTTCTCCTACTAATAGTCACTGTAACATAAGCATTCCTTCTACTAATAGTCACTGTAACATAAGCATTCCTTCTTCTAAATAGTCACTGTAACATAAGCATTCCTTCTACTAATAGTCACTGTAACATAAGCATTCCTTCTACTAATAGTCACTGTAACATAAGCATTCCTTCTCCTACTAATAGTCACTGTAACATAAGCATTCCTTCTACTAATAGTCACTGTAACATAAGCATTCCTTCTACTAATAGTCACTCTAACATAAGCATTCCTTCTACTAATAGTCACTGTAACATAAGCATTCCTTCTAATAATAGTCACTGTAAAATAAGCATTCCTTCTACTAATAGTCACTGTAACATAAGCATTCCTTCTACTAATAGTCACTGTAATATATGCATTCCTTCTACTAACAGTCACTATTACATAAGCATTCCTTCTACTAATAGTCACTGTAACATAAGCATTCCTTCTACTAATAGACACTGTAACATAAGCATTCCTTCTACTAATAGTCACTGTAACATAAGCATTCCTTCTACTAATAGTCACTGTAACATAAGCATTCCTTCTACTAATAGTCACTATAACATAAGCATTCCTTTTACTAATAGTCACTATAACATAAGCATTCCTTCTACTAATAGTCACTGTAACATAGGCATTCCTTCTACTAATAGTCAGTATAACATAAGCATTCCTTCTACTAATAGTCACTGTAACATAAGCATTCCTTCTACTAATAGTCACTGTAACATAAGCATTCCTTCTACTAATAGTCACTGTAACATAAGCATTCCTTCTACTAATAGTCACTATAACATAAGCATTCCTTCTACTAATTGTCACTGTAACATAAGCATTCCTTCTACTAATAGTCACTGTAACATAGGCATTCCTTCTACTAATAGTCACTATAACATAAGCATTCCTTCTACTAATAGTCACTGTAATATATGCATTCCTTCTACTAACAGTCACTATTACATAAGCATTCCTTCTACTAATAGTCACTGTAACATAAGCATTCCTTCTACTAATAGACACTGTAACATAAGCATTCCTTCTACTAATAGTCACTGTAACATAAGCATTCCTTCTACTAATAGTCACTGTAACATAAGCATTCCTTCTACTAATAGTCACTATAACATAAGCATTCCTTCTACTAATAGTCACTATAACATAAGCATTCCTTCTACTAATAGTCACTGTAACATAGGCATTCCTTCTACTAATAGTCAGTATAACATAAGCATTCCTTCTACTAATAGTCACTGTAACATAAGCATTCCTTCTACTAATAGTCACTGTAACATAAGCATTCCTTCTACTAATAGTCACTGTAACATAAGCATTCCTTCTACTAATAGTCACTGTAACATAGGCATTCCTTCTACTAATAGTCACTATAACATAAGCATTCCTTCTTCTAATAGTCACTGTAACATAAGCATTCCATCTACTAATAGTCACTGTAACATAAGCATTCCATCTACTAATAGTCACTGTAACAATAAGCATTCTTTCTACTAATAGTCACTGTAACATAAGCATTCCTTCTCCTACTAATAGTCACTGTAACATAAGCATTCCTTCTACTAATAGTCACTGTAACATAAGCATTCCTTCTATTAATAGTCACTGTAACATAAGCATTCCTTCTACTAATAGTCACTGTAATATAAGCATTCATCCTACTAATAGTCACTGTGACATAAGCATTCCTTCTACTAATAGTCACTGTAACATAAGCATTCCATCTACTAATAGTCACTGTAACATAAGCATTCCATCTACTAATAGTCACTGTAACATAAGCATTCTTTCTACTAATAGTCACTGTAACATAAGCATTCCTTCTCCTACTAATAGTCACTGTAACATAAGCATTCCTTCTACTAATAGTCACTGTAACATAAGCATTCCTTCTACTAAATAGTCACTGTAACATAAGCATTCCTTCTACTAATAGTCACTGTAACATAAGCATTCCTTCTACTAATAGTCACTGTAACATAAGCATTCCTTCTACTAATAGTCACTGTAACATAAGCATTCCATCTACTAATAGTCACTGTAACATAAGCATTCTTTCTACTAATAGTCACTATAACATAAGCATTCCTTCTACTAATAGTCACTGTAACATAGGCATTCCTTCTACTAATAGTCAGTATAACATAAACATTCCTTCTACTAATAGTCACTGTAACATAAGCATTCTTTCTACTAATAGTCACTGTAACATAAGCATTCCTTCTCCTACGAATAGTCACTGTAACATAAGCATTCCTTCTACTAATAGTCACTGTAACATAAGCATTCCTTCTCCTACTAATAGTCACTGTAACATAAGCATTCCTTCTACTAATAGTCACTGTAACATAAGCATTCCTTCTACTAAATAGTCACTGTAACATAAGCATTCCATCTACTAATAGTCACTGTAACATAAGCATTCCATCTACTAATAGTCACTGTAACATAAGCATTCCATCTACTAATAGTCACTGTAACATAAGCATTCCATCTACTAATAGTCACTGTAACATAAGCATTCTTTCTACTAATAGTCACTGTAACATAAGCATTCCTTCTCCTACTAATAGTCACTGTAACATAAGCATTCCTTCTACTAATAGTCACTGTAACATAAGCATTCCTTCTACTAATAGTCACTGTAACATAAGCATTCCTTCTACTAATAGTCACTGTAACATAAGCATTCCTTCTACTAATAGTCACTATAACATAAGCATTCCTTTTACTAATAGTCACTATAACATAAGCATTCCTTCTACTAATAGTCACTGTAACATAGGCATTCCTTCTACTAATAGTCAGTATAACATAAGCATTCCTTCTACTAATAGTCACTGTAACATAAGCATTCCTTCTACTAATAGTCACTGTAACATAAGCATTCCTTCTACTAATAGTCACTGTAACATAAGCATTCCTTCTACTAATAGTCACTATAACATAAGCATTCCTTCTACTAATTGTCACTGTAACATAAGCATTCCTTCTACTAATAGTCACTGTAACATAGGCATTCCTTCTACTAATAGTCACTATAACATAAGCATTCCTTCTACTAATAGTCACTGTAATATTCGCATTCCTTCTACTAACAGTCACTATTACATAAGCATTCCTTCTACTAATAGTCACTGTAACATAAGCATTCCTTCTACTAATAGACACTGTAACATAAGCATTCCTTCTACTAATAGTCACTGTAACATAAGCATTCCATCTACTAATAGTCACTGTAACAATAAGCATTCTTTCTACTAATAGTCACTGTAACATAAGCATTCCTTCTCCTACTAATAGTCACTGTAACATAAGCATTCCTTCTACTAATAGTCACTGTAACATAAGCATTCCTTCTATTAATAGTCACTGTAACATAAGCATTCCTTCTACTAATAGTCACTGTAATATAAGCATTCATCCTACTAATAGTCACTGTGACATAAGCATTCCTTCTACTAATAGTCACTGTAACATAAGCATTCCATCTACTAATAGTCACTGTAACATAAGCATTCCATCTACTAATAGTCACTGTAACATAAGCATTCTTTCTACTAATAGTCACTGTAACATAAGCATTCCTTCTCCTACTAATAGTCACTGTAACATAAGCATTCCTTCTACTAATAGTCACTGTAACATAAGCATTCCTTCTACTAAATAGTCACTGTAACATAAGCATTCCTTCTACTAATAGTCACTGTAACATAAGCATTCCTTCTACTAATAGTCACTGTAACATAAGCATTCCTTCTACTAATAGTCACTGTAACATAAGCATTCCATCTACTAATAGTCACTGTAACATAAGCATTCTTTCTACTAATAGTCACTATAACATAAGCATTCCTTCTACTAATAGTCACTGTAACATAGGCATTCCTTCTACTAATAGTCAGTATAACATAAACATTCCTTCTACTAATAGTCACTGTAACATAAGCATTCTTTCTACTAATAGTCACTGTAACATAAGCATTCCTTCTCCTACGAATAGTCACTGTAACATAAGCATTCCTTCTACTAATAGTCACTGTAACATAAGCATTCCTTCTCCTACTAATAGTCACTGTAACATAAGCATTCCTTCTACTAATAGTCACTGTAACATAAGCATTCCTTCTACTAAATAGTCACTGTAACATAAGCATTCCTTCTACTAATAGTCACTGTAACATAAGCATTCCATCTACTAATAGTCACTGTAACATAAGCATTCCATCTACTAATAGTCACTGTAACATAAGCATTCCATCTACTAATAGTCACTGTAACATAAGCATTCCTTCTACTAATAGTCACTGTAACATAAGCATTCCATCTACTAATAGTCACTGTAACATAAGCATTCCATCTACTAATAGTCACTGTAACATAAGCATTCCTTCTACTAATAGTCACTATAACATAAGCATTCCTTCTACTAATAGTCACTGTAACATAAGCATTCCTTCTACTAATAGTCACTGTAACATAAGCATTCCTTCTACTAATAGTCACTAAAACATAAGCATTCCTTCTACTAATAGTCACTATAACATAAGCATTCCTTCTACTAATAGTCACTGTAACATAAGCATTCCTTCTACTAATAGTCACTGTAACATAGGCATTCCTTCTACTAATAGTCACTATAACATAAGCATTCCTTCTTCTAATAGTCACTGTAACATAAGCATTCCATCTACTAATAGTCACTGTAACATAAGCATTCCATCTACTAATAGTCACTGTAACATAAGCATTCTTTCTACTAATAGTCACTGTAACATAAGCATTCCTTCTCCTACTAATAGTCACTGTAACATAAGCATTCCTTCTACTAATAGTCACTGTAACATAAGCATTCCTTCTACTAATAGTCACTGTAACATAAGCATTCCTTCTACTAATAGTCACTGTAATATAAGCATTCATCCTACTAATAGTCACTGTGACATAAGCATTCCTTCTACTAATAGTCACTGTAACATAAGCATTCCATCTACTAATAGTCACTGTAACATAAGCATTCCATCTACTAATAGTCACTGTAACATAAGCATTCTTTCTACTAATAGTCACTGTAACATAAGCATTCCTTCTCCTACTAATAGTCACTGTAACATAAGCATTCCTTCTACTAATAGTCACTGTAACATAAGCATTCCTTCTACTAATAGTCACTGTAACATAAGCATTCCATCTACTAATAGTCACTGTAACATAAGCATTCTTTCTACTAATAGTCACTATAACATAAGCATTCCTTCTACTAATAGTCACTGTAACATAGGCATTCCTTCTACTAATAGTCAGTATAACATAAACATTCCTTCTACTAATAGTCACTGTAACATAAGCATTCTTTCTACTAATAGTCACTGTAACATAAGCATTCCTTCTCCTACGAATAGTCACTGTAACATAAGCATTCCTTCTACTAATAGTCACTGTAACATAAGCATTCCTTCTCCTACTAATAGTCACTGTAACATAAGCATTCCTTCTACTAATAGTCACTGTAACATAAGCATTCTTTCTACTAATAGTCACTGTAACATAAGCATTCCTTCTCCTACGAATAGTCACTGTAACATAAGCATTCCTTCTACTAATAGTCACTGTAACATAAGCATTCCTTCTCCTACTAATAGTCACTGTAACATAAGCATTCCTTCTACTAATAGTCACTGTAACATAAGCATTCCTTCTACTAAATAGTCACTGTAACATAAGCATTCCTTCTACTAATAGTCACTGTAACATAAGCATTCCTTCTACTAATAGTCACTGTAACATAAGCATTCCTTCTCCTACTAATAGTCACTGTAACATAAGCATTCCTTCTACTAATAGTCACTGTAACATAAGCTTTCCTTCTACTAATAGTCACTCTAACATAAGCATTCCTTCTACTAATAGTCACTGTAACATAAGCATTCCTTCTAATAATAGTCACTGTAACATAAGCATTCTTTCTCCTACGAATAGTCACTGTAACATAAGCATTCCTTCTACTAATAGTCACTATAACATAAGCATTCCTTCTACTAATAGTCACTGTAACATAGGCATTCCTTCTACTAATAGTCAGTATAACATAAGCATTCCTTCTACTAATAGTCACTGTAACATAAGCATTCCTTCTACTAATAGTCACTGTAACATAAGCATTCCTTCTACTAATAGTCACTGTAACATAAGCATTCATTCTACTAATAGTCACTATAACATAAGCATTCCTTCTACTAATAGTCACTGTAACATAAGCATTCCTTCTACTAATAGTCACTGTAACATAGGCATTCCTTCTACTAATAGTCACTATAACATAAGCATTCCTTCTACTAACAGTCACTGTAACATAGGCATTCCTTCTACTAATAGTCACTATAACATAAGCATTCCTTCTACTAATAGACACTGTAACATAAGCATTCCTTCTACTAATAGTCACTGTAACATAATTATTCCTTCTACTAATAGTCACTGTAACATAAGCATTCATCCTACTAATAGTCACTGTAACATAAGCATTCTTTCTACTAATAGTCACTGTAACATAAGTATTCCTTCTACTAATAGTCACTGTAACATAAGCATTCCTTCTACTAATAGACACTGTAACATAAGCATTCCTTCTACTAATAGTCACTGTAACATAAACATTCCTTCTACTAATAGTCACTGTAACATAAGCATTCATCCTACTAATAGTCACTGTAACATAAGCATTCCTTCTACTAATAGTCACTGTAACATAAGCATTCCATCTACTAATAGTCACTGTAACATAAGCATTTCATCTACTAATAGTCACTGTAATATAAGCATTCTTTCTACTAATAGTCACTGTAACATAAGCATTCCTTCTACTAATAGTCACTGTAACATAAGCATTCCTTCTACTAAATAGTCACTGTAACATAAGCATTCCTTCTCCTACTAATAGTCACTGTAACATAAGCATTCCTTCTACTAATAGTCACTGTAACATAAGCATTCCTTCTACTAATAGTCACTTTAACATAAGCATTCCTTCTACTAATAGTCACTATAACATAAGCATTCCTTCTACTAATAGTCACTGTAACATAGGCATTCCTTCTACTAATAGTCAGTATAACATAAACATTCCTTCTACTAATAGTCACTGTAACATAAGCATTCTTTCTACTAATAGTCACTGTAACATAAGCATTCCTTCTCCTACGAATAGTCACTGTAACATAAGCATTCCTTCTACTAATAGTCACTGTAACATAAGCATTCCTTCTCCTACTAATAGTCACTGTAACATAAGCATTCCTTCTACTAATAGTCACTGTAACATAAGCATTCCTTCTTCTAAATAGTCACTGTAACATAAGCATTCCTTCTACTAATAGTCACTGTAACATAAGCATTCCTTCTACTAATAGTCACTGTAACATAAGCATTCCTTCTCCTACTAATAGTCACTGTAACATAAGCATTCCTTCTACTAATAGTCACTGTAACATAAGCATTCCTTCTACTAATAGTCACTGTAACATAAGCATTCCTTCTACTAATAGTCACTGTAACATAAGCATTCCTTCTAATAATAGTCACTGTAACATAAGCATTCCTTCTACTAATAGTCACTGTAACATAAGCATTCCTTCTACTAATAGTCACTGTAATATATGCATTCCTTCTACTAACAGTCACTATTACATAAGCATTCCTTCTACTAATAGTCACTGTAACATAAGCATTCCTTCTACTAATAGACACTGTAACATAAGCATTCCTTCTACTAATAGTCACTGTAACATAAGCATTCCTTCTACTAATAGTCACTGTAACATAAGCATTCCTTCTACTAATAGTCACTATAACATAAGCATTCCTTTTACTAATAGTCACTATAACATAAGCATTCCTTCTACTAATAGTCACTGTAACATAGGCATTCCTTCTACTAATAGTCAGTATAACATAAGCATTCCTTCTACTAATAGTCACTGTAACATAAGCATTCCTTCTACTAATAGTCACTGTAACATAAGCATTCCTTCTACTAATAGTCACTGTAACATAAGCATTCCTTCTACTAATAGTCACTATAACATAAGCATTCCTTCTACTAATTGTCACTGTAACATAAGCATTCCTTCTACTAATAGTCACTGTAACATAGGCATTCCTTCTACTAATAGTCACTATAACATAAGCATTCCTTCTACTAATAGTCACTGTAATATATGCATTCCTTCTACTAACAGTCACTATTACATAAGCATTCCTTCTACTAATAGTCACTGTAACATAAGCATTCCTTCTACTAATAGACACTGTAACATAAGCATTCCTTCTACTAATAGTCACTGTAACATAAGCATTCCTTCTACTAATAGTCACTGTAACATAAGCATTCCTTCTACTAATAGTCACTGTAACATAGGCATTCCTTCTACTAATAGTCAGTATAACATAAGCATTCCTTCTACTAATAGTCACTGTAACATAAGCATTCCTTCTACTAATAGTCACTGTAACATAAGCATTCCTTCTACTAATAGTCACTGTAACATAAGCATTCCTTCTACTAATAGTCACTGTAACATAGGCATTCCTTCTACTAATAGTCACTATAACATAAGCATTCCTTCTTCTAATAGTCACTGTAACATAAGCATTCCATCTACTAATAGTCACTGTAACATAAGCATTCCATCTACTAATAGTCACTGTAACAATAAGCATTCTTTCTACTAATAGTCACTGTAACATAAGCATTCCTTCTCCTACTAATAGTCACTGTAACATAAGCATTCCTTCTACTAATAGTCACTGTAACATAAGCATTCCTTCTATTAATAGTCACTGTAACATAAGCATTCCTTCTACTAATAGTCACTGTAATATAAGCATTCATCCTACTAATAGTCACTGTGACATAAGCATTCCTTCTACTAATAGTCACTGTAACATAAGCATTCCATCTACTAATAGTCACTGTAACATAAGCATTCCATCTACTAATAGTCACTGTAACATAAGCATTCTTTCTACTAATAGTCACTGTAACATAAGCATTCCTTCTCCTACTAATAGTCACTGTAACATAAGCATTCCTTCTACTAATAGTCACTGTAACATAAGCATTCCTTCTACTAAATAGTCACTGTAACATAAGCATTCCTTCTACTAATAGTCACTGTAACATAAGCATTCCTTCTACTAATAGTCACTGTAACATAAGCATTCCTTCTACTAATAGTCACTGTAACATAAGCATTCCATCTACTAATAGTCACTGTAACATAAGCATTCTTTCTACTAATAGTCACTATAACATAAGCATTCCTTCTACTAATAGTCACTGTAACATAGGCATTCCTTCTACTAATAGTCAGTATAACATAAACATTCCTTCTACTAATAGTCACTGTAACATAAGCATTCTTTCTACTAATAGTCACTGTAACATAAGCATTCCTTCTCCTACGAATAGTCACTGTAACATAAGCATTCCTTCTACTAATAGTCACTGTAACATAAGCATTCCTTCTCCTACTAATAGTCACTGTAACATAAGCATTCCTTCTACTAATAGTCACTGTAACATAAGCATTCCTTCTACTAAATAGTCACTGTAACATAAGCATTCCTTCTACTAATAGTCACTGTAACATAAGCATTCCATCTACTAATAGTCACTGTAACATAAGCATTCCATCTACTAATAGTCACTGTAACATAAGCATTCCATCTACTAATAGTCACTGTAACATAAGCATTCCTTCTACTAATAGTCACTGTAACATAAGCATTCCATCTACTAATAGTCACTGTAACATAAGCATTCCATCTACTAATAGTCACTGTAACATAAGCATTCCTTCTACTAATAGTCACTATAACATAAGCATTCCTTCTACTAATAGTCACTGTAACATAAGCATTCCTTCTACTAATAGTCACTGTAACATAAGCATTCCTTCTACTAATAGTCACTAAAACATAAGCATTCCTTCTACTAATAGTCACTATAACATAAGCATTCCTTCTACTAATAGTCACTGTAACATAAGCATTCCTTCTACTAATAGTCACTGTAACATAGGCATTCCTTCTACTAATAGTCACTATAACATAAGCATTCCTTCTTCTAATAGTCACTGTAACATAAGCATTCCATCTACTAATAGTCACTGTAACATAAGCATTCCATCTACTAATAGTCACTGTAACATAAGCATTCTTTCTACTAATAGTCACTGTAACATAAGCATTCCTTCTCCTACTAATAGTCACTGTAACATAAGCATTCCTTCTACTAATAGTCACTGTAACATAAGCATTCCTTCTACTAATAGTCACTGTAACATAAGCATTCCTTCTACTAATAGTCACTGTAATATAAGCATTCATCCTACTAATAGTCACTGTGACATAAGCATTCCTTCTACTAATAGTCACTGTAACATAAGCATTCCATCTACTAATAGTCACTGTAACATAAGCATTCCATCTACTAATAGTCACTGTAACATAAGCATTCTTTCTACTAATAGTCACTGTAACATAAGCATTCCTTCTCCTACTAATAGTCACTGTAACATAAGCATTCCTTCTACTAATAGTCACTGTAACATAAGCATTCCTTCTACTAAATAGTCACTGTAACATAAGCATTCCTTCTACTAATAGTCACTGTAACATAAGCATTCCTTCTACTAATAGTCACTGTAACATAAGCATTCCTTCTACTAATAGTCACTGTAACATAAGCATTCCATCTACTAATAGTCACTGTAACATAAGCATTCTTTCTACTAATAGTCACTATAACATAAGCATTCCTTCTACTAATAGTCACTGTAACATAGGCATTCCTTCTACTAATAGTCAGTATAACATAAACATTCCTTCTACTAATAGTCACTGTAACATAAGCATTCTTTCTACTAATAGTCACTGTAACATAAGCATTCCTTCTCCTACGAATAGTCACTGTAACATAAGCATTCCTTCTACTAATAGTCACTGTAACATAAGCATTCCTTCTCCTACTAATAGTCACTGTAACATAAGCATTCCTTCTACTAATAGTCACTGTAACATAAGCATTCCTTCTACTAAATAGTCACTGTAACATAAGCATTCCTTCTACTAATAGTCACTGTAACATAAGCATTCCTTCTACTAATAGTCACTGTAACATAAGCATTCCTTCTCCTACTAATAGTCACTGTAACATAAGCATTCCTTCTACTAATAGTCACTGTAACATAAGCTTTCCTTCTACTAATAGTCACTCTAACATAAGCATTCCTTCTACTAATAGTCACTGTAACATAAGCATTCCTTCTAATAATAGTCACTGTAACATAAGCATTCTTTCTCCTACGAATAGTCACTATAACATAAGCATTCCTTCTACTAATAGTCACTGTAACATAAGCATTCCTTCTACTAATAGTCACTGTAACATAAGCATTCCTTCTACTAATAGTCACTAAAACATAAGCATTCCTTCTACTAATAGTCACTATAACATAAGCATTCCTTCTACTAATAGTCACTGTAACATAAGCATTCCTTCTACTAATAGTCACTGTAACATAGGCATTCCTTCTACTAATAGTCACTATAACATAAGCATTCCTTCTTCTAATAGTCACTGTAACATAAGCATTCCATCTACTAATAGTCACTGTAACATAAGCATTCCATCTACTAATAGTCACTGTAACATAAGCATTCTTTCTACTAATAGTCACTGTAACATAAGCATTCCTTCTCCTACTAATAGTCACTGTAACATAAGCATTCCTTCTACTAATAGTCACTGTAACATAAGCATTCCTTCTACTAATAGTCACTGTAACATAAGCATTCCTTCTACTAATAGTCACTGTAATATAAGCATTCATCCTACTAATAGTCACTGTGACATAAGCATTCCTTCTACTAATAGTCACTGTAACATAAGCATTCCATCTACTAATAGTCACTGTAACATAAGCATTCCATCTACTAATAGTCACTGTAACATAAGCATTCTTTCTACTAATAGTCACTGTAACATAAGCATTCCTTCTCCTACTAATAGTCACTGTAACATAAGCATTCCTTCTACTAATAGTCACTGTAACATAAGCATTCCTTCTACTAAATAGTCACTGTAACATAAGCATTCCTTCTACTAATAGTCACTGTAACATAAGCATTCCTTCTACTAATAGTCACTGTAACATAAGCATTCCTTCTACTAATAGTCACTGTAACATAAGCATTCCATCTACTAATAGTCACTGTAACATAAGCATTCTTTCTACTAATAGTCACTATAACATAAGCATTCCTTCTACTAATAGTCACTGTAACATAGGCATTCCTTCTACTAATAGTCAGTATAACATAAACATTCCTTCTACTAATAGTCACTGTAACATAAGCATTCTTTCTACTAATAGTCACTGTAACATAAGCATTCCTTCTCCTACGAATAGTCACTGTAACATAAGCATTCCTTCTACTAATAGTCACTGTAACATAAGCATTCCTTCTCCTACTAATAGTCACTGTAACATAAGCATTCCTTCTACTAATAGTCACTGTAACATAAGCATTCCTTCTACTAAATAGTCACTGTAACATAAGCATTCCTTCTACTAATAGTCACTGTAACATAAGCATTCCTTCTACTAATAGTCACTGTAACATAAGCATTCCTTCTCCTACTAATAGTCACTGTAACATAAGCATTCCTTCTACTAATAGTCACTGTAACATAAGCTTTCCTTCTACTAATAGTCACTCTAACATAAGCATTCCTTCTACTAATAGTCACTGTAACATAAGCATTCCTTCTAATAATAGTCACTGTAACATAAGCATTCTTTCTCCTACGAATAGTCACTGTAACATAAGCATTCCTTCTACTAATAGTCACTATAACATAAGCATTCCTTCTACTAATAGTCACTGTAACATAGGCATTCCTTCTACTAATAGTCAGTATAACATAAGCATTCCTTCTACTAATAGTCACTGTAACATAAGCATTCCTTCTACTAATAGTCACTGTAACATAAGCATTCCTTCTACTAATAGTCACTGTAACATAAGCATTCATTCTACTAATAGTCACTATAACATAAGCATTCCTTCTACTAATAGTCACTGTAACATAAGCATTCCTTCTACTAATAGTCACTGTAACATAGGCATTCCTTCTACTAATAGTCACTATAACATAAGCATTCCTTCTACTAACAGTCACTGTAACATAGGCATTCCTTCTACTAATAGTCTTTATAACATAAGCATTCCTTCTACTAATAGACACTGTAACATAAGCATTCCTTCTACTAATAGTCACTGTAACATAATTATTCCTTCTACTAATAGTCACTGTAACATAAGCATTCATCCTACTAATAGTCACTGTAACATAAGCATTCTTTCTACTAATAGTCACTGTAACATAAGTATTCCTTCTACTAATAGTCACTGTAACATAAGCATTCCTTCTACTAATAGACACTGTAACATAAGCATTCCTTCTACTAATAGTCACTGTAACATAAACATTCCTTCTACTAATAGTCACTGTAACATAAGCATTCATCCTACTAATAGTCACTGTAACATAAGCATTCCTTCTACTAATAGTCACTGTAACATAAGCATTCCATCTACTAATAGTCACTGTAACATAAGCATTTCATCTACTAATAGTCACTGTAATATAAGCATTCTTTCTACTAATAGTCACTGTCACATAAGCATTCCTTCTACTAATAGTCACTGTAACATAAGCATTCCTTCTACTAATAGTCACTATAACATAAGCATTCCTTCTACTAATAGTCACTGTAACATAAGCATTCCATCTACTAATAGTCACTGTAACATAAGCATTCTTTCTACTAATAGTCACTGTAACATAAGCATTCCTTCTCCTACTAATAGTCACTGTAACATAAGCATTCCTTCTACTAATAGTCACTGTAACATAAGCATTCCTTCTACTAATAGTCACTGTAACATAAGCATTCCTTCTACTAATAGTCACTGTAACATAAGCATTCCATCTACTAATAGTCACTGCAACATAAGCATTCTTTCTACTAATAGTCACTATAACATAAGCATTCCTTCTACTAATAGTCACTGTAACATAGGCATTCCTTCTACTAATAGTCAGTATAACATAAACATTCCTTCTACTAATAGTCACTGTAACATAAGCATTCTTTCTACTAATAGTCACTGTAACATAAGCATTCCTTCTCCTACGAATAGTCACTGTAACATAAGCATTCCTTCTACTAATAGTCACTGTAACATAAGCATTCCTTCTCCTACTAATAGTCACTGTAACATAAGCATTCCTTCTACTAATAGTCACTGTAACATAAGCATTCCTTCTACTAAATAGTCACTGTAACATAAGCATTCCTTCTACTAATAGTCACTGTAACATAAGCATTCCTTCTACTAATAGTCACTGTAACATAAGCATTCCTTCTCCTACTAATAGTCACTGTAACATGAGCATTCCTTCTACTAACAGTCACTGTAACATAGGCATTCCTTCTACTAATAGTCACTATAACATAAGCATTCCTTCTACTAATAGACACTGTAACATAAGCATTCCTTCTACTAATAGTCACTGTAACATAATTATTCCTTCTACTAATAGTCACTGTAACATAAGCATTCATCCTACTAATAGTCACTGTAACATAAGCATTCTTTCTACTAATAGTCACTGTAACATAAGTATTCCTTCTACTAATAGTCACTGTAACATAAGCATTCCTTCTACTAATAGACACTGTAACATAAGCATTCCTTCTACTAATAGTCACTGTAACATAAACATTCCTTCTACTAATAGTCACTGTAACATAAGCATTCATCCTACTAATAGTCACTGTAACATAAGCATTCCTTCTACTAATAGTCACTGTAACATAAGCATTCCTTCTACTAATAGTCACTGTAATATATGCATTCCTTCTACTAACAGTCACTATTACATAAGCATTCCTTCTACTAATAGTCACTGTAACATAAGCATTCCTTCTACTAATAGACACTGTAACATAAGCATTCCTTCTACTAATAGTCACTGTAACATAAGCATTCCTTCTACTAATAGTCACTGTAACATAAGCATTCCTTCTACTAATAGTCACTATAACATAAGCATTCCTTTTACTAATAGTCACTATAACATAAGCATTCCTTCTACTAATAGTCACTGTAACATAGGCATTCCTTCTACTAATAGTCAGTATAACATAAGCATTCCTTCTACTAATAGTCACTGTAACATAAGCATTCCTTCTACTAATAGTCACTGTAACATAAGCATTCCTTCTACTAATAGTCACTGTAACATAAGCATTCCTTCTACTAATAGTCACTATAACATAAGCATTCCTTCTACTAATTGTCACTGTAACATAAGCATTCCTTCTACTAATAGTCACTGTAACATAGGCATTCCTTCTACTAATAGTCACTATAACATAAGCATTCCTTCTACTAATAGTCACTGTAATATATGCATTCCTTCTACTAACAGTCACTATTACATAAGCATTCCTTCTACTAATAGTCACTGTAACATAAGCATTCCTTCTACTAATAGTCACTGTAACATAGGCATTCCTTCTACTAATAGTCACTATAACATAAGCATTCCTTCTTCTAATAGTCACTGTAACATAAGCATTCCATCTACTAATAGTCACTGTAACATAAGCATTCCATCTACTAATAGTCACTGTAACATAAGCATTCTTTCTACTAATAGTCACTGTAACATAAGCATTCCTTCTCCTACTAATAGTCACTGTAACATAAGCATTCCTTCTACTAATAGTCACTGTAACATAAGCATTCCTTCTACTAATAGTCACTGTAACATAAGCATTCCTTCTACTAATAGTCACTGTAATATAAGCATTCATCCTACTAATAGTCACTGTGACATAAGCATTCCTTCTACTAATAGTCACTGTAACATAAGCATTCCATCTACTAATAGTCACTGTAACATAAGCATTCCATCTACTAATAGTCACTGTAACATAAGCATTCTTTCTACTAATAGTCACTGTAACATAAGCATTCCTTCTCCTTCTAATAGTCACTGTAACATAAGCATTCCTTCTACTAATAGTCACTGTAACATAAGCATTCCTTCTACTAAATAGTCACTGTAACATAAGCATTCCTTCTACTAATAGTCACTGTAACATAAGCATTCCTTCTACTAATAGTCACTGTAACATAAGCATTCCTTCTACTAATAGTCACTGTAACATAAGCATTCCTTCACCTACTAATAGTCACTGTAACATAAGCATTCCTTCTACTAATAGTCACTGTAACATAAGCATTCCTTCTACTAATAGTCACTCTAACATAAGCATTCCTTCTACTAATAGTCACTGTAACATAAGCATTCCTTCTAGTAATAGTCACTGTAACATAAGCATTCTTTCTCCTACGAATAGTCACTGTAACATAAGCATTCCTTCTACTAATAGTCACTATAACATAAGCATTCCTTCTACTAATAGTCACTGTAACATAGGCATTCCTTCTACTAATAGTCAGTATAACATAAGCATTCCTTCTACTAATAGTCACTGTAACATAAGCATTCCTTCTACTAATAGTCACTGTAACATAAGCATTCCTTCTACTAATAGTCACTGTAACATAAGCATTCATTCTACTAATAGTCACTATAACATAAGCATTCCTTCTACTAATAGTCACTGTAACATAAGCATTCCTTCTACTAATAGTCACTGTAACATAAGCATTCTTTCTCCTACGAATAGTCACTGTAACATAAGCATTCCTTCTACTAATAGTCACTATAACATAAGCATTCCTTCTACTAATAGTCACTGTAACATAGGCATTCCTTCTACTAATAGTCACTATAACATAAGCATTCCTTCTACTAACAGTCACTGTAACATAGGCATTCCTTCTACTAATAGTCACTATAACATAAGCATTCCTTCTACTAATAGACACTGTAACATAAGCATTCCTTCTACTAATAGTCACTGTAACATAATTATTCCTTCTACTAATAGTCACTGTAACATAAGCATTCATCCTACTAATAGTCACTGTAACATAAGCATTCTTTCTACTAATAGTCACTGTAACATAAGTATTCCTTCTACTAATAGTCACTGTAACATAAGCATTCCTTCTACTAATAGACACTGTAACATAAGCATTCCTTCTACTAATAGTCACTATAACATAAGCATTCCTTCTACTAATAGTCACTGTAACATAGGCATTCCTTCTACTAATAGTCAGTATAACATAAGCATTCCTTCTACTAATAGTCACTGTAACATAAGCATTCCTTCTACTAATAGTCACTGTAACATAAGCATTCCTTCTACTAATAGTCACTGTAACATAGGCATTCCTTCTACTAATAGTCACTATAACATAAGCATTCCTTCTTCTAATAGTCACTGTAACATAAGCATTCCATCTACTAATAGTCACTGTAACATAAGCATTCCATCTACTAATAGTCACTGTAACATAAGCATTCTTTCTACTAATAGTCACTGTAACATAAGCATTCCTTCTCCTACTAATAGTCACTGTAACATAAGCATTCCTTCTACTACTAGTCACTGTAACATAAGCATTCCTTCTACTAATAGTCACTGTAACATAAGCATTCCTTCTACTAATAGTCACTGTAACATAAGCATTCATTCTACTAATAGTCACTATAACATAAGCATTCCTTCTACTAATAGTCACTGTAACATAAGCATTCCTTCTACTAATAGTCACTGTAACATAGGCATTCCTTCTACTAATAGTCACTATAACATAAGCATTCCTTCTACTAACAGTCACTGTAACATAGGCATTCCTTCTACTAATAGTCTTTATAACATAAGCATTCCTTCTACTAATAGACACTGTAACATAAGCATTCCTTCTACTAATAGTCACTGTAACATAATTATTCCTTCTACTAATAGTCACTGTAACATAAGCATTCATCCTACTAATAGTCACTGTAACATAAGCATTCTTTCTACTAATAGTCACTGTAACATAAGTATTCCTTCTACTAATAGTCACTGTAACATAAGCATTCCTTCTACTAATAGACACTGTAACATAAGCATTCCTTCTACTAATAGTCACTGTAACATAAACATTCCTTCTACTAATAGTCACTGTAACATAAGCATTCATCCTACTAATAGTCACTGTAACATAAGCATTCCTTCTACTAATAGTCACTGTAACATAAGCATTCCATCTACTAATAGTCACTGTAACATAAGCATTTCATCTACTAATAGTCACTGTAATATAAGCATTCTTTCTACTAATAGTCACTGTCACATAAGCATTCCTTCTACTAATAGTCACTGTAACATAAGCATTCCTTCTACTAATAGTCACTATAACATAAGCATTCCTTCTACTAATAGTCACTGTAACATAAGCATTCCATCTACTAATAGTCACTGTAACATAAGCATTCTTTCTACTAATAGTCACTGTAACATAAGCATTCCTTCTCCTACTAATAGTCACTGTAACATAAGCATTCCTTCTACTAATAGTCACTGTAACATAAGCATTCCTTCTACTAATAGTCACTGTAACATAAGCATTCCTTCTACTAATAGTCACTGTAACATAAGCATTCCATCTACTAATAGTCACTGCAACATAAGCATTCTTTCTACTAATAGTCACTATAACATAAGCATTCCTTCTACTAATAGTCACTGTAACATAGGCATTCCTTCTACTAATAGTCAGTATAACATAAACATTCCTTCTACTAATAGTCACTGTAACATAAGCATTCTTTCTACTAATAGTCACTGTAACATAAGCATTCCTTCTCCTACGAATAGTCACTGTAACATAAGCATTCCTTCTACTAATAGTCACTGTAACATAAGCATTCCTTCTCCTACTAATAGTCACTGTAACGTAAGCATTCCTTCTACTAATAGTCACTGTAACATAAGCATTCCTTCTACTAAATAGTCACTGTAACATAAGCATTCCTTCTACTAATAGTCACTGTAACATAAGCATTCCTTCTACTAATAGTCACTGTAACATAAGCATTCCTTCTCCTACTAATAGTCACTGTAACATGAGCATTCCTTCTACTAATAGTCACTGTAACATAAGCTTTCCTTCTACTAATAGTCACTGTAACATAAGCATTCCTTCTACTAATAGTCACTGTAACATAAGCATTCCTTCTACTAATAGTCACTGTAACATAAGCATTCATTCTACTAATAGTCACTATAACATAAGCATTCCTTCTACTAATAGTCACTGTAACATAAGCATTCCTTCTACTAATAGTCACTGTAACATAGGCATTCCTTCTACTAATAGTCACTATAACATAAGCATTCCTTCTACTAACAGTCACTGTAACATAGGCATTCCTTCTACTAATAGTCACTATAACATAAGCATTCCTTCTACTAATAGACACTGTAACATAAGCATTCCTTCTACTAATAGTCACTGTAACATAATTATTCCTTCTACTAATAGTCACTGTAACATAAGCATTCATCCTACTAATAGTCACTGTAACATAAGCATTCTTTCTACTAATAGTCACTGTAACATAAGTATTCCTTCTACTAATAGTCACTGTAACATAAGCATTCCTTCTACTAATAGACACTGTAACATAAGCATTCCTTCTACTAATAGTCACTGTAACATAAACATTCCTTCTACTAATAGTCACTGTAACATAAGCATTCATCCTACTAATAGTCACTGTAACATAAGCATTCCTTCTACTAATAGTCACTGTAACATAAGCATTCCTTCTACTAATAGTCACTGTAATATATGCATTCCTTCTACTAACAGTCACTATTACATAAGCATTCCTTCTACTAATAGTCACTGTAACATAAGCATTCCTTCTACTAATAGACACTGTAACATAAGCATTCCTTCTACTAATAGTCACTGTAACATAAGCATTCCTTCTACTAATAGTCACTGTAACATAAGCATTCCTTCTACTAATAGTCACTATAACATAAGCATTCCTTTTACTAATAGTCACTATAACATAAGCATTCCTTCTACTAATAGTCACTGTAACATAGGCATTCCTTCTACTAATAGTCAGTATAACATAAGCATTCCTTCTACTAATAGTCACTGTAACATAAGCATTCCTTCTACTAATAGTCACTGTAACATAAGCATTCCTTCTACTAATAGTCACTGTAACATAAGCATTCCTTCTACTAATAGTCACTATAACATAAGCATTCCTTCTACTAATTGTCACTGTAACATAAGCATTCCTTCTACTAATAGTCACTGTAACATAGGCATTCCTTCTACTAATAGTCACTATAACATAAGCATTCCTTCTACTAATAGTCACTGTAATATATGCATTCCTTCTACTAACAGTCACTATTACATAAGCATTCCTTCTACTAATAGTCACTGTAACATAAGCATTCCTTCTACTAATAGACACTGTAACATAAGCATTCCTTCTACTAATAGTCACTGTAACATAAGCATTCCTTCTACTAATAGTCACTGTAACATAAGCATTCTTTCTACTAATAGTCACTATAACATAAGCATTCCTTCTACTAATAGTCACTATAACATAAGCATTCCTTCTACTAATAGTCACTGTAACATAGGCATTCCTTCTACTAATAGTCAGTATAACATAAGCATTCCTTCTACTAATAGTCACTGTAACATAAGCATTCCTTCTACTAATAGTCACTGTAACATAAGCATTCCTTCTACTAATAGTCACTGTAACATAAGCATTCCTTCTACTAATAGTCACTGTAACATAGGCATTCCTTCTACTAATAGTCACTATAACATAAGCATTCCTTCTTCTAATAGTCACTGTGACATAAGCATTCCTTCTACTAATAGTCACTGTAACATAAGCATTCCATCTACTAATAGTCACTGTAACATAAGCATTCCATCTACTAATAGTCACTGTAACATAAGCATTCTTTCTACTAATAGTCACTGTAACATAAGCATTCCTTCTCCTTCTAATAGTCACTGTAACATAAGCATTCCTTCTACTAATAGTCACTGTAACATAAGCATTCCTTCTACTAAATAGTCACTGTAACATAAGCATTCCTTCTACTAATAGTCACTGTAACATAAGCATTCCTTCTACTAATAGTCACTGTAACATAAGCATTCCTTCTACTAATAGTCACTGTAACATAAGCATTCCTTCACCTACTAATAGTCACTGTAACATAAGCATTCCTTCTACTAATAGTCACTGTAACATAAGCATTCCTTCTACTAATAGTCACTCTAACATAAGCATTCCTTCTACTAATAGTCACTGTAACATAAGCATTCCTTCTAATAATAGTCACTGTAACATAAGCATTCTTTCTCCTACGAATAGTCACTGTAACATAAGCATTCCTTCTACTAATAGTCACTATAACATAAGCATTCCTTCTACTAATAGTCACTGTAACATAGGCATTCCTTCTACTAATAGTCAGTATAACATAAGCATTCCTTCTACTAATAGTCACTGTAACATAAGCATTCCTTCTACTAATAGTCACTGTAACATAAGCATTCCTTCTACTAATAGTCACTGTAACATAAGCATTCATTCTACTAATAGTCACTATAACATAAGCATTCCTTCTACTAATAGTCACTGTAACATAAGCATTCCTTCTACTAATAGTCACTGTAACATAAGCATTCTTTCTCCTACGAATAGTCACTGTAACATAAGCATTCCTTCTACTAATAGTCACTATAACATAAGCATTCCTTCTACTAATAGTCACTGTAACATAGGCATTCCTTCTACTAATAGTCACTATAACATAAGCATTCCTTCTACTAACAGTCACTGTAACATAGGCATTCCTTCTACTAATAGTCACTATAACATAAGCATTCCTTCTACTAATAGACACTGTAACATAAGCATTCCTTCTACTAATAGTCACTGTAACATAATTATTCCTTCTACTAATAGTCACTGTAACATAAGCATTCATCCTACTAATAGTCACTGTAACATAAGCATTCTTTCTACTAATAGTCACTGTAACATAAGTATTCCTTCTACTAATAGTCACTGTAACATAAGCATTCCTTCTACTAATAGACACTGTAACATAAGCATTCCTTCTACTAATAGTCACTATAACATAAGCATTCCTTCTACTAATAGTCACTGTAACATAGGCATTCCTTCTACTAATAGTCAGTATAACATAAGCATTCCTTCTACTAATAGTCACTGTAACATAAGCATTCCTTCTACTAATAGTCACTGTAACATAAGCATTCCTTCTACTAATAGTCACTGTAACATAAGCATTCCATCTACTAATAGTCACTGTAACATAAGCATTCCATCTACTAATAGTCACTGTAACATAAGCATTCTTTCTACTAATAGTCACTGTAACATAAGCATTCCTTCTCCTACGAATAGTCACTGTAACATAAGCATTCCTTCTACTAATAGTCACTGTAACATAAGCATTCCTTCTCCTACTAATAGTCACTGTAACATAAGCATTCCTTCTACTAATAGTCACTGTAACATAAGCATTCCTTCTACTAAATAGTCACTGTAACATAAGCATTCCTTCTACTAATAGTCACTGTAACATAAGCATTCCTTCTACTAATAGTCACTGTAACATAAGCATTCCTTCTCCTACTAATAGTCACTGTAACATAAGCATTCCTTCTACTAATAGTCACTGTAACATAAGCATTCCTTCTACTAATAGTCACTATAACATAAGCATTCCTTCTACTAATAGTCACTATAACATAAGCATTCCTTCTACTAATAGTCACTGTAACATAAGCATTCCTTCTACTAATAGTCACTGTAACATAGGCATTCCTTCTACTAATAGTCACTGTAACATAAGCATTCCTTCTTCTAATAGTCACTGTAACATAAGCATTCCATCTACTAATAGTCACTGTAACATAAGCATTCCATCTACTAATAGTCACTGTAACATAAGCATTCTTTCTACTAATAGTCACTGTAACATAAGCATTCCTTCTCCTACTAATAGTCACTGTAACATAAGCATTCCTTCTACTAATAGTCACTGTAACATAAGCATTCCTTCTACTAATAGTCACTGTAACATAAGCATTCCTTCTACTAATAGTCACTGTAATATAAGCATTCATCCTACTAATAGTCACTGTGACATAAGCATTCCTTCTACTAATAGTCACTGTAACATAAGCATTCCATCTACTAATAGTCACTGTAACATAAGCATTCCATCTACTAATAGTCACTGTAACATAAGCATTCTTTCTACTAATAGTCACTGTAACATAAGCATTCCTTCTCCTACTAATAGTCACTGTAACATAAGCATTCCTTCTACTAATAGTCACTGTAATATAAGCATTCCTTCTACTAAATAGTCACTGTAACATAAGCATTCCTTCTACTAATAGTCACTGTAACATAAGCATTCCTTCTACTAATAGTCACTGTAACATAAGCATTCCTTCTACTAATAGTCACTGTAACATAAGCATTCCATCTACTAATAGTCACTGTAACATAAGCATTCTTTCTACTAATAGTCACTATAACATAAGCATTCCTTCTACTAATAGTCACTGTAACATAGGCATTCCTTCTACTAATAGTCAGTATAACATAAACATTCCTTCTACTAATAGTCACTGTAACATAAGCATTCTTTCTACTAATAGTCACTGTAACATAAGCATTCCTTCTCCTACGAATAGTCACTGTAACATAAGCATTCCTTCTACTAATAGTCACTGTAACATAAGCATTCCTTCTCCTACTAATAGTCACTGTAACATAAGCATTCCTTCTACTAATAGTCACTGTAACATAAGCATTCCTTCTACTAAATAGTCACTGTAACATAAGCATTCCTTCTACTAATAGTCACTGTAACATAAGCATTCCTTCTACTAATAGTCACTGTAACATAAGCATTCCTTCTCCTACTAATAGTCACTGTAACATAAGCATTCCTTCTACTAATAGTCACTGTAACATAAGCTTTCCTTCTACTAATAGTCACTCTAACATAAGCATTCCTTCTACTAATAGTCACTGTAACATAAGCATTCCTTCTAATAATAGTCACTGTAACATAAGCATTCTTTCTCCTACGAATAGTCACTGTAACATAAGCATTCCTTCTACTAATAGTCACTATAACATAAGCATTCCTTCTACTAATAGTCACTGTAACATAGGCATTCCTTCTACTAATAGTCAGTATAACATAAGCATTCCTTCTACTAATAGTCACTGTAACATAAGCATTCCTTCTACTAATAGTCACTGTAACATAAGCATTCCTTCTACTAATAGTCACTGTAACATAAGCATTCATTCTACTAATAGTCACTATAACATAAGCATTCCTTCTACTAATAGTCACTGTAACATAAGCATTCCTTCTACTAATAGTCACTGTAACATAGGCATTCCTTCTACTAATAGTCACTATAACATAAGCATTCCTTCTACTAACAGTCACTGTAACATAGGCATTCCTTCTACTAATAGTCACTATAACATAAGCATTCCTTCTACTAATAGACACTGTAACATAAGCATTCCTTCTACTAATAGTCACTGTAACATAATTATTCCTTCTACTAATAGTCACTGTAACATAAGCATTCATCCTACTAATAGTCACTGTAACATAAGCATTCTTTCTACTAATAGTCACTGTAACATAAGTATTCCTTCTACTAATAGTCACTGTAACATAAGCATTCCTTCTACTAATAGACACTGTAACATAAGCATTCCTTCTACTAATAGTCACTGTAACATAAACATTCCTTCTACTAATAGTCACTGTAACATAAGCATTCATCCTACTAATAGTCACTGTAATATAAGCATTCCTTCTACTAATAGTCACTGTAACATAAGCATTCCATCTACTAATAGTCACTGTAACATAAGCATTTCATCTACTAATAGTCACTGTAATATAAGCATTCTTTCTACTAATAGTCACTGTAACATAAGCATTCCTTCTACTAATAGTCACTGTAACATAAGCATTCCTTCTACTAATAGTCACTATAACATAAGCATTCCTTCTACTAATAGTCACTGTACCATAAGCATTCCATCTACTAATAGTCACTGTAACATAAGCATTCTTTCTACTAATAGTCACTGTAACATAAGCATTCCTTCTCCTACTAATAGTCACTGTAACATAAGCATTCCTTCTACTAATAGTCACTGTAACATAAGCATTCCTTCTACTAAATAGTCACTGTAACATAAGCATTCCTTCTACTAATAGTCACTGTAACATAAGCATTCCTTCTACTAATAGTCACTGTAACATAAGCATTCCTTCTACTAATAGTCACTGTAACATAAGCATTCCATCTACTAATAGTCACTGTAACATAAGCATTCTTTCTACTAATAGTCACTATAACATAAGCATTCCTTCTACTAATAGTCACTGTAACATAGGCATTCCTTCTACTAATAGTCAGTATAACATAAACATTCCTTCTACTAATAGTCACTGTAACATAAGCATTCTTTCTACTAATAGTCACTGTAACATAAGCATTCCTTCTCCTACGAATAGTCACTGTAACATAAGCATTCCTTCTACTAATAGTCACTGTAACATAAGCATTCCTTCTCCTACTAATAGTCACTGTAACATAAGCATTCCTTCTACTAATAGTCACTGTAACATAAGCATTCCTTCTACTAAATAGTCACTGTAACATAAGCATTCCTTCTACTAATAGTCACTGTAACATAAGCATTCCTTCTACTAATAGTCACTGTAACATAAGCATTCCTTCTCCTACTAATAGTCACTGTAACATAAGCATTCCTTCTACTAATAGTCACTGTAACATAAGCTTTCCTTCTACTAATAGTCACTCTAACATAAGCATTCCTTCTACTAATAGTCACTGTAACATAAGCATTCCTTCTAATAATAGTCACTGTAACATAAGCATTCTTTCTCCTACGAATAGTCACTGTAACATAAGCATTCCTTCTACTAATAGTCACTATAACATAAGCATTCCTTCTACTAATAGTCACTGTAACATAGGCATTCCTTCTACTAATAGTCAGTATAACATAAGCATTCCTTCTACTAATAGTCACTGTAACATAAGCATTCCTTCTACTAATAGTCACTGTAACATAAGCATTCCTTCTACTAATAGTCACTGTAACATAAGCATTCATTCTACTAATAGTCACTATAACATAAGCATTCCTTCTACTAATAGTCACTGTAACATAAGCATTCCTTCTACTAATAGTCACTGTAACATAGGCATTCCTTCTACTAATAGTCACTATAACATAAGCATTCCTTCTACTAACAGTCACTGTAACATAGGCATTCCTTCTACTAATAGTCACTATAACATAAGCATTCCTTCTACTAATAGACACTGTAACATAAGCATTCCTTCTACTAATAGTCACTGTAACATAATTATTCCTTCTACTAATAGTCACTGTAACATAAGCATTCATCCTACTAATAGTCACTGTAACATAAGCATTCTTTCTACTAATAGTCACTGTAACATAAGTATTCCTTCTACTAATAGTCACTGTAACATAAGCATTCCTTCTACTAATAGACACTGTAACATAAGCATTCCTTCTACTAATAGTCACTGTAACATAAACATTCCTTCTACTAATAGTCACTGTAACATAAGCATTCATCCTACTAATAGTCACTGTAACATAAGCATTCCTTCTACTAATAGTCACTGTAACATAAGCATTCCATCTACTAATAGTCACTGTAACATAAGCATTTCATCTACTAATAGTCACTGTAATATAAGCATTCTTTCTACTAATAGTCACTGTAACATAAGCATTCCTTCTACTAATAGTCACTGTAACATAAGCATTCCTTCTACTAATAGTCACTATAACATAAGCATTCCTTCTACTAATAGTCACTGTAACATAAGCATTCCTTCTACTAATAGTCACTGTAACATAGGCATTCCTTCTACTAATAGTCACTATAACATAAGCATTCCTTCTTCTAATAGTCACTGTAACATAAGCATTCCATCTACTAATAGTCACTGTAACATAAGCATTCCATCTACTAATAGTCACTGTAACATAAGCATTCTTTCTACTAATAGTCACTGTAACATAAGCATTCCTTCTCCTACTAATAGTCACTGTAACATAAGCATTCCTTCTACTAATAGTCACTGTAACATAAGCATTCCTTCTACTAATAGTCACTGTAACATAAGCATTCCTTCTACTAATAGTCACTGTAATATAAGCATTCATCCTACTAATAGTCACTGTGACATAAGCATTCCTTCTACTAATAGTCACTGTAACATAAGCATTCCATCTACTAATAGTCACTGTAACATAAGCATTCCATCTACTAATAGTCACTGTAACATAAGCATTCTTTCTACTAATAGTCACTGTAACATAAGCATTCCTTCTCCTACGAATAGTCACTGTAACATAAGCATTCCTTCTACTAATAGTCACTGTAACATAAGCATTCCTTCTCCTACTAATAGTCACTGTAACATAAGCATTCCTTCTACTAATAGTCACTGTAACATAAGCATTCCTTCTACTAAATAGTCACTGTAACATAAGCATTCCTTCTACTAATAGTCACTGTAACATAAGCATTCCTTCTACTAATAGTCACTGTAACATAAGCATTCCTTCTAATAATAGTCACTGTAACATAAGCATTCCTTCTACTAATAGTCACTGTAACATAAGCATTCCTTCTACTAATAGTCACTGTAATATATGCATTCCTTCTACTTACAGTCACTATTACATAAGCATTCCTTCTACTAATAGTCACTGTAACATAAGCATTCCTTCTACTAATAGACACTGTAACATAAGCATTCCTTCTACTAATAGTCACTGTAACATAAGCATTCCTTCTACTAATAGTCACTGTAACATAAGCATTCCTTCTACTAATAGTCACTATAACATAAGCATTCCTTCTACTAATAGTCACTATAACATAAGCATTCCTTCTACTAATAGTCACTGTAACATAGGCATTCCTTCTACTAATAGTCAGTATAACATAAGCATTCCTTCTACTAATAGTCACTGTAACATAAGCATTCCTTCTACTAATAGTCACTGTAACATAAGCATTCCTTCTACTAATAGTCACTGTAACATAAGCATTCATTCTACTAATAGTCACTATAACATAAGCATTCCTTCTACTAATAGTCACTGTAACATAAGCATTCCTTCTACTAATAGTCACTGTAACATAGGCATTCCTTCTACTAATAGTCACTATAACATAAGCATTCCTTCTACTAACAGTCACTGTAACATAGGCATTCCTTCTACTAATAGTCACTATAACATAAGCATTCCTTCTACTAATAGACACTGTAACATAAGCATTCCTTCTACTAATAGTCACTGTAACATAATTATTCCTTCTACTAATAGTCACTGTAACATAAGCATTCATCCTACTAATAGTCACTGTAACATAAGCATTCTTTCTACTAATAGTCACTGTAACATAAGTATTCCTTCTACTAATAGTCACTGTAACATAAGCATTCCTTCTACTAATAGACACTGTAACATAAGCATTCCTTTTACTAATAGTCACTGTAACATAAACATTCCTTCTACTAATAGTCACTGTAACATAAGCATTCATCCTACTAATAGTCACTGTAACATAAGCATTCCTTCTACTAATAGTCACTGTAACATAAGCATTCCATCTACTAATAGTCACTGTAACATAAGCATTTCATCTACTAATAGTCACTGTAATATAAGCATTCTTTCTACTAATAGTCACTGTAACATAAGCATTCCTTCTACTAATAGTCACTGTAACATAAGCATTCCTTCTACTAAATAGTCACTGTAACATAAGCATTCCTTCTCCTACTAATAGTCACTGTAACATAAGCATTCCTTCTACTAATAGTCACTGTAACATAAGCATTCCTTCTACTAATAGTCACTGTAACATAAGCATTCCTTCTACTAATAGTCACTATAACATAAGCATTCCTTCTACTAATAGTCACTGTAACATAAGCATTCCTTCTACTAATAGTCACTGTAACATAAGCATTCCTTCTACTAATAGTCACTGTAATATATGCATTCCTTCTACTAACAGTCACTATTACATAAGCATTCCTTCTACTAATAGTCACTGTAACATAAGCATTCCTTCTACTAATAGACACTGTAACATAAGCATTCCTTCTACTAATAGTCACTGTAACATAAGCATTCCTTCTACTAATAGTCACTGTAACATAAGCATTCCTTCTACTAATAGTCACTATAACATAAGCATTCCTTCTACTAATAGTCACTATAACATAAGCATTCCTTCTACTAATAGTCACTGTAACATAGGCATTCCTTCTACTAATAGTCAGTATAACATAAGCATTCCTTCTACTAATAGTCACTGTAACATAAGCATTCCTTCTACTAATAGTCACTGTAACATAAGCATTCCTTCTACTAATAGTCACTGTAACATAAGCATTCCTTCTACTAATAGTCACTATAACATAAGCATTCCTTCTACTAATAGTCACTGTAACATAAGCATTCCTTCTACTAATAGTCACTGTAACATAGGCATTCCTTCTACTAATAGTCACTATAACATAAGCATTCCTTCTACTAACAGTCACTGTAACATAGGCATTCCTTCTACTAATAGTCACTATAACATAAGCATTCCTTCTACTAATAGACACTGTAACATAAGCATTCCTTCTACTAATAGTCACTGTAACATAATTATTCCTTCTACTAATAGTCACTGTAACATAAGCATTCATCCTACTAATAGTCACTGTAACATAAGCATTCTTTCAACTAATAGTCACTGTAACATAAGTATTCCTTCTACTAATAGTCACTGTAACATAAGCATTCCTTCTACTAATAGACACTGTAACATAAGCATTCCTTCTACTAATAGTCACTGTAACATAAACATTCCTTCTACTAATAGTCACTGTAACATAAGCATTCATCCTACTAATAGTCACTGTAACATAAGCATTCCTTCTACTAATAGTCACTGTAACATAAGCATTCCATCTACTAATAGTCACTGTAACATAAGCATTTCATCTACTAATAGTCACTGTAATATAAGCATTCTTTCTACTAATAGTCACTGTAACATAAGCATTCCTTCTACTAATAGTCACTGTAACATAAGCATTCCTTCTACTAAATAGTCACTGTAACATAAGCATTCCTTCTCCTACTAATAGTCACTGTAACATAAGCATTCCTTCTACTAATAGTCACTGTAACATAAGCATTCCTTCTACTAATAGTCACTGTAACATAAGCATTCCTTCTACTAATAGTCACTATAACATAAGCATTCCTTCTACTAATAGTCACTGTAACATAGGCATTCCTTCTACTAATAGTCAGTATAACATAAACATTCCTTCTACTAATAGTCACTGTAACATAAGCATTCTTTCTACTAATAGTCACTGTAACATAAGCATTCCTTCTCCTACGAATAGTCACTGTAAAATAAGCATTCCTTCTACTAATAGTCACTGTAACATAAGCATTCCTTCTCCTACTAATAGTCACTGTAACATAAGCATTCCTTCTACTAATAGTCACTGTACCATAAGCATTCCTTCTACTAAATAGTCACTGTAACATAAGCATTCCTTCTACTAATAGTCACTGTAACATAAGCATTCCTTCTACTAATAGTCACTCTAACATAAGCATTCCTTCTACTAATAGTCACTGTAACATAAGCATTCCTTCTAATAATAGTCACTGTAACATAAGCATTCCTTCTACTAATAGTCACTGTAACATAAGCATTCCTTCTACTAATAGTCACTGTAATATATGCATTCCTTCTACTAACAGTCACTATTACATAAGCATTCCTTCTACTAATAGTCACTGTAACATAAGCATTCCTTCTACTAATAGTCAGTATAACATAAGCATTCCTTCTACTAATAGTCACTGTAACATAAGCATTCCTTCTACTAATAGTCACTATAACATAAGCATTCCTTCTACTAACAGTCACTGTAACATAGGCATTCCTTCTACTAATAGTCACTATAACATAAGCATTCCTTCTACTAATAGACACTGTAACATAAGCATTCCTTCTACTAATAGTCACTGTAACATAATTATTCCTTCTACTAATAGTCACTGTAACATAAGCATTCATCCTACTAATAGTCACTGTAACATAAGCATTCTTTCTACTAATAGTCACTGTAACATAAGTATTCCTTCTACTAATAGTCACTGTAACATAAGCATTCCTTCTACTAATAGACACTGTAACATAAGCATTCCTTCTACTAATAGTCACTGTAACATAAACATTCCTTCTACTAATAGTCACTGTAACATAAGCATTCATCCTACTAATAGTCACTGTAACATAAGCATTCCTTCTACTAATAGTCACTGTAACATAAGCATTCCATCTACTAATAGTCACTGTAACATAAGCATTTCATCTACTAATAGTCACTGTAATATAAGCATTCTTTCTACTAATAGTCACTGTAACATAAGCATTCCTTCTACTAATAGTCACTGTAACATAAGCATTCCTTCTACTAAATAGTCACTGTAACATAAGCATTCCTTCTCCTACTAATAGTCACTGTAACATAAGCATTCCTTCTACTAATAGTCACTGTAACATAAGCATTCCTTCTACTAATAGTCACTGTAACATAAGCATTCCTTCTACTAATAGTCACTATAACATAAGCATTCCTTCTACTAATAGTCACTGTAACATAGGCATTCCTTCTACTAATAGTCAGTATAACATAAACATTCCTTCTACTAATAGTCACTGTAACATAAGCATTCTTTCTACTAATAGTCACTGTAACATAAGCATTCCTTCTCCTACGAATAGTCACTGTAACATAAGCATTCCTTCTACTAATAGTCACTGTAACATAAGCATTCCTTCTCCTACTAATAGTCACTGTAACATAAGCATTCCTTCTACTAATAGTCACTGTACCATAAGCATTCCTTCTACTAAATAGTCACTGTAACATAAGCATTCCTTCTACTAATAGTCACTGTAACATAAGCATTCCTTCTACTAATAGTCACTGTAACATAAGCATTCCTTCTCCTACTAATAGTCACTGTAACATAAGCATTCCTTCTACTAATAGTCACTGTAACATAAGCATTCCTTCTACTAATAGTCACTCTAACATAAGCATTCCTTCTACTAATAGTCACTGTAACATAAGCATTCCTTCTAATAATAGTCACTGTAACATAAGCATTCCTTCTACTAATAGTCACTGTAACATAAGCATTCCTTCTACTAATAGTCACTGTAATATATGCATTCCTTCTACTAACAGTCACTATTACATAAGCATTCCTTCTACTAATAGTCACTGTAACATAAGCATTCCTTCTACTAATAGACACTGTAACATAAGCATTCCTTCTACTAATAGTCACTGTAACATAAGCATTCCTTCTACTAATAGTCACTGTAACATAAGCATTCCTTCTACTAATAGTCACTATAACATAAGCATTCCTTTTACTAATAGTCACTATAACATAAGCATTCCTTCTACTAATAGTCACTGTAACATAGGCATTCCTTCTACTAATAGTCAGTATAACATAAGCATTCCTTCTACTAATAGTCACTGTAACATAAGCATTCCTTCTACTAATAGTCACTGTAACATAAGCATTCCTTCTACTAATAGTCACTGTAACATAAGCATTCCTTCTACTAATAGTCACTATAACATAAGCATTCCTTCTACTAATTGTCACTGTAACATAAGCATTCCTTCTACTAATAGTCACTGTAACATAGGCATTCCTTCTACTAATAGTCACTATAACATAAGCATTCCTTCTACTAACAGTCACTGTAACATAGGCATTCCTTCTACTAATAGTCACTATAACATAAGCATTCCTTCTACTAATAGACACTGTAACATAAGCATTCCTTCTACTAATAGTCACTGTAACATAATTATTCCTTCTACTAATAGTCACTGTAACATAAGCATTCATCCTACTAATAGTCACTGTAACATAAGCATTCTTTCTACTAATAGTCACTGTAACATAAGTATTCCTTCTACTAATAGTCACTGTAACATAAGCATTCCTTCTACTAATAGACACTGTAACATAAGCATTCCTTCTACTAATAGTCACTGTAACATAAACATTCCTTCTACTAATAGTCACTGTAATATAAGCATTCATCCTACTAATAGTCACTGTAACATAAGCATTCCTTCTACTAATAGTCACTGTAACATAAGCATTCCATCTACTAATAGTCACTGTAACATAAGCATTTCATCTACTAATAGTCACTGTAATATAAGCATTCTTTCTACTAATAGTCACTGTAACATAAGCATTCCTTCTACTAATAGTCACTGTAACATAAGCATTCCTTCTACTAAATAGTCACTGTAACATAAGCATTCCTTCTCCTACTAATAGTCACTGTAACATAAGCATTCCTTCTACTAATAGTCACTGTAACATAAGCATTCCTTCTACTAATAGTCACTGTAACATAAGCATTCCTTCTACTGATAGTCACTATAACATAAGCATTCCTTCTACTAATAGTCACTGTAACATAGGCATTCCTTCTACTAATAGTCAGTATAACATAAACATTCCTTCTACTAATAGTCACTGTAACATAAGCATTCTTTCTACTAATAGTCACTGTAACATAAGCATTCCTTCTACTAATAGTCACTGTAACATAAGCATTCCTTCTCCTACTAATAGTCACTGTAACATAAGCATTCCTTCTACTAATAGTCACTGTACCATAAGCATTCCTTCTACTAAATAGTCACTGTAACATAAGCATTCCTTCTACTAATAGTCACTGTAACATAAGCATTCCTTCTACTAATAGTCACTGTAACATAAGCATTCCTTCTCCTACTAATAGTCACTGTAACATAAGCATTCCTTCTACTAATAGTCACTGTAACATAAGCATTCCTTCTACTAATAGTCACTCTAACATAAGCATTCCTTCTACTAATAGTCACTGTAACATAAGCATTCCTTCTAATAATAGTCACTGTAACATAAGCATTCCTTCTACTAATAGTCACTGTAACATAAGCATTCCTTCTACTAATAGTCACTGTAATATATGCATTCCTTCTACTAACAGTCACTATTACATAAGCATTCCTTCTACTAATAGTCACTGTAACATAAGCATTCCTTCTACTAATAGACACTGTAACATAAGCATTCCTTCTACTAATAGTCACTGTAACATAAGCATTCCTTCTACTAATAGTCACTGTAACATAAGCATTCCTTCTACTAATAGTCACTATAACATAAGCATTCCTTTTACTAATAGTCACTATAACATAAGCATTCCTTCTACTAATAGTCACTGTAACATAGGCATTCCTTCTACTAATAGTCAGTATAACATAAGCATTCCTTCTACTAATAGTCACTGTAACATAAGCATTCCTTCTACTAATAGTCACTGTAACATAAGCATTCCTTCTACTAATAGTCACTGTAACATAAGCATTCCTTCTACTAATAGTCACTATAACATAAGCATTCCTTCTACTAATTGTCACTGTAACATAAGCATTCCTTCTACTAATAGTCACTGTAACATAGGCATTCCTTCTACTAATAGTCACTATAACATAAGCATTCCTTCTACTAACAGTCACTGTAACATAGGCATTCCTTCTACTAATAGTCACTATAACATAAGCATTCCTTCTACTAATAGACACTGTAACATAAGCATTCCTTCTACTAATAGTCACTGTAACATAATTATTCCTTCTACTAATAGTCACTGTAACATAAGCATTCCTTCTACTAATAGACACTGTAACATAAGCATTCCTTCTACTAATAGTCACTGTAACATAAGCATTCCATCTACTAATAGTCACTGTAACATAAGCATTTCATCTACTAATAGTCACTGTAATATAAGCATTCTTTCTACTAATAGTCACTGTAACATAAGCATTCCTTCTACTAATAGTCATTGTAACATAAGCATTCCTTCTACTAAATAGTCACTGTAACATAAGCATTCCTTCTCCTACTAATAGTCACTGTAACATAAGCATTCCTTTTACTAATAGTCACTGTAACATAAGCATTCTATCTACTAATAGTCACTGTAGCATAAGCATTCCATCTACTAATAGTCACTGTAATATAAGCATTCCTTCTATTAATAGTCACTGTAACATAAGCATTCCTACTACTAATAGTCACTGTAACATAAGCATTCCTTCTACTAAATAGTCACTGTAACATAAGCATTCATCCTACTAATAGTCACTGTAATATAAGCATTCTTTCTACTAATAGTCACTGTAACATAAGCATTCCTTCTCCTACTAATAGTCACTGTAACATAAGCATTCCTTCTACTAATAGTCACTGTAACATAAGCATTCCTTCTCCTACTAATAGTCACTGTAACATAAGCATTCCTTCTACTAATAGTCACTGTAACATAAGCATTCCTTCTACTAAATAGTCACTGTAACATAAGCATTCCTTCTACTAATAGTCACTGTAACATAAGCATTCCTTCTACTAATAGTCACTGTAACATAAGCATTCCTTCTCCTACTAATAGTCACTGTAACATAAGCATTCCTTCTACTAATAGTCACTGTAACATAAGCATTCCTTCTACTAAATAGTCACTGTAACATAAGCATTCCTTCTACTAATAGTCACTGTAACATAAGCATTCCTTCTACAAATAGTCACTGTAACATAAGCATTCCTTCTACTAATAGTCACTGTAACATAAGCATTCCTTCTACTAATAGTCACTGTAACATAAGCATTCATCCTACTAATAGTCACTGTGACATAAGCATTCCTTCTACTAATAGTCACTGTAACATAAGCATTCCATCTACTAATAGTCACTGTAACATAAGCATTCCATCTACTAATAGTCACTGTAACATAAGCATTCTTTCTACTAATAGTCACTATAACATAAGCATTCCTTCTACTAATAGTCACTGTAACATAAGCATTCCTTCTACTAATAGTCACTGTAACATAAGCATTCCTTCTACTAATAGTCACTATAACATAAGCATTCCTTCTACTAATAGTCACTGTAACATAGGCATTCCTTCTACTAATAGTCAGTATAACATAAACATTCCTTCTACTAATAGTCACTGTAACATATGCATTCCTTCTACTAATAGACACTGTAACATAAGCATTCCTTCTCCTACTAATAGTCACTGTAACATAAGCATTCCTTTTACTAATAGTCACTGTAACATAAGCATTCTATCTACTAATAGTCACTGTAACATAAGCATTCATCCTACTAATAGTCACTGTGACATAAGCATTCCTTCTACTAATAGTCACTGTAACCTAAGCATTCCATCTACTAATAGTCACTGTAACATAAGCATTCCATCTACTAATAGTCACTGTAACATAAGCATTCTTTCTACTAATAGTCACTGTAACATAAGCATTCCTTCTACTAATAGTCACTGTAACATAAGCATTCCTTCTACTAATAGTCACTATAACATAAGCATTCCTTCTACTAATAGTCACTGTAACATAGGCATTCCTTCTACTAATAGTCACTATAACATAAGCATTCCTTCTACTAACAGTCACTGTAACATAGGCATTCCTTCTACTAATAGTCACTATAACATAAGCATTCCTTCTACTAATAGACACTGTAACATAAGCATTCCTTCTACTAATAGTCACTGTAACATAATTATTCCTTCTACTAATAGTCACTGTAACATAAGCATTCCTTCTACTAATAGACACTGTAACATAAGCATTCCTTCTACTAATAGTCACTGTAACATAAGCATTCCATCTACTAATAGTCACTGTAACATAAGCATTTCATCTACTAATAGTCACTGTAATATAAGCATTCTTTCTACTAATAGTCACTGTAACATAAGCATTCCTTCTACTAATAGTCATTGTAACATAAGCATTCCTTCTACTAAATAGTCACTGTAACATAAGCATTCCTTCTCCTACTAATAGTCACTGTAACATAAGCATTCCTTTTACTAATAGTCACTGTAACATAAGCATTCTATCTACTAATAGTCACTGTAGCATAAGCATTCCATCTACTAATAGTCACTGTAATATAAGCATTCCTTCTATTAATAGTCACTGTAACATAAGCATTCCTTCTACTAATAGTCACTGTAACATAAGCATTCCTTCTACTAAATAGTCACTGTAACATAAGCATTCATCCTACTAATAGTCACTGTAATATAAGCATTCTTTCTACTAATAGTCACTGTAACATAAGCATTCCTTCTCCTACTAATAGTCACTGTAACATAAGCATTCCTTCTACTAATAGTCACTGTAACATAAGCATTCCTTCTCCTACTAATAGTCACTGTAACATAAGCATTCCTTCTACTAATAGCCACTGTAACATAAGCATTCCTTCTACTAAATAGTCACTGTAACATAAGCATTCCTTCTACTAATAGTCACTGTAACATAAGCATTCCTTCTACTAATAGTCACTGTAACATAAGCATTCCTTCTCCTACTAATAGTCACTGTAACATAAGCATTCCTTCTACTAATAGTCACTGTAACATAAGCATTCCTTCTACTAAATAGTCACTGTAACATAAGCATTCCTTCTACTAATAGTCACTGTAACATAAGCATTCCTTCTACTAATAGTCACTGTAACATAAGCATTCCTTCTACTAATAGTCACTGTAACATAAGCATTCCTTCTACTAATAGTCACTGTAACATAAGCATTCATCCTACTAATAGTCACTGTGACATAAGCATTCCTTCTACTAATAGTCACTGTAACATAAGCATTCCATCTACTAATAGTCACTGTAACATAAGCATTCCATCTACTAATAGTCACTGTAACATAAGCATTCTTTCTACTAATAGTCACTATAACATAAGCATTCCTTCTACTAATAGTCACTGTAACATAAGCATTCCTTCTACTAATAGTCAGTGTAACATAAGCATTCCTTCTACTAATAGTCACTATAACATAAGCATTCCTTCTACTAATAGTCACTGTAACATAGGCATTCCTTCTACTAATAGTCAGTATAACATAAACATTCCTTCTACTAATAGTCACTGTAACATATGCATTCCTTCTACTAATAGACACTGTAACATAAGCATTCCTTCTCCTACTAATAGTCACTGTAACATAAGCATTCCTTTTACTAATAGTCACTGTAACATAAGCATTCTATCTACTAATAGTCACTGTAACATAAGCATTCATCCTACTAATAGTCACTGTGACATAAGCATTCCTTCTACTAATAGTCACTGTAACCTAAGCATTCCATCTACTAATAGTCACTGTAACATAAGCATTCCATCTACTAATAGTCACTGTAACATAAGCATTCTTTCTACTAATAGTCACTGTAACATAAGCATTCCTTCTACTAATAGTCACTGTAACATAAGCATTCCTTCTACTAATAGTCACTATAACATAAGCATTCCTTCTACTAATAGTCACTGTAACATAAGCATTCCTTCTACTAATAGTCACTGTAACATAAGCATTCCTTCTACTAATAGTCACTGTAACATAAGCATTCATCCTACTAATAGTCACTGTAACATAAGCATTCCTTCTACTAATAGTCACTATAACATAAGCATTCCTTCTACTAATAGTCACTGTAACATAAGCATTCCTTCTACTAATAGTCACTGTAACATAAGCATTCCTTCTACTAATAGTCACTATAACATAAGCATTCCTTCTACTAATAGTCACTGTAACATAGGCATTCCTTCTACTAATAGTCAGTATAACATAAACATTCCTTCTACTAATAGTCACTGTAACATATGCATTCCTTCTACTAATAGACACTGTAACATAAGCATTCCTTCTCCTACTAATAGTCACTGTAACATAAGCATTCCTTTTACTAATAGTCACTGTAACATAAGCATTCTATCTACTAATAGTCACTGTAACATAAGCATTCATCCTACTAATAGTCACTGTGACATAAGCATTCCTTCTACTAATAGTCACTGTAACATAAGCATTCCATCTACTAATAGTCACTGTAACATAAGCATTCCATCTACTAATAGTCACTGTAACATAAGCATTCTTTCTACTAATAGTCACTGTAACATAAGCATTCCTTCTACTAATAGTCACTGTAACATAAGCATTCCTTCTACTAATAGTCACTATAACATAAGCATTCCTTCTACTAATAGTCACTGTAACATAAGCATTCCTTCTACTAATAGTCACTGTAACATAAGCATTCCTTCTACTAATAGTCACTGTAACATAAGCATTCCTTCTACTAATAGTCACTGTAACATAGGCATTCTTTCTACTAATAGTCACTATAACATAAGCATTCCTTCTACTAATAGTCACTGTAACATAAGCATTCCTTCTACTAATAGTCAATGTAACATAAGCATTCCTTCTACTAATAGTCACTGTAACATAGGCATTCCTTCTACTAATAGTCACTATAACATAAGCATTCCTTCTACTAATAGACACTGTAACATAAGCATTCTTTCTACTAATAGTCACTGTAACATAATTATTCCTTCTACTAATAGTCACTGTAACATAAGCATTCTTTCTACTAATAGTCACTGTAACATAAGCATTCCTTCTACTAATAGTCACTGTAACATAAGTATTTTTTTCTACTAATAGTCAGTGTAACATAAGCATTCCTTCTACTAATAGTCACTGTAACATAAGGATTCCTTCTACTAATAGTCACTGTAACATAAGCATTCCTTCTACTAATAGTCACTGTAACATAAGCATTCCATCTACTAATAGTGACTGTAATATAAGCATTCCTTCTATTAATAGTCACTGTAACATAAGCATTCATCCTACTAATAGTCACTGTAACATAAGCATTCCTTCTACTAATAGTCACTGTAACATAAGCATTCCTTCTACTAATAGTCACTGTAACATAAGTATTCCTTCTACTAATAGTCACTGTAACATAAGCATTCCTTCTACTAATAGACACTGTAACATAAGCATTCCTTCTACTAATAGTCACTGTAACATAAGCATTCCTTCTACTAATAGTCACTATAACATAAGCATTCCTTCTACTAATAGTCACTGTAACATAGGCATTCCTTCTACTAATAGTCAGTATAACATAAACATTCCTTCTACTAATAGTCACTGTAACATATGCATTCCTTCTACTAATAGACACTGTAACATAAGCATTCCTTCTCCTACTAATAGTCACTGTAACATAAGCATTCCTTTTACTAATAGTCACTGTATCATAAGCATTCTATCTACTAATAGTCACTGTAACATAAGCATTCATCCTACTAATAGTCACTGTGACATAAGCATTCCTTCTACTAATAGTCACTGTAACATAAGCATTCCATCTACTAATAGTCACTGTAACATAAGCATTCCATCTACTAATAGTCACTGTAACATAAGCATTCTTTCTACTAATAGTCACTGTAACATAAGCATTCCTTCTACTAATAGTCACTGTAACATAAGCATTCCTTCTACTAATAGTCACTATAACATAAGCATTCCTTCTACTAATAGTCACTGTAACATAAGCATTCCTTCTACTAATAGTCACTGTAACATAAGCATTCCTTCTACTAATAGTCACTGTAACATAAGCATTCCTTCTACTAATAGTCACTGTAACATAGGCATTCTTTCTACTAATAGTCACTATAACATAAGCATTCCTTCTACTAATAGTCACTGTAACATAAGCATTCCTTCTACTAATAGTCACTGTAACATAAGCATTCCTTCTACTAATAGTCACTGTAACATAAGCATTCCTTCTACTAATAGTCACTGTAACATAAGCATTCCTTCTCCTACTAATAGTCACTGTAACATAAGCATTCCTTCTACTAATAGTCACTGTAACATAAGCATTCCTTCTACTAAATAGTCACTGTAACATAAGCATTCCTTCTACTAATAGTCACTGTAACATAAACATTCCTTCTACTAATAGTCACTGTAACATATGCATTCCTTCTACTAATAGACACTGTAACATAAGCATTCCTTCTCCTACTAATAGTCACTGTAACATAAGCATTCCTTTTACTAATAGTCACTGTAACATAAGCATTCTATCTACTAATAGTCACTGTAACATAAGCATTCATCCTACTAATAGTCACTGTGACATAAGCATTCCTTCTACTAATAGTCACTGTAACCTAAGCATTCCATCTACTAATAGTCACTGTAACATAAGCATTCCATCTACTAATAGTCACTGTAACATAAGCATTCTTTCTACTAATAGTCACTGTAACATAAGCATTCCTTCTACTAATAGTCACTGTAACATAAGCATTCCTTCTACTAATAGTCACTATAACATAAGCATTCCTTCTACTAATAGTCACTGTAACATAGGCATTCCTTCTACTAATAGTCACTATAACATAAGCATTCCTTCTACTAACAGTCACTGTAACATAGGCATTCCTTCTACTAATAGTCACTATAACATAAGCATTCCTTCTACTAATAGACACTGTAACATAAGCATTCCTTCTACTAATAGTCACTGTAACATAATTATTCCTTCTACTAATAGTCACTGTAACATAAGCATTCCTTCTACTAATAGACACTGTAACATAAGCATTCCTTCTACTAATAGTCACTGTAACATAAGCATTCCATCTACTAATAGTCACTGTAACATAAGCATTTCATCTACTAATAGTCACTGTAATATAAGCATTCTTTCTACTAATAGTCACTGTAACATAAGCATTCCTTCTACTAATAGTCATTGTAACATAAGCATTCCTTCTACTAAATAGTCACTGTAACATAAGCATTCCTTCTCCTACTAATAGTCACTGTAACATAAGCATTCCTTTTACTAATAGTCACTGTAACATAAGCATTCTATCTACTAATAGTCACTGTAGCATAAGCATTCCATCTACTAATAGTCACTGTAATATAAGCATTCCTTCTATTAATAGTCACTGTAACATAAGCATTCCTTCTACTAATAGTCACTGTAACATAAGCATTCCTTCTACTAAATAGTCACTGTAACATAAGCATTCATCCTACTAATAGTCACTGTAATATAAGCATTCTTTCTACTAATAGTCACTGTAACATAAGCATTCCTTCTCCTACTAATAGTCACTGTAACATAAGCATTCCTTCTACTAATAGTCACTGTAACATAAGCATTCCTTCTCCTACTAATAGTCACTGTAACATAAGCATTCCTTCTACTAATAGCCACTGTAACATAAGCATTCCTTCTACTAAATAGTCACTGTAACATAAGCATTCCTTCTACTAATAGTCACTGTAACATAAGCATTCCTTCTACTAATAGTCACTGTAACATAAGCATTCCTTCTCCTACTAATAGTCACTGTAACATAAGCATTCCTTCTACTAATAGTCACTGTAACATAAGCATTCCTTCTACTAAATAGTCACTGTAACATAAGCATTCCTTCTACTAATAGTCACTGTAACATAAGCATTCCTTCTACTAATAGTCACTGTAACATAAGAATTCCTTCTACTAATAGTCACTGTAACATAAGCATTCCTTCTACTAATAGTCACTGTAACATAAGCATTCATCCTACTAATAGTCACTGTGACATAAGCATTCCTTCTACTAATAGTCACTGTAACATAAGCATTCCATCTACTAATAGTCACTGTAACATAAGCATTCCATCTACTAATAGTCACTGTAACATAAGCATTCTTTCTACTAATAGTCACTATAACATAAGCATTCCTTCTACTAATAGTCACTGTAACATAAGCATTCCTTCTACTAATAGTCAGTGTAACATAAGCATTCCTTCTACTAATAGTCACTATAACATAAGCATTCCTTCTACTAATAGTCACTGTAACATAGGCATTCCTTCTACTAATAGTCAGTATAACATAAACATTCCTTCTACTAATAGTCACTGTAACATATGCATTCCTTCTACTAATAGACACTGTAACATAAGCATTCCTTCTCCTACTAATAGTCACTGTAACATAAGCATTCCTTTTACTAATAGTCACTGTAACATAAGCATTCTATCTACTAATAGTCACTGTAACATAAGCATTCATCCTACTAATAGTCACTGTGACATAAGCATTCCTTCTACTAATAGTCACTGTAACCTAAGCATTCCATCTACTAATAGTCACTGTAACATAAGCATTCCTTCTACTAATAGTCACTGTAACATAAGCATTCCTTCTACTAATAGTCACTGTAACATAAGCATTCCTTCTACTAATAGTCACTGTAACATAAGCATTCCTTCTACTAATAGTCACTGTAACATAAGCATTCATCCTACTAATAGTCACTGTAACATAAGCATTCCTTCTACTAATAGTCACTATAACATAAGCATTCCTTCTACTAATAGTCACTGTAACATAAGCATTCCTTCTACTAATAGTCACTGTAACATAAGCATTCCTTCTACTAATAGTCACTATAACATAAGCATTCCTTCTACTAATAGTCACTGTAACATAGGCATTCCTTCTACTAATAGTCAGTATAACATAAACATTCCTTCTACTAATAGTCACTGTAACATATGCATTCCTTCTACTAATAGACACTGTAACATAAGCATTCCTTCTCCTACTAATAGTCACTGTAACATAAGCATTCCTTTTACTAATAGTCACTGTAACATAAGCATTCTATCTACTAATAGTCACTGTAACATAAGCATTCATCCTACTAATAGTCACTGTGACATAAGCATTCCTTCTACTAATAGTCACTGTAACATAAGCATTCCATCTACTAATAGTCACTGTAACATAAGCATTCCATCTACTAATAGTCACTGTAACATAAGCATTCTTTCTACTAATAGTCACTGTAACATAAGCATTCCTTCTACTAATAGTCACTGTAACATAAGCATTCCTTCTACTAATAGTCACTATAACATAAGCATTCCTTCTACTAATAGTCACTGTAACATAAGCATTCCTTCTACTAATAGTCACTGTAACATAAGCATTCCTTCTACTAATAGTCACTGTAACATAAGCATTCCTTCTACTAATAGTCACTGTAACATAGGCATTCTTTCTACTAATAGTCACTATAACATAAGCATTCCTTCTACTAATAGTCACTGTAACATAAGCATTCCTTCTACTAATAGTCAATGTAACATAAGCATTCCTTCTACTAATAGTCACTGTAACATAGGCATTCCTTCTACTAATAGTCACTATAACATAAGCATTCCTTCTACTAATAGACACTGTAACATAAGCATTCTTTCTACTAATAGTCACTGTAACATAATTATTCCTTCTACTAATAGTCACTGTAACATAAGCATTCTTTCTACTAATAGTCACTGTAACATAAGCATTCCTTCTACTAATAGTCACTGTAACATAAGCATTCCTTCTACTAATAGTCACTGTAACATAAGCATTCCTTCTACTAATAGTCACTGTAACATAAGCATTCATCCTACTAATAGTCACTGTAACATAAGCATTCCTTCTACTAATAGTCACTATAACATAAGCATTCCTTCTACTAATAGTCACTGTAACATAAGCATTCCTTCTACTAATAGTCACTGTAACATAAGCATTCCTTCTACTAATAGTCACTGTAACATAAGCATTCTTTCTACTAATAGTCACTGTAACATAAGCATTCCTTCTACTAATAGTCACTGTAACATAAGCATTCCTTCTACTAATAGTCACTATAACATAAGCATTCCTTCTACTAATAGTCACTGTAACATAGGCATTCCTTCTACTAATAGTCACTGTAACATAAGCATTCCTTCTACTAATAGTCACTGTAACATAGGCATTCTTTCTACTAATAGTCACTATAACATAAGCATTCCTTCTACTAATAGTCACTGTAACATAAGCATTCCTTCTACTAATAGTCACTGTAACATAAGCATTCCTTCTACTAATAGTCACTGTAACATAAGCATTCCTTCTACTAATAGTCACTGTTACATAAGCATTCCTTCTCCTACTAATAGTCACTGTAACATAAGCATTCCTTCTACTAATAGTCACTGTAACATAAGCATTCCTTCTACTAAATAGTCACTGTAACATAAGCATTCCTTCTACTAATAGTCACTGTAACATAAACATTCCTTCTACTAATAGTCACTGTAACATATGCATTCCTTCTACTAATAGACACTGTAACATAAGCATTCCTTCTCCTACTAATAGTCACTGTAACATAAGCATTCCTTTTACTAATAGTCACTGTAACATAAGCATTCTATCTACTAATAGTCACTGTAACATAAGCATTCATCCTACTAATAGTCACTGTGACATAAGCATTCCTTCTACTAATAGTCACTGTAACCTAAGCATTCCATCTACTAATAGTCACTGTAACATAAGCATTCCATCTACTAATAGTCACTGTAACATAAGCATTCTTTCTACTAATAGTCACTGTAACATAAGCATTCCTTCTACTAATAGTCACTGTAACATAAGCATTCCTTCTACTAATAGTCACTATAACATAAGCATTCCTTCTACTAATAGTCACTGTAACATAGGCATTCCTTCTACTAATAGTCACTATAACATAAGCATTCCTTCTACTAACAGTCACTGTAACATAGGCATTCCTTCTACTAATAGTCACTATAACATAAGCATTCCTTCTACTAATAGACACTGTAACATAAGCATTCCTTCTACTAATAGTCACTGTAACATAATTATTCCTTCTACTAATAGTCACTGTAACATAAGCATTCCTTCTACTAATAGACACTGTAACATAAGCATTCCTTCTACTAATAGTCACTGTAACATAAGCATTCCATCTACTAATAGTCACTGTAACATAAGCATTTCATCTACTAATAGTCACTGTAATATAAGCATTCTTTCTACTAATAGTCACTGTAACATAAGCATTCCTTCTACTAATAGTCATTGTAACATAAGCATTCCTTCTACTAAATAGTCACTGTAACATAAGCATTCCTTCTCCTACTAATAGTCACTGTAACATAAGCATTCCTTTTACTAATAGTCACTGTAACATAAGCATTCTATCTACTAATAGTCACTGTAGCATAAGCATTCCATCTACTAATAGTCACTGTAATATAAGCATTCTTTCTACTAATAGTCACTGTAACATAAGCATTCCTTCTACTAATAGTCATTGTAACATAAGCATTCCTTCTACTAAATAGTCACTGTAACATAAGCATTCCTTCTCCTACTAATAGTCACTGTAACATAAGCATTCCTTTTACTAATAGTCACTGTAACATAAGCATTCCTTCTACTAATAGTCACTATAACATAAGCATTCCTTCTACTAATAGTCACTGTAACATAGGCATTCCTTCTACTAATAGTCACTATAACATAAGCATTCCTTCTACTAACAGTCACTGTAACATAGGCATTCCTTCTACTAATAGTCACTATAACATAAGCATTCCTTCTACTAATAGACACTGTAACATAAGCATTCCTTCTACTAATAGTCACTATAACATAAGCATTCCTTCTACTAATAGACACTGTAACATAAGCATTCCTTCTACTAATAGTCACTGTAACATAAGCATTCATCCTACTAATAGTCACTATAACATAAGCATTCCTTCTACTAACAGTCACTGTAACATAGGCATTCCTTCTACTAATAGTCACTATAACATAAGCATTCCTTCTACTAATAGACACTGTAACATAAGCATTCCTTCTACTAATAGTCACTGTAACATAATTATTCCTTCTACTAATAGTCACTGTAACATAAGCATTCCTTCTACTAATAGACACTGTAACATAAGCATTCCTTCTACTAATAGTCACTGTAACATAAGCATTCCATCTACTAATAGTCACTGTAACATAAGCATTTCATCTACTAATAGTCACTGTAATATAAGCATTCTTTCTACTAATAGTCACTGTAACATAAGCATTCCTTCTACTAATAGTCATTGTAACATAAGCATTCCTTCTACTAAATAGTCACTGTAACATAAGCATTCCTTCTCCTACTAATAGTCACTGTAACATAAGCATTCCTTTTACTAATAGTCACTGTAACATAAGCATTCTATCTACTAATAGTCACTGTAGCATAAGCATTCCATCTACTAATAGTCACTGTAATATAAGCATTCCTTCTATTAATAGTCACTGTAACATAAGCATTCCTTCTACTAATAGTCACTGTAACATAAGCATTCCTTCTACTAAATAGTCACTGTAACATAAGCATTCATCCTACTAATAGTCACTGTAATATAAGCATTCTTTCTACTAATAGTCACTGTAACATAAGCATTCCTTCTCCTACTAATAGTCACTGTAACATAAGCATTCCTTCTACTAATAGTCACTGTAACATAAGCATTCCTTCTCCTACTAATAGTCACTGTAACATAAGCATTCCTTCTACTAATAGCCACTGTAACATAAGCATTCCTTCTACTAAATAGTCACTGTAACATAAGCATTCCTTCTACTAATAGTCACTGTAACATAAGCATTCCTTCTCCTACTAATAGTCACTGTAACATAAGCATTCCTTCTACTAATAGTCACTGTAACATAAGCATTCCTTCTACTAAATAGTCACTGTAACATAAGCATTCCTTCTACTAATAGTCACTGTAACATAAGCATTCCTTCTACTAATAGTCACTGTAACATAAGAATTCCTTCTACTAATAGTCACTGTAACATAAGCATTCCTTCTACTAATAGTCACTGTAACATAAGCATTCATCCTACTAATAGTCACTGTGACATAAGCATTCCTTCTACTAATAGTCACTGTAACATAAGCATTCCATCTACTAATAGTCACTGTAACATAAGCATTCTATCTACTAATAGTCACTGTAACATAAGCATTCATCCTACTAATAGTCACTGTGACATAAGCATTCCTTCTACTAATAGTCACTGTAACCTAAGCATTCCATCTACTAATAGTCACTGTAACATAAGCATTCCTTCTACTAATAGTCACTGTAACATAAGCATTCCTTCTACTAATAGTCACTGTAACATAAGCATTCCTTCTACTAATAGTCACTGTAACATAAGCATTCCTTCTACTAATAGTCACTGTAACATAAGCATTCATCCTACTAATAGTCACTGTAACATAAGCATTCCTTCTACTAATAGTCACTATAACATAAGCATTCCTTCTACTAATAGTCACTGTAACATAAGCATTCCTTCTACTAATAGTCACTGTAACATAAGCATTCCTTCTACTAATAGTCACTATAACATAAGCATTCCTTCTACTAATAGTCACTGTAACATAGGCATTCCTTCTACTAATAGTCAGTATAACATAAACATTCCTTCTACTAATAGTCACTGTAACATATGCATTCCTTCTACTAATAGACACTGTAACATAAGCATTCCTTCTCCTACTAATAGTCACTGTAACATAAGCATTCCTTTTACTAATAGTCACTGTAACATAAGCATTCTATCTACTAATAGTCACTGTAACATAAGCATTCATCCTACTAATAGTCACTGTGACATAAGCATTCCTTCTACTAATAGTCACTGTAACCTAAGCATTCCATCTACTAATAGTCACTGTAACATAAGCATTCCTTCTACTAATAGTCACTGTAACATAAGCATTCCTTCTACTAATAGTCACTGTAACATAAGCATTCCTTCTACTAATAGTCACTGTAACATAAGCATTCCTTCTACTAATAGTCACTGTAACATAAGCATTCATCCTACTAATAGTCACTGTAACATAAGCATTCCTTCTACTAATAGTCACTATAACATAAGCATTCCTTCTACTAATAGTCACTGTAACATAAGCATTCCTTCTACTAATAGTCACTGTAACATAAGCATTCCTTCTACTAATAGTCACTATAACATAAGCATTCCTTCTACTAATAGTCACTGTAACATAGGCATTCCTTCTACTAATAGTCAGTATAACATAAACATTCCTTCTACTAATAGTCACTGTAACATATGCATTCCTTCTACTAATAGACACTGTAACATAAGCATTCCTTCTCCTACTAATAGTCACTGTAACATAAGCATTCCTTTTACTAATAGTCACTGTAACATAAGCATTCTATCTACTAATAGTCACTGTAACATAAGCATTCATCCTACTAATAGTCACTGTGACATAAGCATTCCTTCTACTAATAGTCACTGTAACATAAGCATTCCATCTACTAATAGTCACTGTAACATAAGCATTCCATCTACTAATAGTCACTGTAACATAAGCATTCTTTCTACTAATAGTCACTGTAACATAAGCATTCCTTCTACTAATAGTCACTGTAACATAAGCATTCCTTCTACTAATAGTCACTATAACATAAGCATTCCTTCTACTAATAGTCACTGTAACATAAGCATTCCTTCTACTAATAGTCACTGTAACATAAGCATTCCTTCTACTAATAGTCACTGTAACATAAGCATTCCTTCTACTAATAGTCACTGTAACATAGGCATTCTTTCTACTAATAGTCACTATAACATAAGCATTCCTTCTACTAATAGTCACTGTAATATAAGCATTCTTTCTACTAATAGTCACTGTAACATAAGCATTCCTTCTACTAATAGTCATTGTAACATAAGCATTCCTTCTACTAAATAGTCACTGTAACATAAGCATTCCTTCTCCTACTAATAGTCACTGTAACATAAGCATTCCTTTTACTAATAGTCACTGTAACATAAGCATTCTATCTACTAATAGTCACTGTAGCATAAGCATTCCATCTACTAATAGTCACTGTAATATAAGCATTCCTTCTATTAATAGTCACTGTAACATAAGCATTCCTTCTACTAATAGTCACTGTAACATAAGCATTCCTTCTACTAAATAGTCACTGTAACATAAGCATTCATCCTACTAATAGTCACTGTAATATAAGCATTCTTTCTACTAATAGTCACTGTAACATAAGCATTCCTTCTCCTACTAATAGTCACTGTAACATAAGCATTCCTTCTACTAATAGTCACTGTAACATAAGCATTCCTTCTCCTACTAATAGTCACTGTAACATAAGCATTCCTTCTACTAATAGCCACTGTAACATAAGCATTCCTTCTACTAAATAGTCACTGTAACATAAGCATTCCTTCTACTAATAGTCACTGTAACATAAGCATTCCTTCTACTAATAGTCACTGTAACATAAGCATTCCTTCTCCTACTAATAGTCACTGTAACATAAGCATTCCTTCTACTAATAGTCACTGTAACATAAGCATTCCTTCTACTAAATAGTCACTGTAACATAAGCATTCCTTCTACTAATAGTCACTGTAACATAAGCATTCCTTCTACTAATAGTCACTGTAACATAAGAATTCCTTCTACTAATAGTCACTGTAACATAAGCATTCCTTCTACTAATAGTCACTGTAACATAAGCATTCATCCTACTAATAGTCACTGTGACATAAGCATTCCTTCTACTAATAGTCACTGTAACATAAGCATTCCATCTACTAATAGTCACTGTAACATAAGCATTCCATCTACTAATAGTCACTGTAACATAAGCATTCTTTCTACTAATAGTCACTATAACATAAGCATTCCTTCTACTAATAGTCACTGTAACATAAGCATTCCTTCTACTAATAGTCAGTGTAACATAAGCATTCCTTCTACTAATAGTCACTATAACATAAGCATTCCTTCTACTAATAGTCACTGTAACATAGGCATTCCTTCTACTAATAGTCAGTATAACATAAACATTCCTTCTACTAATAGTCACTGTAACATATGCATTCCTTCTACTAATAGACACTGTAACATAAGCATTCCTTCTCCTACTAATAGTCACTGTAACATAAGCATTCCTTTTACTAATAGTCACTGTAACATAAGCATTCTATCTACTAATAGTCACTGTAACATAAGCATTCATCCTACTAATAGTCACTGTGACATAAGCATTCCTTCTACTAATAGTCACTGTAACCTAAGCATTCCATCTACTAATAGTCACTGTAACATAAGCATTCCTTCTACTAATAGTCACTGTAACATAAGCATTCCTTCTACTAATAGTCACTGTAACATAAGCATTCCTTCTACTAATAGTCACTGTAACATAAGCATTCCTTCTACTAATAGTCACTGTAACATAAGCATTCATCCTACTAATAGTCACTGTAACATAAGCATTCCTTCTACTAATAGTCACTATAACATAAGCATTCCTTCTACTAATAGTCACTGTAACATAAGCATTCCTTCTACTAATAGTCACTGTAACATAAGCATTCCTTCTACTAATAGTCACTATAACATAAGCATTCCTTCTACTAATAGTCACTGTAACATAGGCATTCCTTCTACTAATAGTCAGTATAACATAAACATTCCTTCTACTAATAGTCACTGTAACATATGCATTCCTTCTACTAATAGACACTGTAACATAAGCATTCCTTCTCCTACTAATAGTCACTGTAACATAAGCATTCCTTTTACTAATAGTCACTGTAACATAAGCATTCTATCTACTAATAGTCACTGTAACATAAGCATTCATCCTACTAATAGTCACTGTGACATAAGCATTCCTTCTACTAATAGTCACTGTAACATAAGCATTCCATCTACTAATAGTCACTGTAACATAAGCATTCCATCTACTAATAGTCACTGTAACATAAGCATTCTTTCTACTAATAGTCACTGTAACATAAGCATTCCTTCTACTAATAGTCACTGTAACATAAGCATTCCTTCTACTAATAGTCACTATAACATAAGCATTCCTTCTACTAATAGTCACTGTAACATAAGCATTCCTTCTACTAATAGTCACTGTAACATAAGCATTCCTTCTACTAATAGTCACTGTAACATAAGCATTCCTTCTACTAATAGTCACTGTAACATAGGCATTCTTTCTACTAATAGTCACTATAACATAAGCATTCCTTCTACTAATAGTCACTGTAACATAAGCATTCCTTCTACTAATAGTCAATGTAACATAAGCATTCCTTCTACTAATAGTCACTGTAACATAGGCATTCCTTCTACTAATAGTCACTATAACATAAGCATTCCTTCTACTAATAGACACTGTAACATAAGCATTCTTTCTACTAATAGTCACTGTAACATAATTATTCCTTCTACTAATAGTCACTGTAACATAAGCATTCTTTCTACTAATAGTCACTGTAACATAAGCATTCCTTCTACTAATAGTCACTGTAACATAAGCATTCCTTCTACTAATAGTCACTGTAACATAAGCATTCCTTCTACTAATAGTCACTGTAACATAAGCATTCATCCTACTAATAGTCACTGTAACATAAGCATTCCTTCTACTAATAGTCACTATAACATAAGCATTCCTTCTACTAATAGTCACTGTAACATAAGCATTCCTTCTACTAATAGTCACTGTAACATAAGCATTCCTTCTACTAATAGTCACTGTAACATAAGCATTCTTTCTACTAATAGTCACTGTAACATAAGCATTCCTTCTACTAATAGTCACTGTAACATAAGCATTCCTTCTACTAATAGTCACTATAACATAAGCATTCCTTCTACTAATAGTCACTGTAACATAGGCATTCCTTCTACTAATAGTCACTGTAACATAAGCATTCCTTCTACTAATAGTCACTGTAACATAGGCATTCTTTCTACTAATAGTCACTATAACATAAGCATTCCTTCTACTAATAGTCACTGTAACATAAGCATTCCTTCTACTAATAGTCACTGTAACATAAGCATTCCTTCTACTAATAGTCACTGTAACATAAGCATTCCTTCTACTAATAGTCACTGTTACATAAGCATTCCTTCTCCTACTAATAGTCACTGTAACATAAGCATTCCTTCTACTAATAGTCACTGTAACATAAGCATTCCTTCTACTAAATAGTCACTGTAACATAAGCATTCCTTCTACTAATAGTCACTGTAACATAAACATTCCTTCTACTAATAGTCACTGTAACATATGCATTCCTTCTACTAATAGACACTGTAACATAAGCATTCCTTCTCCTACTAATAGTCACTGTAACATAAGCATTCCTTTTACTAATAGTCACTGTAACATAAGCATTCTATCTACTAATAGTCACTGTAACATAAGCATTCATCCTACTAATAGTCACTGTGACATAAGCATTCCTTCTACTAATAGTCACTGTAACCTAAGCATTCCATCTACTAATAGTCACTGTAACATAAGCATTCCATCTACTAATAGTCACTGTAACATAAGCATTCTTTCTACTAATAGTCACTGTAACATAAGCATTCCTTCTACTAATAGTCACTGTAACATAAGCATTCCTTCTACTAATAGTCACTATAACATAAGCATTCCTTCTACTAATAGTCACTGTAACATAGGCATTCCTTCTACTAATAGTCACTATAACATAAGCATTCCTTCTACTAACAGTCACTGTAACATAGGCATTCCTTCTACTAATAGTCACTATAACATAAGCATTCCTTCTACTAATAGACACTGTAACATAAGCATTCCTTCTACTAATAGTCACTGTAACATAATTATTCCTTCTACTAATAGTCACTGTAACATAAGCATTCCTTCTACTAATAGACACTGTAACATAAGCATTCCTTCTACTAATAGTCACTGTAACATAAGCATTCCATCTACTAATAGTCACTGTAACATAAGCATTTCATCTACTAATAGTCACTGTAATATAAGCATTCTTTCTACTAATAGTCACTGTAACATAAGCATTCCTTCTACTAATAGTCATTGTAACATAAGCATTCCTTCTACTAAATAGTCACTGTAACATAAGCATTCCTTCTCCTACTAATAGTCACTGTAACATAAGCATTCCTTTTACTAATAGTCACTGTAACATAAGCATTCTATCTACTAATAGTCACTGTAGCATAAGCATTCCATCTACTAATAGTCACTGTAATATAAGCATTCCTTCTATTAATAGTCACTGTAACATAAGCATTCCTTCTACTAAAAGTCACTGTAACATAAGCATTCCTTCTACTAAATAGTCACTGTAACATAAGCATTCATCCTACTAATAGTCACTGTAATATAAGCATTCTTTCTACTAATAGTCACTGTAACATAAGCATTCCTTCTCCTACTAATAGTCACTGTAACATAAGCATTCCTTCTACTAATAGTCACTGTAACATAAGCATTCCTTCTCCTACTAATAGTCACTGTAACATAAGCATTCCTTCTACTAATAGCCACTGTAACATAAGCATTCCTTCTACTAAATAGTCACTGTAACATAAGCATTCCTTCTACTAATAGTCACTGTAACATAAGCATTCCTTCTCCTACTAATAGTCACTGTAACATAAGCATTCCTTCTACTAATAGTCACTGTAACATAAGCATTCCTTCTACTAAATAGTCACTGTAACATAAGCATTCCTTCTACTAATAGTCACTGTAACATAAGCATTCCTTCTACTAATAGTCACTGTAACATAAGAATTCCTTCTACTAATAGTCACTGTAACATAAGCATTCCTTCTACTAATAGTCACTGTAACATAAGCATTCATCCTACTAATAGTCACTGTGACATAAGCATTCCTTCTACTAATAGTCACTGTAACATAAGCATTCCATCTACTAATAGTCACTATAACATAAGCATTCCTTCTACTAATAGACACTGTAACATAAGCATTCCTTCTACTAATAGTCACTGTAACATAAGCATTCATCCTACTAATAGTCACTATAACATAAGCATTCCTTCTACTAACAGTCACTGTAACATAGGCATTCCTTCTACTAATAGTCACTATAACATAAGCATTCCTTCTACTAATAGACACTGTAACATAAGCATTCCTTCTACTAATAGTCACTGTAACATAATTATTCCTTCTACTAATAGTCACTGTAACATAAGCATTCCTTCTACTAATAGACACTGTAACATAAGCATTCCTTCTACTAATAGTCACTGTAACATAAGCATTCCATCTACTAATAGTCACTGTAACATAAGCATTTCATCTACTAATAGTCACTGTAATATAAGCATTCTTTCTACTAATAGTCACTGTAACATAAGCATTCCTTCTACTAATAGTCATTGTAACATAAGCATTCCTTCTACTAAATAGTCACTGTAACATAAGCATTCCTTCTCCTACTAATAGTCACTGTAACATAAGCATTCCTTTTACTAATAGTCACTGTAACATAAGCATTCTATCTACTAATAGTCACTGTAGCATAAGCATTCCATCTACTAATAGTCACTGTAATATAAGCATTCCTTCTATTAATAGTCACTGTAACATAAGCATTCCTTCTACTAATAGTCACTGTAACATAAGCATTCCTTCTACTAAATAGTCACTGTAACATAAGCATTCATCCTACTAATAGTCACTGTAATATAAGCATTCTTTCTACTAATAGTCACTGTAACATAAGCATTCCTTCTCCTACTAATAGTCACTGTAACATAAGCATTCCTTCTACTAATAGTCACTGTAACATAAGCATTCCTTCTCCTACTAATAGTCACTGTAACATAAGCATTCCTTCTACTAATAGCCACTGTAACATAAGCATTCCTTCTACTAAATAGTCACTGTAACATAAGCATTCCTTCTACTAATAGTCACTGTAACATAAGCATTCCTTCTCCTACTAATAGTCACTGTAACATAAGCATTCCTTCTACTAATAGTCACTGTAACATAAGCATTCCTTCTACTAAATAGTCACTGTAACATAAGCATTCCTTCTACTAATAGTCACTGTAACATAAGCATTCCTTCTACTAATAGTCACTGTAACATAAGAATTCCTTCTACTAATAGTCACTGTAACATAAGCATTCCTTCTACTAATAGTCACTGTAACATAAGCATTCATCCTACTAATAGTCACTGTGACATAAGCATTCCTTCTACTAATAGTCACTGTAACATAAGCATTCCATCTACTAATAGTCACTGTAACATAAGCATTCCATCTACTAATAGTCACTGTAACATAAGCATTCTTTCTACTAATAGTCACTATAACATAAGCATTCCTTCTACTAATAGTCACTGTAACATAAGCATTCCTTCTACTAATAGTCAGTGTAACATAAGCATTCCTTCTACTAATAGTCACTATAACATAAGCATTCCTTCTACTAATAGTCACTGTAACATAGGCATTCCTTCTACTAATAGTCAGTATAACATAAACATTCCTTCTACTAATAGTCACTGTAACATATGCATTCCTTCTACTAATAGACACTGTAACATAAGCATTCCTTCTCCTACTAATAGTCACTGTAACATAAGCATTCCTTTTACTAATAGTCACTGTAACATAAGCATTCTATCTACTAATAGTCACTGTAACATAAGCATTCATCCTACTAATAGTCACTGTGACATAAGCATTCCTTCTACTAATAGTCACTGTAACCTAAGCATTCCATCTACTAATAGTCACTGTAACATAAGCATTCCTTCTACTAATAGTCACTGTAACATAAGCATTCCTTCTACTAATAGTCACTGTAACATAAGCATTCCTTCTACTAATAGTCACTGTAACATAAGCATTCCTTCTACTAATAGTCACTGTAACATAAGCATTCATCCTACTAATAGTCACTGTAACATAAGCATTCCTTCTACTAATAGTCACTATAACATAAGCATTCCTTCTACTAATAGTCACTGTAACATAAGCATTCCTTCTACTAATAGTCACTGTAACATAAGCATTCCTTCTACTAATAGTCACTATAACATAAGCATTCCTTCTACTAATAGTCACTGTAACATAGGCATTCCTTCTACTAATAGTCAGTATAACATAAACATTCCTTCTACTAATAGTCACTGTAACATATGCATTCCTTCTACTAATAGACACTGTAACATAAGCATTCCTTCTCCTACTAATAGTCACTGTAACATAAGCATTCCTTTTACTAATAGTCACTGTAACATAAGCATTCTATCTACTAATAGTCACTGTAACATAAGCATTCATCCTACTAATAGTCACTGTGACATAAGCATTCCTTCTACTAATAGTCACTGTAACATAAGCATTCCATCTACTAATAGTCACTGTAACATAAGCATTCCATCTACTAATAGTCACTGTAACATAAGCATTCTTTCTACTAATAGTCACTGTAACATAAGCATTCCTTCTACTAATAGTCACTGTAACATAAGCATTCCTTCTACTAATAGTCACTATAACATAAGCATTCCTTCTACTAATAGTCACTGTAACATAAGCATTCCTTCTACTAATAGTCACTGTAACATAAGCATTCCTTCTACTAATAGTCACTGTAACATAAGCATTCCTTCTACTAATAGTCACTGTAACATAGGCATTCTTTCTACTAATAGTCACTATAACATAAGCATTCCTTCTACTAATAGTCACTGTAACATAAGCATTCCTTCTACTAATAGTCAATGTAACATAAGCATTCCTTCTACTAATAGTCACTGTAACATAGGCATTCCTTCTACTAATAGTCACTATAACATAAGCATTCCTTCTACTAATAGACACTGTAACATAAGCATTCTTTCTACTAATAGTCACTGTAACATAATTATTCCTTCTACTAATAGTCACTGTAACATAAGCATTCTTTCTACTAATAGTCACTGTAACATAAGCATTCCTTCTACTAATAGTCACTGTAACATAAGCATTCCTTCTACTAATAGTCACTGTAACATAAGCATTCCTTCTACTAATAGTCACTGTAACATAAGCATTCCTTCTACTAATAGTCACTGTAACATAAGCATTCATCCTACTAATAGTCACTGTAACATAAGCATTCCTTCTACTAATAGTCACTATAACATAAGCATTCCTTCTACTAATAGTCACTGTAACATAAGCATTCCTTCTACTAATAGTCACTGTAACATAAGCATTCCTTCTACTAATAGTCACTGTAACATAAGCATTCTTTCTACTATTAGTCACTGTAACATAAGCATTCCTTCTACTAATAGTCACTGTAACATAAGCATTCCTTCTACTAATAGTCACTATAACATAAGCATTCCTTCTACTAATAGTCACTGTAACATAGGCATTCCTTCTACTAATAGTCACTATAACATAAGCATTCCTTCTACTAACAGTCACTGTAACATAGGCATTCCTTCTACTAATAGTCACTATAACATAAGCATTCCTTCTACTAATAGACACTGTAACATAAGCATTCCTTCTACTAATAGTCACTGTAACATAATTATTCCTTCTACTAATAGTCACTGTAACATAAGCATTCCTTCTACTAATAGACACTGTAACATAAGCATTCCTTCTACTAATAGTCACTGTAACATAAGCATTCCATCTACTAATAGTCACTGTAACATAAGCATTTCATCTACTAATAGTCACTGTAATATAAGCATTCTTTCTACTAATAGTCACTGTAACATAAGCATTCCTTCTACTAATAGTCATTGTAACATAAGCATTCCTTCTACTAAATAGTCACTGTAACATAAGCATTCCTTCTCCTACTAATAGTCACTGTAACATAAGCATTCCTTTTACTAATAGTCACTGTAACATAAGCATTCTATCTACTAATAGTCACTGTAGCATAAGCATTCCATCTACTAATAGTCACTGTAATATAAGCATTCCTTCTATTAATAGTCACTGTAACATAAGCATTCCTTCTACTAATAGTCACTGTAACATAAGCATTCCTTCTACTAAATAGTCACTGTAACATAAGCATTCATCCTACTAATAGTCACTGTAATATAAGCATTCTTTCTACTAATAGTCACTGTAACATAAGCATTCCTTCTCCTACTAATAGTCACTGTAACATAAGCATTCCTTCTACTAATAGTCACTGTAACATAAGCATTCCTTCTCCTACTAATAGTCACTGTAACATAAGCATTCCTTCTACTAATAGCCACTGTAACATAAGCATTCCTTCTACTAAATAGTCACTGTAACATAAGCATTCCTTCTACTAATAGTCACTGTAACATAAGCATTCCTTCTACTAATAGTCACTGTAACATAAGCATTCCTTCTCCTACTAATAGTCACTGTAACATAAGCATTCCTTCTACTAATAGTCACTGTAACATAAGCATTCCTTCTACTAAATAGTCACTGTAACATAAGCATTCCTTCTACTAATAGTCACTGTAACATAAGCATTCCTTCTACTAATAGTCACTGTAACATAAGAATTCCTTCTACTAATAGTCACTGTAACATAAGCATTCCTTCTACTAATAGTCACTGTAACATAAGCATTCATCCTACTAATAGTCACTGTGACATAAGCATTCCTTCTACTAATAGTCACTGTAACATAAGCATTCCATCTACTAATAGTCACTGTAACATAAGCATTCCATCTACTAATAGTCACTGTAACATAAGCATTCTTTCTACTAATAGTCACTATAACATAAGCATTCCTTCTACTAATAGTCACTGTAACATAAGCATTCCTTCTACTAATAGTCAGTGTAACATAAGCATTCCTTCTACTAATAGTCACTATAACATAAGCATTCCTTCTACTAATAGTCACTGTAACATAGGCATTCCTTCTACTAATAGTCAGTATAACATAAACATTCCTTCTACTAATAGTCACTGTAACATATGCATTCCTTCTACTAATAGACACTGTAACATAAGCATTCCTTCTCCTACTAATAGTCACTGTAACATAAGCATTCCTTTTACTAATAGTCACTGTAACATAAGCATTCTATCTACTAATAGTCACTGTAACATAAGCATTCATCCTACTAATAGTCACTGTGACATAAGCATTCCTTCTACTAATAGTCACTGTAACCTAAGCATTCCATCTACTAATAGTCACTGTAACATAAGCATTCCTTCTACTAATAGTCACTGTAACATAAGCATTCCTTCTACTAATAGTCACTGTAACATAAGCATTCCTTCTACTAATAGTCACTGTAACATAAGCATTCCTTCTACTAATAGTCACTGTAACATAAGCATTCATCCTACTAATAGTCACTGTAACATAAGCATTCCTTCTACTAATAGTCACTATAACATAAGCATTCCTTCTACTAATAGTCACTGTAACATAAGCATTCCTTCTACTAATAGTCACTGTAACATAAGCATTCCTTCTACTAATAGTCACTATAACATAAGCATTCCTTCTACTAATAGTCACTGTAACATAGGCATTCCTTCTACTAATAGTCAGTATAACATAAACATTCCTTCTACTAATAGTCACTGTAACATATGCATTCCTTCTACTAATAGACACTGTAACATAAGCATTCCTTCTCCTACTAATAGTCACTGTAACATAAGCATTCCTTTTACTAATAGTCACTGTAACATAAGCATTCTATCTACTAATAGTCACTGTAACATAAGCATTCATCCTACTAATAGTCACTGTGACATAAGCATTCCTTCTACTAATAGTCACTGTAACATAAGCATTCCATCTACTAATAGTCACTGTAACATAAGCATTCCATCTACTAATAGTCACTGTAACATAAGCATTCTTTCTACTAATAGTCACTGTAACATAAGCATTCCTTCTACTAATAGTCACTGTAACATAAGCATTCCTTCTACTAATAGTCACTATAACATAAGCATTCCTTCTACTAATAGTCACTGTAACATAAGCATTCCTTCTACTAATAGTCACTGTAACATAAGCATTCCTTCTACTAATAGTCACTGTAACATAAGCATTCCTTCTACTAATAGTCACTGTAACATAGGCATTCTTTCTACTAATAGTCACTATAACATAAGCATTCCTTCTACTAATAGTCACTGTAACATAAGCATTCCTTCTACTAATAGTCAATGTAACATAAGCATTCCTTCTACTAATAGTCACTGTAACATAGGCATTCCTTCTACTAATAGTCACTATAACATAAGCATTCCTTCTACTAATAGACACTGTAACATAAGCATTCTTTCTACTAATAGTCACTGTAACATAATTATTCCTTCTACTAATAGTCACTGTAACATAAGCATTCTTTCTACTAATAGTCACTGTAACATAAGCATTCCTTCTACTAATAGTCACTGTAACATAAGCATTCCTTCTACTAATAGTCACTGTAACATAAGCATTCCTTCTACTAATAGTCACTGTAACATAAGCATTCCTTCTACTAATAGTCACTGTAACATAAGCATTCATCCTACTAATAGTCACTGTAACATAAGCATTCCTTCTACTAATAGTCACTATAACATAAGCATTCCTTCTACTAATAGTCACTGTAACATAAGCATTCCTTCTACTAATAGTCACTGTAACATAAGCATTCCTTCTACTAATAGTCACTATAACATAAGCATTCCTTCTACTAATAGTCACTGTAACATAGGCATTCCTTCTACTAATAGTCAGTATAACATAAACATTCCTTCTACTAATAGTCACTGTAACATATGCATTCCTTCTACTAATAGACACTGTAACATAAGCATTCCTTCTCCTACTAATAGTCACTGTAACATAAGCATTCCTTTTACTAATAGTCACTGTAACATAAGCATTCTATCTACTAATAGTCACTGTAACATAAGCATTCATCCTACTAATAGTCACTGTGACATAAGCATTCCTTCTACTAATAGTCACTGTAACATAAGCATTCCATCTACTAATAGTCACTGTAACATAAGCATTCCATCTACTAATAGTCACTGTAACATAAGCATTCTTTCTACTAATAGTCACTGTAACATAAGCATTCCTTCTACTAATAGTCACTGTAACATAAGCATTCCTTCTACTAATAGTCACTATAACATAAGCATTCCTTCTACTAATAGTCACTGTAACATAAGCATTCCTTCTACTAATAGTCACTGTAACATAAGCATTCCTTCTACTAATAGTCACTGTAACATAAGCATTCCTTCTACTAATAGTCACTGTAACATAGGCATTCTTTCTACTAATAGTCACTATAACATAAGCATTCCTTCTACTAATAGTCACTGTAACATAAGCATTCCTTCTACTAATAGTCAATGTAACATAAGCATTCCTTCTACTAATAGTCACTGTAACATAGGCATTCCTTCTACTAATAGTCACTATAACATAAGCATTCCTTCTACTAATAGACACTGTAACATAAGCATTCTTTCTACTAATAGTCACTGTAACATAATTATTCCTTCTACTAATAGTCACTGTAACATAAGCATTCTTTCTACTAATAGTCACTGTAACATAAGCATTCCTTCTACTAATAGTCACTGTAACATAAGTATTTTTTTCTACTAATAGTCAGTGTAACATAAGCATTCCTTCTACTAATAGTCACTGTAACATAAGGATTCCTTCTACTAATAGTCACTGTAACATAAGCATTCCTTCTACTAATAGTCACTGTAACATAAGCATTCCATCTACTAATAGTCACTGTAATATAAGCATTCCTTCTATTAATAGTCACTGTAACATAAGCATTCATCCTACTAATAGTCACTGTAACATAAGCATTCCTTCTACTAATAGTCACTGTAACATAAGCATTCCTTCTACTAATAGTCACTGTAACATAAGTATTCCTTCTACTAATAGTCACTGTAACATAAGCATTCCTTCTACTAATAGACACTGTAACATAAGCATTCCTTCTACTAATAGTCACTGTAACATAAGCATTCCTTCTACTAATAGTCACTATAACATAAGCATTCCTTCTACTAATAGTCACTGTAACATAGGCATTCCTTCTACTAATAGTCAGTATAACATAAACATTCCTTCTACTAATAGTCACTGTAACATATGCATTCCTTCTACTAATAGACACTGTAACATAAGCATTCCTTCTCCTACTAATAGTCACTGTAACATAAGCATTCCTTTTACTAATAGTCACTGTAACATAAGCATTCTATCTACTAATAGTCACTGTAGCATAAGCATTCATCCTACTAATAGTCACTGTGACATAAGCATTCCTTCTACTAATAGTCACTGTAACATAAGCATTCCATCTACTAATAGTCACTGTAACATAAGCATTCCATCTACTAATAGTCACTGTAACATAAGCATTCTTTCTACTAATAGTCACTGTAACATAAGCATTCCTTCTACTAATAGTCACTGTAACATAAGCATTCCTTCTACTAATAGTCACTATAACATAAGCATTCATCCTACTAATAGTCACTGTAACATAAGCATTCCTTCTACTAATAGTCACTGTAACATAAGCATTCCTTCTACTAATAGTCACTGTAACATAAGTATTCCTTCTACTAATAGTCACTGTAACATAAGCATTCCTTCTACTAATAGACACTGTAACATAAGCATTCCTTCTACTAATAGTCACTGTAACATAAGCATTCCTTCTACTAATAGTCACTGTAACATAAGCATTCCTTCTACTAATAGTCACTATAACATAAGCATTCCTTCTACTAATAGTCACTATAACATAAGCATTCCTTCTACTAATAGTCACTGTAACATAGGCATTCCTTCTACTAATAGTCAGTATAACATAAGCATTCCTTCTACTAATAGTCACTGTAACATAAGCATTCCTTCTACTAATAGTCACTGTAACATAAGCATTCCTTCTACTAATAGTCACTGTAACATAAGCATTCCTTCTACTAATAGTCACTATAACATAAGCATTCCTTCTACTTATAGTCACTGTAACATAGGCATTCCTTCTACTAATAGTCACTATAACATAAGCATTCCTTCTACTAACAGTCACTGTAACATAGGCATTCCTTCTACTAATAGTCACTATAACATAAGCATTCCTTCTACTAATAGACACTGTAATATAAGCATTCCTTCTACTAATAGTCACTGTAACATAATTATTCCTTCTACTAATAGTCACTGTAACATAATTATTCCTTCTACTAATAGTCACTGTAACATAAGCATTCATCCTACTAATAGTCACTGTAACATAAGCATTCCTTCTACTAATAGTCACTGTAACATAAGTATTCCTTCTACTAATAGTCACTGTAACATAAGCATTCCTTCTACTAATAGTCACTGTAACATAAACATTCCTTCTACTAATAGTCACTGTAACATAGGCATTCCTTCTACTAATAGTCACTATAACATAAGCATTCCTTCTACTAATAGTCACTGTAACATAGGCATTCCTTCTACTAATAGTCAGTATAACATAAACATTCCTTCTACTAATAGTCACTGTAACATAAGCATTCTTTCTACTAATAGTCACTGTAACATAAGCATTCCTTCTCCTACGAATAGTCACTGTAACATAAGCATTCCTTCTACTAATAGTCACTGTAACATAAGCATTCCTTCTCCTACTAATAGTCACTGTAACATAAGCATTCCTTCTACTAATAGTCACTGTACCATAAGCATTCCTTCTACTAAATAGTCACTGTAACATAAGCATTCCTTCTACTAATAGTCACTGTAACATAAGCATTCCTTCTACTAATAGTCACTGTAACATAAGCATTCCTTCTCCTACTAATAGTCACTGTAACATAAGCATTCCTTCTACTAATAGTCACTGTAACATAAGCATTCCTTCTACTAATAGTCACTCTAACATAAGCATTCCTTCTACTAATAGTCACTGTAACATAAGCATTCCTTCTAATAATAGTCACTGTAACATAAGCATTCCTTCTACTAATAGTCATTGTAACATAAGCATTCCTTCTACTAAATAGTCACTGTAACATAAGCATTCCTTCTCCTACTAATAGTCACTGTAACATAAGCATTCCTTTTACTAATAGTCACTGTAACATAAGCATTCTATCTACTAATAGTCACTGTAGCATAAGCATTCCATCTACTAATAGTCACTGTAATATAAGCATTCCTTCTATTAATAGTCACTGTAACATAAGCATTCCTTCTACTAATAGTCACTGTAACATAAGCATTCCTTCTACTAAATAGTCACTGTAACATAAGCATTCATCCTACTAATAGTCACTGTAATATAAGCATTCTTTCTACTAATAGTCACTGTAACATAAGCATTCCTTCTCCTACTAATAGTCACTGTAACATAAGCATTCCTTCTACTAATAGTCACTGTAACATAAGCATTCCTTCTCCTACTAATAGTCACTGTAACATAAGCATTCCTTCTACTAATAGTCACTGTAACATAAGCATTCCTTCTACTAAATAGTCACTGTAACATAAGCATTCCTTCTACTAATAGTCACTGTAACATAAGCATTCCTTCTACTAATAGTCACTGTAACATAAGCATTCCTTCTCCTACTAATAGTCACTGTAACATAAGCATTCCTTCTACTAATAGTCACTGTAACATAAGCATTCCTTCTACTAAATAGTCACTGTAACATAAGCATTCCTTCTACTAATAGTCACTGTAACATAAGCATTCCTTCTACTAATAGTCACTGTAACATAAGCATTCCTTCTACTAATAGTCACTATAACATAAGCATTCCTTCTACTAATAGTCACTGTAACATAAGCATTCATCCTACTAATAGTCACTGTGACATAAGCATTCCTTCTACTAATAGTCACTGTAACATAAGCATTCCATCTACTAATAGTCACTGTAACATAAGCATTCCATCTACTAATAGTCACTGTAACATAAGCATTCTTTCTACTAATAGTCACTATAACATAAGCATTCCTTCTACTAATAGTCACTGTAACATAAGCATTCCTTCTACTAATAGTCACTATAACATAAGCATTCCTTCTACTAATAGTCACTGTAACATAAGCATTCCTTCTACTAATAGTCACTGTAACATAAGCATTCCTTCTACTAATAGTCACTATAACATAAGCATTCCTTCTACTAATAGTCACTGTAACATAGGCATTCCTTCTACTAATAGTCAGTATAACATAAACATTCCTTCTACTAATAGTCACTGTAACATATGCATTCCTTCTACTAATAGACACTGTAACATAAGCATTCCTTCTCCTACTAATAGTCACTGTAACATAAGCATTCCTTTTACTAATAGTCACTGTAACATAAGCATTCTATCTACTAATAGTCACTGTAACATAAGCATTCATCCTACTAATAGTCACTGTGACATAAGCATTCCTTCTACTAATAGTCACTGTAACATAAGCATTCCATCTACTAATAGTCACTGTAACATAAGCATTCCATCTACTAATAGTCACTGTAACATAAGCATTCTTTCTACTAATAGTCACTGTAACATAAGCATTCCTTCTACTAATAGTCACTGTAACATAAGCATTCCTTCTACTAATAGTCACTATAACATAAGCATTCCTTCTACTAATAGTCACTGTAACATAAGCATTCCTTCTACTAATAGTCACTGTAACATAAGCATTCCTTCTACTAATAGTCACTGTAACATAAGCATTCCTTCTACTAATAGTCACTGTAACATAGGCATTCTTTCTACTAATAGTCACTATAACATAAGCATTCCTTCTACTAATAGTCACTGTAACATAAGCATTCCTTCTACTAATAGTCAATGTAACATAAGCATTCCTTCTACTAATAGTCACTGTAACATAGGCATTCCTTCTACTAATAGTCACTATAACATAAGCATTCCTTCTACTAATAGACACTGTAACATAAGCATTCTTTCTACTAATAGTCACTGTAACATAATTATTCCTTCTACTAATAGTCACTGTAACATAAGCATTCTTTCTACTAATAGTCACTGTAACATAAGCATTCCTTCTACTAATAGTCACTGTAACATAAGTATTTTTTTCTACTAATAGTCAGTGTAACATAAGCATTCCTTCTACTAATAGTCACTGTAACATAAGGATTCCTTCTACTAATAGTCACTGTAACATAAGCATTCCTTCTACTAATAGTCACTGTAACATAAGCATTCCATCTACTAATAGTCACTGTAATATAAGCATTCCTTCTATTAATAGTCACTGTAACATAAGCATTCATCCTACTAATAGTCACTGTAACATAAGCATTCCTTCTACTAATAGTCACTGTAACATAAGCATTCCTTCTACTAATAGTCACTGTAACATAAGTATTCCTTCTACTAATAGTCACTGTAACATAAGCATTCCTTCTACTAATAGACACTGTAACATAAGCATTCCTTCTACTAATAGTCACTGTAACATAAGCATTCCTTCTACTAATAGTCACTATAACATAAGCATTCCTTCTACTAATAGTCACTGTAACATAGGCATTCCTTCTACTAATAGTCAGTATAACATAAACATTCCTTCTACTAATAGTCACTGTAACATATGCATTCCTTCTACTAATAGACACTGTAACATAAGCATTCCTTCTCCTACTAATAGTCACTGTAACATAAGCATTCCTTTTACTAATAGTCACTGTAACATAAGCATTCTATCTACTAATAGTCACTGTAGCATAAGCATTCATCCTACTAATAGTCACTGTGACATAAGCATTCCTTCTACTAATAGTCACTGTAACATAAGCATTCCATCTACTAATAGTCACTGTAACATAAGCATTCCATCTACTAATAGTCACTGTAACATAAGCATTCTTTCTACTAATAGTCACTGTAACATAAGCATTCCTTCTACTAATAGTCACTGTAACATAAGCATTCCTTCTACTAATAGTCACTATAACATAAGCATTCATCCTACTAATAGTCACTGTAACATAAGCATTCCTTCTACTAATAGTCACTGTAACATAAGCATTCCTTCTACTAATAGTCACTGTAACATAAGTATTCCTTCTACTAATAGTCACTGTAACATAAGCATTCCTTCTACTAATAGACACTGTAACATAAGCATTCCTTCTACTAATAGTCACTGTAACATAAGCATTCCTTCTACTAATAGTCACTGTAACATAAGCATTCCTTCTACTAATAGTCACTATAACATAAGCATTCCTTCTACTAATAGTCACTATAACATAAGCATTCCTTCTACTAATAGTCACTGTAACATAGGCATTCCTTCTACTAATAGTCAGTATAACATAAGCATTCCTTCTACTAATAGTCACTGTAACATAAGCATTCCTTCTACTAATAGTCACTGTAACATAAGCATTCCTTCTACTAATAGTCACTGTAACATAAGCATTCCTTCTACTAATAGTCACTATAACATAAGCATTCCTTCTACTTATAGTCACTGTAACATAGGCATTCCTTCTACTAATAGTCACTATAACATAAGCATTCCTTCTACTAACAGTCACTGTAACATAGGCATTCCTTCTACTAATAGTCACTATAACATAAGCATTCCTTCTACTAATAGACACTGTAATATAAGCATTCCTTCTACTAATAGTCACTGTAACATAATTATTCCTTCTACTAATAGTCACTGTAACATAATTATTCCTTCTACTAATAGTCACTGTAACATAAGCATTCATCCTACTAATAGTCACTGTAACATAAGCATTCCTTCTACTAATAGTCACTGTAACATAAGTATTCCTTCTACTAATAGTCACTGTAACATAAGCATTCCTTCTACTAATAGTCACTGTAACATAAACATTCCTTCTACTAATAGTCACTGTAACATAGGCATTCCTTCTACTAATAGTCACTATAACATAAGCATTCCTTCTACTAATAGTCACTGTAACATAGGCATTCCTTCTACTAATAGTCAGTATAACATAAACATTCCTTCTACTAATAGTCACTGTAACATAAGCATTCTTTCTACTAATAGTCACTGTAACATAAGCATTCCTTCTCCTACGAATAGTCACTGTAACATAAGCATTCCTTCTACTAATAGTCACTGTAACATAAGCATTCCTTCTCCTACTAATAGTCACTGTAACATAAGCATTCCTTCTACTAATAGTCACTGTACCATAAGCATTCCTTCTACTAAATAGTCACTGTAACATAAGCATTCCTTCTACTAATAGTCACTGTAACATAAGCATTCCTTCTACTAATAGTCACTGTAACATAAGCATTCCTTCTCCTACTAATAGTCACTGTAACATAAGCATTCCTTCTACTAATAGTCACTGTAACATAAGCATTCCTTCTACTAATAGTCACTCTAACATAAGCATTCCTTCTACTAATAGTCACTGTAACATAAGCATTCCTTCTAATAATAGTCACTGTAACATAAGCATTCCTTCTACTAATAGTCATTGTAACATAAGCATTCCTTCTACTAAATAGTCACTGTAACATAAGCATTCCTTCTCCTACTAATAGTCACTGTAACATAAGCATTCCTTTTACTAATAGTCACTGTAACATAAGCATTCTATCTACTAATAGTCACTGTAGCATAAGCATTCCATCTACTAATAGTCACTGTAATATAAGCATTCCTTCTATTAATAGTCACTGTAACATAAGCATTCCTTCTACTAATAGTCACTGTAACATAAGCATTCCTTCTACTAAATAGTCACTGTAACATAAGCATTCATCCTACTAATAGTCACTGTAATATAAGCATTCTTTCTACTAATAGTCACTGTAACATAAGCATTCCTTCTCCTACTAATAGTCACTGTAACATAAGCATTCCTTCTACTAATAGTCACTGTAACATAAGCATTCCTTCTCCTACTAATAGTCACTGTAACATAAGCATTCCTTCTACTAATAGTCACTGTAACATAAGCATTCCTTCTACTAAATAGTCACTGTAACATAAGCATTCCTTCTACTAATAGTCACTGTAACATAAGCATTCCTTCTACTAATAGTCACTGTAACATAAGCATTCCTTCTCCTACTAATAGTCACTGTAACATAAGCATTCCTTCTACTAATAGTCACTGTAACATAAGCATTCCTTCTACTAAATAGTCACTGTAACATAAGCATTCCTTCTACTAATAGTCACTGTAACATAAGCATTCCTTCTACTAATAGTCACTGTAACATAAGCATTCCTTCTACTAATAGTCACTATAACATAAGCATTCCTTCTACTAATAGTCACTGTAACATAAGCATTCATCCTACTAATAGTCACTGTGACATAAGCATTCCTTCTACTAATAGTCACTGTAACATAAGCATTCCATCTACTAATAGTCACTGTAACATAAGCATTCCATCTACTAATAGTCACTGTAACATAAGCATTCTTTCTACTAATAGTCACTATAACATAAGCATTCCTTCTACTAATAGTCACTGTAACATAAGCATTCCTTCTACTAATAGTCACTATAACATAAGCATTCCTTCTACTAATAGTCACTGTAACATAGGCATTCCTTCTACTAATAGTCAGTATAACATAAACATTCCTTCTACTAATAGTCACTGTAACATATGCATTCCTTCTACTAATAGACACTGTAACATAAGCATTCCTTCTCCTACTAATAGTCACTGTAACATAAGCATTCCTTTTACTAATAGTCACTGTAACATAAGCATTCTATCTACTAATAGTCACTGTAACATAAGCATTCATCCTACTAATAGTCACTGTGACATAAGCATTCCTTCTACTAATAGTCACTGTAACCTAAGCATTCCATCTACTAATAGTCACTGTAACATAAGCATTCCATCTACTAATAGTCACTGTAACATAAGCATTCTTTCTACTAATAGTCACTGTAACATAAGCATTCCTTCTACTAATAGTCACTGTAACATAAGCATTCCTTCTACTAATAGTCACTATAACATAAGCATTCCTTCTACTAATAGTCACTGTAACATAAGCATTCCTTCTACTAATAGTCACTGTAACATAAGCATTCCTTCTACTAATAGTCACTGTAACATAAGCATTCATCCTACTAATAGTCACTGTAACATAAGCATTCATCCTACTAATAGTCACTGTAACATAAGCATTCCTTCTACTAATAGTCACTGTAACATAAGCATTCCTTCTACTAATAGTCACTGTAACATAAGCATTCCTTCTACTAATAGTCACTATAACATAAGCATTCCTTCTACTAATAGTCACTGTAACATAGGCATTCCTTCTACTAATAGTCAGTATAACATAAACATTCCTTCTACTAATAGTCACTGTAACATGTGCATTCCTTCTACTAATAGACACTGTAACATAAGCATTCCTTCTCCTACTAATAGTCACTGTAACATAAGCATTCCTTTTACTAATAGTCACTGTAACATAAGCATTCTATCTACTAATAGTCACTGTAACATAAGCATTCATCCTACTAATAGTCACTGTGACATAAGCATTCCTTCTACTAATAGTCACTGTAACATAAGCATTCCATCTACTAATAGTCACTGTAACATAAGCATTCCATCTACTAATAGTCACTGTAACATAAGCATTCTTTCTACTAATAGTCACTGTAACATAAGCATTCCTTCTACTAATAGTCACTGTAACATAAGCATTCCTTCTACTAATAGTCACTATAACATAAGCATTCCTTCTACTAATAGTCACTGTAACATAAGCATTCCTTCTACTAATAGTCACTGTAACATAAGCATTCCTTCTACTAATAGTCACTGTAACATAAGCATTCCTTCTACTAATAGTCACTGTAACATAGGCATTCTTTCTACTAATAGTCACTATAACATAAGCATTCCTTCTACTAATAGTCACTGTAACATAAGCATTCCTTCTACTAATAGTCAATGTAACATAAGCATTCCTTCTACTAATAGTCACTGTAACATAGGCATTCCTTCTACTAATAGTCACTATAACATAAGCATTCCTTCTACTAATAGTCACTGTAACATAAGTATTTTTTCTACTAATAGTCAGTGTAACATAAGCATTCCTTCTACTAATAGTCACTGTAACATAAGGATTCCTTCTACTAATAGTCACTGTAACATAAGCATTCCTTCTACTAATAGTCACTGTAACATAAGCATTCCATCTACTAATAGTCACTGTAATATAAGCATTCCTTCTATTAATAGTCACTGTAACATAAGCATTCATCCTACTAATAGTCACTGTAACATAAGCATTCCTTCTACTAATAGTCACTGTAACATAAGCATTCCTTCTACTAATAGTCACTGTAACATAAGTATTCCTTCTACTAATAGTCACTGTAACATAAGCATTCCTTCTACTAATAGACACTGTAACATAAGCATTCCTTCTACTAATAGTCACTGTAACATAAGCATTCCTTCTACTAATAGTCACTGTAACATAAGCATTCCTTCTACTAATAGTCACTATAACATAAGCATTCCTTCTACTAATAGTCACTATAACATAAGCATTCCTTCTACTAATAGTCACTGTAACATAGGCATTCCTTCTACTAATAGTCAGTATAACATAAGCATTCCTTCTACTAATAGTCACTGTAACATAAGCATTCCTTCTACTAATAGTCACTGTAACATAAGCATTCCTTCTACTAATAGTCACTGTAACATAAGCATTCCTTCTACTAATAGTCACTATAACATAAGCATTCCTTCTACTAATAGTCACTGTAACATAAGCATTCCTTCTACTAATAGTCACTGTAACATAGGCATTCCTTCTACTAATAGTCACTATAACATAAGCATTCCTTCTACTAACAGTCACTGTAACATAGGCATTCCTTCTACTAATAGTCACTATAACATAAGCATTCCTTCTACTAATAGACACTGTAATATAAGCATTCCTTCTACTAATAGTCACTGTAACATAATTATTCCTTCTACTAATAGTCACTGTAACATAAGCATTCATCCTACTAATAGTCACTGTAACATAAGCATTCCTTCTACTAATAGTCACTGTAACATAAGTATTCCATCTACTAATAGTCACTGTAACATAAGCATTCCTTCTACTAATAGTCACTGTAACATAAACATTCCTTCTACTAATAGTCACTGTAACATAGGCATTCCTTCTACTAATAGTCACTATAACATAAGCATTCCTTCTACTAATAGTCACTATAACATAAGCATTCCTTCTACTAATAGTCAGTATAACATAAACATTCCTTCTACTAATAGTCACTGTAACATAAGCATTCTTTCTACTAATAGTCACTGTAACATAAGCATTCCTTCTACTAATAGTCACTGTAACATAGGCATTCTTTCTACTAATATTCACTATAACATAAGCATTCATTCTACTAATAGTCACTGTAACATAAGCATTCCTTCTACTAATAGTCAATGTAACATAAGCATTCCTTCTACTAATAGTCACTGTAACATAGGCATTCCTTCTACTAATAGTCACTATAACATAAGCATTCCTTCTACTAATAGACACTGTAACATAAGCATTCTTTCTACTAATAGTCACTGTAACATAATTATTCCTTCTACTAATAGTCACTGTAACATAAGCATTCTTTCTACTAATAGTCACTGTAACATAAGCATTCCTTCTACTAATAGTCACTGTAACATAAGTATTTTTTCTACTAATAGTCACTGTAACATAAGCATTCTTTCTACTAATAGTCACTGTAACATAAGGATTCCTTCTACTAATAGTCACTGTAACATAAGCATTCCTTCTACTAATAGTCACTGTAACATAAGCATTCCATCTACTAATAGTCACTGTAATATAAGCATTCCTTCTATTAATAGTCACTGTAACATAAGCATTCATCCTACTAATAGTCACTGTAACATAAGCATTCCTTCTACTAATAGTCACTGTAACATAAGCATTCCTTCTACTAATAGTCACTGTAACATAAGTATTCCTTCTACTAATAGTCACTGTAACATAAGCATTCCTTCTACTAATAGACACTGTAACATAAGCATTCCTTCTACTAATAGTCACTGTAACATAAGCATTCCTTCTACTAATAGTCACTGTAACATAAGCATTCCTTCTACTAATAGTCACTATAACATAAGCATTCCTTCTAAAAATAGTCACTATAACATAAGCATTCCTTCTACTAATAGTCACTGTAACATAGGCATTCCTTCTACTAATAGTCAGTATAACATAAGCATTCCTTCTACTAATAGTCACTGTAACATAAGCATTCCTTCTACTAATAGTCACTGTAACATAAGCATTCCTTCTACTAATAGTCACTGTAACATAAGCATTCCTTCTACTAATAGTCACTATAACATAAGCATTCCTTCTACTAATAGTCACTGTAACATAAGCATTCCTTCTACTAATAGTCACTGTAACATAGGCATTCCTTCTACTAATAGTCACTATAACATAAGCATTCCTTCTACTAACAGTCACTGTAACATAGGCATTCCTTCTACTAATAGTCACTATAACATAAGCATTCCTTCTACTAATAGACACTGTAATATAAGAATTCCTTCTACTAATAGTCACTGTAACATAATTATTCCTTCTACTAATAGTCACTGTAACATAAGCATTCATACTACTAATAGTCACTGTAACATAAGCATTCCTTCTACTAATAGTCACTGTAACATAAGTATTCCTTCTACTAATAGTCACTGTAACATAAGCATTCCTTCTACTAATAGACACTGTAACATAAGCATTCCTTCTACTAATAGTCACTGTAACATAAACATTCCTTCTACTAATAGTCACTGTAACATAAGCATTCCTTCTACTAATAGTCACTGTAACATAGGCATTCCTTCTACTAATAGTCAGTATAACATAAGCATTCCTTCTACTAATAGTCACTGTAACATAAGCATTCCTTCTACTAATAGTCACTGTAACATAAGCATTCCTTCTACTAATAGTCACTGTAACATAAGCATTCCTTCTACTAATAGTCACTATAACATAAGCATTCCTTCTACTAATAGTCACTGTAACATAAGCATTCCTTCTACTAATAGTCACTGTAACATAAGCATTCCTTCTACTAATAGTCACTGTAACATAGGCATTCCTTCTACTAATAGTCACTATAACATAAGCATTCCTTCTACTAACAGTCACTGTAACATAGGCATTCCTTCTACTAATAGACACTGTAATATAAGCATTCCTTCTACTAATAGTCACTGTAACATAAGCATTCCTTCTACTAATAGTCACTATAACATAAGCATTCCTTCTACTAATAGTCACTGTAACATAAGCATTCCTTCTACTAATAGTCACTGTAACATAAGCATTCCTTCTACTAATAGTCACTGTAACATAGGCATTCCTTCTACTAATAGTCACTATAACATAAGCATTTCTTCTACTAACAGTCACTGTAACATAGGCATTCCTTCTACTAATAGACACTGTAATATAAGCATTCCTTCTACTAATAGTCACTGTAACATAATTATTCCTTCTACTAATAGTCACTGTAACATAAGCATTCATCCTACTAATAGTCACTGTAACATAAGCATTCCTTCTACTAATAGTCACTGTAACATAAACATTCCTTCTACTAATAGTCACTGTAACATAAGCATTCCTTCTACTAATAGACACTGTAATATAAGCATTCCTTCTACTAATAGTCACTGTAACATAATTATTCCTTCTACTAATAGTCACTGTAACATAAGCATTCATCCTACTAATAGTCACTGTAACATAAGCATTCCTTCTACTAATAGTCACTGTAACATAAGTATTCCTTCTACTAATAGTCACTGTAACATAAGCATTCCTTCTACTAATAGACACTGTAACATAAGCATTCCTTCTACTAATAGTCACTGTAACATAAACATTCCTTCTACTAATAGTCACTGTAACATAAGCATTCATCCTACTAATAGTCACTGTAACATAAGCATTCCTTCTACTAATAGTCACTGTAACATAAGCATTCCATCTACTAATAGTCACTGTAACATAAGCATTTCATCTACTAATAGTCACTGTAATATAAGCATTCTTTCTACTAATAGTCACTGTAACATAAGCATTCCTTCTACTAATAGTCACTGTAACATAAGCATTCCTTCTACTAAATAGTCACTGTAACATAAGCATTCCTTCTCCTACTAATAGTCACTGTAACATAAGCATTCCTTTTACTAATAGTCACTGTAACATAAGCATTCTATCTACTAATAGTCACTGTAGCATAAGCATTCCATCTACTAATAGTCACTGTAATATAAGCATTCCTTCTATTAATAGTCACTGTAACATAAGCATTCCTTCTACTAATAGTCACTGTAACATAAGCATTCCTTCTACTAAATAGTCACTGTAACATAAGCATTCATCCTACTAATAGTCACTGTAACATAAGCATTCTTTCTACTAATAGTCACTGTAACATAAGCATTCCTTCTCCTACTAATAGTCACTGTAACATAAGCATTCCTTCTACTAATAGTCACTGTAACATAAGCATTCCTTCTCCTACTAATAGTCACTGTAACATAAGCATTCCTTCTACTAATAGTCACTGTAACATAAGCATTCCTTCTACTAAATAGTCACCGTAACATAAGCATTCCTTCTACTAATAGTCACTGTAACATAAGCATTCCTTCTACTAATAGTCACTGTAACATAAGCATTCCTTCTCTTACTAATAGTCACTGTAACATAAGCATTCCTTCTACTAATAGTCACTGTAACATAAGCATTCCTTCTACTAAATAGTCACTGTAACATAAGCATTCCTTCTACTAATAGTCACTGTAACATAAGCATTCCTTCTACTAATAGTCACTGTAACATAAGCATTCCTTCTACTAATAGTCACTGTAACATAAGCATTCCTTCTACTAATAGTCACTGTAACATAAGCATTCATCCTACTAATAGTCACTGTGACATAAGCATTCCTTCTACTAATAGTCACTGTAACATAAGCATTCCATCTACTAATAGTCACTGTAACATAAGCATTCCATCTACTAATAGTCACTGTAACATAAGTATTCCTTCTACTAATAGTCACTGTAACATAAGCATTCCTTCTACTAATAGTCACTATAACATAAGCATTCCTTCTACTAATAGTCACTGTAACATAGGCATTCCTTCTACTAATAGTCAGTATAACATAAACATTCCTTCTACTGATAGTCACTGTAACATATGCATTCCTTCTACTAATAGACACTGTAACATAAGCATTCCTTCTACTAATAGTCACTGTAACATAAGCATTCCTTCTACTAATAGTCACTATAACATAAGCATTCCTTCTACTAAAAGTCACTGTAACATAAGCATTCCTTCTACTAATAGTCACTGTAACATAGGCATTCCTTCTACTAATAGTCACTATAACATAAGCATTCCTTCTACTAATAGTCACTGTAACATAGGCATTCCTTCTACTAATAGTCACTATAACATAAGCATTCCTTCTACTAATAGACACTGTAACATAAGCATTCCTTCTACTAATAGTCACTGTAACATAATTATTCCTTCTTCTAATAGACACTGTAACATAAGCATTCTTTCTACTAATAGTCACTGTAACATAAACATTCCTTCTACTAATAGTCACTGTAACATAAGCATTCATCCTACTAATAGTCACTGTAACATAAGCATTCCTTCTACTAATAGTCACTGTAACATAAGCATTCCATCTACTAATAGTCACTGTAATATAAGCATTCTTTCTACTAATAGTCACTGTAACATAAGCATTCCTTCTACTAATAGTCACTGTAACATAAGCATTCCTTCTACTAAATAGTCACTGTAACATAAGCATTCCTTCTCCTACTAATAGTCACTGTAACATAAGCATTCCTTTTACTAATAGTCACTGTAACATAAGCATTCTATCTACTAATAGTCACTGTAACATAAGCATTCCATCTACTAATAGTCACTGTAACATAAGCATTCCATCTACTAATAGTCACTGTAATATAAGCATTCCTTCTATTAATAGTCACTGTAACATAAGCATTCCTTCTACTAATAGTCACTGTAACATAAGCATTCCTTCTACTAAATAGTCACTGTAACATAAGCATTCCTTCTCCTACTAATAGTCACTGTAACATAAGCATTCCTTTTACTAATAGTCACTGTAACATAAGCATTCCTTTTACTAATAGTCACTGTAACATAAGCATTCTATCTACTAATAGTCACTGTAGCATAAGCATTCCATCTACTAATAGTCACTGTAATATAAGCATTCCTTCTATTAATAGTCACTGTAACATAAGCATTCCTTCTACTAATAGTCACTGTAACATAAGCATTCCTTCTACTAAATAGTCACTGTAACATAAGCATTCATCCTACTAATAGTCACTGTAACATAAGCATTCTTTCTACTAATAGTCACTGTAACATAAGCATTCCTTCTCCTACTAATAGTCACTGTAACATAAGCATTCCTTCTACTAATAGTCACTGTAACATAAGCATTCCTTCTCCTACTAATAGTCACTGTAACATAAGCATTCCTTATACTAATAGTCACTGTAACATAAGCATTCCTTCAACTAAATAGTCACTGTAACATAAGCATTCCTTCTACTAATAGTCACTGTAACATAAGCATTCCTTCTACTAATAGTCACTGTAACATAAGCATTCCTTCTCCTACTAATAGTCACTGTAACATAAGCATTCCTTCTACTAATAGTCACTGTAACATAAGCATTCCTTCTACTAAATAGTCACTGTAACATAAGCATTCCTTCTACTAATAGTCACTGTAACATAAGCATTCCTTCTACTAATAGTCACTGTAACATAAGCATTCCTTCTACTAATAGTCACTGTAACATAAGCATTCCTTCTACTAATAGTCACTGTAACATAAGCATTCATCCTACTAATAGTCACTGTGACATAAGCATTCCTTCTACTAATAGTCACTGTAACATAAGCATTCCATCTACTAATAGTCACTGTAACATAAGCATTCCATCTACTAATAGTCACTGTAACATAAGCATTCCTTCTACTAATAGTCACTGTAACATAAGCATTCCTTCTACTAATAGTCACTATAACATAAGCATTCCTTCTACTAATAGTCACTGTAACATAGGCATTCCTTCTACTAATAGTCAGTATAACATAAACATTCCTTCTACTAATAGTCACTGTAACATATGCATTCCTTCTACTAATAGACACTGTAACATAAGCATTCCTTCTACTAATAGTCACTGTAACATAAGCATTCCTTCTACTAATAGTCACTATAACATAAGCATTCCTTCTACTAAAAGTCACTGTAACATAAGCATTCCTTCTACTAATAGTCACTGTAACATAGGCATTCCTTCTACTAATAGTCACTATAACATAAGAATTCCTTCTACTAATAGTCACTGTAACATAGGCATTCCTTCTACTAATAGTCACTATAACATAAGCATTCCTTCTACTAATAGACACTGTAACATAAGCATTCCTTCTACTAATAGTCACTGTAACATAATTATTCCTTCTACTAATAGTCACTGTAACATAAGCATTCATCCTACTAATAGTCACTGTAACATAAGCATTCCTTCTACTAATAGTCACTGTAACATAAGCATTCCTTCTACTAATAGACACTGTAACATAAGCATTCCTTCTACTAATAGTCACTGTAACATAAACATTCCTTCTACTAATAGTCACTGTAAAATAAGCATTCATCCTACTAATAGTCACTGTAACATAAGCATTCCTTCTACTAATAGTCACTGTAACATAAGCATTCCATCTACTAATAGTCACTGTAATATAAGCATTCTTTCTACTAATAGTCACTGTAACATAAGCATTCCTTCTACTAAATAGTCACTGTAACATAAGCATTCCTTCTCCTACTAATAGTCACTGTAACATAAGCATTCCTTTTACTAATAGTCACTGTAACATAAGCATTCTATCTACTAATAGTCACTGTAACATAAGCATTCCTTCTACTAATAGTCACTGTAACATAAGCATTCCTTCTACTAAATAGTCACTGTAACATAAGCATTCATCCTACTAATAGTCACTGTAACATAAGCATTCTTTCTACTAATAGTCACTGTAACATAAGCATTCCTTCTCCTACTAATAGTCACTGTAACATAAGCATTCCTTCTACTAATAGTCACTGTAACATAAGCATTCCTTCTCCTACTAATAGTCACTGTAACATAAGCATTCCTTATACTAATAGTCACTGTAACATAAGCATTCCTTCAACTAAATAGTCACTGTAACATAAGCATTCCTTCTACTAATAGTCACTGTAACATAAGCATTCCTTCTACTAATAGTCACTGTAACATAAGCATTCCTTCTCCTACTAATAGTCACTGTAACATAAGCATTCCTTCTACTAATAGTCACTGTAACATAAGCATTCCTTCTACTAAATAGTCACTGTAACATAAGCATTCCTTCTACTAATAGTCACTGTAACATAAGCATTCCTTCTACTAATAGTCACTGTAACATAAGCATTCCTTCTACTAATAGTCACTGTAACATAAGCATTCCTTCTACTAATAGTCACTGTAACATAAGCATTCATCCTACTAATAGTCACTGTGACATAAGCATTCCTTCTACTAATAGTCACTGTAACATAAGCATTCCATCTACTAATAGTCACTGTAACATAAGCATTCCATCTACTAATAGTCACTGTAACATAAGCATTCCTTCTACTAATAGTCACTGTAACATAAGCATTCCTTCTACTAATAGTCACTATAACATAAGCATTCCTTCTACTAATAGTCACTGTAACATAGGCATTCCTTCTACTAATAGTCAGTATAACATAAACATTCCTTCTACTAATAGTCACTGTAACATATGCATTCCTTCTACTAATAGACACTGTAACATAAGCATTCCTTCTACTAATAGTCACTGTAACATAAGCATTCCTTCTACTAATAGTCACTATAACATAAGCATTCCTTCTACTAAAAGTCACTGTAACATAAGCATTCCTTCTACTAATAGTCACTGTAACATAGGCATTCCTTCTACTAATAGTCACTATAACATAAGAATTCCTTCTACTAATAGTCACTGTAACATAGGCATTCCTTCTACTAATAGTCACTATAACATAAGCATTCCTTCTACTAATAGACACTGTAACATAAGCATTCCTTCTACTAATAGTCACTGTAACATAATTATTCCTTCTACTAATAGTCACTGTAACATAAGCATTCATCCTACTAATAGTCACTGTAACATAAGCATTCCTTCTACTAATAGTCACTGTAACATAAGCATTCCTTCTACTAATAGACACTGTAACATAAGCATTCCTTCTACTAATAGTCACTGTAACATAAACATTCCTTCTACTAATAGTCACTGTAAAATAAGCATTCATCCTACTAATAGTCACTGTAACATAAGCATTCCTTCTACTAATAGTCACTGTAACATAAGCATTCCATCTACTAATAGTCACTGTAATATAAGCATTCTTTCTACTAATAGTCACTGTAACATAAGCATTCCTTCTACTAAATAGTCACTGTAACATAAGCATTCCTTCTCCTACTAATAGTCACTGTAACATAAGCATTCCTTTTACTAATAGTCACTGTAACATAAGCATTCTATCTACTAATAGTCACTGTAACATAAGCATTCCATCTACTAATAGTCACTGTAATATAAGCATTCCTTCTATTAATAGTCACTGTAACATAAGCATTCCTTCTACTAATAGTCACTGTAACATAAGCATTCCTTCTACTAAATAGTCACTGTAACATAAGCATTCATCCTACTAATAGTCACTGTAACATAAGCATTCTTTCTACTAATAGTCACTGTAACATAAGCATTCCTTCTCCTACGAATAGTCACTGTAACATAAGCATTCCTTCTACTAATAGTCACTGTAACATAAGCATTCCTTCTCCTACTAATAGTCACTGTAACATAAGCATTCCTTCTACTAATAGTCACTGTAACATAAGCATTCCTTCTACTAAATAGTCACTGTAACATAAGCATTCCTTCTACTAATAGTCACTGTAACATAAGCATTCCTTCTACTAATAGTCACTGTAACATAAGCATTCCTTCTCCTACTAATAGTCACTGTAACATAAGCATTCCTTCTACTAATAGTCACTGTAACATAAGCATTCCTTCTACTAATAGTCACTCTAACATAAGCATTCCTTCTACTAATAGTCACTGTAACATAAGCATTTCTTCTACTAATAGTCACTGTAACATAAGCATTCCTTCTACTAATAGTCACTGTAATATATGCATTCCTTCTACTAACAGTCACTATTACATAAGCATTCCTTCTACTAATAGTCACTGTAACATAAGCATTCCTTCTACTAATAGTCACTGTAATATAAGCATTCCTTCTACTAATAGTTACTGTAATATATGCATTCCTTCTACTAATAGTCACTGTAACATAAGCATTCCTTCTACTAATAGTCACTGTAATATAAGCATTCCTTCTACTAATAGTCACTGTAATATATGCATTCCTTCTACTAATAGTCACTGTAATATATGCATTCCTTCTACTAATAGTCACTTTTCAGTGAAAGAGGAAAAAAAACTACCAATGTAACATATTGTGCAGCTGCAGTTATACCACAAGAGAGTTACTTTTACTCTGTGGGAATACTAGCTCCTAGCTCTGGCTTTCATTTAGCTACAATGTGACATGCTATTGTTATTTAAATATACTTACATGCTAACAAAGTAATTTAAACAGGCGTAGATACTGTAAATTACCCTAATTGGGTTCTAGTTTATATTTGGATTACTACAAGAATAAAATCCAATATTACTCACAAGGATTTCAGATACCTATACAAGTGGAACATTTAAGCTGGGTGCACACAGTACAATGTGTAACCAGCAATGCGATCCACAACCGGAGGGCCGACATATCGAGCAGTCCCCACACAAGGAGCGATGAGATCGTCCGTCACTTCTCCAGATGGAATCGGTCAGGTAAATATACTTACCCACCCCCCTTCTTCCCCTAACCCTCTCTTCTTGTAGGCTAACCCTAACCCTCCCCACCTTGCACCCTAACCCTAGTTAGTGCCTAAACCTAAGTTTACCCTCTTCGTGCCATAACCTAACCCTCCCCCCATAGTGCCTAACCCTAACCCTCCCCCCTAGGGGTGCCTAACCCTAACCTACTCCCCCCAAAACCTAACGCTAACCCCGCTATGCTACCTAAACATAACCCTCCCATCGCGGCGAACACTAAGGGGTAAATTTACTACAGTGAGAGTTTTTAGAAGTGAGAGTTTTTAGAAGAGATGTTGCCCATAGCAACCAATCAGTTTCTACTTAACATTTAACTAGCACCTTCTAGAAGATAATAGCTAGAATCTGATTGGTTGCTATGGGCAATATCTCTTCTAAAAGTCACTTCTAAAAACTCTCACTTTAGTAAATTTACCCCTAAGGGTGCCCTGGATTTACCTAATTCGGGCTGGCGTCCTTCTGTGTTCTGGCGTCGGGATTAAGATAGGCATCTGTATTTCGACGCTTATCTTAAATCGCTTGTCGGGCTTCCCCCATCGGGATTTAGATCGGCGGCATCACAGCTGCCGGTCTCATAACTGCATCCCCTCCAGATCTCTTGTGAATGCAGAAAGATCTGAAGGAGCAAAGGACAACCCCATAGGGGATTGGCTGCTATATCGCTCCGTTTGGGCGGGCCTTTATAGTGCTGAGTGGTTGGATAACAAGGAAGACTTGGATTATAGTTACCAATTACTTACCTTTAACAGGAGTTACAAATAGACTTTTACAGTATATTTAAAATGAAAGAAGAAAAGTTCTTATTTGCATGAAAGGTTGTATTGTAACACATTGGTCAGATACAATTATAGATTTGAATATGTACCAAATTGTATACTTTAGTGACATGTAAGAATATAAATATATGTTCTTAGCTACTTGTATTTCATCTATAAAGTCAAGTTATTATTATTATCATTTATTTATATGGCGCCACAAGTGTTCCGCAGCGCCTTACAAAGTACAGAAACAAATTGTAGACAAGCGACTTACAGAACAATACAATACAGGACCAGGACATGGATAATATATATTGCTACATTAGCGACCATAACACCCAGATAAGCAACAGAGCATATACAACCAAGTGTTAGGTGCCCTAGTGGGGAGTAAGAAGTAGATGAAACTAAAGTAGGGAGAAGCACAAGAGGGTAGAGGGCCCTGCTCGTAAGAGCTTACATTCTAAAAGTTACATGCGTAGGTGATGGTGTTTATTATTTGGAGGTATATACAAGAATTCAAGAAAACCTGGTAAATATAATTATCTGGGTATAATATTTTAATGTGTTAAACTATCGTCTACGACAACACCCCCTTCACCACACATAGAGAAGGTTATTGGGCTTTTCCAAGCAAACCTAAATTATTTTATATGGGTTTTCCCATGGAGGCGCATCCATACAATCAATACTTGGGTAGAGGCGCTGATAACAGTATGTGTTCCAGTTAGTGGAAGTATAGGTGGGTACATTAGACCACAAGGGAATAAATAAGCCGGGAGTCCGTTTTAGAGAGTAAAGGTGGGTTACATCAGTGACCATACAGTGTGTAGAACATTGGAGCAGCTTAAAAAAAATTAGCTGCCAAGCTACCAACTGAAGCAAGAGATAGTAATAACCAACTGTAGTAATGAGGGGAAATGGAACAATTTACAGTATATGCTTTTGCAGCTGGAGGCATTCTAGACCTGCACATCAAGCCATGTACAGGGTGGACGTGTAACCTTACTGTCAGCATTATGCAAGATACTCAAAGCATTTCAACTGTTAACAAATTAAGGGCCTCATTTATCAACAAGTTTTATCAAATGCAACGAGTAATAAAACTCATTGCTTATGACAATGGTGCTCCAGCCAATCAGCTCCCAACTGTCATCTGTTTGAAAAATGACAGTTGGGAGCTGATTGGCTGGAGCACCATTTATCATAGCCAACAAGTTATATCACTCATTGTGAATGATAAAACTCATTGATAAATGAGGCCCTAAGTGAGTACAGATGCTGCCAGTCTGTGGCACGTCACATGGCTAATCAAAGTTCTGGAAAAGCAGCAGGAAAATCTGAAGGAGGATATGACAATCAGCAAATCTGCCAAGTTGGTATTGTGTGTGATATATATATATATATATATATATATACTGTATATATATATATATATATATATTTATAGTCAGTCAACCCGGCGGCACTCAGGACGACTTGTAATAAATACTTTACAGCCCGCTCTTGCTTGTCAACGTTTCAGAACTTTTAATATGTTCTTTCGTCATGATCCTGACGAAAGAACATATTGAAAGTTCTGAAATGTTGACAAGCAAGAGCGGGCTGTAAAGTATTTATTACAAGTCATCCTGAGTGCCACCGGGTTGACTGACTATATTCATTTGTCCCTCACTGGAGTGAGAGGTAAAGCGGAGGGCACCGGACGCAGCTGTATTTTCTTGGTAAACCAGGAGTGCCAGTCGACTAACATTGCTTTATATATATATTTATATATATATATATATATTGTTGACATTTCCATTAGGCTTAGGGTTAGCATTTGGCTTACCGTTTGGGATAGGAATACACTAAAAAGACTTTGTCGACATTTCAACAATGTCTACATGACATCAGTGTCGACATGATATATGCTAACATGGTTAATGTCAACATAATGAACATGTCAACAAGTTCAATGTTGACATAAAATCCATGTCGGCTTTCTCATGTCGCCCTAATGAATATCAGGATTTTGAAATCCAGAATTCAGTTGTTTGCTGATGAAGTGAGCCACAGACTGATGGAACGCATCACATCCTGTATAAGTGTGCTACTGTCTGTGTCATTACACCTGCACTTTTCCCCATTGTTCTCTACTTGCACTGTTGACCAAGAATGAAGTCTCAGGGTGGTTTTGGATTGGCCAAAAAACAAATGGATAACACTGTCAGTTGGACATCATGGTCTCTTTCCTTTCCTCTTTTCTGTCAGCTATATAACTGTATTTAGTCCAATTTATAACAATTTTAAGTCTTTTGAAAATAGGACTGCATAGAACCCAGTGTGCAGATGAAGTTAAGTAGATTACTTTAAAAAATTCTGTTTTGCACCATTGTGTAGACGTCACAGGGCCTGATGGGCGTAAATGCGACAGCAGCCGCGATTTTGTACACAATGCAGCTGCGAGAATATGCTAATGGTTGCAAAGATCACTTCAGCTTAGGGAAGCCGACTGCTACCTTCTCATCTGTGTACAACGTCACTTACCCGCGTAAATATCGGTAACATCGACAAGCATCAAGCAGCCATCTTGAGCTTGTGGCAGGTCTGACCAGCCTCAAACACTCTGCAGCTCCCCTCGCAGGCTAAGAGCTGACTACCAGTTGCTCACTCTGCGAGTGGATCCTCTGTGCATACGTAATTGCAAAGCAAACGCGGCATGTGCGCATTGCGACTTATGCACGTGCGCACTGGCTAACAATCACTCGATCTGCGTCCATCTCCTCTGAATCAGACCCACAGTTAATAGTCCTCCACTTCAAATGGAAATGTATGATAATGAATAATTTTAGTTTGTTAGAGAACTTCGGGCCTGATTCAGCAAGGAACGCAGTTGCTAGTACGCACGCAATCGGCCGATTGTTGCGTACAGCGCATGCGTATGCATTGTGGGTGGTAACGGGGGGAAGAGGTTGGCCGGACGCAGGCGTGCCAATGCTTTTGAACGGCGTTGCAGGGGCGTGTATAAATTAGCCCCTGCAATGCCCTACGCCGCTGAGACCTCATAGCATGCACTGAAGTTAGCAATTTCTGAGTAAGGTCTGGGCTTGTGCAAGTGTGCGTGAGGTTGCAATGGTACTCCATGTTACCGATGGTTTTGCAGCCTTGCTAAACATTACGGATGTGTGTAAGGTAAAGTGGGCGTCCTTATGTGTGCTGCCGTGGCATTGTGATCACAATGGATTAGCATACTATCGCAGTTGAACTCGCAGTTGCGTTCCATAGTGAATAAGGCCCTTAGTTAAATATTACTCATACAGTAAAACTTTTTCACCTGTTGGTAGGTTAAGTGAAAGTTATCCTTCTTCATTACACAGGTTATCACTGTACAGAGGAGGCCATTACATTTCTCATGTAAAATCATCTTGGGACTGATTCCAGCGCATTTCTTTTCATGAACGTAAATAGCGAGTTGTAGCGTACAGCGCATGTGCAGAAGCACATCTACGCATTTTTGTGTATATCCGGCCTATTATGAGTCACGCAAAAACAGCCATTTTGCATCCAACTCAGAGACAAACCCATTATGTCAACATTTTTCCATAAACCATTTAATAGCGTAATACAATGTTCTCCTATTCCCTTTCACACTGTGGTGCAGGTGATGTACACTTTATCCGCGTACAGTGTGACAAGCGACATGTTTGAGTTGGCATCAATTGCGGGACAGGCTGTAGTTAGATATTGCTGACGGCAGTTACTGCATTGTCATCTAGAATAAACAGAATTGCGTCACAGAGAATGGCAAGGCTCCAGGTCTTAGGAACAGCTTAGTTTATTTAGTACAGATGAGTATAACACATATACAGAAAACGACATTGAGGTACAGGTTGTTGTGAGTAAAAACAATTATTATATCATTATATAATTGTTCATCTAGCTGATAGTTTTATGGGTGGTTTCTAGGTTCCTATAAAAAAAAAATCACATTTAAGTAATATTTGCAGTAAAAAAGGTTAAAAAGGATTACATTTATTTTTTTGCAAAATTGTATTTAGCGTTGGATAGTGATTAGTCTACTGCAGTACTCCAATGCTATCCTCAACCCTTCATCAATAATGTTGTGTTATGACTGAAGGTAGAAAAGTGAATGCAAAGTATTCCGCCTTCTGATAATATTAGCAATTTTAACACTTTCAGATCAGTTTAATCAGGGACAATGTGCAGGTGCACACATATTTCACCATTACGGTACCAAATGCGTTGAATTTCCTGTGCAAAGTCACGATATCAGCAGATGTAATATGACATCCGATAGGCACGTTGCCAGCAGCAACACACTAACTGAATTGACCCCTTCATTTACTGTTTCATATTATAAAGCCACCAATGAACTTACTGGCGTCACTGGAGTCGGAGACACCTAGTGTGTGTGACCTCGCAGTGAAGGGGCGTGGCCTTGCAGCATGGTTTCATCACTATGGGGGCGTGCCAGCAGAGGCTCCTCCTGCACTGCCGGCTCCTCCTCATTGACTGGGAGCTGGGCACAGCACAATAACATCAGCCCCCGGATCCGGCATTTTGGTGTCACCCCATTGGAATGTGACACCCGTTGAGGTCCGCACCCTCCTAGTGATGCACTGATGTAACTGTGCATCGTTGCAATTGGTTTCATTCTATCAAAAACTTGTGTGAAACCCATTTTCAATTCTGAAAGGGTAAAGTTGGGGGCAGCACTGCTACCGCTGCTCTGCAATGCATAGCAGAGCGGCGGATGACTAGAAGCCATGCGCATGCCCACAACACCTGTTCACAGTCCAGGGACCCGAGCCTGGGGGCAACCCAGCATCTCTGGAGTGGTGCAAACTGGGGCGTGCCGTGAGGACACGGCCCTACTGGGAAGCCTTCTTTTTGGTCGCACAAGGAGTCCCGAATTGACTCTACAAAATGCTGGGAGTTGTGCATATCTGCTCATTCTAAACTAACATATATCATTAGTACATGGAAAAATCTATACATTAATCATGCCTGTATTTTAAATGCCTTGGTTTTCTTTTGAATTATAGGCATATTTGTTACCCTTCCATTAACTAATGGTAAATCCTCCCTAAAGTAAACGATACTGTACGATAGCAATAAGCGGGACTGCGATTCATCATGAATCCTAATATTTCAAAGAGAAGAAAGATGACTTCTTCATTACAAATATTCCCTTCTATCTCCTAAACCACAGCCTTCTACATGAATCATTTCTTTACTATATTATCTACATGGGTGCGTGCTGGCAGGTCCGTGCCAACGGCGGTGTGACCAGAACCTCCACGCAGTGCACAAGTCCACGGGTGCGGGCCGGTTGCTACCTTGGCGGCTCATGCTTCCGCATTGGGGGTGCGTTGTGAGGCGCGCTGCTGCCAGGAGAGGTGCTCAACATCCAGCTTCCTGCGCCTCTTTGCCGGTCCCTTATCATTACCACCCAGATAGCTGTAGTGCCCTGGTACGACACGGTAGCGTGAACATGTCTGCTTTAATTATTCAGTTACCAACATGCAAAGCTATAGGGAACATTACTCTAGGACAGGGATGGGGAACCTCAGGCCCGGGGGCCGTATAAGGCTCTAGGAATCATTTGGTCTGGCGCTCTGAGCTTTTTCTGGTAGCCTCATCTGGCTAGCAATGTGCCTAGAATGGCACCCTACAGCCAGAATCTATGTAGCAGTGCCACCTGGAGCGGCCTTAGAAACCTTCAGATGGTCACACCGCTGCTCTTACATCCCCCCGGAGCAACCTGAGATTGCCCTGGGAATTGTTGTAATCACCGGAGATTGTGGCCCTGCCCCTTATGACATCATACGGAGAGGGGGCGTGGTCTGCACCAGGCCCGTGAGTAATGTTATATATATCAACATGGCCCTTGGCAGAAAAAAGGTTCCCCACCCCTGCTCTAAGAAATTAGAATTGGAAGTTTACGTTAGTTGGCTTAGCATTTACGTGCGAGGGGTTTTGGGATATTACTGTATAATGTAAGCGAAAAAAAAAATTTCTCTTAAAATGTCACCCAGTGTTGACCAGTTACACCTTATGTAATAAAAAATAACAATGAAAGACTAACAACGTGAAATATCCTTGATGTGTAATATAGATGTAAACCTTCCCAATTCTCAAAATATAATGAATCAGGCACGGCGCTTTCCCAAGGACATAACTCTTGGAAGATGCATTTATACATTAATTAGTAGTCTGTCTTTTTACAGCTATCAGTATACTGTAAAACAGACAACAATTTAAGTCTTTACTAAACTCAGTTAAAAAAACGTCAGGGAGAGGACAGGAGCCGATAACGATGTTCCCGGTTTATGCGTCCACCTTGATCTTGCCATGTTCTCCATGATATTGGTTTTCTTGTTCATCCTCCTCTAGAGGAACCTAGAAGAAAACACAGCGTTACTTACTACCTTGGCTAGTGAAATCACAAGGAATAACTAATATGCAGTAATGTTAGGGCAAGTGCAAAAGGACAGATGGAAACAGGGCTGTAGCAGGGCTAAAATACGCCCTGTGCAGGCCCACTTCACGTGGAGAGGGCAGGGCCACCAAGATCAGGAGGAGTGTCCAGTATGCAGGAGAATGAAGGAGGGATGTACTGGGATTTTATTGTGCAAATCGCAAATCGATACTCGTGCATTTACGTTCTACCAAATGTCACTTTACTCATGTTCCCATCATTTGAAGTACATGCAATCCAAACTTTCATACCATTTTCTGTGTGTGTTTTTGCGATCTATTGTCCTCATGCACCAGGCCAACAATTCCTTTAGAATCTCTGTTTCCTTCTCGCATTTTTATTTATCCACTGACATTCTCACTGTCATTGGGGTCATTCCAACATTTCCGTTGAGTATACACTTACTGCTTGTGCCTTCAAACTATTTCCCCTGATCTCCTGCATCCAAAAACTTTAACAGAAGTGCCAGCGCTGCTCCCATAACACGCCCATCTCCGTACATGTTCTAAGCCACCTCCCTCTCACCGCCCAAGAACACCAGCTACAGTTTCAATATACTTCTCCCTGTGGGGTTTATTCATCATCACTTAATTTATAGAAAAGCAGGTGAAAAATAACATCATCACCTACTTTTGTATAATTTAAGTGTCAGCCCCATTCATCATTCCTGTAACGCAGGAGATATCTCCTGGTGACAACTGTGCCTCCATAATTTCCACAGTCCCTATACTTTAGTGTATACTTTAGAATGGGGATGTAGAAATTATGAAATTCATCAAGTTCTGAAAATGCTTTTTTTTTTCAGGTACTTGACTGAGAAACTGTACGGCACCCTAAGATGGCGTACAGCCCCCGATAATCTTCTCAGGCTGCTGTTTACACGGTAGCCTGTGAAGATTTACATGCAAGTCCAGCTAAAGAAAGTGGGGAATAGGTGGGGGGCAGACACAGTGAGGAAATGTTTATGGATACTTGTCCTGTATTGCTTTTCCATAAAACTGACTCCACAAAAACTGCAGATTTTCAGAAGTGATACTTTTGTTAGGGAGGCATGATGAATGAGGCATGATGAATGCCTCCAAAAGATTTTTTAAACACGCAGCAAGTTTAAATCGTAATTATTACTAGTGATAATAATGTCATGATGAATAGGCCCTAGTATGTCCCTGAAATTGCAACTACTACTCTGCACAGACACAATCGGGATGCACGCGTGGTGCAACGTAGAAGCGATTGCAGTAGCAAATAAATGCTCCACTACGTCGGACCTAGGCAGTGAGTCCACCTTGAATCGTGTCCCAGGTGTAATTTAGCCTCATGTATCAAACTCTGATTGTTCTATAGAGTGTAAGCTTGTGAGCAAGGCCCTACGACCTCTCTGTCAGTCTTGTTTTATTACTGGATTTGTACCTAATTGTAAAGTGCTGTGGAATACAGTATCTTGGCACTTATTATATATATTTATATATATATATATATATATATATATAAAATTATACTTTGAATAAATAAATGAGAAGTATCACTGACTATTAGGCTGCCATCATTAACAAAGTATGTCCACCCCCATGCGCTAAGACCTGTATTTGGGAGGGTCGGACTCGGCCATCACAGATGGTGTAACTGATCCAACCATTTTCTGTAAGAAACAAATCCTTTATGGTATGTTCAGCGTTCTGTAACCAACACCCTGCTTGTAATCCATCCAACAGTAATAAAAGAAAGTTTGGTGTTGCTCCAAAGTACACATTGAATGTGTTCAGAAAACAGTTTTCTATCACGCAAGTCCTCATGATTAAATTGGTCACTAGACCGTAAAACCAATGCAATTAACCATTATGGGTCTGATTCTGAGATCCACGTAGGCCGAATGCTTCTGGATTGGAAGGATTTAGGACGCCATTTTCAGACAGATCTCCTGCACCTGGCATGGGGCGGGGTGTAAGTGCCGATGACGATGATTGGTGCAATAAACGTGGGATGGTGCATTCGCAATCCCTCATTAACGCGTGTATAGCGCATTAGGATTCCATTTGCAATCCATTTGCACTCAGGGGTCTATTTACTAAACCTTGGAGAGAGATAAAGTGGATGACGATAAAGTACCTAGCAATCAGCTACTAACTGTCATTTTTCATAGCCTGTAAAAGTGACAGTTAGGGGCTGATTAGTTGGTACCTTATCTCTCTCCAAGGGTATATTTAATAAAGTGCGGGTTTTTAGAAGTGGAGATGTTGCCCTTAACAACCAATAAGATACAAGCTATTATCTTCTATAAGGTACTAGATAAATGATAAGTAGAATCTGATTGGTTCCTATGGACATCTCCACTTGTAAAATCTCGCACTTTAGTAAATATACTCCCGAGGCTTAGTACTCAGAGGACCTCATTCAGAGTCGGGAAAAGGGTCCGGATATGCAAATGATTCCCTCGCAAGTTGCGTCCCTAAGTTCTGATCGGTAGCTGGCCGACCAAGGGGAGGAAGTGGCCGGAATTAAAAAAAAAACTCCCCCTTCTCGTACGCATTGCACGTCATCTCCGGGCATATAAGGATTAATCAAGACCATCGGGAACTATCAGAACTGGTCGTAGAGCTTAAGGTTGACCATACCCTCTCTTAAGCTCTACGATCATGTCAGTGTAAAAACCTCCCATGTCACATGTGCCATGACGCTATTTTGTTAATTATGCACTCCCATAAACCGTATGCACTCCCATAAAACACCGTTCGCATAATGAGGCACGCCTGCGTTCGGATCTCCACTCCCCCGTTTTCAAGCACCTTCCCCTGTTACCACCCACAAACGCCTCCATCTGTCACTCAAACTACCGACCTGGCTGTGTTCAAGGAGAGAGAAATTTCTGATCGTAGCGGCTAGTTTGCGCACGCGCATTGCGAACTTTACGCATGCGCAGTACAGCGAACATCGATGACGTACGACCATGCGGCTGCTTTGACCGACTCTGAATGAGGTCCAGAATGTGGGCTCATTGGAAACCATGTGCAAATTAAGCTCTATAGGGCCCATTTATCAACAAGTTTTATCATACACAATGAGTTTTAAAACTCGTGGCCGATGAGAAATGGTGCTCCAGCCAATCAGCTCCCAACTGTCATTTTTCATAGCCTGTAAAAGTGACAGTTAGGGGCTGATTAGTTGGTACCTTATCTCTCTCCAAGGGTATATTTAATAAAGTGCGGGTTTTTAGAAGTGGAGATGTTGCCCTTAACAACCAATAAGATACAAGCTATTATCTTCTATAAGGTACTAGATAAATGATAAGTAGAATCTGATTGTTTCCTATTTACATCTCCACTTGTAAAAACCCGCACTTTAGTAAATATACTCCCGAGGCTTAGTACTCAGAATGTGGGCTCATTGGAAACCACGTGCAAATTAAGCCCTATGGGGCCCATTTATCAACGAGTTTTATCATACACAATGAGTTTTAAAACTCGTGGCGGATGATAAATGGTGCTCCAGCCAATCAGCTCCCAACTGTCATTTTTCAAACAGATGACAGTTGGGAGCTGATTGGCTGGAGCACCATTATCATACACAGCGAGTTTTATCACTCATTGCGTATGATAAAACCCTATGTGTGTCTGTTCCTGGAGTGAAGTGAATTCAATAACAGTGATAAGAGTGCAGCTATACCAAAAAATTATGCTTTACACTATATTGTGTGTTATTTGTCTGCATTTTGATTATCACACATATTATTGCTAACAAGTGTGTAATATAATGTTTGTAAGAATCATTCGCACAGAGCCGATAAAGCATGTTTTGTGATGAATTGCAAGTGTGTCTGTTTGTCCTCCCAGTGTGTCAGATTTTCCACTAAAAGCTGGAATATGAATATTTACTTATTAATATATGATAATCCCAGCAGTTACTTATTCCCAAGCTTGAAGGGATCCTGAATTCCTCCTATAGTAGTGTATTAGAACCCCCTAAGATCATTATATGGATATTATCTGACATCTTAGTGTCATTATTTTAGGGTCCTGGTAGATTTGGACTGAAAGCCTAGATTATTCAACTTCAATTCGAACCAACACCTTAAGCTGCCCATCCACTAGGCGATTAAACCTAGTGATTGAGCGATAACGACCGTCATTATCGCTCAATCACTTGGTAATCGCCCGCAAATCGGGCAGTAAAATGTTACAAACGACCAGCGATGCGCTTGTGCCCGCTGGTCGTTTTTAATATCTATCATCGCCTGAACATGACGGTCAACCTGACGACCGCCGTCAGGTTGCCGTGTTCGGGGATGATTGATCTGCATACACTGAAAGTATGAACATTCAGTGTATGCACTTCACCCCTAGGGGTACGATGGCACGATTATGATGTGGTAATCGTGTGGTCGTCCCCGCATCTAGTAGTGGATGGACAGCATTAGGCTTTTCGTCGGAAGAGATTTCCTACTTCATTAGGGTGACCACCATACACCTCTACCTCTCCTTACCTTCCGCTAGTCCCTCCCCCTTTCTTCAGGTTATTTTTTTCTGATATAAGTAAAGTAAGAAAGAAATAGTAATATAATAACATACATTTACTTCTGACTTATCCATTCAATTGTACAGTTTGGACTATGGGGGAGATTTAATAAGGCTGGAGAGAGATAAAATTGGAAATAAATAGTACCAACCAATCAGCTCCTAACTGTCATTTTTCAAACACAGCCTGTAAAGTGACAGTTAGGAGCTGATTGGTTGGTGCTATTTATCTCCAATTTTATCTCTCTCCAAGCTTTATTAAATCTATATGCTTTATATCCATAATGAAAATCTTTGGACGGTTACATCAGATTATTGATAAACGGATTCCTTGGCTGTTTGATCTGAATTTTATTTATTTTTCATTTACATTTTTGTCTTACATAACATTTCTATTATTTCTTTTGGACTGCTGTAACATAGATCTGAAAATCTCTTCTGTTAATATTAGTATTTTATTAGTGTATATCTTTTCTCATGTTACTGTTTACATTTCTAGTGATGGACTTATTCTATGGATATTTTTTATTTACTCCTGACATACAGTATATCTGTGTCTGATCAAATAGATTCTTTCTTTGAATATTAAATAAAAAATAACTAATTTGAAGTACAGACATAGTTTATGTCTGGGTTCAAGTATACTGAATATTATTATGAGGAATATGATTATTACTATTTGTATATATCTTGTCTGTCTTGATAAATAACAGAGTTACCATTTTTATTATCTTGGTGAAACAATGTGAATATACCTATTCGATCTGAATGATCATCCCAAGTGATATGTTTGACTGGTACTACATTTTTGGGATGTTTTATATAATTCTTGGAAATAATGTTTTTGTATTTATTTTGTATGGTGATACCTGTCTATTATAATTATTTTTCTTAGAATAATAATAATGCTAGTAAATTTTCTTTTTTCGGTTTTAATCCTCCCTATAACTAACCTCCCCGCCCTAGTGCCTAACCCTACTCTACCCCCGGGGGTGCCTAACCCTAACGCTCCCTTACCTCTCCCTAAACCTAACCATTTAGGCCTTGCGGCCACCGGTCACATGACTACATCCCACAGATAAGCCTCTTCCACTACAAGTCACAGTTGTCTGATTTGTGTCCATGTTCTAATATTACAATCTCTGGTGAATGTTCAATTTATAAACTGAGGTCGGTACTTTCTCTCTGCAGGTGACTCCAAATTCATAGGAGATTTAACACCGGTGTTTTATTGGGAAAATTCATATATTTTCCTTGAAAGCTCTAATTATTTTTTCACCAGATGAGATTATGTGCAAAAGGACTGAGGACCTCATTCAGAGTCGGTCGAAGCGGCCGCACGGTCGTACGCCACCGATGTTCGCTAAACTGAGCATGCGTAAAGTTCGCAATGCGCGTGCGCAAACTAGCCGCTACGATCAGAAATTTCTCTCTCCTTGAACACAGCCAGGTTGGTAGTTTGAGTGACAGATTGAGGCGTTTGTGGGTGGTAACAGGGGAAGGTGCTTGAAAACGGGGAGTGGAGATCCGAACGCAGGCGTGCCTAATTATGCGAACGGCGTTTTATGGGAGTGCATAATTAACAAAGTAGTGTCATGGCACATGTGACATGGGAGGTTTTTACACTGACATGATCGTAGTGCTTAAGTTAGGGTATGGTCAACCTTAAGCTCTACGACCAGTTCCGATGGTTCCCGATGGTCTTGATTAATCCTTATATGGCCGGAGATGACGTGTAATGCGTACGAGAAGGGGGCGTATTTTTTGTCTTCCGGCCGCTTCCTCCCCTTGGTCGGGCAGCTAACGATCCGAACTTAGGGACGCAACATGCGAGCACATTATTTGCATATCCGGCCCCTTTTCCCATACGACCGTGAGGCCGCTTCGACTGACTCTGAATGAGGTCCTGAGACCTGTTGAAATCCCTTTAAGCAATGGCTATTATATGCATATAAAATAAATCCAACCAGTTTGTTCTGACACTCAGAAGTGGGAGTGAGAGATTGGAGGAGTTACCATTCCCTTACATTGTATCTGTTTTAGGACACAATTGATACGAACTGGCAACAGTGGGCCTGATTCAGAGCCGCTCGTAAGAGGCCGCTCGTTCGCTCCGAGCGATGTTTGCACATCTGCGCATGCGTATGGGTCGTAATGCGCATGCGCCAACCAGTCAGTGCAGTCGGAAATCGTGTACTCGCAAAATAGCGAATGCCTGCTAATTTGAGTGACAGGATGAGGCGTTTGTGGGTGGTAACAGGGGAAGGTGCTTGAAAATGGGGAGTGGAGATCCGAACGCAGGCGTGCCAAACGGTCAAAACGGGCGTTTTAAGGGTGTGCATAATTAACAAAGCAGCGTCATCGACCACGTCACTTGGTTGTCTTTTAGCCTGAACTGCTCGCATTATTGCGGTAGGAAAATACTACCACAACAATAGCGAGCAGTTCATACGCCTTTCGATGTACTCGATTAATCTAATAAATAGCGGAGATGACGTATGATGCGAGCGGCCAGGGGACGTCTTTACAAAATAGCGAGCGCATGTTTCGTTCGCTCGTTCAGACATAGAGGCGTCAACAGACCGCAAAGAGTGAGCTCTCTATTTAAATATCCGGCCCCTTTTTCAGAACGACCGTCCGCAAATAGCGTCCGGCTCTGAATCAGGCCCAGTGTTCCAAACTAGCACAGATTAAATAAAAAGGGTCCACATGTCTAATTTAACTGTGAATGTGAAAGAAGCTTTTTACAATTCTAATCTGCATGTATTTTTTATTGTAATATTTGTATGTATTTTTATATTGCCTTTTTATTTGTTTTTTTGTGTTCTCTTACTATTCTCTACCTTTTTTTTGGTCCACCATGGATTACTAAACTGTTTTTATTGCCTATTTTCAGGTGTATTGATTAGGCCTATTTTGTGATAGCGCTCCATTGTTTGTGTATTTTATGGTGCAGATTTCTGCCTGGAAAACGGACGTGGCCTGATGTGTGGTAATAATTCATCACACCACTTCCGGGAGTTCGGTCTACTAATGCGTTTCTCAACCAATCGGAAATGGTAGTGTCACAGTGTGCCGGACACCGGTCATCACTTACTGGTTTGGGAAGCACTAGTTCCCCGGCGGGCAGGGAGATCCCGGTACCCGCTGCCGATGAAGCCCTCTATGGCTTCCTGTCACATTTCCTGTCACAGATGCCTGCTGCCTCTGGCTCCCGCTGTTGTGGCTGTGCGCAGGCGGCCGCGGCTCCCCTAGCGGCACGCACGCCGTCCTGCAGGTAGATTTAAAGGGACAGACGCACCAAACGAGAATCACGTTTGGCGCGAGATTTGAACTCCTCTCTATAAGACGGAGTCTCTGGCAACTGACAGGTGCCGGAGTATAGGCTCCAATTCCTTGCTCCAGCATTCCTGTGTATTTGACTTATGACTCCTGACCTTTGCTCTGCTTGTGATTTCGTCTGCTCCCTTGGTACTGTGTTTGATATCTGGTTCTGACCTCGGCTATCCTCCGTGACCCGCATACGTCTGCTCCCTGGTACCGTCTTGCTCGTTTGGTTCTGATCCGACTTGTCGACTATGCTTATTTTCACTCCATCCAGAGTACATCAGCGCCTGAATAAGGGAGCCTTATCTGAGTGCCGCGACCTGTGTGTTGGACGCAGCCAAGTCCATACCTTCTTGCGAGGATCCCTGGTGAATACCGCTGGCACATTAGACTCTGCTCCTCAGAAATAGGTTACGTCAATCCCTAAATATGGGTTGCATCCGCTACCCTCCTGTGAGTTGTGACACGTAGTTTCATCAGAGGACTAACTTACATATGGTGGAGTATGAAAATGGCTATTGGTACTTACCTCATGTCAGGGGAGTTTCTAGAGAGGAGGGGGCCCGTGTGCAGTCTCCGACATGGGCCCCCTCCTCTCCTCCCGGCGGCCGGCAGTGCACTGAGCTGTGCGCGCCCAGCGCCAGAGTAATGGACTCTGGGCACTAGAGTGTGCCCAGAGTCTATAGTGTATGCAAAGGTCACTGGGAAAATGGCTGCGGGGGCCATTTTCCCTGTACTGCGCATGAGCAAACAACGGGAAAATGGGCGCCGAGACCATTTTCCAGTCGTTTTACAGCCCGGACGCCCGCGCCAACGTGGGACTCCGGAGAGGTAAGTATTATTATGGGTGCAGGGTGTGCGGTGCGGGGCCCTCCTGGACCCAGGGGCCCGTGTTCCCCGCACACATTATAGATACGCCCCTGCCTCATGTACTACCACTGGCTTTAAGGTGCTCAGCTATATTCCATTGGAATCAATAGTTTTTTTTGTGTGTGCACACATTACACTTAGGGCTTGTTACAGAGATGGTCGGTATTGCACAGCAAGCGGCCTACGCAATACCATCCAACTGAAATTAAAATGCAGCATTTTATGTAGGAAATACACATCTCCTTGCTGCATGTGCGATTCGAGAGCATCGTCCACAGACACTGCCACAGATCGCCATCGCAGTCAGATCACCATTGCTGCTTTGGCCCGGCTGGTAATCCAAAGCTTGCTCAGCCTGGCGCTTGCAAGGCCAGGAAATCTGCGTCCTGAGACACAGGCCCTGATTCAGAGCCGGACATTCTGACAGAGTGCTCGCTCTGAATCAGGGCATCTTTTTTTTTATGGAGCGGCCTCCTGGCCGCTCGCATTGCTGTGGGTTGCCACCCACAGCTAATGCGAGCGACCAGGATGATGGTCGCGATGGTCAAGACCATCGCGACCATCGGGCTTGCGGCGAGACCCTTCTGGTAGGGTCTCGTGGCCGCAAGCCCCAGAGAGCTTTCGGCTCAAACAGAGCCGAAGCTCTCCCACTGACATCACTTGTGATGTCAGTGGGGCCGCCCCCAAACGGTAGGCATTCCCATGTGAACGCCTCCGTCTGGGCAGCCACCCCCCCGGCCTGCCCACCAAACGGGGCGTGCTGTCACTCAACATCGACAGCACTTTGGTGCGAGACCCGGAGCGAAGGATTGCCCGTCGCTATCTGGGTCTCGCGCATGCGCACGACGAAGCCGGCTCCGTCGTGTGCATGCGCTCTGGGCCACCATCGACCCACTTGCGAGCGCTCAGTGCTTGCGACCGGGTCTGAATCAGGCCCACAGTCCCTGGCACTCCCAGGAAAAAGGGGTGACATGCCTTCTCCCTGCCCCCCAAATGACACACTGCGGCTTGGGCACAGTACATGCTAACACCCAGGACTTGCTCCACACATGCGTGGAACAGTTCATGTGCATACCCTGTCCCCCAACAACTGGATTGTGTACACTCAAACCATCATGTCTGCGTACATTTCTGACTAAGGGGTCTATTTACTAAGCCAGCTTGGATGGAGATAAATTCAGCGGAGATAAGGTGCCAACCAACCAGCTCCTAACTGTCATTTGTCAAACTCAGTATGGGCAGGGGTTCTAGACTGCACCCCCTAATAGTAATGAGAGGTGCTATCATGCAGAGATTTTAAAGCTATATACACAGGAAAAGGAGTTGCAGATGCACTGTACGATCATTACTGTTCAAAATTAAATGTATTTCGTAATTAAACACAATTACATAGGTAGTTAGCATATCAGTGGCCAATGATACGGGCCTGCCCCCAGCATCCAGGTTACCTCGTCGTACAGGTCCCTAACACTCTGAGGTTCACATCTGGGGCGCAGGGCACCCCGAAAGACCTCCCCAGGGTATCACACGAAAAAATAGACTGCCAGTGAAGTGTTATGATGTATCAGGTGCGTGAAAGTAGCTAATGAGTGTTGGAAATAGTAATAAAGGTAAAAAATATATGTGAAAAAATACATGAATAATAAACAAATATAAGAAGTGTTATAAAAAGTGACTGTGTATTAAGTGGTGATGCTCTGAAGAGGCCCAGCCAGAACAGCTCAGGGGGCCCCACGCCCTAACGGTCACCCCAAATAAACTGACACTATATAAATATAGATAGGACTTTCTTTTGATTCTGCCTGTTACTTGGTGCAGTCAAATGCTAGGTCCCTGCATAAAAACACATAGAGGGAGGTGGGGGAGGGTTTTTTTCAAACACAGGGCCTGATTCAGACCCAGACGCTATTTGCGGACGGTCGTTCCAAAAAAGGGGCGGGCTATTTAAATTGAGCGCTCGCTCTTTGCAGTTTGTTGACGCCTCTATGTCTGAGCGAGCGAACGAAAACATGCGCTCGCTATTTTGTAAAGATGCCCCTTTGCCGTTGGCATCACACGTCATCTCCGGTATTTATTAGATTAATCGGGAACATCAAAAGGCATCTGAACTGCTCGCAGTGCTTATGGTAGCTTTTTCCTACCGCTATCACTGCGAGCAGATCAGGCTAAAAGACAACCAAGTGACGTGGTCGATGACGCTCCTTTACTAATTATGCACTCCCATTAAACGCCCTTTTGACCGTTAAGCACGCCTGCGTTCGGATCTCCACACCCCCGTTTTCAAGCACCTTCCCCTGTTACCACACACAAACGGTACATTCTGTCAATCAAATTAGCAGCCCCTCGCTGTTTTGCGAGCGCACGATTTCCGACCGCAATGACAGGTTTATGCATGCGCATTACGACCCATACGCATGCGCAGTTGTGCGAACAGCGCTCAGAGCGAACGAGCTGCCGCTTACGAGCAGCTCTGAATCAGGCCCACAGCCTGTGACATGACAGATAGGAGCTGATTGGCTTGTACCTTATCACCATTCACTTTATCTGCATGTAAGGCTTAGTAAATAGACCCCTTAGGGCCTGATTCAGAGCCGCTCGTAAGCGGCCGCTCGTTCGCTCCAAGCGATGTTTGCCCAACTGCGCATGCGTACGGATCGTTATACGCATGCGCGAACCAGTCAGTGCGGCCGAAATTCATGTGCTCGCAAAATAGCGAATGCCTGATAATTTGAGTGACAGAAAGAGGCGTATGTGGGTGGTAACAGGGGAAGGTGCTTGAAAACGGGGAGTGGAGATCCGATCGCAGGCGTGCTTAAAGGTCAAAACGGGCGTTTTATGGGTGTGCATAATTAATACAGCAGCGTCATTGACCACGTCACTGGGTTATTTTATAGCCAAAACTGCTCACAAAATTGTGGTAGCAAAAACCAACCACAAGAATAGCGAGCAGCTCATACCCTGGTCGATGTACTCGATTAAGCTAATAAATAGCGGACATGACGTAGGATGCGAGCGGCCAGGGGGCGTAGTTTCCCTAAAAACGACCACAAGTTTTGTTCGCTCGTTCAGACCTAGAGGCGTGAACAGACCGCAAAGAGCGAATGGTTCATTTGAATAGCCACCGCCTTTTTTTGAACGAACGACCGCAAATAGCGACCGGCTCTGAATCAGGCCCTTAGTTCATTGTGACATATTCACACATATGTACTTTCTGGTTCCTTTATTGTGAGATGTTTGTTATTATAATATGTATGTATTTTAAATTGTGTATCTAAATAACTAATGGAGTATAAATAACATTATTACCACAGTTTAGCGCTGCTCCGGTTTGTCTTTGGTTTTCCTCTATTTTTCATGGGTTCCGCCCTCCCCCCCTTCCCTTTTCATGTGAGTAGCAAGTGCTGTATGTGATAATTTATGATACTGTTGTGGTATTGAATAAACATTAGTGCCTGGTATCTCTATTGATGCAGGGTACAGCAGATCGTCAGTGGCAGTGTTACTTGTCAGCCTGTAGCTGGGAGTGGCAACATTTATCAGGTAAATTCCATAAATGATGGTTTACGTACAAATACGCTCTTTAGGACCATGTCTGCGTATTTGCAGAACGGGTTCTGCGTGATCGCTCGCAGTACCCTTAGCTGCAGTATGATTGTCGTGGCGTAGACCAGGAGCCGTTCTATGCCCCCCGTTGTGCAGGTATGCCGAGCCCAGAGTCTGCCATTGTCGAACGCAGAATTCCTGGACCCGGGTGACCAGTTTCTACGGCCAATCTGAGTGAGCTTCGGCTTACACAGACTGGCCGGGGGCTGCTACCGATGGTGGTGATGGAGATGACTTGGAGAGCAGATGCGTGCAGGTGTCGGGATATGGTCAGTGTCCCGAAAATGTGGATGCTGGCGCTTAGAATACCGGCGCCGGAGTCCCGATACCTATCAGAATCCTGGTGCAGCCATTCCGACAGCCGGCATCCCGGAGCTAAGTAACGAGGTTAAGGGGAGGATTAAGGTTAGGCACTAAGGGGGGAGGTTAGGTTTAGGGTGCTGGGAGAGGGAGGTTAGGTTTAGGCACTACGGGGGAGGTTAGATACAGAACTGGCTACTTGCCATTGCATCGCTGTATTTGATGGCGGAAATCCGGCAACCATGTGATACCGCGCTTCCAGTGTCCATCCCTGGGAGTTAGTCACTCTAGCGAAAACTCCTCAACAGGTCATCCCATACCCAACCCGAGGTGCTTATCTCCTGCACATGCCTTTTTGTGTACATTGGCAAAGTGAAGATGACGATCTTCACGCAACTTTACTAAAATCCTTTTGCCAGGAGACGGGTTTCGACAAGAGCCCGTCCTGGGCAGTGTGATAGCGTAATGCCATCCCCCTGCTTCCTGGCTCTGGTCCCCCACAGTCAATGTTTGGCTGTTGGAGATAACCTCAATGGTACAACGGGGAGGGTTCCTTAATATTTGAGGGTAACAGCAGTATTTGGGGGACATCCGGCAAATAGTAAATTATAAGTAGGCCCCAGAGCATGGGGTAGGGTAGGTGTAGAACATTATCTGATAATTAACTTGAGAATCGCGCTAGACATCTCTGCAGGCTTACCTTTATACCGAGTGACAGGGCATGCAAGGTGTTTGGGTGACAGTAGTACTGAATGTTTTATGAATATTTTATGAAGGTTGTTATTGGTTGCTACAGCCAGCCAATATTATGTTACTGAGTACCCAGACTTGTCTTAAATGCTTTCCATAGACAGCTAAAGCAACAACTTCATCAGGGTATCCTCCATAGCATTAAAGAGGAAGTGGCACTAGGGGGAGGGTTAGAGGTTAGGATTAGCAATATGAAGCATCAGCCAGTAGTCACCATCGGACCCGGAAGACACCGCTGCAACTTCCGGAACCACCGGAGCAGGTAAGCCACCACTAGGTGACCAGGGATGTTTTGTTGACATTCTAATCATGTCGACATTATATCAGTTATCAGCATATAACCTTTATTAATGTCAACATCATGAATGTTTTCAAAATATACCACATCTCTTCTATTGTGGTGTGTGGTCTTGATTGAAGAATGAATGTGTTTTGTGGTGGACAGCCCCAGCCATTTACCAAACAGTGTGTGGGCAACTCCGGACTCTGATTGGAGAATGGCCTGCTCTCTCCACCAATCAAGATGCTTGGAGCCATATACCAGAGATGATGGCGGCCATTATAGCTGGTAACTGTGTGGCTCATGGCTGCGTCCAGTACAAATGAAGCCTGCAGAAGATGTTCCCCCGCTGGTACTAATTAATCAGAGGAGGAGGAAGTTTCTCTCTGCATCCATGAACTGTCCAGCTGCAGTTTGAGAAGTTCAAGCCATAATCACCGAGTTGACCCTTGTCTGTATTCCTTCTCCCATTATTAGAAATATTATTAATCTGATTATTATTATTAATTATGCATTTTACATTGCAATTGGGGCTATTTAAATTGTGTGTGTGGGGGTTTCTTTAATGGCAGAACTATCACCACAGCATGGGATGCGGCTGCTACTGGACCCAGAGGTGAGGGGGGGGGCTTGCCAATGCCTGTGCCTTGAAGGCTGAGTAGGGGTTAGGTTGGGTGGCGCAATAGCACTGGGCCCTCCCCCAATTTTATCATGGGACCCATCAATACCGCGATCCGCAACCGAGGTTTCTTATTCAAAAATAGGAGCGTGAAAGCAGGAACAGAGCATTGCGGACACGCTCACAGTGCGACTTCAGTGCATGTAAGTCTAATTTTAGCCATTTTAATTGGACTTACTTCCCAGTAGATTGAATCATCGTAGCAGCTCTGATCAGGTGGCTGGCCCCAGAAAGGTAATTTTAGGATGAATCCTAGAGAGACAGACAATAGAAAATGTCATGCATATTCAATATACACTCATTATTTTGTATTCTATATAGTGATAGCTCTACCAAAGGCCTATAAAATATTTTAGGAGCTCATTCACTATTAAAGCAACGATACCGACCCCCAAAAAACAGAGACCCCCCACTTCTTCATATCACCCCCAGCTAGACAGTTGACTTTTCAATTTAAATTACGTGAAGATTTATAGTTGCAAAGTTCATGAGTGGCTGTACTGTGTTTTTAATAATTGCTGAGAGCAAAGGGACATCACTGTCGTACATAGGGCCTGATTCGGGTTGGTTCGCAATGCTGTGTTCCGATGTTTGCAATCTGCGCATGCGTACAAGACACAGTGCGCGAACAAGTCACTGCGATCGTGAAGCGATCGCAGCCAGTACACAGACGCTGTGCAAGCATGAGTGACAGGACGTGCAGTTTGTGGGTGGTGACAGGGGGTGGTCGATGGTAACGTGGGTGTGGTGGAGCGATTGCAGGCGTGTCTGTGCATTGGAACGCCATTTCAGGGGTGTGCATAATTAAGACGCAGTGTCAGCATACACGTCACGTGGCTGAATTACACACAGCAGCACTCGCAGTGCTTGCGCTAGGGTATGGTCAGCCACAAGTGCTGCGTATGGGTCCGATGTCAGTCGATGTTACCGATTGTTTCATACACTTCCTGGAGATGACGTGTATTACTAAGGGAAAGTGGGCGTCTTGTATCGGGCATCTACTTTCATACCCTGATCGCACGGCAAAACATAGTGGGTGTGCTAATGTATTCCTAGCGATCGCGGGATTTGCATACTTTGACTGTGGACGGCTGAGTGCGATCGCAGCATTGCGATCCAACCTGAATCAGGCCCATACACAACCATTAGCTGCGCTGATGGTTCACAGTTCGAATTTTGAGGTTTCGATGCGTAGGTAAATGAGTATTTAAAAAAATATTTACACAGTAGTTTAATAATATTTTGAAATAGTAAAAGAGGACACTTCTTATTTGAGCAGGAAACAGGGCTGTGTTTAAAGTTAAAGTGTCACCTTTTGAGTTTCAAAATATATTAGCTGTATCGTGATGGCCTGCGCACTCAATCAAGGGCGATCTGGCTCGTATAATGTACATTGACTTTCCATTGAGTTTTCTCATTTTTTAAATCTATTCCCGCAAAAAAAATACTCATTTATTTAAATGGGCACAAATATATTGTGTATAAAATATGCCTAATCCGCACGGTGCTCGGTGTCTGCTAGTTTGCCCAGTTCCTACCGTCGGAAGATGCAAAAATTCGCAACCGTCACAGATGTCTGTGCAGAACTGCGCATTGCCCGTAAGCACGTGTGCGATTCTATAGACGCCGTCAATGACATCAAAATACTTTTTTGCAGCTTCATAAAAGTGTTAATATGTCCTTATGCCAGAGAATACATCTCACACTTTTACACACCTGTAATAACTCCTCCAACAATAGCGATACCAAAGGTTGCAGCCAAAGCAGCTCCTTGAATGACGGGACTATATCTGGAAAACAGGTCACAAACAAGCACATTTAGACATCTGAGGACTGGTCCTGAATCGCACTGAGCTTCAGATGCTGTAAACGCCCATGACACTTATTCCAACAGGTCAGGTTCTGCGCTCTCGCATTGTCCTAGCCCAGCTGCTGTCCTGAATCGCCCCAATTTTACACAAAGTCAGATCTGTCCTTTGCGCTGTGAGAACTTATGATCCTGGAGTCCTTCTGTGCAGGTGCAGCCGTCAGCCAGCACATGTCCTGACACTGGGAGGGGTCCTATTGGATCCTTCTCGGAGAATTATGCGGTAAGAAGCTCATAGGCTTCTATTAGGCAACGCCATGTATAGATGGGTACAAGTTCCGGAAAGTTCAGTTTTCAGGAGCTTGATGTATATGGGGAATGCAGTCACACCTCCAGAAACAAAAGTTTTTCTAAATTTTGACAGCATTTTGCCGTTAGTACATCCCAGCCAGAATGAGATAACGCAGTCAGAACACAGCACAGCACAGCACAGCACAGCACAGCACAGCACAGCACAGCAAGTCAGACCTCAATCACGTCTGACTTGATTTCACAGAGCTTCACTCTACTTCTCCCTGTGGGGATCATAGCAAACTATGGTGATGCCCCCCCCCACAAAAAATAAAAATAAAATAACAATAAAAAAACGTTGATGTGAGCAATCACACTTCATTAACCCCCACTTAGAACCTCATTTCAATCAACTCTGACTGTACAGCTCCGCCTCCAGCGCAGTCTGAAATGAATGATGTCCACTCACTGGGGTTTGACTCCAAGTGCCGTGGCCACTACGCCTGCGAGACCTCCAAATAGTCCTGGCAAGCCGTGTAGGTTGTGCACGCCGCACGTGTCCTGGACCCTCAGCTTGGAAGCGACAATTGGCTGAAACACACATACAGTAATCTGATTATTGCATGTCACATGGGTTGGAAATTTCCATTGACAAAAATGGTTGAAGCAAAGGGGCTCATTTACGAAAACTAAAAGAACAGACACTGTAGGTCAGTGGTTCCCAAACTTATTTGAATCACGGCGCCCTACAGTATCAGCATTGTGTTCAGGGCACCCTTAGGCCAAACGTTTGTTATTGAGAAATTCAGAAAAAATTTAATAAAGTGAAGTAAATTGTGCTGACCTGTCATCCTTAGGGTCAGTTATGTGGTGGGGGACAGGTTTGATCTTCTGTTTGTCCACATATTTAAATTACATTGCCCTAAATAATTTTATTTGGTGCTAGATCACCAACTGGAGGCACCCCTGCAAGTGTCCCGAGGCGCCCCAGGGTGCCACGGTGCACAGTTTGGGAACCACTGCTGTAGGTGCTCAATGTTGTCAGAAATACTGCCTGTAACATGTACAGAGCTGAGCTTAGTCAGTAACTGGCTTTATACAGAAATAAATACTTTTTATTAGTGATAGGAGGGCCCAGTAACACATTTGTAGAATACTATTATTATTATTATTATTATTATTATTATATAACTAGTTTAACAAACCCTCGGTAACGTCAGTCTCCATCCCCGCTAGGCCCTGCCCCCTCTCTGGCTGGCTCCGCCCCTCTCTGCTGTTGCTCACTGAAGGGGAGATGTATTAAACCTTCAAGCATTACACACTGACACTATGCAATCCCCTAAATTTGAACTGCTATCACACTTACCTACTTGTAACTGCTCCCATTGGGGCTATGGCAGAGGGGAAGGTCTAGGATGGTGGTGTGGGGGGCTCGGGATGTGATCTACACCATCATTACCCTGCTCCCTCATCAAAATGGTATGATGCGTGGCACCCGCAGCACGGGATGGGGCTTAGCGACATGGTTCACAGAGAAACGTGTCAGCCCACTTCAGGAGGAAGTACAGTAGGTGGCATCGAGGAAGGTTGTGCCGCTCTCGCAGGTGGTAACGCATCGAAATTCTAGAGTTTTCCAAAAACTCTGGGGGTGAGGTGTTTCAAATCTTCGAAAAGGATAAAATGGAGAAGTTGCCCATAGCAACCGATCCAGGGTGTGTCCAGGGTGGGCCCATATCGCACACCCTGCACCCACACGTTTTTATACTCCCCTCTCCGAAGTCCCACGTCGGCCGAAATAGCGCTACACAGAACGCCTGGAAAATGGCCGCCGCTGCCAGTTTCCTGGCGTTTTGTCCATGTTCAGTAGGGAAACCGCTGGGAAAATGGCTGCCGCGCCATTTTCCCGGTGTCCTATGCATGCACAGTAGACTCAGGGCACAGACTAGTGCTCGGAGTCTACTGCTGCTCAGTTCGCTGGTGGCCGCCGGCGAGAGATGAAAGGGGCCCCGGACGGGAAATTAACACAGGCCCCCTCCTCTCTTAAGACGGCCGTGCTGGTATTTCCGAAACTGGAGTGAATAGAAACAGAGCCGTAGGTTACTTCCACGTCCCGTGTTGGCTGAAACTAAATCATGTACTGTTTGGGGTCCTGGGGTGAGTTTGGGAACCAGTGTAGTAATGAAATAGAATGTAAAGCAATAATTCTATAAACTTTAGGAACAGAAGAAAATAAATTTAAATAGTGGTCAGCCCCCCTTTTTCATGCCCTCTCCCTCGTCCCTATGTCAGGTATGTCACCAGGGCGGTCACAGCCTGTAGGATTGGGGACTGATGCAGTCCTGTGTATATACCGTGCATTAGGAGAAACAGATTGAAGTGTCGCTTTTATATAACGATTTCTGTGTAAACTTACAGTCAAAAACTTAAATCCCACGGTGGATATGATTCCAGCGATGAAGCCGATGATCATTGCCCCGAATGGCCCGATGTTCATATCGGCGCAGGTGCCCACCGCAACACCTCCGGCCAGGGTGGCGTTCTGGATGTGGACCTGCGTGTGGAAATGGCATTAATTAGCTACATGAAGAACGCTGATTGAAATAACATTTACTATTACATAACTGTTAACATGCTTAGGGAGTCTATGTACTAAGCCATGGAGAGAGACATGAAGTGGATGGAGATAAAGTACCATCCAATCAGCTCCTAACTGTCATGTCACGAGCTGGGTTTGAAAAATGACAGTTAGGAGCTGGTTGGTACTTTATTTAAATCCACTTTATGTCTCTCTCCAAAGTCTAAGCGGTCTATTTACGAAGCCTTGGATGGAGATAAAGTGAACGGAGATAAAGTACCAACCAATCAGCTCCTAACTTTCAAGTTTCAAACACAGCCTGTGACATGACAGTTAGGAGCTGATTGGATGGTACTTTGGGTCTCATTCAGACCCGCTCGCAAGCGTCTGAGCGCCTGAGTGCTCGCAAGCGGGTTGATGTTGGCTTCTGCGCACGCACAGCGGCCGCACTGCGCGTGCGCAAGCCACGGAGCGAGAGAGAAATTCTCTCGCTCCGGGGCTCACTACAAAAGGAGCGGCTGTCGATGGTGATCGACAGCTCGCCCCGTTTTGTAGGCGTGGTGGGGGGGTGGCTTCAAAAACGGAGGCGTTCCCAAATGAACGCCTGCCATTTGTGCCCGGCCCCACTGACATCACCAGTGATGTCAGTGGGAGCGCTTCCGGCTCTGTTAGAGTCGGAAGCTCTCTGGGGCTTGCGGCAGATGAGACCCTACCGCAAGGGTCTCGTCGCAAGCCCCGATGGTCGCGATGGTCTTGACTATCACGACCATCATCCTGGCGCTCGCTAAAGCTGTGGGTGGTCACCCACAGCTTAACGAGCAGACAGGAGGCCGGCTCTTTTTACAGATGCGGCCGCCCTCATTCAGAGCGAGCGCTCACATTTTCCGAGCGGCTCTGGATGAGGTCCTTTATCTCTACCTTATCTCTTTCCAAGACTTAGTACATCTCCCCCATAGACCCCTTACTTTGGGAGAGTCTATATAGTCTATATAGTCTGACATGATGCTGCTATATTATTAGCTTGGCCGGTAACTCAAACAACCGCAATGTATTATGCAGCGCCACCATAGCACTGCCCAGTGTATGTATAAAGTGCCTCCATTGTGCGCATAGACAGCACAGCCTGATTCAGAGGTGGTCGCAGATGCGGTGCCGGTTTTTGCCGCTTGCGAATACCACTACAAAGCCCTTCCCTGGTGTACATCCGTGCGTCCGAATGTGCAAGCACTGAGACGCCCTTGTTCAGCGCCCGTACACTGTAATGCCGCCTGGTCGTACCATCGAGACGTGCACCAGCCCTATGGCAGACGTAGTGTCTCTGTCCGAGTCCTCTGTCATAAGTGAGCGGTCGAACAACTGTGGGCCTGATTCAGCAAGGGACGCAGTTGCTTATACGCACGCAATCAGCCGATTGTTGTGTACTGCGCATGCGTATGTATCGCAGTGCGTGTGCGCGAACTAGTCACTGTGGGGGTCATTCAGACCCGCTCGCGAGCAAAGTTCGCTCGCTAGCGGGTCGATGTTGTGAGAATGCGCATGCGCACGATGGAGGGAGCTCCGTCGTGTGCATGCGCGAGACCCGTCGAAATACGTCGAAATACGTCGCTCGGGGTCTCACACCAAAGGGGGCGTGCTGTCGATGGTGACTGACAGCACGCCTCCTTTGGTGGGCGTGCCGGGGGCGTGGCGGCCAGACGGAGGCGTTCCCATAGGAACGCCTACCGTCTGAGTCCGGCCCCACTGACATCAGTAATGATGTCAGTGGGAGTGACTTTGGCTCTGATAGAGCCAAAATCACTCGTGGGCTTGCGGCAGCGAGACCCTACCGCAGGGTCCCGTCGCAAGTCCGATGGTCACGATGGTCTTTGACCATCACGACCATCATCATGGACGCTCGCATAAGCTGTGGGTGGTAACCCACAGCTATGCGAGCGTCCATAAGGCCGCTCCACATTTAAATAGGACGGCCCTGATTCAGAGCGAGCATTCTGCTCAGAGCGTTCAGCTCTGAATCAGGGCCCGTGAGCGGGTCAGTGATCGCAGAGGGTACGCAGACCGATGGCAGAGTGATTGACAGGAAGTGCCGTTTGTGGGTGGTGATGGTGGGTGGGGGTCGGGAGAACGCAGGTGTGCCAGCGTGTTTCAACGCCATTGAAGGGGCGTGCATAAATTAGCCACTGCGATACCTGAGGCCTCATACAGTAGCTTTCACTGAAGTAAGCAGTTCCTGACTGAGGTCTGGGCTTCTCTAACTGTCCGATGTTACTCGATGTTACCGATGGTTTCTCTATGTTGCCCAAGTATACGGATGTGAGTAAGGGGAAGCGGGCGTCCTTATGTCAGGCTGCGATCGCAATGCGAATGCAAACATTTACATGTCACAGCTGATTTTAGCAACTGCGTTGCGTGCATATAAGCAGAATAGCGATCCGTAGTGAATCAGGCCCAGTGTTCGCAGCTACTTTCACCATCACGCCTGCGACACTCACATAACATGCCCGTAAGACGGACCATTTCCGTGCGTCCGGGTAGTCACCGCCCAGGAACGCCCAGAACTTTTTCTGATACCATGCGTCTCAGGCGCAGATATGCTGGAGACATTCTGGAACGCAGTGACATACAGTGAGGTCAATGGCTGGGGAGGCAGACATGGAGATGGGTCTGAGTGCTGGGAGCGGGTCTGAGTGCTGGGAGCCTATCACACCCCCTACTCAGTGTAATTCTCCCCTCACTACACTAAGCTTCAGTGTCCATTGATTCTCCTACCTGCATCACTGTGTCTTCTCTTGCTGCTGCTACTGACAGCTCCGATCTCTAAACACTGCAGTGCACTTCCTGGTCACGTGACACATCCAAGGTGTCCATCAGTGCTCAAGGCACGCCTCCCATACTCAGAGGCATGCCTCTATTAGCTCTCTTTCTGTGCATCTTACTGCCTGTGGTGTGGCCCCGCCCCCAGCTTTGCAAACAGTGTCTGACTATACAGAGCTGTTGCTGCCTCATCTCTTGTCTCCCTGCAGTCCCAGGGAGCTCCACAAAGCTGGTGAGTGTTAACTATAAAAATGATTACAATAAACAAAGATGTTGTTATAAATATCTTGTTTGTATTATTCTAATCGTTTGTATATCAAATCTCAGGAGTATGACAGTGGAGGCCTACCCTGACTGCACGTCCCTGCTGGAATGCCGGTGAGTCTGACTTTTCAAACCATCACACATCGCCAAACGGTTGTCGAGTTAGTGGCTAACTCGCAGCCTATAGCAGACAGCGAGTTTCCACTGACACTCTCCGGAAACTCTCTGCATGTTCCAGTGACTTTATAATCGCTAGAAACCTGCACTCTATTTAATTCCTCCCTTAGCATTCAACACCCGTCGTAAGCACTTTCACGACTGTTCAATACTGCTGTAGGAGAGTACCACAACTGTACAGGCTATAAATGAGTATACTGCACTTAAATCATTTAATTATTTGCTAATAACACATTAATTAATAATAAGAGGTCCAACAAATACACATTATCCATATTTTTAAATATAGAAAATATTGGATCCATTCCAAGCCACACAACTATAAAGTGGGGGATGTACAGTAGAGAGAGTGGGAGGACCAAAGAGTTGGTGGCAGCCGGCAAGACCAATGTGCCGACATAGCTCATAGGCAAGTTGGTCGATTTAGGCTTATTGCTATTGTTCGCTCTCTGTAACTCAATAAATAAGCACATTTCTCTTTTCATTATAAAATATTGAAGCCTAAATTCAAGTCTAGAACTTACTTGTCTAATTCAAGTCTAGAACTTACTTGTCTAATTCAAATCTAGAACTTACTAGTCCTAGCTGGTAAATCTTCCATTCAAAATCCTCTTATCGCGCATGGCACGCGGGCCGGAGATGGCTAAACCCTGATGTAGATGGAGCTTAAGGCATCCCATAGGGAAACTATTATGTTCTGGATTACATTACTTACAGATGCAGTCAAATTATTAAAACACAGTATTTATTTATTTTATTCTTAGACACTGTACTGTAATATCACCTAGGAATTCAGCTTAGTAAATGGTTTTAGAGCTAATTATGTGGATAATCTGTGTCACTTTAGCTGAACGCTGCCGCCACCTGTATGTACAGTACCCAGCAGGGTTGCTGTTTCGCTCTTTGGCTTACCATGTCAAACTTCCCTTTATGTTCTACCAAGCTGGAGAAGGCATATGCCGCTAGTACACAGGCCGCCAATGAGAAGTACGTGTTAATAATGGCCATTTCTTGCTCAGCTCCATGCGTCGCAATGGCAGAATTGAAACTTGGCCAGAACATCCACAGAAACAGCGTTCCTGCAAATATCAGGGAGATTAGTTATTGCGTACAAATATAACGAATGTTCAGAATCCTTGTAAAGACAATACAGCAATGTTTAATTTAGTATAGACCGCCATCTAGTGCTGATATTGTCTAATTACTTCCTAGTTTCCATTCACTCTCAGAACTGCACCATGGAATATTCTCCTCATCATGCATTTGGCTGCAGAATTTCGTACATTTCTTTAGTGGAACTTGTCCATGGGAGGAGATGTATCAAACCTTGGAGGGAGATAAAGTGGAGAACTTGTACATATACACTTGCCTACTTTTGAAAAAAACATTTCAGGGAGATTGTGAAAGTAACACCTATGAGCACAGCGGTACAGTGGACTGTACTGCTACATCTGACAGGTGTGCCATAAAACTGACTTACATCCAAATGTAAATGGGTCCCAAAGCAGTTACTAAGATCTACGTGTTGATGAAAACTAGGGGTGAGCGGGTTCGGATTTCTGAAATCCGAACCCCCCCGAGCCCCCCCGATCCGAGTCAGATCCGAGTCAGGCTCGACTTTTCCCGCCTGACTCGGATCTGAAATCGAGGCAAAACGTCATCATCCCGCCTTCCGGGTCTCGCGGGTTTTGGATCCTATATAAGGTACCCACGTCGGCGCCATTTTCTCACTCAGCTGTGGACAGTGAAGAGGGAGGGTGGGAGTTAGGGCTGGCTGGGCTGTGTAGTGTAGTGTAGTGTAGTGCAGAGTAGTGTTGTGCTGTGCTGTGCTGTGCTGCTGTTGTCCACTACTTCAAAGTCCATAGGGGCTGGCTGTGTTGTGCTGTGCTGCTGTTGTTAATAGGGGCTGTGTCCACTACTTCAAAGTCCATAGGGGCTGGCTGGACTGTGTTGTGCAGTCAGTTCTCCATAGGGGCTGTGTCCACTCCAAAGTCCTGTGCAGTGTCCCAGTCCTAAAGGGGTGCTGTAGTGTTGTCCAGGGGGTGCTCTGTCCATCAGGGGTGCTCCCCCCAAGTGCTAACAAAATAATATTTTTTCTGCGTTTGTGAATTGTGTGTGCAGTAGCCGCACGTGCATCAACAAAGTAGTGCCAAGCGTGCACCTGTGTCATAAGTAAAGGGCCGGCTGGCTTGACCGTTAAAGGGTGCTGTAACCCCCAAAGTACACTCCAGTCCAAACCAAAATAAAAAATTTCTGTGTTTGTGAATTGTGTGCGCAGTAGCCGCACGTGCATCAACAATGTAGTGCCAAGCGTGCGCCTGTGTCATAAGTAAAGGGCCGGCTGGCTTGACCGTTAAAGGGTGCTGTAACCCCCAAAGTACACTCCAGTCCAAACCAGAAAGAAAAATATTTTCTGTGTTTGTGAATTGTGTGCGCAGTAGCCGCACGTGCATCAACAAAGTAGTGCCAAGCGTGCGCCTGTGTCATAAGTAAAGGGCCGGCTGGCTTGACCGTTAAAGGGTGCTGTAACCCCCAAAGTACACTCCAGTCCAAACCAAAAAAAAAAATATTTTCTGTGTTTGTGAATTGTGTGCGCAGTAGCCACACGTGCATCAACAAAGTAGTGCCAAGCGTGCGCCTGTGTCATAAGTAAAGGGCTGGCTGGCTTGACCGTTAAAGGGTGCTGTAACCCCCAAAGTACACTCCAAACCAAATAACAAAATATTTTTTCTGTGTTTGTGAATTGTGTGCGCAGTAGCCGCACGTGCATCAACAAAGTAGTGCCAAGCGTGCGCCTGTGTCATAAGTAAAGGGCCGGCTGGCTTGACCGTTAAAGGGTGCTGTAACCCCCAAAGTACACTCCAGTCCAAACCAAAAAAATATATATTTTCTGTGTTTGTGAATTGTGTGCGCAGTAGCCGCACGTGCATCAACAAAGTAGTGCCAAGCGTGCGCCTGTGTCATAAGTAAAGGGCCGGCTGGCTTGACCGTTAAAGGGTGCTGTAACCCCCAAAGTACACTCCAGTCCAAACAAAAAAAAAAAATATTTTCTGTGTTTGTGAATTGTGTGCGCAGTAGCCGCACGTGCATCAACAAAGTAGTGCCAAGCGTGCGCCTGTGTCATAAGTAAAGGGCCGGCTGGCTTGACCGTTAAAGGGTGCTGTAACCCCCAAAGTACACTCCAAACCAAATAACAAAATATTTTTTCTGTGTTTGTGAATTGTGTGCGCAGTAGCCGCACGTGCATCAACAAAGTAGTGCCAAGCATGCGCCTGTGTCATAAGTAAAGGGCCGGCTGGCTTGACCATTAAAGGGTGCTGTAACCCCCAAAGTACACTCCAGTCCAAACCAAAAAAATATATTGTGTGCGCAGTAGCCACACGTGCATCAACAAAGTAGTGCCAAGCGTGCGCCTGTGTCATAAGTAAAGGGCAGGCTGGCTTGACCGTTAAAGGGTGCTGTAACCCCCAAAGTACACTCCAGTCCAAACCAAAAAAAATAATATTTTCTGTGTTTGTGAATTGTGTGCGCAGTAGCCGCACGTGCATCAACAAAGTAGTGCCAAGCGTGCGCCTGTGTCATAAGTAAAGGGCCGGCTGGCTTGACCGTTAAAGGGTGCTGTAACCCCCAAAGTACACTCCAGTCCAAACCAAAAAAAAAATATTTTCTGTGTTTGTGAATTGTGTGCGCAGTAGCCGCACGTGCATCAACATAGTAGTGCCAAGCGTGCGCCTGTGTCATAAGTAAAGGGCCGGCTGGCTTGACCGTTAAAGGGTGCTGTAACCCCCAAAGTACACTCCAGTCCAAACAAAAAAAAAAAATATTTTCTGTGTTTGTGAATTGTGTGCGCAGTAGCCGCACGTGCATCAACAAAGTAGTGCCAAGCATGCGCCGGTATCATAAGTAAAGGGCCGGCTGGCTTGACCTTTAAAGGGTGCTGTAACCCCCAAAGTACACTCCAAACCAAATAACAAAATATTTTTTCTGTGTTTGTGAATTGTGTGCGCAGTAGCCGCACGTGCATCAACAAAGGAGCAGCGCCAAGCGTGCGCCTGTGTCCCATAAGTAAAGAGCCGGCTGGCTCATTTCTTAAAGGGTGGTGTAACCCACAAAGTGCACTACTCTCCAGCAAAAATAAAAAAATATTTTCTGTGTTTAGCCGCACGTATATATCAAATCGATATAACATAAATGGAGGACCAAACTTTCTCCGATAAAAATAAAATAGAGAAAGATCAAGAACCACTTCCTCCTAGTGCTGAAGCTGCTGCCACTAGTCATGACATAGACGATAACTTGCCATCAACGTCGTCTGCCAAGGCCCATGCCCAATGTCATAGTAGAGGGCACATACAATCCCAAATGACAAAGTTCAGGAAAATGACCTTGAAAAAAACATTTAAATCATCTGAAGAGAAACGTAAACTTGCCAATATGCCATTTACGACACGGAGTGGCAAGGAACGGCTAAGGTCGATCCCTAGTATGTTCATGACTAGTGGTTCAGCTTCACATGACGATGGAAGCCCTCCTCCCACTAAAAAAATCAAAAGAGTTAAGCTGGCAAAAGCACAGCGAAGAACTGTGCTTTCTAAGAAGATATCACAAGTCCCCAAGGAGAGTCCAAGTGTGGTGGTGGTTGCGATGCCTGACCTTCCCAGGACTGGACGGGAAGAGGTGGCTCTTTCCACCATTTGCACACCCCCTGCAAGTGCTGAAAGGAGCACCCACAGTCCACTTGCTGATATGCAAATTGAAGATGTCACTGTTGAACTACAACAGGATGAGGATACTGGTGTAGCTGGCGCTGAGGAGGAAGTTGGCGAGGAGGATTCTGATGGTGATATGGTTTGTTTAAATCAGGCTCCGGGGGAGACAGTTGTTGTCCGTGGGATGAAAAAGCCCATCACGGTCATGCCTGGGCAGAAGACCAAACATTCCACCTCTTTGGTCTGGCAATATTTCTATCCAAATCCGGACAGCAACTGTCTTGCCATATGTACCATATGTAAAGGTGGAATAAGTAGGGGTAGGGACGTTAACCACCTAGGAACATCCTCCCTTATACGGCACCTGCAGCGTGTTCATAATAAGTTACTGTCAAGTTCAGAAACTTTGGCTAAGACCGTAAGCAGTCCAGGGACACCTAAATCCTGTTGTCCTGTTGTATCCAAGCGCCTGCAAACCACACCGTCAACTCCCTCCTCGTCAATTTCCTCCTTAGTCAGGATCGGAAGTAGTCCTGCAGGCCATGTCACTGGCATGACTGACTCTCCTATCCGGGATTCCTCCGGAGGATCCTGCATTGCTACGCCTCCTGCTGCCGCTGCTGCTGTTGCTGCTGCTGGGAGTCGTTCATCATCCCAGAGAGGAAGTAGGAACACCACTACTTTTACTAAACAATTGAGCCTCCAACAGTCCTTAGCGAAGAGGATGAAGTACGACAGCAGTCATCCTGAAGCAAAACGTATAACTGAGGCCTTGACTGCTATGTTGGTGTTAGACGTGCGTCCGGTATCCGCCATTAGTGCAGTGGGATTTAGACAATTGATGGAGGTAGTGTGTCCCCGGTTCCAAATCCCGTCTAGATTCCACTTCACTAGGCAGGCGATACCGAGACTGTACAGAAACGTCAGAAAAAGTGTCCTCAGTATCCTGAAAAATGCCGTTGTACCCAATGTCCACTTAACCACGGACATGTGGACAAGTGGAACAGGGCAGACTAAGGACTATATGACTGTGACAGCCCACTGGGTAGATGTATCACCTCACGCAGCAACAGCAGCAGCGTCACCAGTAGCAGCATCTCAGAAACGCCAGCTCGTTCCAAGGCAGGCTACGCTGTGTATCACCGGTTTCAGTAAGAGGCACACCGCCGACAACCTCTTAGAGAAACTGAGGGAAATCATCGCCCAGTGGCTTACCCCACTTAGACTCTCCTGGGGATTTGTGATATCTGACAACGCCACCAAAATTTTGCGGGCATTACATCTGGGCAAATTCCAGCACGTCCCATGTTTTGCTCACACAATAAACTTGGTGGTGCAGAATTTTCTGAAAAGCGACAGGGGCATGCAGGAGACGCTTTGGGTGGCCCGAAAAATTTCTGGCCACTTTCGCCATTCAGCGACTGCGTGCCGAAGACTGGAGCGCCAGCAAACACTCTTGAACCTGCCCCGCCATCACCTGAAGCAAGAGGTTGTGACGTGGTGGAACTCAACCCTCTCTATGCTTCAGAGGATGGAGGAGCAGCAAAAGGCCATACAAGCCTATACATCCACCTATGACATAGGCAAAGGAGGGGGTATGCACCTGACTCAAGCGCAGTGGAGAATGATTTCCGTGTTGTGCAAGGTTCTCCAGCCCTTCGAACTTGCCACACGTGAAGTCAGTTCAGACACTGCCAGCTTGAGTCAGGTCATTCCCCTCATCAGGCTTTTGTAGAAGCAGCTGGAGAAAGTGAAGGAGGAGCTAAGACGGAGCGATTCCGCTCGGCATGTGGGACTTGTGGATGAAGCCCTTCATTCGCTTTGCCAGGATTCCAGGGTGGTCAATCTGTTGAAATCAGACCACTACATTTTGGCCACCGTGCTCGATCCTAGGTTTAAAGCCTATGTGGTGTCTCTCTTTCCGGCTGACACAAGCATGCAGAGGTGCAAAGACCTGCTGGTGAACACACTGTCAGCTGAAGCGGAACGTGACACGTCAACAGCTCCTTCTTCATTTTCTCCTGCAACTGGGGCTGCCAGGAAAAAACTTAGCTATCCTAAGCAACCCGCTGGCGGTGATGCAGGGCAGGCAGGACCAAGTTTGGACATCTGGTCCGGACTGAAGGACCTGGCAACAATTTCTGACATGTCTACTGTCACTGCATATGATACTGTCACCATTGACAGAATGGTGGAGGATTACATCGGTGACAGCATCCAAGTAGGCATGTCAGACAGTCCATACCTGTACTGGCAGGAAAAAGAGGCAATTTGGAGGCCCCTGTACAAACTGGCTCTATTTTACCTGAGTTGCCCCCGCTCCAGCGTGTACTCCGAAAGAGTGTTTAGTGCAGCTGGGAACCTTGTCAGCGAAAGGCATAGGAGGTTGCTTCCACAGAATGTGGAGAAGATGATGTTCATCAAAATGAATTATCAGCTCTTCCAGGAAGACCAGCCTCCAGAACTTACAGAGGGACCTGTGGTGGTGGATTCCAGTGGGGACGAGTTAATACTCTGTGAGGATGAGGATGTACACACTGAAGAGGGTGAGGAATCGGTGGATGAGGAGGATGAGGATGACATCTTGCCTCCGTAGAGCCAGTTTGTGCAGGGAACACATTAATTGCCAGCTTGTTTTGTGGGGGCCCAAACGAACCAATAATTTCAGCCACAGTTGTGTGGCAGACCCTGGCGCTGAAATGATTGGTTTGTTAAAGTGTGCATGTCCTGTTTATATAACATAAGGGTGGGTGGGAGGGCCCAAGGACAATTCCATCTTGCACCTCTTTTTTTTCTTTGCATTATGTACAGTTTGGGGCCTAGTTTTTCAAACTGCCATCCTGTCTGCCACTGCAGTGTCACTCCTAGATGGGCCACGTGTTTGTGCCGCCCACTCGTGTCGCTTAGCATAGTCATCCAGCTACCTCGGTGCAACCTTTTGGACATAAAAACACTATTGTGAGGTGTGAGGTGTTCAGAATAGACTGGAAATTAGTGGAAATTAAGGTTATTGAGGTTAATAATAGCATAGGAGCAGAAAAACCTACAAAAAAATACAGATCCAAAACACAAAACCCAGAACCCAAAACACGGAAGGGTGGTTTTGGCAAAACCAATCCAGATCCAAAACACGAAGAAAGATCCAGATCCAAAACCTAAACACAAAACACGAAAAGTGGCCGGTGCACACCCCTAATGAAAACACACTGATACTTTTCAGAAAATGCATGTAGCCATAGGGATCATTGTGCCTTATACCCAATGCAGGGAAAATATACTAATCATCCCATTTGAATGTACATAGCTGTTAGTTTCTTTTATATAACAGCTTCATAATAGGGGTAAGGTGCATTCAGGGAGATTGCTAGACTCTTCAGGGAGACAGGGAGATTGCTACTATTTCAGGGAGAGTTGGCAATTGTGTGTACATAGCAACCATCAGCTTCTAATAAGATGATTGGTTGCTATGGGCAATTTCTCCACTTTATCACTCTCAAAGGTTTGATACATCTCCCCTTATAAGTGTTGGAAAAGGAATTTCTCCTATGCTATTTTAGTTATACCCCCAACTACGCCATCATGCATTGACCTGTATCTCATCTCTTTCTATAGGCTATTGATAACTAAAACAGAATGAATTGTCATTTAGCAGAACAGCAAGGAAATAACGGAAATCAGAGATTATATTGGCAGGGCTTCCCTCCTTTACAAATCAGCACTTTCCACCCTGGAAATAGTTAATCACCCATCGCAGCATCACCCATCCTCTATGCTCCCTAAAATTATGGATAACAGAAGAGGACAATAGCTTTGTAATAGATATAAGGTAACAGATACAAAGGGGCCTGTTTATTAACATTATTTTTACACCCTTTTCACATTATTTTAGTTTCACCTAAAGTTACTAAAGGGCAATTGGAGTAGAATTCGTAAAATTCGACTCCAACCCCTAAGTATCACTTATTTTTAGTAATCAGATCGCATTTCCCATAATTGGAATGGGAAATGTGATCTGCCCAAATTTACTAAAAATAAAATGTGAAAAAATACAGGAGTAAGCCCTGTATTAATAACGCCACCTGGAGATGGCGGTATCTAGGGTTTCCCCCGGTTCCCCGACTCCTGCTCTGCTCTAACAGGCAGAGCAGAGCCGGGAGCCAGTGATCAGCTGTGTGCAGGGGTGTAGAGAGGCCGTCCGAGCCCGTGTGAGAGGAGGGGCGTGGCCTATTTGCAGGAGACGTGACCACGCCCCCTTAGGATTTGTTTACACACAAAAAAAATCTTGATCGCTCCCCCCCACTGAAGCCCAGCACACAACAGCTGTGTGCTGTTGTGTTTTAAGAGGGAGGGGGAGCAGCGCTGAGCCCCTTCAGCAGCCCAGGCCTGGGTAATTATCACACTACAAACGCATTTTAAATGCGATTGTAGTCAATAGGGACCAAAGTAACAGATGTACTAAGAGCAAAAATGTGGACAAACCCCCTGAAACTGGCGTTTTCGGGGGTTAGACCGCATTACTCATTTGAAACCAAGCTCCAGAATGCGAAACCTTCTGGAGCTTGGACCTGGTTACCCTATAGAAGCCTATGGGCATCTTATCTGAGGAGCCAACTGGATCCCTCCCAGCACCCACGGAGGCAAGCGCGGAATTTTGCGCATGTGCAGCAGGATCCCAGAGGGACTTCTGGGTCACAAACCCGGAAGTCTCTCTACCGCAAAGGACAGCTCTTATCGGGAGAGCTAGGTACATACCAGCGTAATTAATACCGGTATATACCCGAGAAGTGGCGGAATGTACGGCATTGTGCATGCGATGCTTAGTACATCCCGTACATGATCTTATATATTTTCAGTCTGTTCTCTGCATGAACAATTGTGCGGTTACAATGCTGAAAGTTTCAAATTGTATTATCTTATGAGTTATATTTAACACTCACTTAATATGATTCATGGCTTAAAAGATGCGGTTGGTCAATTGAAAGTTTCCCCTGTGATTAGAATTAGGCTTTTATGACCATACTCCAATTTTTACTCCACTGATTTGTTACTTCACTTTTCATTACATATTCAATTAGCCACGTTAAAATTTTGGTTTGCTTAAATGAAAGCGCCTATTGCTCTGGCAATATCACTTAAGGCAGCTATGCGTGCTAGCGCTTAACGCTCAATCCAATTGTAAAAGTTGGATGCGTGGTAATTTTCATGATGTTAGTAGCATTAAGTATGTGGTGAAATGGGGAAATCAGCCTGTACCCCAGAAAAGTGCAAACTAATATTGGATAACACCATAGACATATATTAGGGGCCAAATGCAAAGTAATTGGGGCTCCTAAAAGGTGTCAAATGGCAGATTTTTGCATTGTTTAATAAAACAATGAAACAAATGATAGGAAGCAGATATTTCTCAGCAGATTAAATAATCTAGATGAATTTTGGGTGCATAAAAATTCCTATCAGTTGATATGTTTATCAATTTAAGCAACTTTTAAACTTTTAAAAAACACCCCATATACCTGTCCCATCCATACAACACCCCCATATACCTGTCCCATCCATACAACACCCCCATATACCTGTCCCATCCATACAACACCCCATATACCTGCCCCATCCATACAGCACCCCCATATACCTGTCCCATCCATACAACACCCCATACACCTGTCGTATCCATACAACACCCCCATATACCTGTCCCATCCATACAACACGCCCTTACACCTGTCCCATCCATACAACACCCCCATACACCTGTCCCATCCATACAACACCCCCATATACCTGTCCCATCCATACAACACCCCCATATACCTGTCCCATCCATACAACACCCCCATATACCTGTCCCATCCATACAACACCCCCATATACCTGTCCCATCCATACAACACCCCCATATACCTGTCCCATCCATACAACATCCCCATACACCTGTCCCATCCATACAACACCCCCATATACCTGTCCCATCCATACAACACCCCCATATACCTGTCCCATCCATACAACACCCCCATAAACCTGTCCCATCCATACAACACCCCCATATACCTGTCCCATCCATACAACACCCCCATATACCTGTCCCATCCATACAACACCCCATATACCTGCCCCATCCATACAGCACCCCCATATACCTGTCCCATCCATACAACACCCCATACACCTGTCGTATCCATACAACACCCCCATATACCTGTCCCATCCATACAACACGCCCTTACACCTGTCCCATCCATACAACACCCCCATACACCTGTCCCATCCATACAACACCCCCATATACCTGTCCCATCCATACAACACCCCCATATACCTGTCCCATCCATACAACACCCCCATATACCTGTCCCATCCATACAACACCCCCATATACCTGTCCCATCCATACAACACCCCCATATACCTGTCCCATCCATACAACATCCCCATACACCTGTCCCATCCATACAACACCCCCATATACCTGTCCCATCCATACAACACCCCCATATACCTGTCCCATCCATACAACACCCCCATAAACCTGTCCCATCCATACAACACCCCCATATACCTGTCCCATCCATACAACACCCCCATATACCTGTCCCATCCATACAACACCCCATATACCTGCCCCATCCATACAGCACCCCCATATACCTGTCCCATCCATACAACACCCCATACACCTGTCCTATCCATACAACACCCCCATATACCTGTCCCATCCATACAACACCCCCATACACCTGTCCCATCCATACAACACCCCATTACACCTGTCCCATCCATACAACACCCCCATATACCTGTCCCATCCATACAACACCCCCATATACCTTTCCCATCCATACAACACCCCCATATACCTGTCCCATCTATATAACACCCATATACACCTGTCCCATCCATACAACACCCCCGTATACCTGTCCCATCCATACAACACCCTCAATATACCTGTCCCATCCATACAATGCTCCCATACACCTGTCCCATCCATACAACACACCCATATACCTGTCCCATCCATACAATGCTCCAATATACCTGTCCCATCCATACAACACCCCCAATATACCTGTCCCATCCATACAACACCCCCGTATATCTGTCCCATCCATACATCACCCCCGTATACCTGTCCCATCCATACAACACCCCCATATACCTGTCCCATCCATACAACACCCCCATATACCTGTCCCATCCATACAACACCCCATATACCTGCCCCATCCATACAGCACCCCATATACCTGTCCCATCCATACAACACCCCCATATACCTGTCCCATCCATACAACACCCCCATATACCTGTCCCATCCATACAACACCCCCATAAACCTGTCCCATCCATACAACACCCCCATATACCTGTCCCATCCATACAACACCCCCATATACCTGTCCCATCCATACAACACCCCATATACCTGCCCCATCCATACAGCACCCCCATATACCTGTCCCATCCATACAACACCCCATACACCTGTCGTATCCATACAACACCCCCATATACCTGTCCCATCCATACAACACGCCCTTACACCTGTCCCATCCATACAACACCCCCATACACCTGTCCCATCCATACAACACCCCCATATACCTGTCCCATCCATACAACACCCCCATATACCTGTCCCATCCATACAACACCCCCATATACCTGTCCCATCCATACAACACCCCCATATACCTGTCCCATCCATACAACACCCCCATATACCTGTCCCATCCATACAACATCCCCATACACCTGTCCCATCCATACAACACCCCCATATACCTGTCCCATCCATACAACACCCCCATATACCTGTCCCATCCATACAACACCCCCATAAACCTGTCCCATCCATACAACACCCCCATATACCTGTCCCATCCATACAACACCCCCATATACCTGTCCCATCCATACAACACCCCATATACCTGCCCCATCCATACAGCACCCCCATATACCTGTCCCATCCATACAACACCCCATACACCTGTCCTATCCATACAACACCCCCATATACCTGTCCCATCCATACAACACCCCCATACACCTGTCCCATCCATACAACACCCCATTACACCTGTCCCATCCATACAACACCCCCATATACCTGTCCCATCCATACAACACCCCCATATACCTTTCCCATCCATACAACACCCCCATATACCTGTCCCATCTATATAACACCCATATACACCTGTCCCATCCATACAACACCCCCGTATACCTGTCCCATCCATACAACACCCTCAATATACCTGTCCCATCCATACAATGCTCCCATACACCTGTCCCATCCATACAACACACCCATATACCTGTCCCATCCATACAATGCTCCAATATACCTGTCCCATCCATACAACACCCCCAATATACCTGTCCCATCCATACAACACCCCCGTATATCTGTCCCATCCATACATCACCCCCGTATACCTGTCCCATCCATACAACACCCCCATATACCTGTCCCATCCATACAACACCCCCATATACCTGTCCCATCCATACAACACCCCATATACCTGCCCCATCCATACAGCACCCCATATACCTGTCCCATCCATACAACACCCCCATATACCTGTCCCATCCATACAACACCCCCATATACCTGTCCCATCCATACAACACCCCATATACCTGCCCCATCCATACAGCACCCCCATATACCTGTCCCATCCATACAACACCCCATATACCTGTCCTATCCATACAACACCCCCATATAACTGTCCCATCCATACAACACCCCCATACACCTGTCCCATCCATACAACACCCCCATATACCTGTCCCATCCATACAACACCCCCATATACCTGTCCCATCCATACAACACCCCCATATACCTGTCCCATCCATACAACACCCCCATATACCTGTCCCATCCATACAACACCCCCATATACCTGTCCCATCTATATAACACCCATATACACCTGTCCCATCCATACAACACCCCCGTATACCTGTCCCATCCATACAACACCCTCAATATACCTGTCCCATCCATACAATGCTCCCATACACCTGTCCCATCCATACAACACACCCATATACCTGTCCCATCCATACAACGCTCCAATATACCTGTCCCATCCATACAACACCCCCAATATACCTGTCCCATCCATACAACACCCCCGTATATCTGTCCCATCCATACAACACCCCCGTATACCTGTCCCATCCATACAACACCCCCAATATACCTGTCCCATCCATACAACACCCCCATATACCTGTCCCATCCATACAACACCCCATATACCTGCCCCATCCATACAGCACCCCCATATACCTGTCCCATCCATACAACACCCCATATACCTGTCCTATCCATACAACACCCCCATATAACTGTCCCATCCATACAACACCCCCATACACCTGTCCCATCCATACAACACCCCCATATACCTGTCCCATCCATACAACACCCCCATATACCTGTCCCATCCATACAACACCCCCATATACCTGTCCCATCTATACAACACCCCCATATACCTGTCCCATCCATACAACACCCCCATATACCTGTCCCATCTATATAACACCCATATACACCTGTCCCATCCATACAACACCCCCGTATACCTGTCCCATCCATACAACACCCTCAATATACCTGTCCCATCCATACAATGCTCCCATACACCTGTCCCATCCATACAACACACCCATATACCTGTCCCATCCATACAACGCTCCAATATACCTGTCCCATCCATACAACACCCCCAATATACCTGTCCCATCCATACAACACCCCCGTATATCTGTCCCATCCATACAACACCCCCGTATACCTGTCCCATCCATACAACACCCCCAATATACCTGTCCCATCCATACAACACCCCCGTATATCTGTCCCATCCATACAACACCCCCATAAACCTGTCCAATCCATACAACACCCCCATACACCTGTCCCATCCATACAACACCCCCATACACCTGTCCAATCCATACAACACCCCCGTATACCTGTCCCATCCATACAACACCCCCAATATACCTGTCCCATCCATACAACACCCCTGTATATCTGTCCCATCCATACAACACCCCCATAAACCTGTCCAATCCATACAATACCCCCATACACCTGTCCCATCCATACAACACCCCCATACACCTGTCCAATCCATACAACACCCCCATATACCTGTCCCATCTATATAACACCCATATACACCTGTCCCATCCATACAACACCCCCGTATACCTGTCCCATCCATACAACACCCTCAATATACCTGTCCCATCCATACAATGCTCCCATACACCTGTCCCATCCATACAACACACCCATATACCTGTCCCATCCATACAACACCCCCAATATACCTGTCCCATCCATACAACACCCCCGTATATCTGTCCCATCCATACAACACCCCGTATACCTGTCCCATCCATACAACACCCCCAATATACCTGTCCCATCCATACAACACCCCCGTATATCTGTCCTATCCATACAACACCCCCATAAACCTGTCCCATCCATACAACACCCCCATACACCTGTCCAATCCATACAACACCCCCGTATACCTGTCCCATCCATGCAACGCTCCCATACACCTGTCTTATCCATCCAACATCTCCAATATAACAGTCCCATCCATATAACACCCTTATACACATGCGCCATCCATAAAACACTCCATATATGTGTGTGCCATCCGTACAACATCCCCATATACCTGTGCCACATCAATTAACCCATTATCTGGCATTTTACATATCATCCCAAAAGTGACATTCATTATAGGCCAAATTAAGCTAGTTAAAAACTTCTGCCTAATTCATAATTAAGGGTGCTGTCCCAGGTGTTAGGGATGTTCCCAAACTTTTCACCGCCCAGAGGCTGTGAGTAAAAAGCAGATTTAAATAATATGGAAAGTTACAGAGGGTTAATGTGCGGGACTAATTGTATAGCAAATAAACTCAAACAACTGCATTAAGTTGAATTTAGTAAGGTTGACCCCTGAAATCAGGTTAATGAGGCTAATGGAATATATCCCAATTTCTGAAATGTCACCATATCGGCAGACGAGCAGAAGACCTGGCTCCTTACCAATCATAGCAAATAGGTCCGAGTGATAGACGGATCCTTCGTTCTCGTGTCCTTTTTTCAGGCCAGATCGGTACAGAACTGCCGACACGGCCAAACCGAAGTAGGCTCCAAAAGCATGGATAACCATGGATGCACCAACATCAGTAGCCTGCAAAACCAGACGTGCATATATAACGTGTTGTTGGGACAACAAATCATACATAATATAAGGAGACATCATGCTACTACGCCATAATCCGCTGCGTCGCCATTTTCATAACGTTAGATTTCAGGTTTATGGCCCTCCAGTAGGTCTAATTGTCTAATTTAGCAAGAAGAATTTTATGACGATAAATACTACACTACACTAATAGTGTTCAATTGTCAGTTCTCCATATTACAATTGTTTGATTATTTAAATGTGATTTCCATCCGTGATTGGGATTGAGATTGGGAATTGTTATGTTATTCGATGGGAATGTTCCAGGGTCCCAACCTGGCTTCTCTATTTGCCACCCTTGTGTCCTGTGTCTCCAAAGAAATATGGACGAAAGAGCCGTGTATTTCCATTCTGTCCTCCATATTTGCCGCCAAATGGGCACTTTGGGGGTCATTCAGAGTCGGTCGCAAGTGCTTAGCGCTCGCAACCAACCCGATGTTGCCCCACTGGGCATGCGCGAGACTCGGCTAGCGACGGACGCTCCGTCGCTAGGGGTCTCGCAGCAGACGGGGAGAGCTGTCAATGGTGAGTGACAGCTCACCCCGTTTGGGAGGCGGGCAGGGGGCGTGCCTGCCCAAACGGAGGCGTTCCCGCCGGGAACGGTTGCCGTTTGGGGGTGGCCCCACTGACATCATTGCCCAGTGCCCAGACCCAACATTAGGATCTGGTCGTAAGCCCCGATGGTCGCGATGGTCTTGACCATCGCGACCATCACCCATGTCGGTCGCTAGAGCTGTGGGTGTTAACCCACAGCTTAGCGATCGACATGGAGGCGGCCGTTCAGGATGCAAGCGGCCGCCCTGATTCAGTGCGACCGCTTGGAACTAACGACCGCCTCTGAATGAGGACCATTGTGTGGCCATCCATTCGGGGCCTGGTAGGAGGAATAATCAGGTCTAAATGAGGGGGCTCACACAGCGGCGTAACGAGGTATTTGAAGGCCCCATAGCAGCTGTACACCTTGCACCTATGGTAGTTACACCCATGGCATTACACATGGTCAAGTAATGAAACATACACCCCCCATGCTGCTTGTTGCGTTGCTTCTAGGGGACCAGACCTGTACAACACACTTGTATGCTCCTGCATTAATGCTATCAGACCAGAGAACAACGGGCAGGGATAGAGAGCATCTCCCGTAAACCACAATGCCCAATGGCCATGTAACACCCATGGTTATATTATTTGTGGTGGACTTTTATGGAAAGGTATACTTGCAATTCTTCAGTTTCATACGGGGGTATTATACAGTCTCAACAGCTATGTCCTACACTGTGACACATGAATGACAAACACAACTTACCTGCAAGTAGGCTACAAGATGTTCATTACACGCAAACACAAAGATCTCCAGTACGGCCATTATCAGCATCTGGACGGGGCTGGTCTTCCCCAGCACTGCTCCAAATGATATTAACACTGTTGCAGTACTGAAGTCGGCATTTATCATGCTGGTAAGCCAAAAGAGAAGTTACAATTAGGAAACAATACATAAAGTGTACAGCACCTTGCTAAATATGTGACCTATATGCATGTATTGCGCTACCACAAGATACAGTGATTCAACAGCAGAACTTGGACATCAGAGATTATGTCGAAAAAATAAATTATTTCTGAAAGTTGATTAAAATAAATTCTACAGCGGATCATTTTTGACTGTGTGTATATAAAAATATTGTATAAAATTACCTTCAGGCTTTATTTATAAGGCGTATATGAAATATAAATGAATTTCATGTACTGTATGTACTAGGGGTGAGCGGGATCGGATTTCTGAAATCCGAACCCCCCCGAGCCCCCCTCGATCCGAGGCCGATCCGAGTCAGGCTCGACTTTTCCCGCCTGACTCGGATCTGAAATCGAGGCAAAACGTCATCATCCCGCCTTCCGGGTCTCGCGGGTTTTGGATCCTATATAAGGTACCCGCGTCGGCGCCATTTTCTCACTCGGCTGTGGACAGTGAAGAGGGAGGGTGGGAGTTAGGGCTGGCTGGGCTGTGTAGTGTAGTGTAGTGTAGTGCAGAGTAGTGTTGTGCTGTGCTGTGCTGTGCTGCTGTTGTCCGTAGGGGCTGTGTCCACTACTTCAAAGTCCATAGGGGCTGGCTGTGTTGTGCTGTGCTGCTGTTGTCTATAGGGGCTGTGTCCACTACTTCAAAGTCCATAGGGGCTGGCTGGACTGTGTTGTGCAGTCAGTTGTCCATAGGGGCTGTGTCCACTCCAAAGTCCTGTGCAGTGTCCCAGTCCTAAAGGGGTGCTGTAGTGTTGTCCAGGGGGTGCTCTGTCCATCAGGGGTGCTCCCCCCAAGTGCTAAAAAAATATATATTTTTCTGTATTTGTGAATTGTGTGCACTGTGGCTGCACGTGCATCAACAAAGGAGCAGCGCCAAGCGTGCGACTGTGTCCCATTAGTAAAGGGCCGGCTGGCTTGTCCGTTAAAGGGTGCTGTAACCCCCAAAGTACACTCTACAAAAAAAATATATATTTTCTGTGTTTGTGAATTGTGTGCGCAGTAGCCGCACGTGCATCAACAAAGTAGTGCCAAGCGTGCGCCTGTGTCATAAGTAAAGGGCCGGCTGGCTTGACCGTTAAAGGGTGCTGTAACCCCCAAAGTACACTCCAAACCAAATAAAAAAATATTTTCTGTGTTTGTGAATTGTGTGCGCAGTAGCCGCACGTGCATCAACAAAGTAGTGCCAAGCGTAAGCCTGTGTCATAAGTAAAGGGCCGGCTGGCTTGACCGTTAAAGGGTGCTGTAACCCCCAAAGTATGCTCCAAACAAAATAAAAAAATATTTTCTGTGTTTGTGAATTGTGTGCGCAGTAGCCGCACGTGCATCAACAAAGTAGTACCAAACGTGTGCCTGTGTCATAAGTAAAGGGCCAGCTGGATTGACCGTTAAAGGGTGCTGTAACCCCCAAAGTATGCTCCAAACAAAATAAAAAAATATTTTCTGTGTTTGTGAATTGTGTGCGCAGTAGCCGCACGTGCATCAACAAAGTAGTGCCAAGCATAAGCCTGTGTCATAAGTAAAGGGCCAGCTGGCTTGACCGTTAAAGGGTGCTGTAACCTCCAAAGTACACTCCAAACCAAATAAAAAAATATTTTCTGTGTTTGTGAATTGTGTGCGCAGTAGCCGCACGTGCATCAACAAAGTAGTGCCAAACGTGCGCCTGTGTCATAAGTAAAGGGCCGGCTGGCTTGACCATTAAAGGGTGCTGTAACCCCCAAAGTACACTCCAAACAAAATAAAAAAATATTTTCTGTGTTTGTGAATTGTGTGCGCAGTAGCCGCACGTGCATCAACAAAGTAGTGCCAAGCGTAAGCCTGTGTCATAAGTAAAGGGCTGGCTGGCTTGACCGTTAAAGGGTGCTGTAACCCCCAAACTACACTCCAAACCAAATAAAAAAATATTTTCTGTGTTTGTGAATTGTGTGCGCAGTAGCCGCACGTGCATCAACAAAGTAGTGCCAAACGTGCGCCTGTGTCATAAGTAAAGGGCCGGCTGGCTTGACCGTTAAAGGGTGCTGTAACCCCCAAAGTACACTCCAAACCAAATAAAAAAATATTTTCTGTGTTTGTGAATTGTGTGCGCAGTAGCCGCACGTGCATCAACAAAGTAGTACCAAACGTGCGCCTGTGTCATAAGTAAAGGGCCGGCTGGCTTGATCGTTAAAGGGTGCTGTAACCCCCAAAGTATGCTCCAAACAAAATAAAAAAATATTTTCTGTGTTTGTGAATTTTGTGCGCAGTAGCCGCACGTGCATCAACGAAGTAGTGTCAAGCGTAAGCCTGTGTCATAAGTAAAGGGCCGGCTGGCTTGACCGTTAAAGGGTGCTGTAACCCCCAAAGTACACTCCAAACCAAATAAAAAAATATTTTCTGTGTTTGTGAATTGTGTGCGCAGTAGCCGCACGTGCATTAACAAAGTAGTGCCAAGCGTAAGCCTGTGTCATAAGTAAAGGGCCGGCTGGCTTGACCGTTAAAGGGTGCTGTAACCCCCAAAGTACACTCCAAACCAAATAAAAAAATATTTTCTGTGTTTGTGAATTGTGTGCGCATTAGCCGCACGTGCATCAACAAAGTAGTGCCAAACGTGCGCCTGTGTCATAAGTAAAGGGCCAGCTGGCTTGACCGTTAAAGGGTGCTGTAACCCCCAAAGTACACTCCAAACAAAATATAAAAAATATTTTCTGTGTTTGTGAATTGTGTGCGCAGTAGCCGCACGTGCATCAACAAAGTAGTGCCAAGCGTGCGCCTGTGTCATAAGTAAAGGGCCGGCTGGCTTGACCGTTAAAGGGTGCTGTAACCCCCAAACTACACTCCAAACCAAATAAAAAAATATTTTGTGTTTGTGAATTGTGTGCGCAGTAGCCGCACGTGCATCAACAAAGTAGTGCCAAGCGTAAGCCTGTGTCATAAGTAAAGGGCTGGCTGGCTTGACCGTTAAAGGGTGCTGTAACCCCCAAACTACACTCCAAACCAAATAAAAAAATATTTTCTGTGTTTGTGAATTGTGTGCGCAGTAGCCGCACGTGCATCAACAAAGTAGTGCCAAACGTGCGCCTGTGTCATAAGTAAAGGGCCGGCTGGCTTGACCGTTAAAGGGTGCTGTAACCCCCAAAGTACACTCCAAACCAAATAAAAAAATATTTTCTGTGTTTGTGAATTGTGTGCGCAGTAGCCGCACGTGCATCAACAAAGTAGTACCAAACGTGCGCCTGTGTCATAAGTAAAGGGACGGCTGGCTTGATCGTTAAAGGGTGCTGTAACCCCCAAAGTATGCTCCAAACAAAATAAAAAAATATTTTCTGTGTTTGTGAATTGTGTGCGCAGTAGCCGCACGTGCATCAACGAAGTAGTGTCAAGCGTAAGCCTGTGTCATAAGTAAAGGGCCGGCTGGCTTGACCGTTAAAGGGTGCTGTAACCCCCAAAGTACACTCCAAACCAAATAAAAAAATATTTTCTGTGTTTGTGAATTGTGTGCGCAGTAGCCGCACGTGCATTAACAAAGTAGTGCCAAGCGTAAGCCTGTGTCATAAGTAAAGGGCCGGCTGGCTTGACCGTTAAAGGGTGCTGTAACCCCCAAAGTACACTCCAAACCAAATAAAAAAATATTTTCTGTGTTTGTGAATTGTGTGCGCATTAGCCGCACGTGCATCAACAAAGTAGTGCCAAACGTGCGCCTGTGTCATAAGTAAAGGGCCAGCTGGCTTGACCGTTAAAGGGTGCTGTAACCCCCAAAGTACACTCCAAACAAAATATAAAAAATATTTTCTGTGTTTGTGAATTGTGTGCGCAGTAGCCGCACGTGCATCAACAAAGTAGTGCCAAGCGTGCGCCTGTGTCATAAGTAAAGGGCCGGCTGGCTTGACCGTTAAAGGGTGCTGTAACCCCCAAACTACACTCCAAACCAAATAAAAAAATATTTTGTGTTTGTGAATTGTGTGCGCAGTAGCCGCACGTGCATCAACAAAGTAGTGCCAAACGTGCGCCTGTGTCATAAGTAAAGGGCCGGCTGGCTTGACCGTTAAAGGGTGCTGTAACCCCCAAAGTACGCTCCAAACAAAATAAAAAAATATTTTCTGTGTTTGTGAATTGTGTGCGCAGTAGCCGCACGTGCATCAACAAAGTAGTGTCAAGCGTAAGCCTGTGTCATAAGTAAAGTGCTGGCTGGCTTGACCGTTAAAGGGTGCTGTAACCCCCAAAGTACACTCCAAACCAAATAAAAAAATATTTTCTGTGTTTGTGAATTGTGTGCGCAGTAGCCGCACGTGCATCAACAAAGTAGTGCCAAGCGTGCGCCTGTGTCATAAGTAAAGGGCCGGCTGGCTTGACCGTTAAAGGGTGCTGTAACCCCCAAAGTACACTCCAAACCAAATAAAAAAATATTTTCTGTGTTTGTGAATTGTGTGCGCAGTAGCCGCACGTGCATCAACAAAGTAGTGCCAAGCGTGCGCCTGTGTCATTAATAAAGGGCCGGCTGGCTTGACCGTTAAAGGGTGCTGTAACCCCCAAAGTACGCTCCAAACAAAATAAAAAAATATTTTCTGTGTTTGTGAATTGTGTGCGCAGTAGCCGCACGTGCATCAACAAAGTAGTGCCAAGCGTAAGCCTGTGTCATAAGTAAAGGGCCGGCTGGCTTGACCGTTAAAGGGTGCTGTAACCCCCAAAGTACACTCCAAACCAAATAAAAAAATATTTTCTGTGTTTGTGAATTGTGTGCGCAGTAGCCGCACGTGCATCAACAAAGTAGTGCCAAGCGTGCGCCAGTGTCATTAATAAAGGGCCGGCTGGCTTGTCCGTTAAAGGATGCTGTAACCCCCAAAGTACACTCCAAACAAAATAAAAAAATATTTTCTGTGTTTGTGAATTGTGTGCGCAGTAGCCGCAAGTGCATCAACAATGTAGTGCCAAGCGTGCGCCTGTGTCCCATAAATAAAGGGCCGGCTGGATTGACTTCTAAAGGGTGCTGTAACCCCCAAAGGGACTCCAAACAAAATAAAAAAAAATTTTCTGTGTTTGTGAATTGTGTGCACTGTGGCTGCACGTGCATCAACGAAGGAGCAGCGCCAAGCGTGCGCCTGTGTCCCATAAGTAAAAGGCCGGCTGGCTTGACCGTTAAAGGGTGCTGTAACCCCCAAAGTACATTGCAAACAAAATAAAAAAATATTTTCTGTGTTTGTGAATTGTGTGCACTGTGGCTGCACGTGTATCAACAAAGGAGCAGTGCCAAGGGTGCGCCTGTGTCCCATAAGTAAAGAGCCGGCTGGCTCATTACTTAAAGGGTGGTGTAACCCACAAAGTGCACTACTCTCCAGCAAAAATAAAAAAATATTTTCTGTGTTTGTGTGCGCCTTAGCCGTACGTATATATCAAATCGATATAACATAAATGGAGGACCAAACTTTCTCCGATAAAAATAAAATAGAGAAAGATCAAGAACCACTTCCTCATAGTGCTGAAGCTGCTGCCACTAGTCATGACATAGACGATAACATGCCATCAACGTCGTCTGCCAAGGCCGATGCCCAATGTCATAGTAGAGGCCACATACAATCCCAAATGACAAAGTTCAGGAAAATGACCTTAAAAAAAACATTTAAATCATCTGAAGAGAAACGTAAACTTGCCAATATGCCATTCATGACACGGAGTGGCAAGGAACGGCTAAGATCTTTCCCTATGACTAGTGTGTGTCATACTAGTATGTTCATGACTAGTGGTTCAGCTTCACATGACGATGGAAGCCCTCCTCCCGCTAAAAAAAATCAAACGAGTTAAGCTGGCAAAAGCACAGCAAAGAACTGTGCGTTCTAAGAAGATATCACAAATCCCCAAGGAGAGTCCAAGTGTGGTGGCGGTTGCGATGCCTGACCTTCCCAGCACTGGACGGGAAGAGGTGGCTCTTTCCACCATTTGCACACCCCCTGCAAGTGCTGAAAGGAGCACCCACAGTCCACTTGCTGATATGCAAATTGAAGATGTCACTGTTGAAGTACAACAGGATGAGGATACTGGTGTAGCTGGCGGGTACAACAGGATGAGGATACTGGTGTAGCTGGCGCTGCGGAGGAAGTCAGCGAGGAGGATTCTGATGGTGATGTGGTTTGTTTAAATCAGGCTCCGGGGGAGACAGTTGTTGTCCGTGGGATGAAAAAGCCCATCACGGTCATGCCTGGGCAGAAGACCAAACATTCCACCTCTTTTGTCTGGCAATATTTCTATCCAAATCCGGACAACAACTGTCTTGCCATATGTACCATATGTAAAGGTGAAATAAGTAGGGGTAGGGACGTTAACCACCTAGGAACATCCTCCCTTATACGGCACCTGCAGCGCGTTCATAAAAAGTTAATGTCAAGTTCAGAAACTTTGGCTAAGACCGTAAGCAGTCCAGGGACACCTAAATCCCGTTGTCCTGTTGTATCCAAGTGCCTGCAAACCACACCTTCAACTCCCTCCTCGTCAATTTCCTCCTTAGTCAGGATCGGAAGTAGTCCTGCAGGCCATGTCACTGGCATGACTGACTCTCCTATCCGGGATTCCTCCAGAGGATCCTGCATTGCTAAGCCTCCTGCTGCCGCTGCTGCTTTTGCTGCTGCTGGGAGTCGTTCATCATCCCAGAGAGGAAGTAGGAACACCACTACTTTTACTAAACAATTGACTCTCCAACAGTCCTTAGCGAGGAGGATGAAGTACGACAGCAGTCATCCTGAAGCAAAATGTATAACTGAGGCCTTGACTGCTATGTTGGTGTTAGACGTGCATCCGGTATCTGCCATTAGTGCAGTGGGATTTAGACAATTGATGGAGGTGTCCCTGGTTCCAAATCCCATCTAGGTTCCACTTCACTAGGCAGACGATACCGAGACTGTACAGAAACGTCAGAAAAAGTGTCCTCAGTATCCTGAAAAATGCCGTTGTACCCAATGTCCACTTAACCACGGACATGTGGACAAGTGGAACAGGGCAGACTAAGGACTATATGACTGTGACAGCCCACTGGGTAGATGTATCACCTTACGCAGCAACAGCAGCAGCGTCACCAGTAGCAGCATCTCAGAAACGCCGGCTCGTTACAAGGCAGGCTACGCTGTGTATCACCGGTTTCAGTAAGAGGCACACCGCCGACAACCTCTTAGAGAAACTGAGGGAAATCATTGCCCAGTGGCTTACCCCACTTAGACTCTCCTGGGGATTTGTGATATCTGACAATGCCACCAATATTGTGCGGGCATTACATCTGGGCAAATTCCAGCACGTCCCATGTTTTGCTCACACAATTAACTTGGTGGTGCAGAATTTTCTGAAAAGCGACAGGGGCGTGCAGGAGACGCTTTGGGTGGCCCGAAAAATTTCTGGCCACTTTCGCCATTCAGCGACTGCGTGCCGAAGACTGGAGCACCAGCAAACACTCTTGAACCTGCCCCGCCATCACCTGAAGCAAGAGGTTGTGACGCGGTGGAACTCAACCCTCTATATGCTTCAGAGGATGGAGGAGCAGCAAAAGGCCATTCAAGCCTATACATCCACCTATGACATAGGCAAAGGAGGGGGTATGCACCTGACTCAAGCGCAGTGGAGAATGATTTCCGTGTTGTGCAAGGTTCTCCAGCCCTTCGAACTTGCCACACGTGAAGTCAGTTCAGACACTGCCAGCTTGAGTCAGGTCATTCCCCTCATCAGGCTTTTGTAGAAGCAGCTGGAGAAAGTGAAGGAGGAGCTAAGACGGAGCGATTCCGCTCGGCATGTGGGACTTGTGGATGAAGCCCTTCATTCGCTTTGCCAGGATTCCAGGGTGGTCAATCTGTTGAAATCAGACCACTACATTTTGGCCACCGTGCTCGATCCTAGGTTTAAAGCCTATGTGGTGTCTCTCTTTCCGGCCGACACAAGCATGCAGAGGTGCAAAGACCTGCTGGTGAACACACTGTCAGCTGAAGCGGAAGTGACACGTCAACAGCTCCTTCATTTTCTCCTGCAACTGGGGCTGCCAGGAAAAAACTTAGCTATCCTAAGCAACCCGCTGGCGGTGATGCAGGGCAGGCAGGACCAAGTTTGGACATCTGGTCCGGACTGAAGGACCTGGCAACAATTTCTGACATGTCTACTGTCACTACATATGATACTGTCACCATTGACAGAATGGTGGAGGATTACATCGGTGACAGCATCCAAGTAGGCATGTCAGACAGTCCATACCTGTACTGGCAGGAAAAAGAGGCAATTTGGAGGCCCCTGTACAAACTGGCTCTATTTTACCTGAGTTGCCCCCCCTCCAGTGTGTACTCCGAAAGAGTGTTTAGTGCAGCCGGGAACCTTGTCAGCGAAAGGTGTAGTAGGTTGCTTCCACAAAATGTGGAGAAGATGATGTTCATAAAAATGAATTATCAACTCTTCCAGGAAGACCAGCCTCCAGAACGTACAGAGTGACCTGTGGTGGTGGATTCCAGTGGGGACGTGTTAATACTCTGTGAGGATGAGGATGTACACAACACTGAAGAGGGTGAGGAATCGGTGGATGAGGAGGATGAGGACGACATCTTGCCTCCGTAGAGCCAGTTTGTGCAGGGACAGATTAATTGCCAGCTTGTTTTGTGGGGGCCCAAACGAACCAATCATTTCAGCCACAGTTGTGTGGCAGACCCTGGCGCTGAAATGATTGCTTTGTTAAAGTGTGCATGTCCTGTTTATACAACATAAGGGTGGGTGGGAGGGCCCAAGGACAATTCCATCTTGCACCTCTTTTTTTTTCTTTGCATTATGTACAGTTTGGGGCCTAGTTTTTCAAACTGCCATCCTGTCTGCCACTGCAGTGCCACTCCTAGATGGGTCACGTGTTTGTGCCGCCCACTCGTGTCGCTTAGCATAGTCATCCAGCTACCTCGGTGCAACCTTTTGGACATAAAAACACTATTGTGAGGTGTGAGTTGTTCAGAATAGACTGGAAATTAGTGGAAATTAAGGTTATTGAGGTTAATAATAGCATAGGAGCAGAAAAACCAACACATTCTGTGATTTTAGCTGTTTTTATGCTTTTTTTAAAAAAAAATACAGATCCAAAACACAAAACCCACAGCACAAAACACGGAAGGGTGGTTTTGGCAAAACCAATCCAGATCCAAAACACGAAGAAAGATCCAGATCCAAAACAGAAAACACGAAAAGTGGCCGGTGCACACCCCTAGTATGTACACAAACTTTGTTTGAGTCACAATATTATTGAAAATATTGTATAAAATTACTTGCAGGCTGTGTGTATAAGGTGTGTATAACACATAAATGCTTTCTCTGTTTCATTATGGTACGCAAATATTCCAAAATATGGAATATTCCGATATCCAAAATTCCCTTGGCCCCAAGCATTTTGGTTATGGGAGACTCAACAACTATAGGCAAAATCTTGCAAGGAATGAAATTAAAAACATAATTCAGTGGTTCAAATCTGTTGGTCCCTTATGGAATAGAGAGGGGTGTGGGAATGCAGATCCCATAGGGAGCAGGAATTAGTACTTTGTGATTGTGATGATAAGTATATCACTGATAGCACCATTCCTGAATGCCGAAGACAGAGATAAAGGCCTATAGAAGGTTATATCTGTTCCAAGGTGAAACAGTTCCCGGGAAAGGACGTATCCATTGTTTTGTGGGTGACAGGTAATAGACCGGTGAGAGAGCTGTTGTGGAGAGGTTTACGGCTAAGACTGGTGACTTGTAATATCAATCTGCAATGAATAGGAAACCAATGGCGGAATCATCGTAAAGCAGCTCAGAGAAAATGCGCCTGACAGACGCGGCTGATCCCAGATTGTCTATATGAGAAAATAAAATGCAGCTATTGTTGCATAATATAATACACAGCCCTCCATTATAATTAAACACTATAGGGTCTATATACTAAGACTTGGAAAGATAAAGTGGACTGAGATAAAGTACCAACCAGTCAGATCCTAACCTTCAATTTAAAGGCCGTGTTTGAAAAATGACAGTTACTGTAGGAGCTGATTGGTTGGTACATTATCTCCGTCCACCTTATTTCTCTCCAAGGCTTAGTACATAGACCCCTATGCGTAATATTTATTAAGGCCTTTTTGCAGAAAATTCTCAGATGACCGCTGTTTTCAGAAGATTTATGAATTCATTAGGTTTACCCTGAATGTATTAAGAGTGCCCCTCTAATTTCAGTTGCAAATACAGTAGCCATAGAAGTCTCGCACGGTCGCGAATGTGGAGAATCTTTGTCGGGTTCAAGAACCGGAAGTTATATTTTTTATATTTGTATGACATCGTTCACACATTGCCTCAATGATTCTTACTGCCGCGATATATGGCGAAAATAAACTACACTTAGGGGTAAATTTACTAAGATGGGAGTTCTATTAAGAAATGATGTTGCCCATAGCAACCAATCAGATTCCAGGTATTATCTTCTAAAAGGTGCTAGATAAATGAGAAGTAGAATCTGATTGGTTGTTATGGGCAACATCACTTCTTAAATGTACCCCTTACTGTATTAGGGTTTTTTTTTTTTTGCTGGGCTTGAACAATTTACCCCAACGTCACAGAGCAATTTTATCTGACACCATTTCTCATCACATATTAAGGTTATATTTTACAGAAGTGACATCACTACTCACCAAACATAAGTATATATTCTGCAGGATATTTTACATTTGTTTATGCGGCTGGTACGTCCCTTAGCTTTGGGCCTGATTCAGAGCCGAACGCTCTGACCAGAGCGCTCGCTCTGAATCAAGGCCCTCCTCCATGAAAATGGAGCGGCCTCCTGGCCGCTCGTATAGCTGTGGGTGACCACCCACAGCATATGCGAGCGGCCAAAAAGATGGTCGCGATGGTCTTGACCATCGCGACCATCGGACTTGCGACGGAGACCCTACGGTAGGGTCTCCCTGGCACAAGCCCTGGAGTGATTTTGGCTCTATCAGAGCCAAAATCACTCCCACTGACATCACTAGTGATGTCAGTGGAGCCGGCTTCAGACGGTAGGCGTTCCCATGGGAACGCCTCCATCTGGCCGCCACGCCCCTGGCACGCCCACCAAAGGGGGCGTGCTGTCAATCAACATCGACAGTACGCCCCCTTTGGTGCGAGACCCGGAGCGATGGAAAGCCCGTCGCTCCCCGGGTCTCGCACATGCGCACTTCGGAGTTCCCTCCGTCGTGCGCATGCGCAGTGGGGAACATCGACCCACTTGCGAGCGTACTGCCGCTCGCGAGTGGGTTTGAATGACCCCCTTTGTCTTTTCATGCTGGAGTGGTATGTTCCTATACAGGATCTAACCTCAGTCTAGAAACCCAGTTACGCTGCCCTGAGCGACATGGTGATGTCGTATGTAAGTGAAACAGTTACACATTATAAAAGATGCTTATACCCAAACTGCATCGTGACTGCTTATGTGTCTGCCACTATTAAGGCCCCCATACACACTGCAATTTTTTTTACATGATTTGGCCATTTTCGATCGATCAGAACGACCAACCGTGTAAAAAAGTGCCGTCTGTGTGGACGATCACGATGCCGATGCGTGTCCACGGCGTCGTGTATCGTCATCGTAGATCAACTGAACATGCAGTAAGATTTCGACCTATCGTACAAGATTTGACACACATCGTTGCGGTGGACGATGGATGATGGACGATTTGCCGTCACTGATCCAGGCCACTCCCCTTCACTGATCTTAAATGTTCCAGCAGATGAATTGTGAGGTTGTTTTTTTGCTACAAACTATATATCGTCTATAATCTGCAGTCATTTACAACCCATCTATATGGAATGGTCATTTGTACATTCGTGTGTGTGGGCACAATATCGTATGACCGGGAGAGTTCAGGAATTCAAGGGAAATCGCAATCGAGATTGGATCGTTAGCACATCGCACCATGTATGGGGGGCCTTTAGACTGTGGAGCTCATTCAGAGTCGGTCGTGAGCGCTGAGTGCTCACGACCGACTCGATGTTGCCCCACAGCGCATGCGTATGATGGAGCTGGCTAACGACGGGTGCTCAGTCGTTAGGGGTCTCGTTGCAGACGGGGCGAGCTGTCGATGTTGAGTGACAGCTTGGCCCGTTTGCTGGGCAGGCCAGGGGCGTGCCTGGCCAAACGGAGGTGTTCCAGTAGGAACGCTTGCCGTTTGGGGGCAGCCCCACTTACATCATCAGTGATGTCAGTGGGGAGCTTCCTGCTCGATCAGAGCAGGAAGCTCCCTGGGGCTTAAGGTTGACGAGACCCTATCTTAGGGTCTCGTCGTAAGCCCTGATGGTCACGATGGTCTTGACCATCGCGACCATCACCCTTGTCAGTTGATAGAGCTGTGGGTGTTAACCCACAGCCTAACGACCGACATGGAGGCGGCCGTTCAGGATGCAAGCCGCCGCCCTGATTCAGAGCGACTGCTTGCATCTAACGACCGCCTCTGAATGAGGCCCAGTGTGCCTAAGCTCTACCGCACTATTATTTTTCTACTATCTCCCAAAGAAATTTCTTCAAAATCGTCTCCCTGTCCGCATTTTTATTATTATAATTATCTCAATCTCCAAAAGGAAATCCAGTTTCAGAACTACTCTGCACAATTGGGTGCAGTATGGTGCCAATTCCAAACTTTGCTAGAAACTCCTTCCCTATGCCCAAAGCTGGGTACAGACTGGAGCGATGAGCATTCATTATGACATTGGAACGAATGCCCTTGAAAGGGGATTGCCCATACACATTGGAAAGAGGTAATGAACGACGGAACGATTACTGGGCCTGATTCAGAGCCGGACGCTCTGAACGAGCACCCGCTCTGAATCAGGGCGTTTTTTTTTTATTGTTGCAGCCTCTTGGCCGCTCGCATAGCTGTGGGTTGCCACCCACAGCTTATGCGAGCGGCCATGATGAAGGTCTCGATGGTCAAGACCATCGCGACCATTGGGCTTGCGACGAGACCCTTGCGGTAGGGTCTCACTCAACATCGACAGCACGCCCCCTTTGGTACGAAACCCGGAGCGACGGCTTGCCCATCGCTATCCGGGTCTCGCGCATGTGCACGACGGAGCCGGCTCCGTCGTGCGCATGCGCACTGGGCCACCATCGACCTGCGCTCGCGAGTGGGTCTGAATCAGGCCCACTGTTCCATCCTCCAGTAACTTACTACAAGTCGCTAGCGATAGTACTAGGTTTGATGTGCAGCACATCAAACCTAGCGACAATTGCTAGCGACAGTGTGAGCGCGCAATCGCTGGTACACACTGAGCGATGTAGGTGTTTTGTCGTTAGGAAATGGCAAATTGGCCCGACATCGCTGCAGTGTGTACCCAGCTTAACCCCGCAGCAAATTCTGTTCTGTTGCTCTATAAATCCAAATGCCTCAGTGGAAATCGTGGTGCGCTTGTGTTAATTGGGCTGCTCAGTATTTCAGCACTGTCTAATTGATGTATCAGATCCAGTGATGGACTGTGTCATGAAGGGAAGACCAGGGAATGCAGTGGTAGGAGCTCAAGCTTAATAGGTGTGTCCATCCACCACAGAGATACTTGGCCAACCAATAGAGAGGACATGCAAAGAAAAGGGCCCCTCTTATATAAGAGGGGACAGGGGGTGTGTCAGGACAAAAGACTTTTATTGGCGTAGAAACAAACCAAACACCCAAGTTCATCCATGATCATGCTCCACCAAGTTACTGACCCCTAGAAGAGGTGGTGGGGCCCTCACACAGTGGGACCCACCAGGTATTTACCATGTCCGACACTGATCAGATCTACCACTCTCATCTAGGAGGTTCCACAAATAACTTCTGTTGTAAACAATAATTGTTTATTTATAAGACTTTCTTGAAACAGTAAAATACCTTTTAATACCAATTTCAATTTTCCCAGCATGGAGATGCCAGAAGCCTTGCATTAGAATTCCCCACTGGAGCCCAAAAGCTGCAATAAGTAAGTTGATTCCGACACTGCTGAAGCCATATCTTTTCAGAAAGGTCATCAAAAACCCAAATCCGACGAAGATCATCACGTGAACGTCTTGAAAAACTGAGAAAACAAAGAAGATACATAAAATAATGTTTCAGCAAATAGTAAAGCATATTTTGGAGAAGGAACTTTTCTCAGTGTATCACATCTTGGTTTCACCTCCTGATATTTGTTGTTTAACCGATGAGAGGGCATAGCCTCTGTAAAATGATCACATAGCTGCGGGCATTGGGGGTGTGGATTGGCAGATTGGTATCCAACGCACCCTGCTACTGCACTCATTGTAAAAGTCTGAGGTTCCTACCTGCTTTTACATTGGTTTGCAAGAACTATAGCTAGTCTGCAGAACTTTTGACAAAAGGTGTAGCCAGCTTTTGATATGAGGGAAGGCGAAGTTAGAAAAATATCTATATACATTATTTGCATCCAAATTACATGAATAATTGCATCTGACATTACAATAATACCCCCACACCCACCCACACACTACAGAAACAATAAAAAGCAACACAGCCAGAACTGATCGCCATACAGTACACACAACATTCCAGTGACTGCCATATAATACACACAGCATTCCAGTGACTGCCATACAATACAAAGCGCATTATTCATGACTGCCACAAAATACAGAAAGCATTTTCTTGGAACCGCCATACACTACAGAAAACTGTTTTGAGACCCATTCAATATAATTAGCCCCTTAAATAATTAAATCCCACACTTAATAATTAATTACTCCCTGCATCATCAATTAATTTAATCTATATTCATTAATACCCTCATTACCACAGTCTAATAAAAAACCTTCACCCTATTTAATCCCAATAAAATAATTTATCCCTTCATCTTAAAACATTTTATTAAAATATTAACCCATTAATCCCTTCACCCTCATAATAAAATCCAATTAAAACTTACTGCCTTATACTTATTAACTTCCTTAAACTATACACATTCTACCCCTGTCCAGGTTCAGGCTGGTCCATGGGGGTTCAGGGGAAATCCTAGATGGGTTCCACTGCCTAAGGGCCCCACCCCCTCCTCTAATGTCAGGTTCCAGACCGTAGACTTGAATTGTACATTGTTACTCTATGATAGGGTCAGTTAACTGATACAACAAGAACATGGATGAACATGGTTGCTTGCTCTGTTTTTATTGAAACTATAACGAGTTCCAAACTCCTACCTATCAAAATTAGTGGTTGGGTCAGATCTGGGAGATGTTTAAGCCTTGGGGAGAGATAAAGTGGAGAAACCCAAATCAACCAAACTGCTTCTACAGTAACTGTTATTCATTTAACATACTTTAAAACATGACAAAAGCTCATTGGTTGCTATGGGCCACACCACTACTTGTCTGTTTTAGAAACTTAAAAAAATAAAAAAGTAACTAACACTTACAGTAAGGCTGGGTACACACCTAAAGATTATCTGTCCAACCATCCAACTAGTTGATTGGTTGGAATGAAAATCTGGTAAGGTATGAGAGCAAATGACAATCAGCAATTTGCTCAAAAAAAATTTGTTTGAACAAATTGTTTAGATCAAACATTTAACAAACTTGTCTGACCGACCATTTTCATCTGTTTTCCTGCATTTAGGAGCAAATTGCTGATCATCAGTTACTCCCATACCTTACCAGATTTTCATTCCAACTAATCAACTAGTTGGATGGTTGGGCAGAAAATCTTTACGTGTGTAGCCAGCTTAAGTCATCCCAGTGGTAATAATACATATAATTTGGGTTGGGTGTGGATTGCTGGCGGTCGCGATGCTGCTGGTCAGAATACTGACACCCATAGGTACTGTATGTATGCTAGCACTAACTCTAACCCTCCCTCCCCGGTGCCTAAACCTAACCTTCCCCCTAGTGCCTAAGCCTAACCTCCCCCTCCGTGTACCATAACACTCCCTCCGGGGCCTAAACCTAACCTCCCCCTTAGTGCCTAAGCCTAACCTCCCCCTCCCCGCACCCTAACCCTCCCTCCCCGGTGCTTAAACCTAACCTCCCCACCTAGTGCCTAAGCCTAACCTCCCCCTCCCCGCACCCTATCCCTTCCTCCCCGGTGCCTAAACCTAACCTCCCCCCAAGTGCCTAAGCCTAACCTCCCCCTCCCTGTACCATAACACTCCCTTCGGGGCCTAAACCTGACCTCCCCCTTAGTGCCTAAGCCTAACCTCCCCCTCCCCGCACCCTTACCCTCTCTCCACGGTTCCTAAGCCTAACCTCCCCCTCCCCGCACCCTATCCCTTCCTCCCCGGTGCCTAAAGCTAACCTCTCCCCTAGTGCCTAAGCCTAACCTCCCCCTCTCCGCACCCTAATCCTAACACTCCCTCCCTGGTGCCTAACCCCATTCCCTCCACCTATTGCCTAAAGCTAACCCCACACCCTAACCCTCCCCTAACTGCTGATACTTACCTTCTGGATGCCAGCGGACGGGATACTGGTGCCGGGATCCCGACGCTATAGGGATTTTGGCGCTGGTATTTAGATCGTCAGCATCCCGCACACCAGGATGCTGACTACATCACGATAATTCAACCTTTTTTCTTTAACTGTAATGCAATTCTCGTTGAAGAGGAGATGTAGTAAGTCTAGACACTGGCTGGTGTGTACAGGGGTCCCTTATCATATAGGGCCTGATTCAGAGCCGCTCGCATTTAGCGCTCGCTCGTTCAGAAAAAGGGGGTGGCTATTCAAATGAACCATTCTCTCCTTGCGGTCTGTTGATGCCTCCATGTCTGAACGAGCAAGCAAAACATGCGCTCGTTTATTTGAAAAAAACGCCCCCTGGCCGCTCGCACCATACGTCATGTCCGCTATTTATTAGATTAATCGAGTACATCGAACAGCGTATGAACTGCTCGCTATTCTTGTGGCTGGTTTTTCCTACCGCTATATTGCGAGCAGTTCTGACTTTAAAACAACCAAGTGACGTGGTCAATGACGCTGCTGTATTAATTATGCACACCCATAAAACGCCCGTTTTGACCTTTAAGCACGCCTGCGTTCTGATCTCCACTCCCTGTTTTCTGTCACTCAAAATAGCAGGCACTCACTATCTAGCGAACAAACAATTTTCCGCCGCACAGACTGGTTCGCGCATGCGTATTATAATCCGTACGCATGCGCAGTTGTGCAAACATCGCTCGGTGCGAACGAGCAGCCGCTAAAGAGCGGCTCTGAATCAGCCCCATAGTGCATTACTGTGGTACATATAGACAGGATCAGGGGTGCCAAGGGGGAGGGGCAGGGACTAATTACCCGGGCTTGTTGGAGTGGCCCAGTGGGGGCCCTGTTCATACACTTCTACATGTACAGTATATGTTATCTTTTATGAATATGCTACAAAATGTAGGAACACTTGTAAAATTAACTTGAATTGCTAGTCTTGTAACGCCGCTGATTCTTATTGGCACACAGCTGCGACGACTTTGGTGTCTTTTGTTGTAGTCGTTCTTGCAACTTTATTCTAATGCTAGTACCAGCCCTTCCCCTGGTGTACAGCCATGTGTCTGTGACTATATGCTAATGCTGGTATCAGCCCTTCCCCTGGTGTACAGCCGTGTGTCTGTGACTATATGCTAATGCTGGTATCAGCCCTTCCCCTGGTGTACAGCTATGTGTCTGTGACTATATGCTAATGCTGGTATCAGCCCTTCCCCTGGTGTACAGCCGTGTGTCTGTGACTATATGCTAATGCTGGTATCAGCCCTTCCCCTGGTGTACAGCCGTGTGTCTGTGACTATATGCTAATGCTGGTACCAGCCCTTCCCATGGTGTACAGCCGTGTGTCTGTGACTATATGCTAATGCTGGTATCAGCCCTTCCCCTGGTGTACAGCCCTTCCCTGGTGTACAGCCGTGTGTCTGTGACTATATACTAATGCTGGTATCAGCCCTTCCCCTGGTGTACAGCGGTGTGTCTGTGACTATATGCTAATGCTAGTATCAGCCCTTCCCCTTGTGTATAGCCGTGTGTCTGTGACTATATACTAATGCTAGTATCAGCCCTTCCCCTGGTGTACAGCTGTGTGTCTGTGATTCTATGCTAATGCTGGTATCAGCCCTTCCCATGGTGTACAGCCGTGTGTCTGTGGCTATAAGCTAATGCTAGTATCAGCCCTTCCCATGGTGTACAGCCGTGTGTCTGTGACTATATGCTAATGCTGGTATCAGCCGTTCCCCTGGTGTACAGCCGTGTGTCTGTGACTATATGCTAATGCAGGTATCAGCCCTTCCCCTGGTGTACAGCCGTGTGTCTGTGACTTTATACTAATGCTGGTATCAGCCCTTCCCCTGGTGTACAGCCGTGTGTATGTGACTATATGCTAATAATACTGGTAATCCTTTTTTTATTGAAAAACTTGCAGCGTATAAATAAATACATAAAAATACTGCACTTCAACAAAAACTTTGCCATATAAACATGCTCAACAAGATTTTTATGATCAAAACATACAGGCTCTTTTAATACTCTCAAAGAGCCACCAAAAGGATAAACATCATAAACATAACACAACACTCGCTCCACCCAAACAAGACAATGTGTAAGCCATCACCCATCATCAATACAAAATCTAACACAATAAACACTAAATACTACTTCAAAAGACTTTAATTATCACCAACACTAACTCCATAACATAGAAAATGTGAAGGAGCTGTTTAGGCGCATGAAAATCATTCCATACAAAAAAGCAGAAAAGTCCAAAATCTACTACGGAAGTGAAAAGGAAAGCTTCAAGCCTATAGAATAAACAGGAAAAGGACTATCCACCACCCTCTAAGGGTGCTTCAGGTGCCTCCATCTCCTTGACCACCCAACGGCATCCAGTCTTCTCCTTTCCATCACCATCAGAGTCTTAACCTCGTGAAGAATATTACATGCCACCACCTCACAGGGAAGGAATTTGATTCTAGTTGTTACTAAGCACCGTGCGCTCCACGTGTGATACCTAACCACTAAGCTGACTACAAAAATAGTGACCAAATCATAACGCCCATACCCTTTGAATGCTCCGTAAACCCACTCAGGGTAACTGAGCCCCGAGAGGCACGGAATGCGTAAGGCGCTTGAAACCATCTTATAAATCTCAATGTTAAAAGGACATTCAAGCAGGAAGTGGTCCATGGTCTCCTCCTCCCCTAGACATTCCTCCCGTGGGCAGCCACGATTATCGGCGCTTCTCCACCTGATGTGCCCTCTAACATAGAGCCTTCCTTGAAAAGAGAGCCAGGCCAGGTCCCTGTACTTCAATGGAATCCTCTCTGAACAAATCAAAGAGATCCCATCTGAGCAAACCTTGCCTGGGCAGTCCCTTAGTGATAGCGGGGCATAGAAGTGAGCCCGCAAAATGCCTCTCTCCAACTCCCTCCTAGAAAGGGTTTTGACATCACCCGCCGCTATTCCCCATTGCCTTGTCACTCTCAAGCACAGGATGACATAGATCGGAAGACTGCCAGACCTGCCTCTGAAGGCTTTAACATGGCCGCCGTCATACCAGAGTTCAAGGAAAGGAGACACCTAGGCCTTAAAACTCTCTACCCACCAAGGAGAAGTCTCCAAAAACAGACTTCCAAGATTCAGCTTAATAAAAGTTGTGGCAAAAAATACCACTGGATTGACCATACCCAATCCACCTTCATTCCTTGGTCTGTAGGTTATGCCCCTCTTGACAATGTTCATCCCATTCCCCCAAAATAAAAGGAAGAACAGGGACAACACTTTAGACCACAAAGATTGTGGCAAGAAACACACATAGCTGACATAAAGAAATATAGGAACCAGGAAGGTTTTCCACAGATGAACCCTTTCCCTGTAAGAGAACTGCCAAGTTCTCCAGGACTGCACTTTCCTGTTGGCTTCCTCTATCCTCCTTTCCCAATTTCGAGTGGCATAATCACCACGATCGAATGTGATGCCTAGAATTTTGATCTGAGGACTGGCCCGGGGGAGGCTGTCCGGAAGGTGAAATTCATCACCTTCCTCCCCCATCCAGAAAGCTTCACATTTGTCCTGGTTTACTCTGGAGCACGAGGCTTCAGAGTAGTCGGAGATCAGGTGTTCTATGCACTGTGCCTCTGCCATGGAGGACAAGACCACAGTGACATCATCCGCGTAGGCCACTACTCTCAGTGGAGCCTCTGGGCCCAGCTGCACCCCTCTCAATGCACTACAACCAATCCTCCTTACGAAAGGATCAATTGCAAATACATATAAGAGCGGGCTCAGGGGGCATCCCTGATGGACACCAGAGTCAACCTTGAAAGCAGGGCCCACCCAACCATTGACAAGCGGGAAGCTCTCGGCCTGATTGTACAAAACACGAAGCCAATCCACCACCCTCACTGGAAAACCATACCATTCCAGAACAGCCCACAGGTACTTGTGGTTCACCCGGTCAAAAGTCTTGGACTGGTCCAATGCCAGTAAGTACTTGCCCCATTTTTCAGCACGACATCGCTCCACGGCCTTTTTTAATAGACAAACCGTCTATAGCCCTCTTGACTTCTTCCACCGTCACATCATCACCCAAGGAGTCGAAGGAGGCATCAAGCTTCTCCAGCCCCGGTGTTTCCCTCAGAAAGGACTCCATCCTCTCTCTAATGAGGGGTTGCTCAGACAGAAGGTCTGAATAATAGGACCTGATGACCCCCAGGATGCCATCCCTGTCTTTACAGAGAGTACCCTGCCCATCATACAGGCCCCTCACCTCCCTTAGATCGACCGACTTCCTGCAAATCTGGTAGGGATCAGGCGAGTGGTATTTACCATAATCCCTCTCCAAAGTCAAGGAAGTCAGGCGATCATATTGGAGCTCCCTCAGCTGGGCTTTCACCCGGGAGATATCCCCACTATCTCCACACTCAGAGATCAGGAAATCAAGTTTCTTTCTCAAACTCTGGTAGACGCATCTTTTTTTCAAGTTTTTGTGTGCTACCAGCCTCTGGAAAAGCCTCCGAGTCCTTTTTTTGCACTCTTCCCACCACTCAGACCTAGACCAACCAGCCTCCAGAAGTGTCTCCTGTAGTTGGAAGAAATCCCTAAAGGACTGGCTAACACTCTCTTCTTTCAGAAGTTCAGAGCTCAAACGCCAAAGGCCCCGCCCTCTCTGAGGAGTTTCCGAAGCATTCAACGCGACACTCAGGAAAACGTGGTTGGAAAATTCTACAGCCCTTACCTCAGGAGGCAGGGTTTTTGAACTTGCCTTAACAAAAAACCTGTCTATCCTAGACCTACGACTACCACAATGATATGTGTAACCCGTGAGGTCTGGACTATGGCGAATGTGCACATCGACCAGACCTGCCTCTCTAACCATACTAACTAAAAACCTAGCATAATAGCCCAGGGTTGACTTTGCACCCCCCCTGTCTTTGGGCCTTACAATGGTATTGAAATCACCACCAAAGACAACTTGCCGGGCTGTAAAAAGGAATGGTTTTATCAGCCCAAAGAGGCACTTCCTATCCCAGGCCGACTGCGGTCCATAGACGTTAATCAGCCTGAGATCATGCCCCCTTAGGCTAACATCCAAAACCATACACCTACCTACCTGTAATTCTATAATCTTGTGTACAGTTATCATATTGGTAAAAAGTACCGCCACCCCACCGTACGGCTCGGCCGCAAGAGACCAGTAGGACGGCACGCTCCTCCACTGGCTTTTGGCCCTACGGAGTGTGGACAAGTCCCCTATCCTGGTCTCTTGCAAAAACAAAATATCAACATCAATCGTATAGAAAAAAGAGAAAGCCATGAAACGAGCTCGTTTGGAAAAAGCGGAAGCCACATTAATGGTGGCGCATCGTATAGGGTGGGAAGCCATAGTTCTAGATTATAGAGATAGGGCCCCATTTCACTTTTACTTTGTCGTGCAAGAAGACTCCCCCCCCTTCTTGCTTACAGGGCACCTCAGGAGTGATACCCTCACCAGACGACGACACAACCAAACACTCACACTCCACCACATCCTTGATAGAAGGTACAATATCCACAGTTGGTTCACCCGGCCTATCAGCCCCAACCGCAGACACCAACCTCTCTTCCTCAACAACCTGCATATCCCCATCAGCCAGAGGGCCAGAGACAGGATCCGGATCAGGGTCAGGATCTGGTGGCTTTGGATCCACCGAAGTGACCGGAACACTTAGGCTTGGAGGGATCTCCCCCGAGGAACCCGAACTTATATTGAGCACGGGTTTCATCCACGACATCTGGCTCTCCTATAGAAGCCACTTTTTCCACTCCCCCCACTTTCTCTGACCCCGATAATTCAAGGTTTGATAAATCCCACTCCAAACTACAGCCACACACCACATTTTTGGACTTTACCGTAACCTTGCCCCCTTGTTTCTTTCTAGTTTTTGCCTTGGCCCCTTCCGCAGCCTCACCAAAGGTGGTCTTCTTAATGACCCTTTTTCTCTGAGAGGCCCTAGGCCCTTGGACCAACTCTCCATTCTCCTGCATTCTTACCTCCTCATCCCTCACCTCCTTTTCCTCCTCTGCCTCATCTTCAGCCAATGAGAAAGTGAATCTATTTGACAGTTGAATGCCCTCCTCTTTTGGCCCTGCTCTTCTCTTTCTGGATGACTTGACTACTGAGAAGGAAGACTCTCCCTTCTCCACCGGCACTTCTTTTTGGACCTTAGAGACCACTTGCAAACCTCTCGTACCCTTAACCACCTCAACCTCATTGTCACTCATTATACTTTCTCCTTCTCTTAGCAATACCACAGGCAGCTCACCAATATCCCCACCTGACCCCTCATTGTGTGAAGCAGATGGGCAGCGGCTGTATGGGTGACCAACACACCCACAAAGGCTGCACTTTACAACATTGCACTCCTTTGATAGGTGGCCCAGCTCACCACAAAGAGCACATTTCACCTCAGGGCAGTTATTCGAAAAGTGCCTGAAACTGCTGCATCTGTGGCATACTCTAGGCTGTCCTGGATAGAACGCCTGAATTTTATCGTGACCAATGAAGGCTGCAGCCGGGATGTGTTTGGTCTCAATGCCCACCCTGTTTAATCTAACAAAAACTGAGTAGGCACCTCCCCACACCCCCTTTGTATAATCGATCTTTTCTAAACATGGGGATAGAACTACACAAAACCGGGAGAGCCAAAAAAGAATATCTTGAGCTGGAAGGCTCTCATTCCTCACCAGGACAGTGACAGTGACTTTGACCCTATCCTGGCGACAAACCATCTGAGACCTGTAGTTAATGAAAGGGACCTCCTTCTTTTTCTCCTCCCATTTAGTTGCAAACGCCTGCAACCCCCGCAAGGTCTGAAAGCTCAGATCGTATTCAGGGGTATGCACTGGGTGGATGCAAGCAAAAAGATCCAAGGGCGAGAAACCTAAGGAAAAAATCATTTCCAAAAATTACCCTTTGCTTGGTGGAACTCCTACAGCTACCCACCTCAGCTGTACTACGTTCCGCCTCCTTATTTGAGCACCTCCACTCCCACCACTGTCACCAATAGTTGTAGCACTAGGGACCCTTGGTGCTCCCCCACCAGACACCACTCTAGCATAGGACCTTGGTACAGATTGGCCCATACTCTCTAGCCTTGCATTATTTGCGGCTATTAACTCAATCGCCGCTCTGACTCTTTCAGGCCCCCCCATATCACCATACAGAGAGTCCACCACTTTTGACTCTTCCTGAGTCAGAGTTGACCTATCCAGTGGGGGAAGTCCCTGCACCAAGCTAGAACCTGTTACTGGCACCAGAGCCCCTGACACCACAGATGTAGCTAGAGTCACATCTGCTTCCACCTTCTCAGCCAGCAGTAGCATCTCCGCCTCCAAAGACTCATTAATCAGTTCAGCCGTCTTCAACCTTTCTCCACCGGCAGCTGACAGAACTGACACAGGCATCAGTATAGCACCGGCAGGCAAAGGAAGTGCATCGGATCCCCCAGGAGCAGTGTCCATGCTCACCATGGTAACCATGACCACACCCCCCTCCACCACACGCCGGACCTCCTCTCCTCCATCCAGCTCCACGACCCCAACAGCGGCAGTCTCCATAGGCACTTCCGCCTTACTGCTGTGAGCCGCATCGTGAACCGCAAGCATCAAGATCCCCGCGGCCATCTTTGGAGCTCCGTGAACTGGCTCTACCAGGCTCCCATCGGCTACTGGATAGCCCGCCTCCTCCTCCATTTAAATCAGTGCGCCTTCTCTTTCTCCAATATCGGCGTTCCCTTCCACCACCGGCGCCATCTTGGGAGACCCGCCGACCACAAGATTCCCCGATCTCCAGGCTCCATCACCGGCCTCTAGGAACTCCACTGGGGTAGCATCAGCCGCCGCCGGACTCGCCAGGCTTTGCAGGTACAGCACTCTTCTTTTATACTTAGCCAGCCTGTCAGCCAGCATCAGCAGCTCGTCGCAGATGACAAACCGATCCTAGCCGACACTCGCGCCACTTCCTTCTTCAGGGCCGGGACATCCATCGCCAGGAAAGCCTCTTCCTCAGCGGCAGCGGCAGCAGCCACTTCTCTCTCCAATACCTCCGAATCGGATTCCCGGCAGTCGTCCATCAGGCCCTGAGCATCAGGGCAGATCTCCTCCTCCTCCATGCGGTCGGTAAGTAGACCCGAAGTAATCAGCTCTCCTTCTGGGGTTACTTCACTCCCAGGGGAGCCTTCCTCCATCTTATACCCTAGAGTTATAGTGCCACTCATAGGGGAGCACTGCGTAAGCTCACACGCCACTCACGGGGGAACCATGCAGCATGGGGTCCAAAGTCAGGCTTTGACTTCCATCTGAGGCCGCATCCAGCTGGACAATCATTACCACTGGCCGGCCAGTACCTTCAGCAAGCTGGGAAAGAGGCCCTCCACCACCTCCGGATCCGGGCCTACAGAGACCTCCAGGACCCTGGGATCTCCTCCACCATCTTCCAGCGGGCCTTCCATCCTCCCTGGGGAGGGATACTCCAGACAGTCCCTGGTTGCAAATGACTTCCAGGGGCCTAAGAGCAACTGCACAGACAAATGCTGGTATCAGCCCTTCCCCTGGTGTACGGCCGTGGGTCTGTGACTATATGCTAATGCTAGTACCAGCCCTTCCCCTGGTGTACAGCCATGTGTGTGTCTGTGACTATATGCTAATGCTGGGATCAGCCCTTCCCCTGGTGTACAGCCGTGTGTCTGTGATTATATGCTAATGCTGGTATCAGCCCTTCCCCTGGTGTACAGCTGTGTGTCTGTGACTATATGCTAATGCTGGTACCAGCCCTTCCCCTGGTGTACAGCCGTGTGTCTGTGACTATATGCTAATGCTGGTATCAGCCCTTCCCCCGGTGTACAGCCGTGTGTCTGTGACTATATGCTAATGCTAGTACCAGCCCTTTCCCTGTGTGTCTGTGACTATATGCTAATTAGGGATGTGCGCCGGACCATTTTTGCCGGATTTGGATTTGGTTCTAATTCGTTGTCCGGTTTTGGATTTGGATTTGCCAAACTGCGGTGACTGGCTTTGGATTTGGATTTTTTTACAAAAATTTACAAAAAAAAGCTAAAATCACATAAATCGGTCTTTTTTTTCTTCCTAGAGTATTATTAACCTCAATAACATTAATTTCCAGTCAATTTAGACCACCTCACAGCTTATAATATTGTTTTCAACATTATTGGGCAAAGGTTGCAGTGAGCTGACTGGTTACTAAGCGACAAAGCAGCGGCACAATGACACAGACACCACAGTATAAAGCACATCTATGACACATTGCCTCACAGCAGTGGCAGAAATGAAAAGTAGTGCACCCACCCAGTGGGGTACGGCCAGCAGAATCACAGTACTTGTTTACATAGTGGGCTACGGCCCAAGGAGTCACAGTGCACAATCTTATTCACATTACACCGCACATAGGGCCTGATTCACATTACACCATAAAGTAGTGTCTCTTATTTATGTTACGACACACAGTAGTGCCCCTTTTACACAATGCCCACAGTAGTGACCCTTTTACACAATGCCCACAGTAGTGCCCCTTTTACACAATGCCCACAGTAGTGCCCCTTTTACACAATGCCCACAGTAGTGACCCTTTTACAAAATGCCCACAGTAGTGCCCCTTTTACACAATGCCCACAGTAGTGACCCTTTTACACAATGCCCACAGTAGTGCCCCTTTTACACAATGCCCACAGTAGTGGTGTCCCTTACACAATGCCCCCAGCAGTGGTGCCCCCTATGCAGACCCCTTAGTAGTAGGGTCCCCTATGCAGTACCCCCAGTAGAATGCCCCCAAGTAGTATGCCCCCCATTAGCAGGCCCCCCAGTAGTATGCCCCCCAGTAGCATGCCCCCCATTAGCAGGCCCCCCCAGTAGTATGGCCTCCCCAGTAGTATGGCCCCCCAGTAGTAGGCTGCCCCAGTAGCAGGCCTCCCCAGTAGTAGCCACCCCTGTAGTATGGCCCCCCTGTAGTATGCCCCCCCCAGTAGCAAGCCCCCCCAGTAGTAGGCTGCCCCAGTAGCAGGCCCCCCCAGTAGTAGCCCCCCCAGTAGTATGGCCCCCCCAGTAGTATGGCCCCCCCAGTAGCAGGCCCCTCAGTAGTATGGCCCCCCCAGTAGCAGACCCCCCCAGTAGTATAGCCCCCCCAGTAGCAGGCCCCTACAAGTAGTATGGCCCCCCCGCACCCCCAGTAGCAGACCCCCCCCAGTAGCGCCCCCGGCCGTTACACAAGTAAAAAAAACAAAAAAAAAACGTACCTGTATCCCCGCTCCCGCGCCGTCCGCTCTGCTGTCACACGCTGAGGAGGGAGCTGGAAGACGGAGCTCATGTGTGAGCTCCAGCCGGCTCTCTCCGTGCAGCAGCCAATGAGAGTCTGTGTGACTCTCATTGGCTGCTGTAACAAACACACAGCTGCCGCTGGCGGCTGTGTGTTTGTGTCTGTGTAGGGCAGACCGCTATCACAGCGCTCTGCCCTACACAATAGGAGCCCTGATGTTGGATTCTCTAGTGAGAATCCGACATCAGGCGGCCGCCGTTCGGCCCCAAACGAGGATCCGAGTCAGGCGGTGAACACCGGAACAGGGTTCGGGTGGACTCGGATCCCCAATGTTTGGAGCAGTTCGGATTCCACAGAATCCGAACCGCTCATCTCTAATGCTAATGCTGGTATCAGCCCTTCGCCTGGTGTACAGCCGTGTGTCTGTGACTATATGCTAATGCTGGTACCAGCCCTTCCCCTGGTGTACAGCCGTGTGTCTGTGACTATATGCTAATGCTGGTACCAGCCCGTCCCCTGTGTCTGTGACTATATGCTAATGCTGGTATCAGCCCTTCCCCTGGTGTACAGCCGTGTGTCTGTGACTATATGCTAATGCTAGTACCAGCCCTTCCCCTGGTGTACAGTCGTGTGTCTGTGACTATATGCTAATGCTGGTATCAGCCCTTCCCCTGGTGTACAGCCGTGTGTCTGTGACTATATGCTAATGCTAGTACCAGCCCTTCCCCTGGTGTACAGCCTTGTGTATGTGACTATATGCTAATGCTGGTATCAGCCCTTCCCCTGGTGTACAGCCGTGTGTCTGTGACTATATGCTAATGCTAGTACCAGCCCTTCCCCTGGTGTACAGTCGTGTGTCTGTGACTATATGCTAATGCTGGTATCAGCCCTTCCCCTGGTGTACAGCCGTGTGTCTGTGACTATATGCTAATGCTAGTACCAGCCCTTCCCCTGGTGTACAGTCGTGTGTCTGTGAGTATATGCTAATGCTGGTATCAGCCCTTCCCCTGGTGTACAGCCGTGTGTCTGTGACTATATGCTAATTCTAGTACCAGCCCTTCCCCTGGTGTACAGCTGTGTGTCTGTGACTATATGCTAATGCTGGTATCAGCCCTTCCCCTGGTGTACAGCTGTGTGTCTGTGACTATATGCTAATGCTGGTACCAGCCCTTCCCCTGGTGTACAGCCGTGTGTCTGTGACTATGGGCTCTATTTACTACAATCCGCATTGGTAATGCAGATTGTAGTGTGATATTACCGACTGAATTCGCATTGCGAATTCAGGCAATATCACAGGGATTTACTACAAATCCCTTGCAGGGACAGAGCTTGTGATAAAGCTCTGTCTTTGCGAATCCCCCTCGGAGCCTTATCACGGTATTTTCACAAAAAATACCGTGATTAAGTGCCCGCGCATGCGCCGACCGGTCGCCGCTGCTAACCCCCTCCGGCACTAAGCTCCGCCCCCGGTGCTAAGCCCCGCCCCCGCAATCACGGACCCCCCGCGACCCCCCCTCGCAACCCCACCCTCCCTTAATTACACTTACCTGCATGCTCCAGGCCTCCGGTGATGGTCTCCATTCCTCCAGTCAGGTGATCTCCCATACTGCACTGGGGCCCGATCACCTGATGACCGGGCAGCAGTGCACTATGGGAGACCAGCTGACTGGAGGGGAGACATCACTGGAGGCCCGAGCACCGGTCCCTGGAGTCAGGTAAGTAAAAAATTTTTTTTACTATTTATTTTTTCTTTTTTTTACAGTAATCAGCTTGCGGTCTGTTTAGACCACACAGCTGATTACAGGGACCGACTCCTGGCTCTGCTCTCCCCGATAGAGCAGGGTAGGAGGCCGGTAGCCGGGGGAGATCCTGGATAACGCCACCTCCAGGTGGCGTTATTATCGCAGGGCTTTCACCGATATTTTTTTCACATTTATTTTTAGTAACTCTGGTCGGATCACATTTCCCATTACAGTTATGGGAAATGCGATCTGCTTTACTAAAAATAAGTGATACTTATGGTTTGGAGTACAATTTTATGAATTCTACTCCAATTGCCCTGTAATAACTATAGGTGATACTAAAATAATGTGAAAAGGGTGTGAAAACACCCTTTTTCACATTATTTTAGTAAAAATAATGTTGATAAATAGAGCCCCATATGCTAATGATGGTATCAGCCCTTCCCCTGGTGTACAGCCGTGTGTCTGTGACTATATGCTAATGCTGGTACCAGCCCTTCCCCTGGTGTACAGCCGTGTGTTTGTGACTATATGCTAATGCTAGTACCAGCCCTTCCCCTGGTGTACAGCCGTGTGTCTGTGGCTATATGCTAATGCTGGTATCAGCCCTTCCCCTGGTGTACAGCCGTGTGTCTGTGGCTATATGCTAATGCTGGTATCAGCCCTTCCCCTGGTGTACAGCCGTGTGTCTGTGACTATATGCTAATGCTGGTACCAGCCCTTCCCCTGGTGTACAGCCGTGTGTCTGTGACTATATGCTAATGCTAGTACCAGCCCTTCCCCTGGTGTACAGCCGTGTGTCTGTGACTATATGCTAATGCTGTTACCAGCCCTTCCCCTGGTGTACAGCCGTGTGTATGTGACTATATGTTAATGCTGTTACCAGTCCTTCCCCTGGTGTACAGCCGTGTGTATGTGACTATATGCTAATGCTGTTACCAGCCCTTCCCCCGGTGTACAGCCGTGTGTCTGTGACTATATGCTAATGCTGTTATCTGCCCTTCCCCCGGTGTACAGCCATGTGTCTGTGACTATATGCTAATACTGTTATCAGCCCTTCCCCCGGTGTACAGCCGTGTGTCTGTGACTATATGCTAATGCTGGTATCAGCCCTTCCCCCGGTGTACAGCAGTGTGTCTGTGACTATATGCTAATGCTGGTATCAGCCCTTCCCCTGGTGTACAGCCGTGTGTCTGTGACTATATGCTAATGCTGGTATCAGCCCTTCCCCCGGTGTACAGTTGTGTGACTGTGACTATATGATATTGCTGGTATCAGCCCTTCCCCTGGTGTACAGCCATGTGTATGTGACTATATGCTAATGCTGGTATCAGCCCTTCCCCCAGTGTACAGTCATGTTACTGTGACTATATGATAATGCTGGTATCAGCCCTTCTCCTGGTGTACAGCCGTGTGTCTGTGACTATATACTAATGCTGGTATCAGCCCTTCCCCTGGTGTACAGCCGTGTGTCTATGACTATATGCTAATGCTGGTATCAGCCCTTCCCCTGGTGTACAGCCGTGTGTCTGTGACTATATGCTAATGCTAGTACCAGCCCTTCCCCTGGTGTACAGCAGTGTGTCTGTGACTATATGCTAATGCTGGTATCAGCCCTTCCCCTGTTGTACAGCCGTGTGTCTGTGACTATATGCTAATGCTGGTATCAGCCCTTCCCCTGGTGTACAGCTGTGTGTCTGTGACTATATGCTAATGCTGGTATCAGCCCTTCCCCTGGTGTACAGCCGTGTGTCTGTGACTATATGCTAATGTTGGTATCAGCCCTTCCCCTGGTGTACAGCTGTGTGTCTGTGACTATATGCTAATGCTGGTATCAGCCCTTCCCCTGGTGTACATCCATGTGTCTGTGACTCTATGCTAATGCTCAGGGCCGGTTCTAGACATTGTGGAGCTCAGGGAAAAAGTTCCCAGTTGCGCCCCCCCCCCCAAAAAAAAAAGAAAGAACTTTTTTTTTTAGATAACATAACCTTATGCCACACGCAGTAATGGCCTTTATAACACATTATGCCACACACAGTAATGCCCTTTATGACACATTATACCACACGCAGTAGCCCTTTATAACACTCTATGCCACACGCAGTAATGCCCTTTATAACACACTATGCCACACACAGTAATGCCCTTTATGACACATTATACCACACGCAGTAGCCCTTTATAACACATTATACCACACGCAGTAATGCCCTTTATAACACATTATGCGACACACAGTAATGCCCTGTATAACACGTTATGCTATATGCAGTAATGACCTGTATAATGCATTGTGCCACACACAGTAATTACCTTTAAAATACATTATCCCCAATTCAAATTACACCACACAGTAGTCCCTTATGTTATTATGACACAAAGTGGTGCCCCTTTTACATAATGCCAAAATTAGTGTACCTTATACACAAGGCCCACAGTAGGTGTGCCCCTTATACAATGGCCCCAGTAGTGGTGCCCCCCATGCAGTGCCCCCATTAGTAGTACCCCCAGTGGTAATGCCCCCAGTAGTAATGCCCTCTATAGTAGTTCCCCCAGTAGTAAAGCTCCACAGTAGTAATCCCCCAATTAGTAATGCCCCCTATAGTAGTGCCCACAGTAGTAATGCCCCCATTAGTAGTGCCCACAGTAGTAATGCCAGTAGTAATGTCCCTTATTGTAGTTCCCTCAGTAGTAATGCCCCCATTAGTAATGCTCCCCAGTAGTAATGCCCCCTATAGTTGTGCCCCCATTAGTAATGCTCCCCAGTTGTAATCCCCCAATAAGTAGTGCCCCCATTAGTAATGCTCCCAATTAGTAGTGCCACCATTAGTAATGTCCCCAGTAGTAGTGCCCCCAGAAATAATGCCCCCTGTAGTTATGCCCACTAGTAGTAATGCCCCTATAGTAATGCCCCCCAGTAGTAATGTCCCTATAATCGTGCCCCCAGTGCTGGTGCTTCCGACTGTAAAAAAACCCCAAAAAACACAATACTTACCTTTAGCCGCGCTCCTGCTTCCGCTACTGCTGCCATCTGGTCCGACCGCGGCTCCTCGGATCTATGGGGAGACGTCATGACATCATGACGTCCCTCCCATAGTACTCTTTCTGCCGGAAGCCGGAGCTCAGGAGTGAGCTCCGGCTTTCGACTGCCGTTGCAGGGAGAGAGCTGGGTGCCTGCTGATAACAAATATCAGCGGGCACCCGGCAAATGCAGCCTCCCAGCGGCGGCGGTTGGGGGGTTGGGATCGGCGCATTTTTTTTTTTACTTCTAGGTTTTTTTTTCGGGGGGGGGGGGACTCAGTGGCGCCCTCTAGGTGTCGGTTCTCCGGGCGGCGGCCCTGTTAGCCCGCACCTAGAACTGCCACTGCTAATGCTAGTACCAGCCCTTCCCCTGGTGTACAGCCGTGTATCTGTGACTATATGCTAATGCTGGTGTCAGCCCTTCCCCTGGTGTACAGCCGTGTGTCTGTGACTATATGCTAATGCTGGTACCAGCCCTTCCCCTGGTGTACTGCCGTGTGTCTGTGACTATATGCTAATGCTAGTATCAGCCCTTCCCCTGGTGTACAGCCGTGTGTCTGTGACTATATACTAATGCTGGTATTAGCCCTTCCCCTGGTGTACAGCCGTGTGTCTGTGACTATATACTAATGCTGGTATTAGCCCTTCCCCTGGTGTACAGCCGTGTGTCTGTGACTATATGCTAATGCTAGTATCAGCCCTTCCCCTGGTGTACAGCCGTGTGTCTGTGACTATATGCTAATGCTGGTATTAGCCCTTCCCCTGGTGTACAGCTGTGTGTATGTGACTATATACTAATGCTGGTATCAGCCCTTCCCCTGGTGTACAGCCGTGTGTCTGTGACTATATGCTAATGCTGGTATCAGCCCTTCCCCTGGGGTACAGCCGTGTGTCTGTGACTATATGCTAATGCTAGTACCAGCCCTTCCCCTAGTGTACAGCCATGTGTGTGTCTGTGACTATATGCTAATGCTGGTATCAGCCCTTCCCCTGGTGTACAGCCGTGTGTCTGTGACTATATGCTAATGCTGGTATCAGCCCTTCCCCTGGTGTATAGCCATGTGTCTGGGACTATATGCTAATGCTGGTATCAGCCCTTCCCCTGGTGTACAGCCGTGTGTCTGTGACTATATGCTAATGCTAGTACCAGCCCTTCCCCTGGTGTACAGCCGTGTGTCTGTGACTATATGCTAATGCTGGTATCAGCCCTTCCCCTGGTGTACAGCCGTGTGTCTGTGACTATATGCTAATGCTAGTACCAGCCCTTCCCCTGGTGTACAGCCATGTGTCTGTGACTATATGCTAATGCTGGTATCAGCCCTTCCCCTGGTGTACAGCCGTGTGTATGTGTGCATCTTTATACTGCCTGGTGCATCTTTAGATGAACCATTCGGGTGCACCATCGAAACTTGCACCTGCCCCAAGATAGGTGTAGATTGCCCATCAGGGTTTGGTGTCTAATGTAAGCAACTAAGCACCTGAGTGCCTACACCCCACCTTCAGAAATGTATGCAAACCATCGGTACCCCACCATCAGAAATGTATGCAAACCATCAGTAACCCACCATCAAAGATGTACGCCAACCATCGGTACCCCACCATCAGAGATGTACGCAAACCATCGGTACCCCACCATCAGAGATGTACGCAAAGCATCGGGCACCCCACCATCAGAGATGTACACAAACCATCGGTACCCCACCATCAGAGATGTACACAAACCATCGGTACCCCACAATGATAGATGTATACAAACCTAAAACCTATTTGCAAATTGTAGTTTCAGCATTCCTCCCAGTTATTAGTGTACAGCGGCCTGTGCAAGCCCTGAGACGCCCACTTTTAATGCTTGTGGACAGTGCAACCCCGCCTGCACCATTACTTGCACCATCGACTTACGGCGCAGTGTCTCCTTCTGAAAATCCTCTAAACATGGCCTCTGTGGTTGTGGATGTGCCTATGAGAACGCTGCCGAGTTCTCTGACCTGCCTGTGACACTCCCATAATATGATAACTACGAGACACCCTTTTTTCGGGTTCACTTCAGGTCACTTCGCAGTAACCTCCCAGGAACGCCCATGGCTTTCTGCCTAAAGCTCAAATGGGAGTGATACCAGATGCACCAGCAGCCTCTGGGTCTGATTTAGAGCCGGACGCTATTTGCGCTCGCTCGTTCAGAAAAAGGGGGTGGCGAACAAAACATGCGGTCGTTTTTTGGGAAAAAACGCCCCCTGGCCGCTCACATCATACGTCATGTCCGCTATTTATTAGATTAATCGAGTACATCGAACAGCGTATGAACTGCTCGCTATTCTTGTGGTTGGTTTTTCCTACCGCAATCATGCGAGCAGTTCTGACTAAAAGACACCCAACTGACGTGGTCGATGACGCTGCTGTATTAATTATACTCCCGTTTTGACCTTTTGGCACGCCTGTGTTCTGATCTCCACTCCCCGTTTTCAGCACCTTCCCCTGTTACCACCCATAAACGCCTCATCCTGTCACTCAAATTAGCAGGCATTCGCTATATTGCGAGCACACGATTTTCGGCCGCACTGACTGGTTTGCGCATGCGTATTACAACCCGTACGCATGCGCAGATGTGCGACCATCGCTCAGAACGAATGAGCGGCCGCTTACGAGCGGCTCTGAATGAAGCCCTCTGCGCACACTCAGTGGTGCACGTGTGTCGTAGAGGGTTTACAGAACATTTTGCGCAAAGACTTTTTTCCAACAACAAACTTGCAATGCAAAGGTACACTGATTACAACTGCTGGCATTCTACGCACTTCTGTGTGCGACTAAGGGCAGCTGCGTCTGCGACTTTATGCAAATGCAGCTACAAAGTCCTTCCCTGGTATACATCCCAGCATTTCCCAACCTCAGAAGCTCAATTGGGGAGAGGATGGACAGGGTATGCGCCCCAGGTGACCTAAAGGGGGGACGTTGGCGCAGCGCGTTCAGTATGCAGGGAGCTGGGAAGGTGGAGACGGGGCTGTGCATGCACTGAGGGTCTCATTCAGACCCGCTTGCATGCACCTATGCGCTTGCAAGCGGGTCGATGTTGGGGCCCTGCGCAAGTGCAGCGGCCGCACTGCGCGCAAGCCCTGGAGCCAGAGAGAAATTCTCTACCTCCGGGGCTCACTACAAAAGGGACGGCTGTCGATGGTGATTGACAGCTCCACCCGGTTTGTAGGCTGGGCTGGGGGGGGTGGCTACACAAACTGAGGCATTCCCGAAGGAACGCCTGCCATTTGTGGGCGGCCCCACTGAGATCACGAGTGATTTCAGTGGTGAGCTTCCGGCTCTATTAGAGCTGAAACCTTACTGGGGCTTGCGGCAGACGAGACCCTACCACAAGGGTCTCGTCACAAGCCCCGATGGTCGCGATGGTCTTGACCACCGCGACCATCAACCTGTCCGCTCGCCAAAGCTGTGGGTGGTCACCCACAGCCTAGCGAGCGGCCAGGAGGCCGAGTCGGAAAATAGATGCGGCCGCCCTCATTCAGAGCGAGCGCTCGCATTTTGCAAGCGCCTCTGAATGAGGTCCTGAGTGTTATTCAGATGGCCGCAACATTCAGCTGAGGAGCCTGGCTGGAGCCAGCACTTCATTGCTTCCCACTCTCAGACGACAACTGTGTGAATGACCTATGCACAGCTGCACGCATCACATGTTAACTTAAAATCAGTATTATTTTGTTTGCTATCCTAATCTAAATGGCAAATACAAGAAATATAAGTCTCTGGTGCCCTATCCTGTATTTCGCCTGAGTAACAATATATTCTTGATAAAAGATACAAATGTAATAGGGTGAGATTTCAGAAAATGTCAGAGAAAACTGACACATTTTTAAACTCAGCCAATGTAATATAGTCACAGAACATGGAAACATGTTTTTCAGACTCAAAAAACTCTCAAGATTTAAACTCTCATCCAGGTGTTTCCTGTGTTGAAAATACGACTCGATCAATGTATTTGTGTGAGAAGTTTTACTGCTTAAACTCACATTTTCTAAACGCTCAACCTATTACTTTGGCCCACAGAGAAGTATGAAAGGTATTGCTAATTTTTGAGTCTAATTTAACAAACCTGGCAATCTTTGGCCCTCATTCAGAGCCGCTCGTTAGCGGCAGTACGCTCGTTCCGAGCGATGTTTGCACATCTGCGCATGCGTACGGTTTGTAGTACGCATGCGCGAACCAGTCAGTGCGGCCGAAAATCGTTGGTACGCAATATAGCGAGGGCCTGCTATTTTGAGTGACAGAATGAGGCGTATGTGGGTGGTAACAGGGGAAGGAGCTTGAAAATGGGGAGTGGAGATCCGAACGCAGGCGTGCTTAAAGGTCAAAACGGGCGTTTTATGGGTGTGTATATTTAAAACAGCAGCGTCATTGACCACGTCACTGGGTTATTTTATAGCCAGAACTGCTCGCAAATTTGTGGTAGCAAACACCAACCACAAGAATAGCGAGCAGTTCATACGCTGGTCGATGTACTCGATTAATCTAATAAATAGCGGACATGACGTATGGTGCGAGCGGCCAGGGGGCGTTTTTAACAAATAAACGAGCGTATGTTTTGCTCGCTCGTTCAGACTTAGAGGTGTGAACAGACTGCAATGTGCGTACGGATCATTTGAATAGCCACCCCTTGTTTTTAAACGAACGACCACAAATAGCGAACGGCTCTGAATCAGGCCCTTTGCTAGGTGTATTAAACACCTGTATCCTCTTTGTATTGTATAGCTTTCACAACTACTCTCTGTATTGTATAGCTAACTACTCTCTGTATTGTATAGTGGTCACTGATGCTCTCTGTATTTTGTGGCGGTAAGTGCTGCTTTCTATGGTGGTCACAGCTGCTCTCTTATCACTGTGACATTCTATTTATTATATTGTGGTTACTGCGATGCTCTGTGATGGGTGAGGTCAGGGCGCTAACTAGGAGTGTACACGTGGTGCTTTTGTAGAGGAATTGGGGTAATTATATTGATCCATGAAATGCACATAATCAGTATGGAAAGGAGAGGATTATACTAACAAGCATCGGCTTATTATTGTCTTAGAAAGATCCTTTAACCTCAGCACAAAAGGAGTCACCGTGTCAGAAGCGTTTCCATCCTCGCGATGCCAGAAAGGAAAGGAAAATCTAGCTGAAGGAAAGGCAGAGCCATTTGTCCCCCATTCTCTGTGATTAAATAATAATGAACAAATGCTCCCTAGTGCATTAACGTCTTATTGTTTTTAATGATTTCACAATTTAGTGGATGGGAAATAACATTACAAATTCTTTTTTTTTAACACGAGGCTGTTCTAATAAATCTGGTGTCAGAGAAGGAGCCCAGAGTAGAAGGGATCAGGAATGAGCCAAGGTCAGCGCAGGAGTTGAGCGCAGATAAACAAGCTGACGTCAGTACACGGGTAATCCAGAAGACATGTAGTCATGTACAAGATGGTTCCCTACACAGGTAACCATGGTGGAAGTAATAAGGCAAGATGGTTCCCTACACAGGTAACCATGGTGGAAGTAATATGGTTCCCTACACAGGTACCCATAGGTACAAACCACAATAATCACACAAGAGAAACAGAACGTTGCTGGCTTTAAATGGCCCAGTATTTATGGGGTCTATGTACTAAGCCTGGTTGAGAGAAAAAGTGGATGGAGATAAAGTACCAACCAACCAGCTCCTAACTTTCATTTAGCAAACACAGCCTGTAAAGTGACAGTTAGGAGCTGATTGGTTGGCATTTTATCTCCATCCACTTTTCTCTCTCCAAGGGCCAAATGTAATAGGGTCTGAGTTTACAAAATGTGTGAGTATAGCGCTATGTAATAGGGTGCGAGAACATGCAAACTCACATGTTTCTCACACTCCTGCAACTTGCAACGGCAAACTTTGTATCCAGATGTTTTGCCAATACATCTCGGGCAATGTAATAGAGTGCAAGTATAGAGTGTGAGTGTTTAACACGCACACTATTACTGACCTAAAACTCGTAAAATAATAGACCTACTCACAGGGGTTAAAGTGGGCCAGAATGGGGCGGAACTCCGTTACTACAGGGGGCACCACTCCTGGGGGCACTGCATAAGGAGCACCAATCCTGGGGTCGCTGCATAAGGGGCACCACTACTGGGGATACTGCATAAGGGGCACTACCACTACTGGGGGAACTCCATAAGGGGCACTACTACTGGGGGCACCACTACTGGGGTCACTGCATAAGGGGCACTACCATGGGCACTGCATAAGGGGCATTACCACTACTGGGGGCACTGTATAAGGGGAATTACCACTGTGGGCAGTGCAGAAGGGGCACTACCACTGCTGGGGGAACTGAATAAGGGGCACAACTACTGGGGGCACTGCATAAGGGGCACTACAACTACTGGGGCCACTGCATAAGGGGCACCACTATTGGGGGCACCACTACTGGAGGCACTGCATAAGGGGCACCAATCCTGGGGGCACTGCATAAGGGGCACCTCTATAATGGGCATTGCATAAGGGGCACTACTGCTGTGGGCATTATGTGTAAGGGGCACTACTGCTGTGGGCATTGTATAAGGGACACTGCTACTGTGGGCATTATGTGTATTAGGGACACTACTACTGTGGACATTGTGTAAAAGGGGCACTGCTGTGTGTCATGCATGAATAAGGGACTACTATGTGGTGTAATGTGAAGCAGGGGTGAATCAAGATTGTACTACTGTGTGGCGTAATTTGAATTGGGAATACTATTGTGTGACTACGCCCTTTCTTTTAAGACTGAGGATGTGCGTGCTAACACCCAGGTGTCACCCTCAGAGGGGGTGACACCAAAATTTTGGCTCCTTGGCAGTGACAGAAGTTGAGTGCTGCAGTGTGACATTCTCGCAGCACCCGGCTGAGATTTTATAGAGAAGAGTGTGTTGCGTGTAGATACCAGCTACTGCACTGCTTTGGAAGACTTTAGAGGAGATAAACCTTCACAGGATTGCTTACATTCCATTGCTGGGTACATGTTCCTCTTCCAGTTACTACACTGCCTGGAATGGATGCAAATTGGGATCACACATCTGACCATGTCATCTGCGCCTCAACCTCATTGCCAGTTTAACAAAATTTAACACATAACATAACACACCGAGCACTTCAGAGAACTAAGGAGTTTGGATCAAATCCAAACCGAAACATCTAGATTGCCAGTATAACCTTCTATATCTTCCAAATGATGACTTTAACTAGTTAAAGGAAGAATGACTGTAACTGGCATTACCATTGATGTTCCCTTTGCCATTCTCAATGCTCCACCAGCTGGCCATAAATTACTAAACGATGGATTGAGATCCTGTGTAGAGTCTATATGGGGCAGATTATCCTCAATGATCTCATCTAGACACTTGCAGGACCTATGACGATGGCAGCCATAATGTAATCTGTGTCCTTACCCCAATGCCAGAAATCAATTGTGTAATCCAGGGCAGGACTGACTGTAATCACTACAATATTTTTCTGGTAGAACCACTTTAGGCTTGTCACAGTGTGCCGGACTCCGGTCATCACTTACCGGGTCCGGCAGCACTGGTTCTCTGATGGGCAGTGGGCGGGGAGATCCCTGCGCCCACTGCTGACGAAGTTCTCTCCGGCTCCTGGGGGATCCTTTGGCGAGCGGCAGCAGGGAGATCTCGGTGCCTATGGCTGTACAGCTCCTGCTGTTAGAGCTATTTCTCATTATCCGGTTTTGGCCGGTCAGGCAAGAAACGGCCGGTAGCCGGCCGGCTTTTTTCTGGCACTCAGTGCCTTTCATAAGCAGCGTTTTTTTTTTCCCTATTGGGCATGCGCAGCAGCAGCGCTGCTGTACAAGCCCGGCCGGCAGAAGCCAGTGTGTGTGAAAGGAAGCATTGTTTCCTTCACACTACTGGTGTGCAGGGACGGCACGGCCACAGCACGGCACCATCCTGCATAGTAGTTTTTTCCGGCTATATCACGGCGACCGTGCCGTGACCGTGTCATGTGAAAGGAGCCTGTCCTTTCCCTGCAGTACTATATTTCACAGCCGGTCACTGGCATGTGTGAAATAGCTCTTAGGGTATGCGCAGACGGCCGCGGCTCATCCTAGGGGCGTGCGTGCTGTACTGCAGGAGGATTTAAAGGGCTAGTACTCTTCTGCATGACTTCACAGTAGGCGCCTCATTCAAACCTGCCTATAAAAGGAAGTTCCTGGGATCACTCCTGTGCCAGAGTATAGGCTCCATTACCATACTCCAGCGTTCCTGTGCATATGCTGATTATTGGTTCTGACCTCGGCTTGTTCGTGACTCCAATTCTGCCTGACCACTGGTTCTGCCTTGATATCTGGTTCTCACATCGGCTATTCCTTGTGACCCGTTTACGTCTGCTCCCTGGTACCGTCTCCTCCGTTTTGTTCTGACCCGGCTGGTCGACTATGCTAAAGTCTTCTGCACTCCTACCAAGTTCACCAGCACCTGTATAGGGAAACCTAACCTGAGGGCCGCGACCTGTGTGTTGGACGCAACCAAGTCCATACCTTCTTACGAGGGTCCCTGGTGAATACTGCCGGCACATTAGACTCTGCACCTCAGGAATAGGTCTAGCCAATTCCCTGAATACGGGTTGCATCTACAATCCGTCCGAGAGTTTGTGACAAGGCTCTAGAGAAACACCTACAGCTAGGCATGTGGATGCACAGGTGGGAATAGCCTAGGTGGCCTAAAATTCATCGAGTAACTGCAACATAGCTGCGGAGTCTATTCTAGATACCCACTGGATCTATATAAGGTCATTAATATAGCTATCATGTTCCCCATGGACACTGCTCCATACAGTAGGTGCCATTGACTTGAGTTTGCGCTCCTGTCACCTGTGGCACCCACTATTCCCATAAAGCAAGATGACTTTACTAGAACTCAGCTGTCCCCAAGACTAGTGATCATATCAGATGTCTTTATGACATAAAAGCCAATACTGGGATGTGACAGCACAAGGAGGGAAGTTGCCAATGGCAGGAAGTGAGACAAGGACACACGGTCAGGGACGAAAGTAACAATGTCAAAATTGGAGATGGCAGCCAACCAAGCCAACGTCATACAAGGGAGACTAGACAGGAAGAGTTGCTAGATTACAGGCAAAGGATGTACAATAATCCAGCAAAGATACCAGCTACTGGACTGCTTTGGAAGACTTTAGAGGAGATAAACCTTCACAGGATTGCTTACATTCCATTGCTGGGTACATGTTCCTCTTCCAGTCACTACACTGCCTGGAATGGATGCAAATTGGTATCACACATCTGACCATGTCATCTGCGCCTCAACCTCATTGCCAATTTAACAAAACTTAAGGACATTAGTAACAGAGCCAACAATTAACAATTTAAGGCATGCAGGACATATTAATGGTGAGGTCAAGTAGAGAAGTAGCCTGCTATCCCATATGAGGACTGTGCCAACTAACATCTTCTGTTAACAAGAAGAGGACTCAAAAGACATTTTATAAGTCCATATAAAGATTGTGTGTTGACAACTGTGACATGCCAAGCATTAAAGAGAACTGAGGAGTATGGACCAAATCCAAACTGGGACATCTATGCCCTGGAAAAGGGAATTACACAAGGACGATAATACTAGTCTAACATGGTGGTGTTTGACCTGTGGTAGGTCACACCTGACTATAGAACAATAAAAATATACTGCGCTTAGGGGTCTATTTACTAAGCAGTGTTAGGAGACAGAGTGAAAAGTGACAAGAAAGTGATAAGGTGCCAGCCAATCAGCTCCCAACTGTCATCTCACAGGCTGTGTTTGAAAAATGACAGTATTCTTATCACTTATTCTTATCACTTTTCACTCTGTCTCCAAACACTGTTTAGTAAATAGACCCCTTAATCTCTCATGCTGGGATAAATGTGCAATCTAAGGACCAAAAAAAGGAACAGAATAAAAGTGATTTTAATATATGACCTATATATCAAAATATAAAGAATGAATAAACATACATATATTGAACATATAATCAAAGACATAAATAACACGATGCTAAATACATATTATGCACATCGTGTTGTGACTAAGCATAAAAAATACTAAAGCACAAGGAAAAGAAAATGAGAAAAAAAGAGTTAATTAGACTCCCAAAAAGAAAAAAACACAATTGTTATTAAATGTACATTAAAATGTATCAACAGAGGTATCAGCTATAGGAAAACAAGTTGTTGCTGTTTAGGTAACAGATTCCTGATTGTGGTTTATCGTTGCCACATAACTGATACTTGAAAATAAAAGTCTGAAGGGTGATTTCCTGGGGATACTCCCTCATTCCATTATGAAATAGGCAGTTTGGATGTCAGTACTCCTTCTGAATGTTGAGAAATTGAAGAGGGCAAAAAAGAAGAACAAATAACCCGTCTAGATTAATGTAAGGATAATGAAACAACAATCTGGCTTATCTGCCATGTGACAGTTCAGCCTTTATGCCGTTTAATAGAATGTCCAATGTCACCCAGAAACATCTGTGTCTGAGGAGCATTAAAAGATGGAGGCTAGACTCTGCCTTGCCGCTGTCCCACCGCTCCCCAATGTTGTACCTGTAGTGGCTGCAGTGGCGTAAATTCATCCCAGATGCCCGGAGGCAAGTTATAATTTGGTGCCCTCCCCCAGTCACAGCCGCTGACACTGTAATGTAGCAATGCGCATGCAGACAAGCTATAGATAGACGAATGCGGCAGCTGATGGTCTAACATGGAGCTCTCCACTAGTGTATGGTGGCTTCTCATGTTCCCGGGAAGAGGTGCCATGTATTGGGCGGCCCTGACGGTACACTCCGGGTATATAGTTACAGCCCTAAGTGGGGTGAATATGTTGTGGACAATGGAGGAGGTGCCCCTTCAGAGCTGGAGCCCGGCGGCAGGCGCCTCCATTGTCTCCCATAGTTCTGCCCCTGAGTGTGAGCCTAGCGCTGGATGGTAACACTGTGTGCCGGGAGTCTGTGATCGTAGGCAGCGTCCGTCTCCGTGTTAGCCTAAAGCGTGGGGAACACAGCGGACATCAGTGAGCGGCCAGCTTCCGTAATCAGCTCCGGTCTCAATAGTAGCCAGGCTGTGTAGAGTTCACAGCGGGAGGTGGGTACTTGGTGGTGATCACACAGTGGACGATCAGCGGGCATCGGCAGTGTAGCCGGATCCCCAGGAACCTTTGAAAGAGAGCAGCAACGCGTTTCAACAACCACTGTAGCCTTTTTCAAGCTGGGGCGCTCTGTTCCCTTCACTAGGTGGTTTAAATAGCACCTGGGCAGAGGTCATTGGGTGATTTTTTCAACACATTTAACTATCACAAGGCTGTCTTCAATTCAGCAAACAGTGAACCCAGTCATTCTCCATTAGACACCCAAGTCCACAATTAAACACAGATCCCAGAGATACTAGCACATCCTTATATGTATTTAAAGACATATATAGATTTACTGAACATGTCTTTTTTATATATTATTATTATTATTAGTAGATTGCATTATATAGTATTAAAAACACATTAAATCAACATATCAAATATATAGAACCTAGTATAAATATAAATTAAAAAATAAATAATAATAAATTAAGACAAATTATATATATATATATATATATATCCAGAAGGATGGTCAGCACTCACTCGGAGCATTAGACAACACGGCCTGGGGTGACCATTCAACGGTACCATAAGGCACCAATCAATATTCTAGTCATATAAAAAATGCACTCACCAGGGTTTCTCTTTTCAAGCTTTTCAAGCTTTTCAAGCAAGTCGACGTTTTGATCGCATAAACGCGGTCTTCCTCAGGACACCACCAGTGTGACACAGGACATATGTCCTGGTGGTGTCCTGAGGAAGACCGCGTTTATGCGGTCGAAACATCGACTTGCGCCACTTGATTATGTCGTGACCCTCTAAGTAGGTTTTGTCTATTTTTCATTATAAAAGCTTGAAAAGAGAAACCCTGGTGAGTTCATTTTTTATATGACTAGAATATATATATGTATAGTTAATAATTTATATTTTATATGATCTATTTAATTAATTCTATAATATTTCATTGCACATTATCCCAGCATAAATATGACATATCATGGATAAGTATTGAACTATATGGTAACAGGGAGAGGAATAATATTAAATGAACAACTAATTTGTGGAAGATATATTTACCGATCTATCTGCAAGATCTTAACTAAATATTGTAAAAGATCTATATGTCGGAATGTAAACAAAACATGTCCTGAAGAACGTGTTAGATTCTGGTTATATACTATATCCTCTAACTAGTGTCTTGTGACTGAGTGCCCCAAATGAAGGGGCAAAAACTTATATATCTCATATCGCAAGGACAAATATGATTATCATTTAACTTTCTAAAGTTAAATGATAATCATATTTGTCCTTGCGGTATGAGATATATAATTTTTTGCCCCTTCATTTGGGGCACTGAGTCACAAGATACTAGTTAGCCCCACTTACCATGTCCGGTGGTGCCATATTACCACAATTAAAGACCAAGCATCATCTAGTCATGGCAGCAGCAAGTATAAAGAAACTGCCAGTAAACATGGGCGTGGACATATTGGATTGTCATGTGACTCACTGGTTCTCCCAGTGTACAGCAGCCATAATCACCTGATCTGCTCCACCTATGGACACTCACAGCAACCTATTTAAACCAGCTCTGGAGTTCAGCCGAATGCCAGAACATTGTGTTTCCTTCCTAAGGATATTTTTTGGTTCCAGGGCTCCAGTTGCAGTCTGCATTGTTCATATTTACACTTCTGTGATCCCCTAGTACTCTGCATTATTCTGGGTAGGTGTTCTGCGTGTCCAGTCTCTGCAAATACCTGCGTGCCTGTCTTCATCACCTGCCTCCAGTGTCTCAGCAGTTGCTCCAGCAGTCCCTGGGTTATCATCTGCTCCGGGGGTCCTATCCTTCTTGCCAGAATTATCGGCTGTCTGTCGAGGTCTCCAGTTACATACAGTACTATATGTCTGGTTAGTGACAGGTTTACCTGTTCTGGGGGTCTTGTGGCTAGGGCTGCCTCTGTGTCTCGCAGAACCAGCTCTAGTGCTGTGGATCAGAGTGTGGGTGTCAGGTTTGAGCAACTGTGACAGTCCCGAATTGCCTATTTCTGGGTTTTCAGTTGATGAGTTCTGAGTCTGGGTTCCAGTTCCGGTACTGGGGTCTGGGTAAGGTTTCAGAGTTCTGAGTTCCCGATTCCAGGCCCAGTACTATATGGTTATGTGTTTCTGTTGCATCATTACCTGAGTTCCCAGAAGTGCATTCAAACTTTGTGTGCCTGGGGTCTGGGCGCGAGGTTGCATACGCTACAAATGGTCCATGTTTTCACATTTATGGATTCCAGTTCCATATCCTGGTGCAGCTCCTGGTCAAAGAATTCTATCCAAAACCGCTAGTGGCTTTTGGCTGTCCGTACTCGCTGCCATAAAGTCTCCTCACTTCACCTACGTTGCAGTTAGGCCCAAGGGTAATCAAAACCCTCCAATCATAACAATGTATTTCCATTAAATATCTCTATGGGTTTGCTAACCCTACTCAATGGCCTTCCACTCATCTAACTTTGACTAGTCCTGTGTGGTTTTGCAGTTTACAAGCTGCCGGATAACTTTTCCTTCCTTTTTGGGAAAAGGATAGCTGGAGAAAGTCTACTTAGTTGAAGGGCAAATCCGGCTGCCAATTAGTAAGGCTTACTTTATACCAGCAAGAAATGATGGTGCATATGTAGCTCTGAGAAGAAGGGGCAGATGGGATGCATAAAGCAGGGGTCTGTAAAACATATCCATGCAATACAGAAAGCTCAGATCACGCTTATGTTCAAGCCAGTGTTCTGTTATACATCCAATCCCTCATTAATGCAGAGACACCTCCTATTGTGCTTCTGTAGCTTCTGTAGTCTGGGGGGGGGGGTGGTATATACAGTAAAGTAGATATTCATAATTTTGGTGGTCTAGTGGTGCCTTACCTTCTCCCGGCATTTCCAGAGATGTTTTTTGGGTCCCAGAGGCAACGTGTGGACGGGGCCGGTGCATGGTTTCAGGGCGCCCTAAGCAAAGGTTCACAATGCCGCCCCTGTTTCCCCCAAAGCCTCCACCCAGCTCACAGACACATTCACAGTGTCCTAATAATATTCACATGACCTGAATTAAAGGGATGATTCCCCCTGCAGTGCCCCCAGTAGTAAGGGCCCTTGTAGTGCCCCCAGTTGTAATGCCCTTGTAGTGCCCCCAATAACAATGCTCCCTGCATTGCCCCCAGTAGTAATGCCCTTGTAGTGCCCCCAATAGGAATGCTCCCTGCAGTGCCCCCAGTAGTAATGCCCTTGTAGTGCCCCCAATAGTAATGCTCCCTGCAGTGCCCCAGTAGTAATGCCCCTTGAAGTGCCCCCAGTAGTAAGGGCCCCTGTAGTGCCCCCAGTTGTAGTGCTCCCAATAGTGACCCCATATGATGCCTCCAGTAGTAAGGCCCCTGTAGTGCCCTCTGTTGTAAGCCCCCCCACATACAAAAAAAAATACTTACCTTAAACCCCGCTCCAATGCCTGCTGCTGTCCGTCCCCGGTGCCCGCCCCTCGGAACTATGGGAGTGACGTCATGACGTCACTCCCATAGTGCACTGCCGGACCCGGAAGCCGGAGCTCAGGAGTGAGCTCTGTCCTCCAGCTGCTGCTGGTGCCGGGGGGTGGATGGGAGAAGGAGCTGGGAGCCGCTGGTAACACAATCTCAGCGGGCGACCGGCAAATGTGGGGGTGCGATAACTGGGCTGGCGGGACCCTTAAGCCGCCGGGCCCCATAGCAACTGCACCTCCTGCACCCTCTGTAGTTAGGCGGACTCAGGAGTGCCCTCTAGTGTCCGGCACCCCTAGGTAGCTGCTTAAGCTTGCCTAGTGGTAGTGTGAAACTTTAATAGCTGCGCTAAAAAATGCTATACAATTAGGCATGTGTGTCTGTGAGACTGGAAAAGCGCTGCCTCGGAAGGTGCCAGAGCGACACTGGCCTTAGGGGGAAATGCATCAAGCCATGGAGAGAGATAAATTGGAGGTTTTGTTCAAATCGACCAATCAGCTGCTAACTGTCAGTTATATTGCACAGTCTTTGAAATGACAGGAGCTGATTGGTTGCTTTGCTCAAATGCTCCACCTGATCAACCTCAAAGGCTTGATATATGTCCCCCTAAGGGTGACACCCACCGTAAGGGGAATACTGGAGATTTGTGTGCCCAGCATTTATTAGCGATAGGAACCTGATGTGAGTCTGCCCATTACAGTGCGGGAGAAGGTCACATTTCATTTCACAATACGGGTAGTATGATGTGAGCTAATCTGCGGAGCAGTCCCAGGAGCCCTGTGTGACACTGCCTGCACGTGGAAGACATGCAACAAATACATGCTGGGTTCCTGTGACTGCTTAGTGCTGGGCACACAATGTGCCAGTGTGCCACTACATAATAATAATGTCACAGATACACTATTCCTCATAGCGTCACGTGTTTATCTATAGCAGCACACAGTATTACTGTAAGTATACACCAATGGTGGAACGCCTAGATACAGTATATATGTAATGACAGTAAACAGCAAGGACGCATATTACTAATGTCATCTTATGCACCTGTGATTAAAACTGCAAAACCTTTAGGACATCATAGCTATGTGCATTCAAGTGTTCACTCTGCATAGTTATATGGACAATATTTTAAAGGACAATTTAACATAAAATGCAAAAGGGATCTAATATATATAAACAAATTGTGACATTTTTCACATATATAGTATATATAAAAAGAGACTCAAACTGCTGCCGGGTAGCTCAGTAATCTGATATTCTATATAACCTTTAATCCATGTCACGGCATGGAATATAATACTATAATAATAATAATAATAATAATATTGGACGATTTAGGCGCATACTAGAATCGTTGCGTTGCCTGCCTGCTGCAGTTGTGGCCTCATTCACCTAGGACCCGGTGCTTCCGATTGTGTTTATGACTGAAACTTAAAATGGCAATGGTTTTACTAGCCATGTTTAGCTAGTAAAATCAATGCCCTTTTCAATGTTGGGCATAAAACCCGATGCATAGAACCCGAAGCTTAGCAAATAAACCCCCTAATCTCAAATTGCACCAAATATACCAGCTTGGCGTGCCATGAAAAATGGCAGCGTCATGTGTCCCGTTGCTCAGCATTTTTACTGACTTTGTATCTTTTTTAAGCTGCTAATACTACAAAAGCACAAAGTATGTGCAGCCTTGCCTCTGAAAAATAGGCAAGAGAACCAATATGTCTGAGCTACTGTATGTCATGTGACCCGCCATGCAACATCCTGCTGCAAGCGCGTGAAGGGTACACATTCTGTAACTCCAGTACACTACAGCCGTGTATTTTTGCTGTGGTACAAAAAAGACGGTAAGGCCTGAAAATCTGATACTAACTATCCTTGGTGAGGCATCTACTGTAAGTCGCATCGTGCTTCCAGCGCCTTAACACTAAGGTGACTAAAGACACAGCTGTATAAAGTCTTATATGCAGGGCAGCGGATTCATGTCACTGGGCGCTTCCTCCTGCAATAAATTATTTCAGCGCAGTTGATCAAGGAGCTGGGGGCGATGGGAGAATGAAGTTTGGGACCATGAAGCAAGGTGAGAGCCTTGCATATGCTACCTCTAGGATTTTGCCACCTGAGATGAGTTTTCACCTGGCCTCATGGGAGGAATGGCCCTGGATATTTACTAACTTGGATTTAGGTACAAATTTACACCACACCACATTATCCAATGTGACATTTACTTTCACTGTCTAACTTGCACAAGATAGAGAAAACCTAATTGCTGACATGATTTAGTACGTTTGCACCTAAATGTAATGTTAGTAAATAGCTGTCATTGTTGTACTTAAAAAAAAATCTACTTAATTGCACAAAACTAAAATCTAAAAAAAAAATCACTCCATACTGTATATACATTGAGTTGTTAAAAATATATGTTTTTAAAAACGTTGACAACAATGCATGTGGTTAAACGGTACACACAATAAGAACACTTTTAGTCGAGGGTGCTGCTCTCCATATATAAATTAAGGCATGCAAAGTTATCACTTAGGAGGAAATCCTGCTCCATGGATGTAATTAGACACAGGCCGTTTTCTTTTGCCAAATTTCCTGTGATAAGGTGTGTGACAGTAAAATTTATTGTTTTTTTTTAGGGCAAAATTTAGATAATAACAAAAATAAATAGGTATGGAAAGCTAAACAAATTACATTGATCAATTACTACTATTAATTCAAAAACAATAGTAGTAATACAATTATTATTATTATTATTATTAATAATAATAATTACTATTATTATTATTATTATTATTATTATTATTATTATTATTATAATTTTGATTTAAATGTAACAGAACAATCCACAAACTAAAATGCAAAAACCATCACATTTTATATATTTACTTTTAACATAGAGACCTATTTACATTTGCCCTATGTAACAAAAAAGATTACAATATTTAAAAATGTTTGTTTAACAAATCATCACAATTGGTCTATACACTGATGCATATTTTAATTTAAATACATTTTACTTAGTACATTTAAATTAAAATATTTCAGTTATGTTTTCTGCAAAAAAAGAAATTAATACAAAGTATTGTTATAGTATTTTTAAGGAATTAATGAACTGAAAATCATACTTACATGGATATAAGTCAATGAATGCGTCATCTCTGTGTGTGGAGTTTTGGGGTGTTGAATGATGCTGTGTATCATATCGCACAAATATCCCAAATAAAATTATTAGGATGACCTGAAGTCCAATTGCAAGTATGGAAAATTTAAACCTAATATTAGTGTCAAATGACATGATGAGAATACTGTAACTACTGTAGGTTCTTGTCAAGTCCTGCAATGAACTGATAAAGAGAACCTTGCAGCTTCTATTTAATGGGCAACACTAGATATAGATGACACTGCAGAAAGAAAGGGGTCTGGTCAGAGAGACACTCCCTCCAAAGTGTGTCTCTCTCAAATACTTGTTGTATGTCAGGAACCATGTAGTACATTTGCAAAGTTTTTAGCTGATATCAATTATAAATATGTGTAACTGATATCTTTTTTTTTGTTAAATATGATTAAGACAAACAAGAATAAATTCTGTTTATAGGAGTAACTACTGAATATTTTTTTTGAAATACTGTACAATTTTCTTTAAAGTTTGTGTGATGGTGTCTATCTGTTTCTATACTCCACTCACTTCATATGACACAACCTTGTGTTTTTTTCCCAAAAACATGTATATGTCCTCTATAGTACAAGGAAAACAGGGGCTAGGAAGCCATCCTATTATTACAGGTTAAAAGACGTAACATTGAAAACTATTTGTTGTATATCTTATTTAAATTAAATATAGTCATTTATTTACCAAAATCCTACATCATTTTGATTAACAATAGTGGTCTATTTATCACTGGTGACAGTGGGTCATGTAGACTATTATTTATTATTGACGCATTTCGCAGTGATAACAAATTACTTTTTTGGGTGAAAATGATGACTAATCCTCTGCCGGAAAAATGACGTCAAAAAAGAGATTGCACTGGTGAAGAGGAGTGCAGTAAGGTGATAGCGATCGCTAGCACGTCACTGCCAGTTCTGACTCTGTGTGGCCATGAGGATGTGCATGCACTGAACAAAATTGCAGTAGGGCAAGGGTAAGGCTAGGCTTTCTGTCACCCTGGGCAAAGACTTATAGTGCTTAAATCCATAGTCAAAGCACGCACACGATTTAAAGCTTGCTGAAATGCAGGATTTCTACTGGGGGTTTCCAAAGGCTTGATTAAGAAGGGGGCATAACCATCTCATGTAGGGGGCATGCCACTTAATGAGCACTGGTTCATCATCTGTAGCCCACAACATTCTCCCTTGTAATGCCACACACATAATTTTAATTTTTAGTGCATGTACAGTAGTTCACCCTTCAGTAGACACATTTCCCAACTGTCTAGTGGGATTGGATCAGAATATCTCTGCCACCACTATTCTGTAATTAATTTTCTCACTGTCCTGAAGATATTCTTGGAAATGGATTTCCCCTCCCCTTCACAGCCACCCATGGGAGGTTTATTGCAATTATTTCTCATTATATACCCTTATTGAGGGATCTGGTCAAGATCTCGACAGTGGAGATGCCGGCGCTTAGAATGCCGGTGATAGAATCCCGACACCTGTCAGAATCCCGGTGCCGGCATCTCAAAGGTAAGTAGCGGGGTTTGGGCAGTGGCGTAACTATAATTTTGTTCTCCCCTGCCAAAACAGTTTCTGCCCTCCCCCTATGGCATTTTGGTAAAACTAATATGGGGCCGTTTCTAGGCAATATGGCTCCTAGTGTGAACAATTAAAAATGTGCCCCCACCCCTCATAGACAGTTTACATTATTTGTAATTTTCCCTCCTTATAGCAATGCCCCTTACACATTATGCCACACACCATAATGCCCCTTACACATAATGCGACACACTGTAATGACCATTACACAATATGCAACACACCGTAATACCAATTACACATTATTCCACTCACCATATTGCCTATTGCACATTATGCCACACATCATAATGCCAATTACACAGTATGCCACACATCGTAATGCCCATTATACCATATACCTCACACCATAATGTCATACACCATAATTAACCTTACACATTATTCCACACTGTAATGCCCATTACACATTATGCCACATACAGTTATGCCCCTGACACCATTTTATGCACCACAGTAAAGCTTCTAATTACTTTTAAATTACCTGCGTGTTGTCAAGGGTTTTATGCTCTGGGTTCCATACCCGTTACAGGGGTTTCATGCTATGGGTTTCTATGCTCATTGTCAGGGGTTCCATGCTCGTTGCCCGGGGTTTCAAGCTAGTTGTCAGGGGTTTCACGACTGAAGATGCATCTTCTCCCAGCAGCGCCAGCATTCCCGTCACTTCTGGGTAACACTATGTGCGCTGGGCTGTAGTGTAGCAGTTGGACTCAGAAGCATAAGCATCTATTCAGTTGCACGGTTTTGGTTCAATAAATTGACCACCAGATGGTCTGACATAAACTACGGGTACCGTTTTTTAGATATCAAGTACGAGGTTTCACAGTTTCTGATCCAAAGAATTGCCTAATTTTGAGTATACATTAAGTACATGTGTATACATCAATATTGAGATCTACCCTTGAAGAAGTCTCATAAAGAGACGAAACGCGTAGGGTTTTAATGAAAGGTGGACACTACATTTAAACAGGTGTACGATATCCCTTTCCTAAGATTGGAAGGCTGTGCATTACCAAATTGTGTAAGATTGTCCATCTAGCATACTGTTAAATTTTAATAAAGAATCATTTTACTTTCTATTTTTCAAATTTTTATTAACATTGGCCTTGGGCCTGTGTTTGGGTGTCTTGGTACGAGGGTATCTTTTTTAGAACTTCGAGGAGGACTTAATGCGAACTCATAGTTTGGACTAATTGAACAAAATTGAGAACGAGTAGGAATAACGGTGAAGTTGTCTCTTCAAAAGAAAAAGAAGACGTATAAGCCTTTGGAGAGATTGCATTGTATTTTAAAAAAATTTAAATAAATTGTGTTGCGATTTAGCGCCCCATCAGTAATCCATTTGTATATCTTTGAATTAGTCCTTCTAACAGGGGACTTACTGAAGGGTGCTGCTGTATGTGAATTGATCAGCGCAGTTTGGGATTTTTTGTGGTATATATATATATATATATATATATATATAATTATATATATATATATATATATCATAGCTCCCAACATTTTCAACTATAGAAGCGGGACTTCCGCATGCCGGAGATGCGTATTTCCATAAAAGGGGTGTGGTCTATCGGGAAAGGGGGCATGGCCTCGCGACCTTGTCCCCAGATCCCCACTAAACTACTGTAAATACAGTAGCATACATACCAAATTTGGGTTGCCAGTATTTCAGATCCAGGGTCAGCAGTCAGGTCTCACTCTCTGATCATGCAGCGGACCCTCAGCTGCATGGCATTGCCCAGCCCCACCTCCTCTTTCTCCCAGCCACACCCCCCATTCTGGCCCCACCTCACAGCCAGAAGATCAGTCTCCAGCGATGGTCTCCTCAAAGTGACAGGACAGCTAACACCATCTTCAGGTACAGTAGCGTTAGCCATCGGGTCCAAGCTCGGAAGAACAGAGCTTTTCAGAGCTTTTAAACTGGGCCACAGTACAAAAATGTAAATAGAGTATCCCGTTATCACCAGTTGTTTAAATTGCCCAACTAGTTGCTGTAAGTAATACTGATTACTCATTTTTTGTTCCTCCATCCGTAATGACAATTAAAAAAATAAATAGACCATTTTAATTGTCTACCCTCCGCATGCTACAGTACTTACAACAAAAGATAAAGAAATATACTAGAATGTATCCCCACCAGTGGCGGATCTACCATGGGGACGTGGGGCCAAATGTAATAGGGTGAGAGTTTAGAATATGTGAGAGTTTTCTCACATTTTTTAAATTGGGCCAATGTACTACAGTCTAAGAACAAAGCAACAGAGCAAACTCGCATGTTTTTCAGACTAAAAAAATTCTCACGATTTAAACTCTCATCCAGATGTTTTCCCATTTTGAAGATAAAACTCGACCAATGTGAGAGGTTACTGCTAAATTCTCACATATTCTAAACTCTCACCCTATTACATATGGCCCCCGAACACCCTGCATCCATGTTTAATACCTCTCTGGAGGCCCACGTCAGCGGCGATGCCCAAATCACTGGGAAAATGGCATGGCGGCCATTTTCCCAGTGATTTGCGCAGGTGCAATAGAAAAATCACTCTGCTGGCCATGTTCTCAGAGACCTGCGCACAGTGCCAGTGTGCCAGAGTCTACAGATCTGCGCCAGCAGTCAGGGAAAACGGCGCCCACATGGTGGCTACACACAGACCCCCTCCTCCATTCATATGACCCTGCTACGCCCACCCTGTTGTGTTATTCATTTCAAGGATTTATGACAACTGTTGCAAAGGAAACAACTGGTATTACACAGACATTAGATACATCAGAAGTTAGTTTTTATTTTACTAAGTTAAACTTTTGACCTTCATTGTGTGCCAGTAATAAGTACTTCCCTAAATATCTTCTTTCCAGAGACATTCTATCAGCGAATACACTTTGGCTCTTGAAAAGACATTTGCAAAGTGCATGATATGCTGGAGCAGATAGTTTTCCTGTCTGCGTAAATACACCTATTTGACCAGCGCATTGAAAGGTTTGGGAACCATCACCAGATAATCAATATGCACCGGCTTTTTCAGACGTTTATTAATTATAACCTAATACTTTTGTTCTTAAATAAAAAAAAATTGGTTTAGCCTCATTTATATCTTAAATTAGTAATGAGAGGGAGGTGTCTTTGCTATCTGAACTGATGAAAAATGTCAAATGGAAGAATAGGCCAATACTTCTGTGAAAATTAAGAAATGGTCTGTGGTCCCCTGTTAATAGGTATTGTAGATAATGTTGGATCACCAAAAGATGACAAGATGACTAGCTGCAGAAAAAAAAACGTCTTTGCTATTGGTATACAGACACTGGGCTGACAAACAAAATGGCTGCCGGGTAGCACTGTGAGAAAGGGGCAAGGAGCATCAGCCATAGTCACAATAACTTTATCAACATCCCATTTTTAGAAAAATATGGAACATAACAAACCGCAGTTGGTGTAGAACAGCGTGTCAAGAGTATACAACTATAAAACTTTCATACAAGTAATTGCCATATGAAGGTAAATATCAAGTGACAGAGTCTTGGAACTTGGGGTGTGGCATTGAAACCCTGCCAGATATCGGAATAATGAATGGGGCCAATTGGGAGCATTCCTCCTGGGAATCATCTACACTTTTAATAGGTGGAGTGTCATCTGGGACCATGGAAGGTGTTTTGGGTACAGAATTCCTGTATGGAGAAGCATGATCCCTGCCATGATTGACCAGTGGAGCTGAATAGGGTTTCAGGGACACTCAGTAACTGGTGCCTGTTGTGCTTATATATAGGGCTCCATCAGCATCGACGGTGTAGCTGTTGGGCCTATGGACCAAACCTTGCCAAGCTTATCAATTCCAACTGGGGTTTCCATATGCACTGGTTGATCAGGTTGCAAGTGACTCAGATGGTGGGTTGCAAGTGACTCAGATGGTGTGAGGATCTGTCAAAAGATAACCCTGAGGCTAATGCGCGTTAGCCGATAGATTCCAAGTTAAGTGTGTTTAAGACCTGCAGAATCTTATTTGATTGTTTATTCAGGCCTACAGTTATATATGGTAGTTTTCAGAGTCAGTCCCATATCCCTTAGAAGGTGAGTGTGCTCCTGGATTATTTTGTACAGTTATTTTGTACAGAGTCCGGATAGGTGTAGAGATGTGTACCGCTGGGGACATGTCTTTTTCTGGCACTGAGCATTAGATTCCAGTGCCGATGGAGGAACTGCTTTTCAAATTTGGAGCTGGCAACCAAGGAGTGGCTGTGGCAAGCCAATCAGCCAAAGCGCATGATCGCTTCACCCACTTGTTCCGGCTTTTATTATCTGGTGCGCGTGGCACAAAGCAAGTATGATGGCAGAGGGAGAGAATAGAGATCTTCTGAAGAGGTGCAGAAGATGCAGCACCAGGTGACAGAAGACCGGAAGAGGCAGCAGTAGGAAGATAGAAAATTCCTGGTCAAAACAGAAGACTACAAAAGGCCTAAGCCTTGGCAACAAGGGGGCTCTGGCAAAAAAGCTTATATTGCCCCCTTGCTGTTAAGGTGAAGTCCAACAAGAGTCACGTAGCCGGTGGTGTCAAGCCAGTGCCAAGAGGCAATAGAGGATCCAAATCTTGACAAGCTGAGGTGTGGTGCTGACCCCTATGGTAGACCGGATAAGGTCCCAGTGGGACACATTTTACTCATTATCAACCTAGACCTCCAGGATGTTTGGCATTAGGTCCGTGGTATGTAGTTGCGTGGTAGGCCCACAGGCATGGTGAGGGAGGCACAGGGAGGCACTTTCAATTTTGAATGGGCACTAAATTGGGCAGGGCCAACCCTGGCCAGAAATATGTCTTTGCAAACTCTTACAAAGCAGAGGTGGGAGATAATGCTGGTTAGTTGAAGTGAGATGGGCGCAAAAGGCATTAATCAGGAAAGGAAGCTGAGAGTAGTTAGTGTAGGTGCATAAAATAGTGTTGTAAGGAAAACAACTCCAGATAGAAGCCCCTTAGAGCTGTATGGGTATTAGTAATGAATGATAGTAACAGATCCTGAAATAAGCAAGGTTAGCAAAATAGAGAATACTTAGAGATGATACTGTATTTATATGCTACCATTAGTAGTCAGGATGTGATATGATAAATTCTTATGTTCATAGGTTACACTGTAATATTTCATCGTTGATTGGGGACTGAAAACACAAGCATTTGGAGATGAGGATTAGTGGGATGGATAAAGTGTTTGGAGATGAGGATGGATGAATTGTTTGGAGATGAGGATTAGTGGGATGGATGAAGTGTTTCGAGATGAGAATTAGTGGGATGGATGAAGTGTTTGGAGATGAGGATGGATGAAGTGTTTGGAGATGAGGATTAGTGGAATGGACCAAATGTTTGGGGATGAGAATTAGTGGGATGGATGAAGTGTTTGGAGATGAAGATTAGTGGGATGGATGACATGTTTGGAGATGATAAAGTATTTGGAGATGAGGATGGATGAAGTGTTTGGAGATGAGGATTAGTGGGATAGATGAAGTGTTTGGAGATACTACCATTAGTAGTCAGGATGTGATATGATAAATTCTTACATTCATAGGTTACACTGTAATATTTCATCGTTGATTGGGGACTGAAAACACAAGTGTTTGAAGATGAGGATTAGTAGGATGGATGAAGTGTTTGGAGATGAGGATTAGTCAGATGGATGAAGGTTTTGGAGATGAGGATGGATGAAGTGTATGGACATGAGGATTAGTGGGATGGACCAAATGTTTGGGGATGAGGATTAGTGGGATGGATGAAGTGTTTGGAGATGAGGATCACTGGGATGGATGAAGTGTTTGGAGATGAGGATTAGTGGGATGGACCAAATGTTTGGAGATGAGGATTAGTGGGATGGACCAAATGTTTGGGGATGAGGATTAGTGGGATGGATGAAGTGTTTGGAGATGAGGATCAGTGGGATGGATGAAGTGTTTGGAGATGAGGATGGATGAAGTGTTTGGAGATGAGGATTAGTGGGATGGACCAAATGTTTGGGGATGAGGATTAGTTGGATGGATGAAGTGTTTGGAGATGAGGATGGATGAATTGTTTGGAGATGAGGATTAGTGGGATGGATGAAGTGTTTGGAGATGAGGATTAGTGGGATAGATGAAGTGTTTGGAGATGAGGGTGGATGAAGTGTTTGGAGATGAGGATTAGTGGGATGGATGAAGTGTTTGGAGATGAGGATTAGTGGGATGGATGAAGTGTTTGGAGATGAGGATGGATGAAGTGTTTGGAGATGAGGATTAGTGGGATCGACCAAATGTTTGGGGATGAGGATTAGTGGGATGGATGAAGTGTTTGGAGATGAGGATTAGTGGGATGGATGAAGTGTTTGGAGATGAGGATGGATGAATTGTTTGGAGATGAGGATTAGTGGGATGGATGAAGTGTTTGGAGATGAGGATTAGTGGGATGGATGAAGTGTTTGGAGATGAGGATGGATGAAGTGTTTGGAGATGAGGATTAGTGGGATGGACCAAATGTATGGGGATGAGGATTAGTGGGATGGATGAAGTGTTTGGAGATGAAGATTAGTGGCATGGATGACATGTTTGGAGATGATATAGTGTTTTGAGATGAGGATGGATGAAGTGTTTGGAGATGAGGATTAGTGGGATGGACCAAATGTTTGGGGATGAGGATTAGTGGGATGGATGAAGTGTTTGGAGATGAGGATAGATGAATTGTTTGGAGATGAGGCTTAGTGGGATGGATGAAGTGTTTGGAGATGAGGATGGATGAAGTGTTTGGAGATGAGGATTAGTGGGATGGACCAAATGTTTGGAGATGAGGATTAGTGGGATGGACCAAATGTTTGGGGATGAGGATTAGTGGGATGGATGAAGTGTTTGGAGATGAAGATTAGTGGCATGGATGACATGTTTGGAGATGATAAAGTGTTTTGAGATGAGGATGAATGAAGTGTTTGGAGATGAGGATTAGTGGAATGGACCAAATGTTTGGGGATGAGGATTATTGGGATGGATGAAGTGTTTGGAGATGAGGATTAGTGTGATGGACCAAATGTTTGGGGATGAGGATTAGTGGGATGGATGAAGTGTTTGGAGATGAGGATTAGTGGGATGGATGAAGTGTTTGGAGATGAGGATAGATGAATTGTTTGGAGATGAGGATGGATGAATTGTTTGGAGATGAGGATTAGTGGGATGGATGAAGTGTTTGGAGATGAGGATTAGTGGGATGGATGAAGTGTTTGGAGATGAGGATGGATGAAGTGTTTGGAGATGAGGATTAGTGGGATGGACCAAATGTTTGGAGATGAGGATTAAGTGGATGGACCAAATGTTTGGGGATGAGGATTAGTGGGATGGATGAAGTGTTTGGAGATGAAGATTAGTGGCATGGATGACATGTTTGGAGATGATAAAGTGTTTTGAGATGAGGATGGATGAAGTGTTTGGAGATGAGGATTAGTGGAATGGACCAAATATTTGGGGATGAGGATTAGTGGGATGGATGAAGTGTTTGGAGATGAGGATTAGTGTGATGGACCAAATGTTTGGGGATGAGGATTAGTGGGATGGATGAAGTGTTTGGAGATGAGGATTAGTGGGATGGATGAAGTGTTTGGAGATGAGGATAGATGAATTGTTTGGAGATGAGGATGGATGAATTATTTGGAGATGAGGATTAGTGGGATGGATGAAGTGTTTGGAGATGAGGATTAGTGGGATGGATGAAGTGTTTGGAGATGAGGCTTAGTGGGATGGATGAAGTGTTTGGAGATGAGGATTAGTGGGATGGACCAAATGTTTGGGGATGAGGATTGATGAAGTGTTTGGAGATGAGGATTAGTGGGATGGATGAAGTGTTTGGAGATGAGGCTTAGTGGGATGGATGAAGTGTTTGGAGATGAGGATTAGTGGGATGGACCAAATGTTTGGGGATGAGGATTAGTGGGATGGATGAAATGTTTGGAGATGAGGATTAGTGGGATGGATGAAGTGTTTAGAGATGGGGATTCTGGGGAATGACCAAGTGTTTGTAGATGAGGATAAGTAGGATGGACCAAGTGTTTGGAGATGAGGATTAGTGTAGTAGATAAAGTGTTTGGAGATAGGGATTAGTGGGATCGCTCAAAAGTATAGAGATGAGGAGTATTGGGATGGATCAAGTGTTTAGAGATGATGAGTATTGGAATGGATTAATTTTTAGATATGAAGAGTATTGGGATGGATCATTTGTTTACAGATGATGATTAATGGGATGATCTCAGGGGTCTATTTACTAAGCAGTGTTAGGAGAACACAGCCTGTGAGATGACAGTTGGGAGCTGATTGGCTGGCACCTTATCACTTTTCACTCTTCACTTTTTACTTCTCCTAACACTGCTTAGTAAATAGACCCCTTAATTTGATAATTCAATTAAGTTATACAGTATATTCAGTTAGAATGAGTGGTAATGGTTAGTTTTGGGGCAAATGGAATATGGCCAAAAAGATTAATTGAACCATGACCGCTTCAAGATCAGACCCACATTCATGGTTTTGAAGGAAATTATATTTTTATTAATTAAAAAAAAAAAAGCAATATTTGCTATATATTTGTAGGAGAATATGGAAATTTAATTTAAATCCATAGAAATAAATAACTAGTTTCGTATTTTAAATTATTGCTGCTTTAAATCTGTAAACTTGCTCTGTACATTCCCTTAAAATCATCCACATACATTTTTTTAGATTCTGACATTCATTGTTCCTTGAGACTGGATAGACATGATGGAGGAGTACAGTAAGTGTGTGTTTGCCTAATTCCAAACAGTTGCAGACCGGAAAACATAGGTACATACTGTATGCACCTGTATAATCATTTACAGGTACCATGCACTCAGGCAGCACTTGTGGACCCCTTCTGAATGGCTAATTGTGATAGATGTTTTCTTTGTTGCTTGATTATCTTTTGGTGTGCATGTTTTTGCATTATTAGATTTTCTTTCCCATACACAAGCTGAAGATTTTTTTCTTCTGTAATTGAGAGGTTTGTTTTTTATTTTATTTTTTAAACCTAATAGTGAATAGGTATTTCACAAGCAAAACAAATTGTTAAAACACATGGAACAATGGTGTAAGTGTATGTGATGTATTGTACACTGGATATGGCGCTTATACTATTCAGACCTGTACGCATCTTGTAATAGCTGCAACTTTGCATTCAGTATGCACCCAACTGTATCCAACTTAGTGACCGCCTCATAATGTGTCATAGCTGGAGTTCTGAAAGTATGTCAATCTTCTGGACATTCTATGGAGTCTCCTGGACATTATATGGAGTCTCCTGGACATTCTATGGAGTTTACTGGACATTCTTTGGATTCTCTTGGACATTCTATAGAGTCTTCTGGATATTCTATGAAGTCCCCTGGACATTCTATGGAGTCTCTTGGACATGCTGTTTCGCCTGACAACAGTGAGCTTTATTTGGAATAAATATACAAATATGACATACATTAAAACAGTATACATAATAACAGGAATGTGGGGACATGTAAACTTTCCAATAACAAATACCATAATAAAAAGGAAAAAAACAGCATAAGACATAAAAGTAATAATAAAAAAAATTGTGCAGAGCTCCAGGATGTAGTAAATCTGTCTCTACCTTCCGAAACTTCACTTAACCTCCTCTCCCAGACAGTACATACGTCACTAGAGCAGATGTTAAAGTGCTGCCCATGGAAGTATTGTGTGAAATGGCAGCCAAGGCGCCAAACATTTTCACAAGTGCTTACAGCACCATGGGATTCCTGCAACGCATTGCCAGCATGTTTGGCTTTCTCTAGGTGGAGTGAATAAAGTTGTAAAACTTTAAATTGAAGGAAATAATTTCAACGCTAGATGGTTTTATGGTCGTATTCAAAGCATTCTGGCAGGAAAAGGCTACTTCTCTTCATTCTGCAATGTGTACACAATTTTAGGAGTTTGAGTTTGTCTCTATAAATTATTTTCAGTTTTTACAAGCGGACATTGGGTCTTTGCCTTTGTTTTTTTATGGAAAATAAAAGCCTAATAACAAAAAAACAGACGTTCAAGTTCAGCTGACAATTAGTTGTAAATGTGTAAATCTACATAGTACTATTTAAAAAAAAATTTGTTATGTACCTACTTTTGCACAAATGCTGGAGGAGTTATGGGTTTACAATAGAGATGAGCGAGAACCAGACCCACTTGAACTTCGAACCAGACCCACCTGAACTTCACAATCCGGGCCGGTATCCGAGTCCGGCTCGGGTTTTTCCGCCTAACTCGGATCCCAAAACGAGGCAAAACGTCATCATCCCACTGTCGGATTTTCACAGGTTTTGGATACTATAAAGGTACGCGGTCATCAGCGCCATTTCACTCTGGCTGTGGAGAGTGAAGTGAAGAGACGTCGTGTATCCGGCCAGGGGCAGTGGCTGCTGTGTCCATCCAGGGGCTGCGGTGTCCATCAAGGGCAGGTGCTGCGGTGTTCATCCAGTGGGTGCTGTGTCCATCCAGGGGCTGCTGTGTCAATCCAGGGACAGTGGCTGCTGTGTCCATCCAGGGGCTGCTGTGTCCATCCAGGGGCTGCTGGGTCAATCCAGGGGCAGTGGCTGCTGTGTCCATCCAGGGGCTGCTGTGTCCATCCAGGGGCTGCTGGGTCAATCCAGGGGCAGTGGCTGCTGTGTCCATCCAGGGTCTGCTGTGTCCTTTCTGGGGCAGTGGCTGCTGTGTCCATCCAGGGGCTGCTCTGTCCATACAGGGGTTCTTTGTCCATCCAAGGGTGCCCAGTGTAAAAAAAAAAAAAAAAGCTAATAAAAGCTAATTATATCATTTTTTTTGTGCTGTACCCCAGTGTACTATATATATATATATATATATATATATTTTACTGTGTTTCTGCTAGTCAGACCACAGTGTAATATTCATACACGTATTGTGACACTATATGTCGTAGCGCAGTATAATATTCATACACTTATTGTGACACTGTAAGTTTAACCACAGTGTAATACACACGTATTGTGACACTGTAAGTGGTAACGCAGTTTGTTATTCATAAAAAAAATTGTGACACTGTAAGTGGAAACAAAGTGTAATGTTCAACACGTATTTTGACACTAAGTGGTAGTGCAGTGTATTCATAAAAAATATTTTGACACTATTGGAAACTAGAGATGAGCGGGTTCGAATCTCAGAGAACCGAACCCACCCGAATTTCGGGGATCCGGGGTGATCTGAGTGCAGCTCGGATCTCCATGCCTGCCCCGGATCCCTGACATGAGGCAAAACCTTGCGACCACCCCCTGTCGAGTTGCGAGGTTTTGTTTTGAGCGGGCTTAACGCTGATTGGCTGAGAGAGCCGTCTGTCACGGCTCTCAGCCAATCAGCATTAAGCCCATTGAAAACAGCACAAAGGATAACGCCGGCACCCCCTGCTGCCGACACCCCCGGCACCCCACTGGCAGCATCCCCCACTGCTGACACCACCGCTGACGACACTCCTGCACTGCTGCCCAACGTACTGAGGACGCCGTCAGCGGCCCCCACACTGCCGACACTCCCACACTGAGGACACCACCAGCACCCCTGCACTGAGGACACCGCTGGCAAACCTGCAACGAGAACACCCCTGCCCTGCCGACACAGCGAGCAAACCTTCACTAAGACACCGCTGAACCCCCACACTGCCGACACAGCCAGCAAACCTGCACTAAAGACACCACTGGCATCCCCGCACTGCCGACACAACCAGCAAACCTGCACTAAAGACACCGCTGGCACCCCTGCAGCAAACCTGCACTAAAGACACCGCTGGCACCCCCGCACTGCCATCAAAGCCAGCAAACAAGCACTAAAGACACCGCTGGAACCCCCGCACTGCCGACATCGCCGGTACCCTTCACTGAGGACACTGCCATTCCATGTACTGAGGACACCGTCAGCAACCCTGCTCTGCTGACACTGCTGTCACAGTAAGTGCACTATTGGTGTATCCAACCCACACTGTATCTGTGTTGGAAATTAGAAGCTTAACTGCCACATGTTAGTGCCGCCCACTGTGTCACTTAGCTTAGTCAGCCAGCTAGCTGGATGCAACCTTTTGGCCTTAACTAGATGAAGCAAATAATATTGTGAAGTGCTCAAAATTTATTGGAAGTTACTGGAAATAAATGTTATTGAGGTTAATTATACTGTAGGAACATAAACAGGCCCATTTTATGTGATTTTAGCTATTTTTATGGTTTTTTAAGAAAAAAATCCAGATCAAAAACCATAACACGAAAACAAAACACCAAGGAACACCAGATTCAGATCCAAACCAGGGGAGTTCCAGATCCAAAACCAAAACACGAGGGTCGGCGCACATCTCTAGTGGAAACGCAGTATATTATTCATAAAAAATATTGTGAAACTGTAAGTGGTAGCGCAGTGTATTCATAAGAAATATTGTGCACTGTAAGTGGAAATGCAGTGTAATATTCTACATGTATTGTGATACTGTAAGTGGTAGCGCAGTGTATTCATAAAAATATTGTGACACTGTAAGTGGAAACGCAGTGTAATATTCATATACGTATTGTGACACTGTTAGTGGAAACGCAGTGTAAAATTCACAATTTTACAATTCAATAACACAAAATTAGCAATAAAAAAAATGAAACTTTTTACTTATTTCCGCAATCGTGAATAAATGATTGTAGCCCAGGTCAGAAGGTTAGGGTTAGGGGATGCAATTTAATTACCGGCCTCCGGAATGCCAAATGACAGAATCCTGGCTCTGGAGGCCTGACCTGGTACTAAAGATAGTTGTCTAAATCCCGATGCCTATCTTTAGCCAGATGCAGAAATCCCAACGCCCAGCATCCCAAACAAAGGTAAGCTGGGAACCATAGCATGTAGCCGTGGGGAGGAGGGTTAGGTTTATACACCCCAGGGGGGACTCCGGGTTGCCTCCCCCTGGGGAGGGTTAGGCTAGGGGGAGGGGGGTTAGGGTTAGGCACCCTGCTTGGGAGGGTTAGGTTTAGGGTACAAGGAGGAGGGGCTAGGTTTTGGCACCCCCGGGGGTCTTAGGGTTAGGCACCACCCTGGGAGTTTTAGGGTTAGGCCCCACTAAGGGAGGGGAGAGGGGAGGGTTAGGGTACTTACCTGCCCCAGTCGGGATCTTCATGTTTCGGCCTTTCCGGCATTGGTATTTCATCCGCCGGGCATAGATCCATCACATACCGATTCCTTCCATACTGCAGCTGTTCCTCCTGTAGCCCAGATCAGAAGATGTGTAGGGGGTTTGGTGATATGGACTAAAATTGAGCACATCTGTAATTTATACACAACACAGGATGGGGGGGACGATATAGGCGTGGGTGCTGGTTTAATCTGGGGTGATGGTATAGGCTGGGGTAACGATATAAACTGGGGTTGTAGGCTGGGGTGATTATATAAACTGGGGTGACAATAAAAAATTAAAATGGGGTTACAGGCTGGGGTGACTATACAGGCTTGGGTGATGGTATAGGCTGTGGTAATGATATAAACTGGGGTTATAGGCTTGGGTGATGTCTGGACATAAGACCATAAAAGCCACATCTTGGGTGTGGAATTATTTTTACTCAAATCCCAATAACAGTTGTGAAGGCATCTGTACCATTTGTGAAGCCAAAGTTAGTAGAGGTAGAGACATTAACCATCTAGGCACCTCCTCCCTGCTATGTCATGTGCAGCGAGTTCATGTAATTTATTTAACAAAATTATAATAATTTGTAAATTAATAACAAGCGGTCCAGTATCAGCTACCAGCAGTTTTGACCAGCACATGCAATCTCCACCACCAACACTCTCATCGTCAACCTCCTCCTTAATGATTTGAGGTAGTCCTTCCAAAATATTGTTCAGCCACAAAAGTGTCAGTCCTAGTCGCTAAAGTGCTTGGTTTGTTAAACTATGCATGTCCTTTTTAATATCTCACATAAGAGTGTGAGGGAGGACTAAGGACAATTCCATCTTGCTCCTCTTTTCTTTACATTTTGCACAATTTGGGACATTGACGACTGACATTATTATAATTTATGAAACTGCCATCCTGTCTGCCACTGCTGTGTGGTAATGTTTATTAGATGTCCTATATTATTTTAAACTGCTGTGCATTTTTGCCGCTGCTCTGACGCTTACTTTAGCCAGCCAGCTCGCTGCAGCCTTTGGCCTATATTGGTGAAAAAAGTTGTGAAAACAATATTGTGAGCTGGTTAATAATGACTGGAAATGCTTGAAAAGTATTGTTATTAAGGTTAATAATACTGCAGGAACAAAAACAGACTCAAATTATGTGGTTTTAGCTGTTTTTATCATTTTTTGATAAAAATACAGATCCAAAACCAAAACACGCAAGGGTGGTTTTGCAAAACCAAATCCAGATCTAAAACCTCAAAGGAGATACAGATCCAAAACCAAAACACATTGGACGGCACACATCCCTAGTTCACAAGTAACATTTTTGATAGAATGAATTAAGAGGTTTGAGTTGTGCTTTGATAAGTGCCGGTTAGGTGAACTCAAGCTCCTAGGATTTGCAGCAGGCCCTTTAATACTCATGTCTGTTGCTAGGCAACTTTTACGGTGTCCTAGGAATCACCATGTAAGACCCCTTCTGCCAATAACAGCCACTTGCTGTTCCCTTGATATGATCATTGGTACTTAGGTGGCCGCCTTGTCTTAATCTCTGGATAGTAGGGGCTTATACGGCTATCCTGAGGACAACTAGATGCAATCTGGCTGGTAATAGTTCTGGATGGTGGATTTGGCCTAATTTGTCTAGGTGTGGCTTAGAAAGTCAAGATGCAGCTTGGAGAACCGAGGAGCAGCCTAGAGGGCCGAGATGTGACATGACTTGAGGGTCGGGTTGCAGCCTTGAGGGACAAGGTGCAGCACTGATGACAGGATAGTGTATGACCTTGAGGGTTGAGGTGTGACCTTGAGGGTCGAGGTGCGGCACTGGAGGCAAGGTGCAACCCTGAGGGTCGAGGTGCGGCCTTGAGGGCCATGGTGCGGCACTGGTGCTGAGGTGCGACCTTGAGGGTCGAGATGACCAGAACTGAATGGAGGCCGCTAGATGGAGTAGCCGCATAAGCGGCGAGGAGGCACACATCAAACTAGAGATGACCGCTGCTTGTTGCACGCCTCCCATAAACAGGTTCACAGCTCTGGATGATACTGTGAGAGCAGAGTGTTGGAGTAACAACAAGACAGTGGTCGCATACAGACAACGGGCACAGACAGGCAGATGCTCGACTGGTAGGAACCAGGCAGATACGTAGGGATACTCTATATCCGGCAAGATGGTGCTGAACCAGCAGGCTTACAAAAGATAAAGCACCAATGGCATGCAAGGCAGCAGATTGGGAATTAGCCAATAGGTGTAAGAGAACACGTCACTGTAGGTGCCATCCCAGTACAGCATCTATGTTGCCCAGCAACCAAGGGAACTGCCTGGAGATGTGGTGCTGGCATCACTCGGCCAGCACTACTGCTGCAGTCCTGGCTACTGGGGTCATTGCTATGGCATCTCTTCTGCTTCAGGAAACTTTGCTCTGTTCACTGATCATGTGATTATGTGAATTCCCTGGCTTCCAATTGGGCACTAAGCATTTTCCTACCCCTATCAGGTTTTGAACTCTCCAGGGGGTAAATTTACTAAAGTTCGATTTGGGATTCATTTTTATGAATCTCTTAAATCATCTGAAATCGAATTGAAATCGAACTGCAAAATCTCTTAGCAAATCTCAAATTTACTAACATTCTATTTTGCATTCGATTTTCAAATCAAATTAGATTTTGGTCGATTTTAAGAAGGGATTTGATGTTCGATTTTGCATGCTCATGTACAAATCGAACACCAAATCCCACTCAAAAACTAACTTTAAATCCCCAAATGAATAGACCTGCTTCATGCTTTCATTTTTAGCATGAGTAGGTCTGATTGACACAGATGCATGCATATATTAGTGAGATACATGCACGTATCTTAGCGTAAAAAGTTTGTTAAGTGTTAATTGAAAAAAATATTTACATGGGGTCCCCCCCTAAATGCACAACCAGCCCTGGACTTTTCATAGCCAGTCCTTGTTGCTAAGGACGGTAACTCCCAACTGACGGCCTGAGCTGCGGCATTTCCCTTAGAAGTGCCAGGGCTGAACATTCATTGGCTGAGAGAGGTGAGCCTCTGCCTCTCTCAGCCAATGAACGGCTCCCACCATTGACTTCAATGGTGAGAACCGCAGGCTAACCTTTAGTAACCTTGCCATCATTCAGGAGGTATTCACTGAGTTCGGGACTTTTAGTTTTTTTATTTTCAGAAGACAGTGGATGCCTACAAGGAGAAGAGGACCGGTCCAGGTATTGTAGGTGAGTATGTGTGTACTAAACATATACTGTCATGGTGTGTGTGTATTGACTTTATTTTAACATCTCTTTACAGGTGAACTAGAGGTACCAGCAGGCCCTTAATGCCCCGCATGCTGGTACTTGTGGTTCTCCAAGTACCAGCATGCGGGGAAGGCTTGCTGGGACCTGCAGTTCTACTGTTAAATACACTGTTTTCACTTATATTTTTACACACATCTTACACAATCAACCCGGCACCCACCGCCCAGGGGTGCAGGGGATAGCCCCAGGCTATCAGCTTAGGCCTGGGGTGTCCTGGAGCGGGGGACCCATTTATTGGACCCCAGCTCCCTGGGGATCCCCAGCTTGGGCTGACTAGCGGTCAAGAGTAATGCTTTGGCCGAGGGACCCGGTGATAGGGTTTTCCTGGCTGTGGCATTACCCCCCCCCCACACTAGAAATAGCCAGGTGCTGGTTATGGAAATTACAGGGGAACCTTACACTTTTCTCCCCTGTATTTCCAGAGCCAGGACTGGCTCAGGGCCTGGTGCTGGTTGCGCTAAGTACAGGGGAACCCTATGCTTTTTTACCCCTGTATTTACACAACCAGGACTGGCTATGAAAAGTCCGGGGCTGGTTGTGCTTTTAGGGGGAAACCCCACGACAATTTATTTTAAATTTAACACTTAAAAGCTTTTACAGTTAACTCACTGATCTGTGCATGCATCTGTGTCAATCCGACCTGCTCATGCTAAAATCGAAAGCATGAAGCACTTCTATTCATTTGGGGATTTGAAGTTCGATTTTGAGTTAGCTTTACATTCGATTTGCAAATTGAATGTTAGTAAATGAACGGATCCTATATTCTTCTATGGGAAAATATCGATGTTTTGCAGAAATTCAATATGAAATTAAATTCATTTTTCTGTTCGATTTGATATTCGATTCAGGCTTTCGTAAATCTCCTCTAAGAAAATCGAACCAAAATCGAATGGCGAATCAAACAGAATCCAAAATGTAACCTTTGTAAATATACCCCCAGGTGCTTATAGCTGATGGAAATGAGGCCCTCATCAGATACCTTTAATGGGACATATTTTGTGCCTTGCATTTATTACTTTTGCAAAAAATCCTATTTGCTGTCTCACTTCAAGAAATGTAAATAAAAAAAACATTTACAAGTGACATAATTGTCACTGAAACTACATTTCACTTTCCATTGTGTGCATTTTCATGTGAATCTGCAAAACTACAAAACTATCCCCAGATCTATTATCCAAGGCAGCGGCCTAAACTGGGAAGTGGGCGTGCACCTAGAAATGCATGGGCTGGTCAATTAGATGCACTTCCACCAATAAGAGGATGTGTAAGTCCACATTTGCTGTACTTTGCAAAGTGGTCAAAAGGTGAAATGTAACAGGCTGCAATTTGTGTGAGCCGATGTGGTGTCGGCAAGATAGTAATTAGATGTAAAGCGGCAATTAGTTTGAAGGCAAAAGCAATCTGGTTTTGCCTTTAAAATAATTGCTGCTTTAAATCAAATGACTATGGGCCTGATTCAGACCTGAGCGCTGAGCGCTCGCAAGCGGGTCCTTGGTGGCCCAGTGCACATGTGCGCGACGGAGCTGGCTCCGTCGTGCGCATGCGCGAGACCCGGATAGCGACGGGCAAACCGTCGCTCCGGGTCTCGTACCAAAGGGGGCGTGCTGTCGATGTTGAGTGACAGCACGCCCCCTTTGGTGGGCGTGCCGGGGGCATGGCTGCCCAGACGGAGACGTTCCCATGGGAACGCCTACCGTCTGGAGCCGGCCCCACTGACATCACAAGTGATGTCAGTGGGAGTTCTTTCGGCTCTGTATGAGCCGAAAGCACGCCAGGGCTTGCGGCAACGAGACCCTACCACAAGGGTCTCGTCACAAGCCCGATGGTTGCTATGGTCTTGACCATCGCGACCATCTTCCTGGCCGCTCGCATAAGCTGTGGGTAGTCACCCACAGCTATACGAGCGGCCAGGAGGCCGCTCTAAATATCAAGTAGGACGGCCCTGATTCAGAGCGACCGCTCTGTCAGAGCGTCCAGCTCTGAATCACGGCCTATATCTTTGGAATTGTACCGGCTCCTGCAAATCATGGTTATAAGATTGGGCCAAAAGTGCTGGAGCCAGTCATTACTGAAAATATTTACTGCTCTCTCAGGATTATGTGCCACCTCAATCAAACCTTTATGTATAGTAACTGTATTCTATTAACCTATGTGTGACCTATTGTGTGTGCCCAGATGTACAGTTAAGTATCTGATGAAACACCTGCTCTGGGCAGTCTGCATGTTTCCAAGCTCCAGCACCATTTCTGGCAGGTTGTAACCGAGGGTGCACTTCAAACAAAATCCTGGTTACCTCTAGGGGTGCCTCGACAATGCACACAAAATAAACAAGCCCAAAAACAAGTCACCTTAAAAAAACAAGCCCAAAAACAAGCAACAAGCAACTTGCAAAAAAAACAAGCCCGATTCCACTTGTTATAAGCGGACTTGGCAACTATGGTCACAGGTGATCGCAGGGACTAGAGAAACAAAAGCCCCAAGGCAGCAAACTGGGGTCTGGCAGACCAGGGAGGCGTCCCAGGCGGTAGTGAGTATGTAGGGGGACAGAGACGCCCGGACGAGATCCAAAATGGTGGCTGTGAGCAGGGTGTGTGCAGCGTGCGGGGAGCCTCACTTTTCCCGCTGCTATCTCCGTGACCGGGTGGTGGTATAGCAGGTTTTGGTGCTGCCAATGGTATACAGGCAGGGAACTGCGCAGGACGGAGAGCTCTGTTAAGATGCGGCCATGCAGCTGGGTCCGTCTACCGGAAGTCCTTTATATATATATTTTACTTTATTTTATTTTTGAGAATGCAGAGTATGGTATATTCTGATGATGATGGTGAAACATCTCTAATAAATCCATTTTGATTCCATGATGTAGGAAAATAAAATGTCAAAACCACCAGAGGGGATGAATAATCTTTATGGCCACTGTATGTTACTTAATCTCTCTGATATAAAAGACATCTGTCCGGGTCAGCCGGTTGGCTGTAATCATTTCTTGCACCTAATAAATGGAATGCTGTAAGTGATAAGGGGATTCCAGAACAACTTCTGGGCTCAAACAATTATTAAATTCATTTGTATAAAGTAAACTCTGCAGATAATAGTAATATGTTTTGCAGCTATTTGGAACAGCGCAGGGTCTTACACTAGGAAATCAATCTCCAAAATGAACGTTAATAATATTATATATACATTTAACAGCAGCCAGTAGGTTAGATGATTATAGTCTATTTATTTCAGGGTTTCCACTTTCAATATTTCAGGAACAGCAATTGTCTTCCATTGTGCCTGCGTAATTCACATATGTAGTCCTCAGAGGGGTTTGGTATGTTAGCGGTCATTCTACAGACACAATAATGTCGACAGTTACAAAATGCCGATACATTTAGAATGCCAGTTACCTCAGTATTGACTAACTAAATATTGATACTGACAAAATGGTGACATGTCCAAAATATCAACAGGTACATTATATCGACACCCAATTTTAAGCCTAACCTTAACCCTGAATGTGAATGAAATGTCGACAGCAAATTTGTCGACATGATATGAATGTTGACAATCAGGTTGTCAACAGGTTTAGAATGTCGACATTTAACAAGTCACTATGTGGACATTAAACACGTCGACAGTCATAATGTTGACACTGTTATTTTAGCCTAACCCTAATTGCAGCCTAACCCTAACTGCAGCCTAACCCTAACTGCAACCTAACCCTACCTGCAGCCTAATCTTAACTGCAACCTAACCCTAACTGCAGCCTAATCCTAACCCTAACTGCAGCCTAACTCTAACTGCAGCCTAACCCTAATCCTAACTGCAATCTTACCCTGCACCTAAGTGCAACCTAACCCTAACTGCAGCCTAACTCTACACCTAATTGCAGCCTTACCCTGCACCTAAGTGCAACCTAACCCTAACTGCAGCCTAACACTACACCTAATTGCAGCCTAACCCTAACTGCTAACTGCTGCTTAACCCTAACTGCAGCCTAACCCTAATCATAACTGCAGCCTAACTCTTACCCTAACTGCAGTCTAACCTTCACCATAACTGCAGCCTAACACTAACTGCAGCCTAACCCTAACCATAACTGCAACCTAACTCTTACCCTAACTGCAGTCTAACCTTAACCCTAACATCAGCCTAACCCTAACCATAACTGCAGCCTAACACTAACTGCAGCCTAACCCTAACCATAACTGCAGCCTAACTCTTACCCTAACTGCAGCCTAACCCTAACTGCAGCTTAACCCTACACCTAATTTCAACCTAACTCTAACTGCAACCTAGCTCTAACTGTGGCCGAACCCTAATTGTAGCCATACCCTAACCCTAACTGCAGCCTAACTCTCGCTCTAATTGCAGCCTAACCCTATACCTAACTGCAGCCTAACCCTGCATCTCATTGCAACATAACCCTAGCTGCAGCCTAACTCTAACTGCGGCTTAACCCTATTTGTAGCCTAACCCTAACTGCAGCCTAACTCTCACCCTAACGGCAGCCTAACCCTAACTGCAGTTTTACCCTGCACCTAAGTGTAACCCTAACCCTGCATGCGGCCTAACCCTAACTGCGGCCTAACCCTTACTACGGCCTAACTCTTACCCTTACTGCAGTCTTACCCTGCACCTAATTACAACCTAACCCTAACTGCTAACTGCGACATAACCCTAATTGCAGCCTAACCCTAATTTCATGACTCCACATTCTGATTTGTTGACATTTAGACCATGACGACATTATCCTGTCGACATTGTGAATGTCAATATTCTGACTACATCCCCTAGCCCTAAACCCTATCGTTAACCCTAAACCCTACAATTGTGCTGGTGTTGACATTTTGCAGAAGTTGACCTGCTGGGTGCCAACATTTTAACCATGTCGACTTTATAATATTTGATATTATGGCTTCATCCTTTATACTGTTGACATTGCGATCATCAACATGAGCTGATTGGTTGGGACTTTATCTCCATTCACTTTGTCTCCATCCAAGGCTTAGTAAATGACCCCTTGGTGAGTCACAGTCCGGGCACCCGCTCCCCAGCCATATAGGATAAGTGTTCTGTGGGCATGTTGGAGGCATACTGACATAATAACGGGCCGATCAGAGGTGAGTATATGCAGAGGTCCCCCGCTTTCACTCAGATATCTTACACCAAGGATGGAGCTGATGATGGAGACTGGCGCCATTTTCAGACGATTTCTCTACTGCGCGTACACATACGTCTCGGAGAATAACTCCAGCTGTATTTTCCCAGAGATGTGGCCACAAAGTAACTATATTGGATGGCTGTAGGGCACGTTGTGTGGGTCCCCTCTTCTGAAGGGCCTATGTGCACCCTTTATAGTTATGCCAGAGCCTGCAGAGTCGAGACATGCATGAGGATGTACCAGGCAGTCTTTTTTGAGAAAAGTTTAAATGAATTGACTGGGTCCAAAATTAACAGTATTCACGTGACAGTGTTACTCTTTCTGTCATGTACTTTTACAGGGAAGCCCCCAGTCCCCCAGACACAGAGGAGTGTTCCTGGTGCAGTAGACAGTGGACGGAGATAACTAGGCAATAGCTCACTTTGAGCCATGGTAAATCCTGTACGGAAGGTGTCCTGTATTGCACAAACTCACAAGTGTGTCTATATATTCTGCTGTCAGATTTCTTCCTTATTATCATCTTGTATTTTCACAAGGTTAAAGTGAATCATTTATTAGTGGTAGGAAGACACTATATCAGACCTCGGGTATATTTACTAAAGTGTGCCTTTTTAGAAGTGGAGTTGTTGCCCATAGCAACCAATCAGATTCTACTTATCATTTATATAGTACTTCCTAGACGATAATAACTAGAATCTGATTGGTTGCTATGGGCAACATCTCCACTTCTGAAAACCCGCAGTTTAGTAAATATACCCCCAAGTCTCTTGGGAGGTTCCCATTTGTTGATGATGACACTGGCTGGCTCCTTAATTGTGTATTACACGTGTGTTTGTTATCAGTAAAAGTGATATAAATAACATAAGTTGCCCTTTTCTGAATTGATTCCACTACAACTGTTTATTCACAACTACTATTAATTTCAACTAAATTTAATACAATTTTAATTGAAGTTTAAAAAGATCCTGATCAAAAAGGAAAACTCTTTATCCAATAGTATGCACCTGTCTGGGCAGAATAAATCCATTACTCACTTTCTTGTGAGTCATGGAACAACCAACTGTAACTAAACTATTTATTTATGAAAAAGATAATAATAAACATGCACAGGTATGTAGAACAGTCTCAGGAGTTTATCCGAAAAGAAAATACTTTAGATAAAGTTTGTTATATTTGGGGAAACTTTTTTCCTACCCTCAGTAATCCTGTGGTCTCAGCAGAGCAGACAGCATCTTGAAGTCACCCTTTGTAAAAAAATAAAAAAACAAACAAAAAGACTTGCACCATGCAGAACATGAAATGTAAACTAATGTTATACACCTAAAGTTCTGTACAGATACGGTATGGGAAAGTATACAGTACAAGGGGTAGTGAACTGCTAAATCTAAATGTCGCCTTAACGAAAAGAGCTATGAGTAATAACTATAAATCTATCTATCTACCAACCCATCCATCCATCCATCCAATATCTATCTATCTATCTATCTATCTATCTATCTATCTATCTATCCACCATCCCATCCATCCACCCATCCATCCATCCATCCATCCATCCATCCATCCATCCATCCATCCATCCATCCATCCATCCAATATCTATCTATCTATCTATACAACTATACATCTCATATCTATCTATCTATACATCCCATATCTATCTGTACATCTCATATCTATCTATACATCTCTCTATCTCATATCTATCTATACATCTCATATCTATCTAATATCTATCTATCTGTCTATCTATGTCATATCTATCTATCTCATATCTATCTATCTATACATCTCATATCTATCTATACATCTCATATCTATCTATCTAATATCTATCTATCTATCTCATATCTATCTATCTATCTATACATCTCATATATATATATATATATATATATATATATATCTATACATCTCATATCTATCTATCTATCTATCTATCTATTTCAAATCTATCTATCTATACATCTCATATCTATCTATACATCTCATATCTATCTATCTATCTCATATCTATCTATCTCATATCTATCTATCTATCTATCTCATATCTATCTATCTATCTATCTATCTATCTATCTATCTATCTCATATCTATCTATCTATCTATCTATCTATCTCATATCTATCTCATATCTATCTATCTATCTATCTATCTAGCTCATATATATCTATCTATCTACCTATCTATCTATCTATCTCATATCCATCTATCTATCTATCTATCTATCCACCATCCCATCCATCCAATATCTATCTATTTATATATCTATCCACCATCCCATCCATCCATCCATCCATCCATCCATCCATCCAATATCTATCTATCTATCTATACATCTCATATCTATCTATCTATACATCCCATATCTATCTATACATCTCATATCTATCTATACATCTCTCTATCTCATATCTATCAATACATCTCATATCTATCTAATATCTATCTATCTGTCTATCTATCTATCTCATATCTATCTATCTATACATCTCATATCTATCTATCTAATATCTATCTATCTCATATCTATCTATCTATCTTTACATCTCATATATATATCTATCTATACATCTCATATCTATCTATCTATCTCATATCTATCTATCTATATATCTCATATCTATCTATACATCTCATATCTATCTATCTAAAATCTATCTATCTCATATCTATCTATCTATCTCATATCTATCTATCTCATATCTATCTATCTATCTCATATCTATCTATCTCATATCTATCTCATATCTATCTATCTATCTAGCTCATATATATCTATCTATCTACCTATCTATCTATCTCATATCCATCTATCTATCTATCTCATATCTATCTATCTATCTATCTATCTATCTATACATCTCATATCTATCTATCTATACATCCCATATCTATCTATACATCTCATATCTATCTATACATCTCTCTATCTCATATCTATCTAAATATCTATCTAATATCTATCTATCTATCTCATATCTATCTATCTGTCTATCTATCTATCTCATATCTATCTATCTATCTATCTCATATCTATCTATCTATACATCTCTTATCTATCTATCTATACATCTCATATCTATCTATACATCTCATATCTATCTCATATCTATCTATCTATCTATCTATCTATCTCATATCTATCTATCTATCTATCTCATATCTATCTCATATCTATCTATCTATCTAGCTCATATCATACATACCTACCCTCCCGGTTTTCGCGGGAGGCTCCCGATTTTTCGGGTAACCCCCCGTTCCCCCAGAAGGGTAGGCATTTCTCCCGCATTCTGCCCACTTCCTAGTGAAGTGGGCAGAATTAGGAGAATACCCGCGGCAATCGCGGGTCTCCGTGAAGGGGGCGGGGCTTAAGCTGTGATTCTGCATGAATCACATCATTTGGCCCCGCCCCCTACGTAAATTGTGCCCAATCGCGGCAATTTTACCGTGAGGGGGCGGGGCTTAATGACGCGAATCATCAAGCCCCGCCCCCGTCGGCCCCCGTCGGCCCCCTGCTGCATCTCTTACCCGGGCTTCTCCCGGGAAGAGAATGTTAAAGGTAAGCAACCCTGGCTCATATCTATCTATCTATCTATCTATCTATCTATCTATCTATCTAATATCCATCTATCTATCTCATATCTATCTCTTATCTATCTATCTATCTATCTATCTATATATCTATCTATCTATCCTGACAGCCAGTATATCATATGTAAGCATAGCAGGCAGGGTTAGGTTAATGCACAGTTGGGGGGGAGGGTTAGGTTTTGGCACCCTCCGGGTTATGGGGGGTTCGGCTGCAGGGGGGGCCGAAGGTTAGGGTTAGGCTGTGGGCGGGGGGTTAGGTTTTGGCACCAACGGGGATAAAGTACCAACCAATCAGTTCCTAAATGTCACTTTACAGGCTGTGTTTGAAAAATGACAAGTAGGAGCTGATTGGTTGGTACTTTATATCTCTCCAATACTTAGTACATAGAGGACCTTATTCAGATCTGCTCACAAGCGCTGAGCGCTCTCAAGCGGGTTGGCTGCACTGCGCGTGCGCAAGCCCCGGAGTGAGAGAGAAATTCTCTCGCTCCGGGGCTCGCTACCAACGGGGCGGCTGTCGATGTTGATCGACAGCTCGTCCCGTTTAGTAGGCAGGGAGGGGGGGTGGTTTCACAAATGGAGGCATTACTTAACGCCTGCCGTTTTGTGGGCGGCCTCACTGACATCAGCAGTGATGTCAATGGGGAGCTTCCTGCTCAATCAGAGCAAGAAGGTCCCTGGGGCTTGCGGTTGCCAAGACCCAACCTTAGGGTCTAATCGCAAACCCCGATGGTCGCGATGGTCTTGACCATCGCAACCATCAACCTGGTCGGTCGCTAAAGCTGTGGGTGGTAACCCACAGCTTAGCTAGAGACCAGGAGGCCGCAATTCAAAACACAAGCGGCCGCCCACATTCAGAGCGACCGCTCGCATTTTGTGAGCACCTCTGAATGAGGGCCAGACTCCTTAGTTCTTTACTGAGAACCTTGTTTGGCACTCCCCTTCAATACATTGCTTAGACTGATCATACCCTACTGGGGTCAGCAGCACTGCTCTACTGAGCACGTCTTATACAGTATGTATTGGTATAAGTGTTGCATAGCTCTCACTAACTTGCCATAATGTAAGGGATAGTTGGGTCTTGCAAGTCGTGGTTGACATCAAGGGGTAAATTTACTAAGATTCCAAATAGGTCGAGATGACCAGCTCGGGTGATTTATTGCTTTTTTCCCTGCTTGCAAATTTACTAAAGGTAAAGTCGGGTGAGTTAGAGAGAGATTTCTCTCATCTCACTCATAAACCTCGGGTGACATAGCAATCTCGAATCTTATCACCATCGGGCCAAATCAGAAGTACTTTTCACCTAAAACATACATCTCTCAAATGTACCAAAACTTGGGATGATAAGCTCGGGTGAGATAGGAGCAAACTCTCTGTCAAAATCACTTTTCAAACTCTCAACTCCCTGAGCTGCGAGATGGTCAGAAACATACAGAAATCATTGTGATTAGTGTGTGTTTCTTTCTGTAACTAGAAAAAATAGGGATAATTTGTAAAAAAAAAGACGTGAGGTCCCCCCCAAAAAACACTAACCAGCCTCAGGCTTGCCAGCCTGTCCAGGTTCTTAACATTACAGGGAAAAAAATGTGTATGGATCCCCTGTAATGTAAGAACCAGCACAAGGCAGAGCTGGTTTCAAATATACGGAGAAAAAAAATGACGTGAGTTCCACCGTATATTTAAAACCAGTCCTGGACCCTTTCTAACGGGGGACTGATGCCACAGCCAGGGGTGCCCTTTCACCGGGCCCCCCAGCCGCAGCATCAGCTCTGACCGTTAGTCAGCCCAGGCCAGGGATCCCTGAGGAGTTGGTGACCCTCAAGTACCAAGTTTCTAAGGGAGTTGGAGAACCACAAGTACCAGCATGCGGGGCATTAAGGTACCTGTACTTCACCTGTAAAGAAATGGTTAAAAAAACACACCTGGAAAATAAAGCTTTATTACATACATACATACACATACATACTCACCTGTTTCCAGATGTTGACGTCCACTTGTCAACGTAAAGTATCCATTCGAAATACCTGTAAAAAAAGATCCAATACTCACCTTTATGTCCCAGGATGTTCTCCGCAGAAATCCAAGAGGGGCCCCGGATACAATGTAACAGCATAGTACTGCATGCTGTTACACTGCGCTACTGTCTGCTCGTGGGAAAGAGCAGACTTCAGTCCCGGGCCGCCGGCCAATCAGCGGCGACTAACATTAGCGGCCGCTCATTGGCTAAGCCCACGCGAGTCCCATCCAATGAGCGACCGCTAATGTTAGCCGCCGCTGATTGGCCGGCGGCCCGGGACTGAAGTCTGCTCTTTCCCACGAGCAGACAATAGCGCAGTGTAACAGCATGCAGTACTATGCTGTTACATTGTATCCGGGGCCCCTCTTGGATTTCTGCGGAGAACATCGTGGGACATAAAGGTGAGTATTGGATCTTTTTTTACAGGTAAATCGAAGGGATACTTTACGTTGACAAGTGGACGTGAACATCTGGAAACAGGTGAGTATGTGTGTATGTGTATGTATGTATGTAATAAAGCTTTATTTTCCAGGTGTGTTGTGTGTTTTTTTAACCATTTCTTTACAGGTGAAGTACAGGTACCAGTGGGCCCTTAATGCCCCGCATGCTGGTACTTGTGATTCACCAAGTACCAGCATGCGGGGTAGGCTTGCTGGGACCTGTAGTTCCACTGTAAAGACAATGGCCCTCATTCAGAGCCATACGCTCTGAGCAGAGCGCACGCTCTGAGTGAGGGCCGCCCTCCATAATTCTGGAGCGTCCTCCTGGACGCTCGTATAGCTGTGGGTCACCACCCACAGCCTATACAAGCGTGCAGTTTGATGGCCGCGATGGTCGTGACCATCGCGACCATCGAAACTGCGAGCCGGAGCCTGCGGTTGAGGTTTTCAACCGCAAGGCCCGGAATGATTTTGGCTCTATCAGAGCCAAAATCACTCCCACTGACATCACTAGTGATGTCAGTGGGGCCGGCTTCTGACGGTAGGCGTTCCCTTGGGAATTTCTCTCTCGCTCCAGGGCTTGCGCACTCGCAGTGCGGCCGTTGTGCGTGCACAGGACCAAAACATCGACCCGGTGGTGAGCGCTCAGCGCTTTCGACCTGGTCTGAATGAGGGCCAATGTCCTCTTAGTGGGCTGGGCTCACCATAGAGACTGTAATCACTGCCACACACGCAGCGTAGTTTCAAAGAGAAAAAGGAATTATACATTTAAATGGCTCTCCCCTAATAGAAGAAAATAAAAATAATCAAACAAATATTTTAAAAATGGAAACGTTATTTAGAAAAACTTAACGCCCAAATAGATATGGATGTTATCCAGGCCTGCAGTGGTACATAAAACTGAAGGTTAACATATCCGGAAACCCTAAGCTCATCAGTCACAGAATACATCTAATTTTAAGATAACATTGTTTTGTAATGTTCGGAAAGGATGGAATCATTAGTCAGTGTAATGTGCAGTACACAATGTAGGACGTGTGTGGTTTCTGTTGGTTTGTAAGCACACGTGTGAAAAACCTGTCGTGTGATATTTCTGGCCTCTACACACTTTTAGGGGTAGATTTACTAACGCTTCTAAAACTGAACAGTGGTGCTGTTGCCCATAGCAACTAAATAGATTCTACATTGGTTATTAATTCTCTATTACATCTCAGAAAATAATATAAATTATCTGATTGGCTGCTATAGGTAACATCTCCATTTTTGCATGTTTAGAAGTTTTAGTAAATATACCCTTTCATATGAAATTATCTGCAAAATTTAGTTAAATTTTTTTTTTTTTGTATCATTTTGGCCAGAAATAGCAGTAGCATTGTGCCAAGTACAGGAATATCAAGGCTTGTCTTAAATTGCAATGATGTCTACTGTCATAAAATAATTGGTTTGGGGGCTTTAATGAAGATCTACAACACATGTCTTATTGGTGCATGGGAAAAGTGCAGACCACCAGCAATTAAACTAATTAATTGTTTACCGTAACTTATGTGTAAGCTTCAGTCATGCCAACTCCAGTGGTGCACGTAGGGGGGGGTTGTGAGTACCAGACCTGTTGGACTGTCTGTATTTTTTTCTGAGACATAGACAGTCTACGTCTGTATGTCTGTACGATGATTTACTGATGTATTGGGGAGGCGGGGGTAGGCAGGCTCGTCTGATTGGCTCATGTGCAATATGTGCAGGAGCTATATTTTACTGGTCAGTTTAGATCATGCAGCTAAGCAGATCTATGTAGTATGTGGCTGCACACTACATAGATCTGCTTAGCTGCAATGGTTCGTTTTTGAGAAAACTGAACCCACTTGAACTTTGCTATTCTGATGGGACACGAGACCGGGCTTGGGTCTTCCTAACTGACTCAGGGCATGATTCAGACCCGGTCGCAAGCGCTGTGCTAATAGCAACGGGCACTCCGTCGCTCCGGGTCTCGCAACAAAGGGGGCGAGCTGTCGATGTTGAGTGACAGCTCACCCCTCTTTGGTGGGCGGGCCGGGGAGTGGCTGCCCAAATGGAGGCGTTCCCATGTGGTGATTTGATCACATTCCTGTATGTTTCTTTATTTGCGTGGAGTGCCGCCTATTGGGATTCTATATTGGGGGACAATCACGATTGTCTTTCTGTGGAGGGCACCTGCTACATTACCTCTTTTATTGGGAGTGCCACCCGCGGACTTTCTATATATATATACCAAATCGTCCACTTGCAGAGTTATCCACTAGGGGCTCAAACAAAGACGAGGCCAGCACTCACAATCCATTAAGATCACCAATAATGTAATCCAGTGATATAGTTCGATATAGTTCATTGCAGGTACATGAAAGTAGGAAAGACTTTCATACACCCAACACAAGGAGTGTCTTATCAATTACGACACAGGATGACATGTGAGACTAAGTTTGTCACTTATGTTATTCAATGCCCTTGCAAAAAAATTGTATGCGGGTAAAACCATACGTATGGTGAAGGAAAGAATAGCGATGCATCGCTGCTACTATAATAGAGATGAATACTCCGCCAGTTGCAGGACATTTTGCACAATCCGGACACACCATCAAGGACTTTTATGCCTTTGGATCGTGTACCCCCACTACGTCGTGGTGGAGTTAGGGGTAAAATATTACTCAGACAGGAGTGTCGTTGGATTTACCAACTTGCATGTATGGCACCGATGGGACGTAACGAGGAGTTATCTTTCTCATCTTTTCTGTAGTATATTGAGGACTCCTATATTGTGATGGCCATTGACACTGTGTTTGTAGTTTAGGTTGTGGTTATTTACTAAATGTTTTCTTTTTTATATGCTTTTGCTTTCCCTTTTTTTGTTTTCTTGTGTCATTTTTGTTTATATATTTAATCAATGACAGCAGCGTGGGATTATTCTTAACCCTTTTTTGGGGGACTAGATGACCCCATGAGATGATTTATCAGTACACAGCTCTGTTTATGATAGCTTATATGTGCTTAGTTTAATACGTTTTGATGAGCTGTCCTCACTGCTGTATAGATATTTGTTTTTGTCTGATTACCATGGGGACGCGGGACGCTCTCTGTCCGTCCGATCTGTTGTGCGGCTGCCGTCTGCTGTCGACTGGCAGTGATTGACAGTCTGCTGTCGTTTGTGGGTGGGGAGGGGGCGGCGATTCCCAAAAACAGAGGCGTGTCATCGCTGTTGGGGGGGAGGGGAGAGGCCAGGATCTCCGTTGGCTGATGGAGATTTCCTGGCTTCTTCCTCTCATCTGTGGCAACCGGCTGCGGGACCCCATGGGTCACCTTAGCCGGCCGATGTCCCGCAGAGTATCCGATGCTGCGTTGGACAATGCAGATCGGATACGTAATGCAGCAGGAGGGGTGATGCCGTCTGTGCATTACCATATCTGATTGTTGATTGACAGCTCGCCCCGTTTTGTAGGCGGGGAGGGGACCGAGACCCTCGCGCAGGGACTTGACGCAAGCCCGATGGTCACGATAATCGCGACCATCGCAAACAGCGAGCCCCTCTGAATCAGACCCTAAGTACTAATAATCGCGGACCAGCCGTTATTATTATGTACCTAACTCATTACATCAGTACCTAACTGTAATGAAAATATCCCGGCTATGTACCATGGGGAACTCGCAGGGACAGCAGTTGCGGTAACCAGTGTCGGACTGGTACATGAATGGCCCACCAGGGGAATAGAGTGGTACGGGCCTATTCTTAAGGTGTGTGGTCATCCACCAGAGGGGGTGTGGCCATCCATCACAGACGCTTGGCTAACCATTAGGCAGTTCTTTGTGTAGTTTCTATAGAAGGGAACCAAGCCCAAATGCTGATCAGTGGTCCTGTCCCATCAGGTAACTGTCTGTCTAATAGAGTCAAAATCTATAATTTGAGGTCTGGAACCAGACACTTAGAGGACGATGGTGGGCTCACAGACACAGACGGATTTCCCCTGTACCCCTGTGGGCCAGTCCATCCCTGGCGGTAACGCTGTGCGTGCAAGTTATGGGCCTAATTCAGACCCACTCGCGAGCGCTGATTGACAGCACGCCCTCTTTGGTGGGCTTGCCGGGGGCGTGGCTGCCCAGACGGAGGCGTTCCCATGGGAACGCCTACCGTCTGGGGCCGGCCCCACTGACATCACTAGTGATGTCAGTGGGAGTGATTTTGGCTCTGATAGAGCCAAAAGCAGTCCAGGGCTTGCAGCAGCGAGACACTACCACAGGGTCTCGTCGCAAGCCCGATGGTCGCGATGGTCTTGACCATCGCAACCATCATTTTGGCCGCTCGCTATAGCTGTGGGTGGTCACCCACAGCTATGCGAGCGGCCAGGAGGCCGCTCCAAAAAGGAGAAGGGACGGTCCTGATTCAGAGCGAGCGCTCTGTCAGAGCGTCCGGCTCTGAATCAGGGCCTATATCCCTGGCATTTAGGAGAAGTCTTAGCAGAAGTGAAAGATTTCCCCCGAAGGGAAGCTGCCAATACACATGCGCACAGTGACAGATTCCGAAGCCGGCCAGGGGCTGCGGGGGAGAGATCGAAAGCTCTCTCTCCTGCCCCTGGTGCACAGTAGTTTACTCCATCTGAAGATGGTATATAGACTACCGGGGCTAAACTCCGAAAAGCTTTTCTTTTTGAAATTTACCACATATGGGTCAGATTGTGGTCCCCATTGACAGTGGCGTAACTATCAATTTTGCTCACCCCTGCCAAAAGAGTTTCAGACGAAACCCCCCCCTGCCATAAAGCAAACACACCCAAAGATGACGTTTAAGGTGTGTAGTACAATGATACAGTAATGTCCCTTATGACACAATAAGTAATGCCCCTTATAACACATTTTGCTGCACCGTAATGCCCTTACACATTATGCCACAAAATAATGCCACGTATAACACATAATGACACACAGTAATGCCCTTATAACAAATGATGCCACACCGTGCCCCTTATACAGTGCCCCCTGTAGTCCTCCTGTAGTTGTGCCCCTTATGCAATGCCTCCTGTAGTAGTGCCCCTTATGCAGTCCCCCTGTAGCAGTGCCCCCTGTAGTAGTGCCCCTTATGCAATGCCCCCTGTTGTTGTGCCCATATACCGTGTCCTTTGTAGTTGTGCCGATATGCCATGTCCCCTGTAGTTGTGCCCATATGCTGTGTCCCCCGTAGCTGAGCCCATGCCATGCCCTCTGTAGTTGAGCCCTTATGCCATGCTCCCTGTAGTTGAGCCCATATGCCGTGTCCCCTGTAGCTGTGCCCATATGCCGTGTCCCCTGTAGTTGAGCCCATATGCTGTGCCCCCTGTAGTTTTGCCCATATGCCGTGTCCCCTGTAGCTGAGCCCATATGCCATGTCCCCTGTAGCTGAGCCCATATGCCGTGTCCCCTGTAGCTGAGCCCATATGCCGTGTCCCCTGTAGCTGAGCCCATATGCTGTGTCCCCTGTAGTTGAGCCCCCACCCACAGCCGTGCACCTCATTCAGGTGATTCGGCCGCTGCGTCCGCCTGCTCCTGTGTAAGCATGCTGCTCCTCTTCGGCTGAGCGCTTCTCCTCACAGGCAGAGAGCGTGCGTAATGGGTGGTCCGATGCGGTGGCGGTGGAGCTGGCCTAACAGACACTAGAGGTCCAGTTGGACCTCTTGCATCTGTCTCCTCCTAGGCGGCGGGCATTTTTGGAGGGACATTTTCAGCTGATTTCATGTGGTAAGTCAGCAAGAAATCTGCAGCCCCCAAGCCAATGCGCCCCATAAGTCTCCGTGCCCCCAAGCCACTGCGGGGTATACGGGGGTTGTAGTTACACCACTGCCCATTGATAATAACGGGGACTGCGATCTGAAGTGGTAATTAGCACTTTGTGAGAGATTTCTGCTAAATGTTACAGTATGTAAAAAACAGCTTGATACATAGGCCTCCGAGGCTTAGTAGTAGTACATCTCCCCCATAATGTGAATTGGAGAAGTTGAAATTTATGAAAAGGTGATGTTTTCCCTCTTTTCACCATCAGCATTTCCAGAGGGACCCAGAAACCTACAAATGAAGATATAGAATCAATTATTTATTTTCCTGCGGAAATTCCAGAAATGGGAATGACAGTATGGGTGCAGCTAATTATAGCTGTACGATGCTTTTATTTCATCCCTTCCCATCTGCTGTGTAGTGTGTCACAATAAAGGTGCCAACTTCGTAATTCAACTATGCCAGTCTACCTGTAAAACTAATGCTCCACCGCTTTGTTACTTTGTATCACAGAGGTGACGATTAGACAGCGGAAGAATTCTGAAAAATATGTTCTGAGAAGACGATAATTACTAATTTGTTTACGTTTGAGTCTGGTTTTAAATAAATATTGTAACACGGCCAAGGTGATGCTAGGTACAGCATTTACACGGAGTCTTCACATATTTCCCCATAATCCTCGGACAAGATAATGAATATATACAAGCCAGATAACATTATCATTACACCCCTGGATCACATCATTGTTGGTGATAACGTTGTGTGGGCTAAATTTGTTATTTGCACGTCCTCAACTAACTCTGTGTGAGAAAATGTTGGATTGTCTGAATACAAGAGTGATACATTTATAATCGCTGTTAGTGAGGCGCCACGGAACCTGACAAGCCCGGACAGCACGAATTACACAAATTAAAAATCGCACGTAAGCACCAGACAAATTGCTTGGAGAAGGAGGTGCAGACGTGACACAGACGGTAGGGACTACTCTGAACGTGAGAGCTTAGGGCCCCATTTAGCAATAAGTTTTATAATGGGTGCAACACAAACTTACCGAAATTAAAGTCGGTGCAGCGGGGAAGGGGGGGGCTTAAGTGGTCGGTACGGGGGCGTGCCAGTGCGATTGCATCACTGCGGCCCGGCCTCCTGCTTTACAATTCTGATATTGCCAGCAATGTAAAGCAGGAGGCGGAGCTACGATGACGCAATTCAGTGCAAATTGCGTCATCGTCTCCCCGGACCGTCCACTCTCACTCGCTAAGTGGGTGCGGGTGCAGGGGGCACGGGGGGTGGCGACAATTCTGGGAGACATGCCTATTTTTTGGGGGGGCTGGGAGTACCACCTGATTTTTGGGAGTCCCCGGAGAGTAGGCAAGTATGGCGCAATAATGTTTTTTCAATGTTTTTTTTTTACTTGTATCTAACACTGTCCTGCGCGCTGGTACGCAGCTGTGTTTCTCTAGGAAGCGTGAATGATAACAGTGCCAAATAAAGAATGGACCCTTGAGGACAATATAATGCTTAAAATTGAGCGCCAAAACGTGTTTATGAGATCAGGATAAGTAATATAATAAAAGAAAAGAAAAGGATCTAATTCATGTAAACAAAGTGAAAAGTGCAAAAAATGCATTAAGTAGCATAAAGCGGCAATTAGCCATAAGTGCTAAATTCAGAGGGCGTATCCCCTAGACAGCAAAAAAAATCCACAATAGATCTACACAGCAATAACTAAGAAGATGGAAGCTAAAAAAATATAGGCCATTTATAAAAAAAAAAAAGGTTATATATACACACAAGACAGCACCAACATATCACATAACATAAGCATAAGACAAAGAAATTCATATATAGTGTTCTTCTAGCACCATGCAGCCAGAGGCGTTTCTACAGAAGAGGGGGCTCGTGTGCAGTCTCTGTCCGGGACCCCCTCCTCTCTCTCAGGCTGCACTCAGCGGTGAGTGCCACACCTGTAGACTCTGGAGACTAGAGTGTGCCCGGAGTCTACAGCACATGCACAGGTCACCGGGATAATGGTGCCATCACCATTTTCCTGGTGTTTCCCCTACTGCGTAAGTGCAAAACGCTGGGAAAATGGCAGCGGCGACCATTTTCCAGGCAATTTTGACAGCGCTGATACCGGCGCCGATGTGGGACTCCGGAGGCAGAGAGGTAAGTATTAAAAATATGGGCGCAGAGTGTGCGGTGTGGGCACCCCTGGACCCAGGGTTCCGTGTGCTCCACACACCCTGCACCCATTATAGATATGCACCTGTTAAAACCTGTGCAGTTCCTCCATACTGCCTGGGGTGTCGCTCTCTGCTCTGATGCTTCTAGCACACAAACTGCTGTATTTCAGTAGTTTGTTGCATCAGCTGAGTGTGCTAGAAGCACCAGAGCAACATCCCAGGCAGGAAAGAGGAACTGCACTGGTTGTAACAGGTGCAGGGTGCTAGAATGAAGACTATAAATATGAATAAATACTCGTAGATAAAAGAGTAGGAGGGAGGGGGCGGAGAGCTAAAGGGAGGGGGCGGAGAGTAGGAGGCGGAGAGTGGAAGGAAATGGGCGGAGAGCGGGAGGGTAGGGGCTGATAAGGAGCTGCTGCATTGCATTGTGGGTAAGGACCCAGATGCTGCAGTCTACCCACTGGGCCCTTAGTGCTGGTCAGTGCAAGATAAAAGTTGAAGCACCCTTGAGAATTTCAATTAACACAACAAGCGGTAAGTTAAAAAAAAAAAAGCTTGTTGTTAAATGCCAGATCCATACATTACGTGTGGGCAGAAGTAGACTGACTAGCGCAGCTGCCTGTCATTAGGAAAACAGCCCTATCAGCACTGATAGATAGCAGCAGCTGCATGTAACATTGGGGTAGATGTATTATAGCGGCACTTACCGTGCCGCTATAACGCTTCCCGCTTCGCCTCTTTACCGAGGAGAAGCAGGAAGCACTACCGATGAGATGTAAGAACATCTCATCAGCCGGAGAGGGGGAGTGTTAACTCCCCCCACAGGCGCTACCCGCTAGAGACTGCAGCGCATCAGCCTAGTGCTGATGCGCTGTGTCTCTGTCCCGGCCGGCTCCACTGAACATGCGCGGGATCTCGCAAGTATCGCGAGATCCCCGCGTGGAGCCCTGGAGCCGGCAGCCGCCGCAGCAGGGACAGCGCTGTCCCTGCTGTGGGGATAGGCTAACGCCAGGCTGTAGCTGTCGATAACGACAGCTACAGCCGGCCGAACGGTCATGCGTTATGACCGTTCGTACATAGCCCAGGCTATCAGCGCTGCTATCTTGTAGATAGCGCCGATAATGACAGGGGCGCATAGCACCCCTGTCATTTACCGCCCAGACCCCCGATCATACATCGGGGAGAAGCGGTATCAGCGCACATAACAGCTGTCCCTGCTGTGGCGGCTGCCGGCTCCAGGGCTCCACGCGGGGATCACGCGATACTTGCGAGATCCCGCGCATGCTCAGTGGAGCCGGCCGGCTGATGCGCTGTGGTCTCTAGCGGGTAGCGCCGGAGGGGGGAGTTAACGCTCCCCCTCCCCGGCCGATGAGATGTTTATACATCTCATCGGTAGTGCTTCCTGCTTCGCCTCGGTAAAGAGGTGAAGCGGGAAGCGTTATAGCGGCACGTTAAGTGGCGTTATAATACATCTACCCCTATGGTCCCTGTTTCTGAGCCGCATGCAGTGTCCATGCCCCACATAGTTGGCCGATGTTTTAAGTCAGCGCTTACGTCCTGATTGGAGCGCAGCAGCGATGCTAACAGCGTGCAACCCTGCATCAGTCCCTATATCACTATTGGCTTTCTCTCTTTGGTGAGGTCAGACCAGGTAACAAAGGCTGATGGGTATCGCTGTCTATACCTATAGGCTGCTGCTCCTTATTCCTAGTTACTTCCCACAGGTTAACAGCCACCAGTCTAACTTAGGGGTCTAGTTACTAAGCAGTGTTAGGAGACAGAGTGAAAAGTGATAAGGTGCCAGCCAATCAGCTCCCAACTGTCATTTCACAGGCTGTGTTTGAAAAATGACAGTTGGGAGCTGATTGGCTGGCACCTTATCACTTTCTTATCACTTTTCACTCTGTCTCATAACACTGCTTAGTAAATAGACCCCTTAGTGGTGTCCTACATTGACCTGACAGTCTTCTCTGATCTGATAGGGCAGAGGTTCTCAAACTCTGGCCTCAGGACCCCACACAGGTCACTTTTTCCAGGTCATCCAGCAGGTGCACAGGTGTATTCATTACTCACTGGCACATTTTAAAAGATCCACAGGTGGAGCTAATTATTTCACTTGTGTTGCTGTGAGGAGACCTGGAAAACATGCACTATTTGGGGTCCTGAAGACCAAGTTTGAGAACCTATGTCATAGGGTGAGGAACTTTACCTGAGGCAATGTCCCGACAATAATGACAGCTATCGATTTTGTCTGGTGGTTGAAAGAAATTATACATATATTATATATATGTATATACACATATATATACACTAGTGACCCGCTTCGGCTTCGCACGGGAGAAATTTTGAATATACGGCGATAGTCTTTTTAAACCAAGGTCTTGTAAGATTGCCTTGTAGAAGACATTAGTAATTTTTCCTCCTGGCGTCAACAGAAAGCGATCTAGGGGTCTATTTACTAAGCCTTGGATGGAGATAAAGTAGCAGCCAATCACATGGAGCAGGGTGACATGTTCCCGGAGACCTGCACATGTTCAGTAGACTCTAGGATAGTACCAGAGTCTACTGTGAAAAGAGAGAGGAGGGGGCCCACACGGAGACTGCACAGGACCCCCACCCCCCTCCTCTCTCCCCAGACAGCGAAATGGTCAGATATACTGCTGCAGGCCATAGAAGCTGTGAGAAATAAATACAATTCTAAGATTAGACAACCCAGGTAATAGATGCATAAAGTAAATAAAGTAAGTCATACTAGGCAAAGAGTATTTTTAAACAGAGATGGTGCCGTCCCCTGCCCGGTGTGTAAGAGGTTTTACACACATCGTGATATAAACCCAGACAAAACCCAGATTTTGATATATAAACCCAGGCTGGGCAGATGATATAAAATGAGTGGATCTGTCCATTGGCACAAAGTGACATTACACTGTATTCTGCTTTCTGTGATCACTTCCAGGTTACCAATGACAACGGCCTGTGCACATTACTAGTCATACCTCCCAACATGACCCTCTCCAGGAGGGACACAATGCTCTGGTCCTGGACTTCCCTGGTAAGAGGCGGGGCTGCAGCAAAGTTCAAAATTCAAATAGGGGAGTCACACCAACTGTCATGTCACACGCTGCCAATCATCACCGGCTGGGACTCACTGGCAGTTGGTGTCACTCCCCTATTTGAGGTTTGGACTGTACTGCAGCCCCGCCCCTGGAGCCTCCACCAATCATAAATTACCAGGAAAATCCAGGACCAGATCATTGTGTCCCTCCTGGAGAGGGTCATGTTGGGAGGTATGAGTAGTGATTGCTCTGTGCAGCACTTATAGAACTGAACGCTTTAGCACTTCCTTTCTGTGCATAGTGATGAATGTTATCCTTTATTTATATTAGTCATCAGAGGATTGGAGATAATCCCAGCACAGTATGCGACGTCCCCACCATATATCGGCGATCACATTTCCTCTCAGCGACAATGCAGGTCCATAGGAAACCATGTTTCCCTCTAATACCCCTTTTCCACCTAAATTCCGGCTCTGACCCGGAGTTTGAACAAAGTTCCTATCCGGATCAGACCCAGAATTTTGGCGGCGCCGACTCGGGATATTCCCGAGTCAGCCCCGCTCACACCGCAGTCGGGTCTGCATAGACCTGGCTTTTGCGGAGTGAAAGTGGTCGCTTGGAGATGACGTCATCTCCAAGCGCCACTGAAGCCGGACCAATCGGCCGGCTAGCACCGCACTCCAGGTCATCGTGACCCGGAGTGGGCTGTTCTCACAGCAGGGTTTCACGGGCCACGTCCATGTTAAACCCTGCTAGTTACCTGGGTTGGATTGCCGGGTCACTCGACTCGGTGATCCAACTCTCTCCCCTTTTACACCAGGGAGCTGTCTGGGTTAACCCTTCAAAAACCCGGGTTTTAGCTCCGGTGTAAAAGGGGTATTACAGGGCAATTCAATTTGGAGCGAAAAGTCAGTTTTTGCGATAATTTCGCACCGATGACGTCATTTTCGCTGGTTTTGGTTTTACACCGTATTCAATTTCAAAGACTTTTCGCAGGTTCGAAAAGTCTTTGAAAAAAAAAAACGGGGATAACTTTTCACCACTGAATAGGTGGCGAAAAAAAGTATAGAATTGGGGTTTAGGGGTGCAGGCTTAAAAAAATAGCCTGCATCCCTGGGAATGTCATTTTAAAATGAACTGTGTCAAAAAAAGTTTAAAAAAAAAAAATAGGGACACCCCACAAATAAATTATTGAAATTTTTGGGTGAAAAAAAAAAAAAAAAAGGAAAACAATTGTTTAAAAAAAGGGAAATAGGTTCAGGGCTATCCTGCAAATATGCGGCAGGTGTATTCTAGAATAGGCTATTAGCGGCAGGTGCATATTTGCAGAATTTTTAAATAAAGATTTTAGGGACAAAAATATGCTAGTACCCATTTTCATGTACCCCAAATTTGATGGGACCACTTAAAAAACCGAAGAAAATAACCTAAGTGCTCTTCTGCAACACTTCTTCAATGTTAGGAAAAAAACACCTGCTGCGGCTATTTAAAACCCCGACTTTCATTTGCAGGCTAAAAAAGGGGTACCCATAGTGAGCCCCCATGTTTTTACAGCTTTAGGGGGGTCCTACAATTTATTCCAGGAAAATTTCGTATTTTTTCGCAGACCCCACTTCGCAGGTTCCCGATTTCGTAGCTTTTATATTGAATACGGGGATAAAGCGGGCGCGTGCCCGATACTTTATCCCTGGAAAATCTCTGATGTGGAGCGAAAAGTCCAGCACGGACTTTTCGCTCCCATATTGAATGCCCCTATTAATCACATAAGTTTATTTTAATTTGTGCGTAAATACTATTATTATTATTATTCTTAGTAAATGGGAGCAGTCAGCATGAATTAAGTATCACACATTGCAAGTGCAAAATAAAATTCCTTTCTACTGTAATTAGGTTTTCCATCAACAAAACCCAGAGCAAACCCTCTGGAGTTGGTACAAATTGGCCATGGCGGGGATCCTTCAGGCTGCAGGGAAAAAGTTTGAGAAAGTAGAGAAGTTGCCCACAGGGCCGGTTTGAGACCAAGGGGCCTATTCATCAACACTAAAATAAAGTTTTTAAGGACATTTTCCTTAATTACCGTTATTTTAGTATTCATGAAGACACTTAACACACTGATATCTCCTGGCTAAGTCCCCCTGCGTTAATTTCCACACTCCCCAGTACATTAGTACATTAGTACATTAGTATGGGTCTGTAGAAATTAGGCCATTCATCAAATTCAGAAAATTATGTATTTTCGGAATTTGATGGTGTTACTATACGCCACTCTCAGGCAGGCCCGCCATGAGCAGCATCGGACCCGGGTAAAAAGGGGATGTGGCCTAATCGCTTGGAGGCGTGGCCATGCCCTATAAGGTAAAAAAGGAAAAAAAATCTGCGCTGGCGAGGGGGGTGCAGTGAGTCCCCTCAGCCCAGCGCATAACCAGTGGGAGGCGCGATCAACTTTATCGCTCCCCCCCACAGGCATAGGAGACTGCTGTGGCTGTTGGGCTGCTGTGATGTAAGAGGGGGTGGAGCGGTGCCAGGCCCCTCCAGCAAGCCCGGGCCCGGGTAATCGGCTCCCCTGCTCTCAGGTGGCGTATAGCGGGTCAAACTTACCTGCTGTCAGTGTGGGCAGGTCCTCGTCAGCTCCCCGCTCCTTCCCTCGGCTCCGGTGGCTGCTCTGACACTCTGTTCTCCCGGCAGAACACAGTAAAGTTTAGAAGCAAAAAAAAGGTTTTTTTTTTCTACCTGTGACCAGGTAGGTGGGAGACAAGGAGGTGAGCGGAGGGGTGGCGGGGGAGGTTGGGGGGGACACACAGTTACCGCAGCTGTAGGCAGTGCTGCACATGTGCTGTTTTTACGCATGCGCTGCGGTAAGGTAGTGTAGAGAGGGAAAAGTATCCATTTCCCGAAAAGCTGTCATCGCAAAAATGACAGCTTTTCGGCATAGATAGTTATAGGTAGGAGGAATTATGAAATCCACTGGTAATTAAGTAGAACTCCATGCCAGTTCTAAACCCATAGTTGCCGACTTTCTGGCTGCTCCTTCCGGGAGGGAACAGTCAGATTGGCAGGGCAGGGGGGCGGGGCCAGCAAAAGAGGGCGTGGCCAATGACTGCCGTTTGTGGGCGTGATGGGGACAGGGTCACACGATCACACGATCACGTCATTTTAACCCCATTCCCGCTACACAATGCCATAATTCAGCGTGAGTCGCGTCGCCGCCCCCCCCCCCGCAGCAGGGGTTTTACAGTTAATCGCGGTGGGGGGCTCTGGGGGATTGGCAGCCGCCAGGAGGCTTACCTGCCTTTCCGGGGGGCCAGTAGCTGCACCCGATTATCGGGAGGCTCCTGGCCGAATTGGGAAGGTAGGCAACCCTTTAACCTAATTACCTTAATCAAGTTTTTAGTAGGGGTGTGCACCGGCCACTTTTCGTGTTTTGTGTTTTGGTTTTGGATCTGGATCTTTCTTCGTGTTTTGGATCTGGATTGGTTTTGCCAAAACCACCCTTCCGTGTTTTGGGTTCTGGGTTTTGTGTTTTGGATCTGTATTTTTTTTTAAAAAAGCATAAAAACAGCTAAAATCACAGAATTTGTAGGTTTTTCTGCTCCTATGCTATTATTAACCTCAATAACCTTAATTTCCACTCATTTCCAGTCTATTCTGAACACCTCACACCTCACAATAGTGTTTTTATGTCCAAAACGTTGCACCGAGGTAGCTGGATGACTATGCTAAGCGACACGAGTGGGCGGCACAAACACGTGACCCATCTAGGCGTGAAACTGCAGTGGCAGACAGGATGGCAGTTTGAAAAACTAGGCCCCAAACTGTACATAATGCAAAGAAAAAAAAGAGGTGCAAGATGGAATTGTCCTTGGGCCCTCCCACCCACCCTTATGTTGTATAAACAGGACATGCACACTTTAACAAACCAATCATTTCAGCGCCAGGGTCTGCCACACAACTGTGGCTGAAATGATTGGTTCGTTTGGGCCCCCACAAAACAAGCTGGCAATTAATGTGTCCCTGCACAAACTGGCTCTATGGAGGCAAGATGTCATCCTCATCCTCCTCATCCACCGATTCCTCACCCTCTTCAGTGTGTACATCCTCATCCTCACAAAGTATTAACTCGTCCCCACTTGAATCCACCACCACAGGTCCCTCTGTACCTTCTGGAGGCTGGTCTCCCTGGAAGAGCTGATAATTCATTTTGATGAACATCATCTTCTCCACATTCTGTGGAAGCAACCTCCTACGCCTTTCGCTGACAAGGTTCCCGGCTGCACTAAACACTCTTTCGGAGTACACACTGGAGGGGGGGCAACTCAGGTAAAATAGAGCCAGTTTGTACAGGGGCCTCCAAATTGCCTCTTTTTCCTGCCAGTACAGGTATGGACTGTCTGCCATGCCTACTTGGATGCTGTCACCGATGTAATCCTCCACCATTCTGTCAATGGTGACAGTATCATATGCAGTGACAGTAGACATGTCAGAAATTGTTGCCAGGTCCTTCAGTCCGGACCAGATGTCCAAACTTGGTCCTGCCTGCCCTGCATCACCGCCAGCGGGTTGCTTAGGATACCTAAGTTTTTTCCTGGCAGCCCCAGTTGCAGGAGAAAATGAAGAAGGAGCCGTTGACGTGTCACGTTCCGCTTCAGCTGACAGTGTGTTCACCAGCAGGTCTTTGCACCTCTGCAGGCTTGTGTCGGCCGGAAAGAGAGACACCACATAGGCTTTAAACCTAGGATCGAGCACGGTGGCCAAAACGTAGTGGTCTGATTTCAACAGATTGACCACCCTGGAATCCTGGCAAAGCGAATGAAGGGCTTCATCCACAAGTCCCACATGCCGAGCGGAATCGCTCCGTCTTAGCTCCTCCTTCACTTTCTCCAGCTGCTTCTGCAAAAGCCTGATGAGGGGAATGACCTGACTCAAGCTGGCAGTGTCTGAACTGACTTCACGTGTGGCAAGTTCGAAGGGCTGGAGAACCTTGCACAACACGGAAATCATTCTCCACTGCGCTTGAGTCAGGTGCATACCCCCTCCTTTGCCTATGTCATAGGTGGATGTATAGGCTTGTATGGCCTTTTGCTGCTCCTCCATCCTCTGAAGCATATAGAGGGTTGAGTTCCACCGCGTCACAACCTCTTGCTTCAGGTGATGGCGGGGCAGGTTCAAGAGTGTTTGCTGGCGCTCCAGTCTTCGGCACGCAGTCGCTGAATGGCGAAAGTGGCCAGAAATTTTTCGGGCCACCCAAAGCGTCTCCTGCACGCCCCTGTCGCTTTTCAGAAAATTCTGCACCACCAAGTTTATTGTGTGAGCAAAACATGGGACGTGCTGGAATTTGCCCAGATGTAATGCCCGCACAATATTGGTGGCGTTGTCAGATAGCACAAATCCCCAGGAGAGTCTAAGTGGGGTAAGCCACTGGGCGATGATTTCCCTCAGTTTCTCTAAGAGGTTGTCGGCGGTGTGCCTCTTACTGAAACCGGTGATACACAGCGTAGCCTGCCTTGTAACGAGCTGGCATTTCTGAGATGCTGCTACTGGTGACGCTGCTGCTGTTGCTGCGTAAGGTGATACATCTACCCAGTGGGCTGTCACAGTCATATAGTCCTTAGTCTGCCCTGTTCCACTTGTCCACATGTCCGTGGTTAAGTGGACATTGTGTACAACGGCATTTTTCAGGACACTGAGGACACTTTTTCTGACGTTTCTGTACAGTCTCGGTATCGCCTGCCTAGTGAAGTGGAATCTAGACGGGATTTGGAACCGGGGACACACTACCTCCATCAATTGTCTAAATCCCACTGCACTAATGGCGGATACCGGACGCACGTCTAACACCAACATAGCAGTCAAGGCCTCAGTTATACGTTTTGCTTCAGGATGACTGCTGTCGTACTTCATCCTCCTTGCTAAGGACTGTTGGAGGGTCAATTGTTTAGTAAAAGTAGTGGTGTTCCTACTTCCTCTCTGGGATGATGAACGACTCCCAGCAGCAGCAACAGCAGCAGCGGCAGCAGTAGGCGTAGCAATGCAGGATCCTCCGGAGGAATCCCGGATAGGAGAGTCAGTCATGCCAGTGACATGGCCTGCAGGACTACTTCCGATCCTAACTAAGGAGGAAATTGACGAGGAGGGAGTTGACGGTGTGGTTTGCAGGCGCTTGGATACAACAGGACAACGGGATTTAGGTGTCCCTGGACTGCTTACGGTCTTAGCCAAAGTTTCTGAACTTGACAGTAACTTTTTATGAACGCGCTGCAGGTGCCGTATAAGGGAGGATGTTCCTAGGTGGTTGACGTCCCTACCCCTACTTATTTCACCTTTACATATGGTACATATGGCAAGACAGTTGTTGTCCGGATTTGGATAGAAATATTGCCAGACCAAAGAGGTGGAATGTTTGGTCTTCTGCCCAGGCATGACCGTGATGGGCTTTTTCATCCCACGGACAACAACTGTCTCCCCCGGAGCCTGATTTAAACAAACCACATCACCATCAGAATCCTCCTCGCCAACTTCCTCCTCAGCGCCAGCTACACCAGTATCCTCATCCTGTTGTACTTCAACAGTGACATCTTCAATTTGCATATCAGCAAGTGGACTGTGGGTGCTCCTTTCAGCACTTGCAGGGGGCGTGCAAATGGTGGAAAGAGCCACCTCTTCCCGTCCAGTGCTGGGAAGGTCAGGCATCGCAACCACCACCACACTTGGACTCTCCTTGGGGATTTGTGATATCTTCTTAGAAAGCACAGTTCTTCGCTGTGCTTTTGCCAGCTTAACTCTTTTGATTTTTTTAGTGGGAGGAGGGCTTCCATCGTCATGTGAAGCTGAACCACTAGTCATGAACATACTAGGGATCGACCTTAGCCGTTCCTTGCCACTCCGTGTCGTAAATGGCATATTGGCAAGTTTACGTTTCTCTTCAGCTGATTTAAATGTCTTTTTCAAGGTCATTTTCCTGAACTTTGCCATTTGGGATTGTATGTGCCCTCTACTATGACATTGGGCATCGGCCTTGGCAGACGACGTTGATGGCATGTTATCGTCTATGTCATGACTAGTGGCAGCAGCTTCAGCACTAGGAGGAAGTGGTTCTTGATCTTTCTCTATTTTATTTTTATCGGAGAAAGTTTGGTCCTCCATTTATGTTATATCGATTTGATATATACGTGCGGCTAAACACAGAAAATAATTTTTTTTTGGGTTTGGACTGGAGTGTACTTTGTGGGTTACAGCACCCTTTAACGGTCAAGCCAGCCGGCCCTTTACTTATGACACAGGCGCACGCTTGGCACTACTTTGTTGATGCACGTGCGGCTACTGCGCACACAATTCACAAACACAGAAAATAATTTTTTTTTTGGTTTGGACTGGAGTGTACTTTGGGGGTTACAGCACCCTTTAACGGTCAAGCCAGCCGGCCCTTTACTTATGACACAGGCGCACGCTTGGCACTACTTTGTTGATGCACGTGCGGCTACTGCGCACACAATTCACAAACACAGAAAATAATTTTTTTTTTGGTTTGGACTGGAGTGTACTTTCGGGGGTTACAGCACCCTTAACGGTCAAGCCAGCCGGCCCTTTACTTATGACACAGGTGCACGCTTGGCACTACTTTGTTGATGCACGTGCGGCTACTGCGCACACAATTCACAAACACAGAAAATAATTTTTTTTTTGGTTTGGACTGGAGTGTACTTTCGGGGGTTACAGCACCCTTAACGGTCAAGCCAGCCGGCCCTTTACTTATGACACAGGCGCACGCTTGGCACTACTTTGTTGATGCACGTGCGGCTACTGCGCACACAATTCACAAACACAGAAAATAATTTTTTTTTTGGTTTGGACTGGAGTGTACTTTCGGGGGTTACAGCACCCTTAACGGTCAAGCCAGCCGGCCCTTTACTTATGACACAGGTGCACGCTTGGCACTACTTTGTTGATGCACGTGCGGCTACTGCGCACACAATTCACAAACACAGAAAATAATTTTTTTTTTGGTTTTGGACTGGAGTGTACTTTCGGGGGTTACAGCACCCTTAACGGTCAAGCCAGCCGGCCCTTTACTTATGACACAGGCGCACGCTTGGCACTACTTTGTTGATGCACGTGCGGCTACTGCGCACACAATTCACAAACACAGAAAATAATTTTTTTTTGGTTTGGACTGGAGTGTACTTTGGGGGTTACAGCACCCTTTAACGGTCAAGCCAGCCGGCCCTTTACTTATGACACAGGCGCACGCTTGGCACTACTTTGTTGATGCACGTGCGGCTACTGCGCACACAATTCACAAACACAGAAAATAATTTTTTTTTTGGTTTGGACTGGAGTGTACTTTGGGGGTTACAGCACCCTTTAACGGTCAAGCCAGCTGGCCCTTTACTTATGACACAGGCGCACGCTTGGCACTACTTTGTTGATGCACGTGCGGCTACTGCGCACATTTCACAAACACAGAAAATAATTTTTTTTTTGGTTTGGACTGGAGTGTACTTTCGGGGGTTACAGCACCCTTAACGGTCAAGCCAGCCGGCCCTTTACTTATGACACAGGTGCACGCTTGGCACTACTTTGTTGATGCACGTGCGGCTACTGCGCACACAATTCACAAACACAGAAAATAATTTTTTTTTTGGTTTGGACTGGAGTGTACTTTCGGGGGTTACAGCACCCTTAACGGTCAAGCCAGCCGGCCCTTTACTTATGACACAGGCGCACGCTTGGCACTACTTTGTTGATGCACGTGCGGCTACTGCGCACACAATTCACAAACACAGAAAATAATTTTTTTTTGGTTTGGACTGGAGTGTACTTTCGGGGGTTACAGCACCCTTAACGGTCAAGCCAGCCGGCCCTTTACTTATGACACAGGCGCACGCTTGGCACTACTTTGTTGATGCACGTGCGGCTACTGCGCACACAATTCACAAACACAGAAAATAATTTTTTTTTTGGTTTGGACTGGAGTGTACTTTCGGGGGTTACAGCACCCTTAACGGTCAAGCCAGCCGGCCCTTTACTTATGACACAGGTGCACGCTTGGCACTACTTTGTTGATGCACGTGCGGCTACTGCGCACACAATTCACAAACACAGAAAATAATTTTTTTTTTGGTTTGGACTGGAGTGTACTTTCGGGGGTTACAGCACCCTTAACGGTCAAGCCAGTCGGCCCTTTACTTATGACACAGGCGCACGCTTGGCACTACTTTGTTGATGCACGTGCGGCTACTGCGCACACAATTCACAAACACAGAAAATAATTTTTTTTTTGGTTTGGACTGGAGTGTACTTTCGGGGGTTACAGCACCCTTAACGGTCAAGCCAGCCGGCCCTTTACTTATGACACAGGCGCACGCTTGGCACTACTTTGTTGATGCACGTGCGGCTACTGCGCACACAATTCACAAACACAGAAAATAATTTTTTTTTGGTTTGGACTGGAGTGTACTTTCGGGGGTTACAGCACCCTTTAACGGTCAAGCCAGCCGGCCCTTTACTTATGACACAGGCGCACGCTTGGCACTACTTTGTTGATGCACGTGCGGCTACTGCGCACACAATTCACAAACACAGAAAATATATTATTTTTTTAGCACTTGGGGGGAGCACCCCTGATGGACAGAGCACCCCCTGGACAACACTACAGCACTCCTTTAGGACTGGGACACTGCACAGGACTTTGGAGTGGACACAGCCCCTATGGAGAACTGACTGCACAACACAGTCCAGCCAGCCCCTATGGACTTTGAAGTAGTGGACACAGCCCCTATTAACAACAGCAGCACAGCACAACACAGCCAGCCCCTATGAACTTTGAAGTAGTGGACAACAGCAGCACTACACTACACTACACTACACTACACTACACAGCCCTAACTCCCACCCTCCCTCTTCACTGTCCACAGCCGAGTGAGAAAATGGCGCCGACGCGGGTACCTTATATAGGATCCAAAACCCGCGAGACTCGGAAGGCGGGATGATGACGTTTTGCCTCGATTTCAGATCCGAGTCAGGCGGGAAAAGTCGAGCCTGACTCGGATCGGACTCGGATCGGGGGGGCTCGGGGGGGTTCGGATTTCAGAAATCCGAACCCGCTCACCCCTAGTTTTTAGTAATAATAAATAGGCCCCCGAGTCTCACCCAGAGAGTGAACTGCCTTTAGCGTTCCACCCCACACACACACACACTGCCCAATAGCCTCACACACTGCTCCTATAGCACTGCCCCTATAACCTCACACACACGCTGCCCCTATAGCCTCACACATACACACACTGCCCCCATAGCCTCAAACACTGCTTCCATAGCCTCACACACACACACACACTGCCCACATAGCCTCACACACACACACACACACACTCTGCCCCCATAGCCTCACACACACACACACACACACTGCCCACATAGCCTCACACACACACACACACACACACTCTGCCCCCATAGCCTCACACACACACACACACACACACACTCTGCCCCCATAGCCTCAAACACTGCCCCCATAGCCTCAAACACTGCCCCCATAGCCTCACATACACAGACATTGCCCCTATAGCCTCACACACTCGATGCTCCTATAGCCTCACACACACAAACACTGCCCCCATCGCCTCACATACACGCACACACTGCCCCCATAGCCTCACACACTGCCCCCATAGCCTCACACACACACACACTGCCCCCATAGCCTCACACACACACACACACTCTGCCCCCATAGCCTCACACACTGCTCCCATAGCCTCAAACACTGCCCCCATAGCCTCACATACACAGACATTGCCCCTATAGCCTCACACACTCGCTGCTCCTATAGCCTCACACACACACACACTGTCCCCATAGCACTGCCCCTATAACCTCACACACACGCTGCGCCTATAGCCTCACACACTGCTCCCATAGCACTGCCACTATAACCTCACACACAAGCTGCCCCTATAGCCTCACACACTGCCCCATAGCCTCACCAACACACTGCCCCCATAGCCTCACACACTGCCCCATAGCCTCACCAACACACTGCCCCCATCGCCTCACACACTGCCCCATAGCCTCACCAACACACTGCCCCATAGCCTCACACACTGCCCCCATAGCCTCACACACACACACTGCCCCTATAGCCTCACACACTGCTCCAATAGCCTCACACACACTCTCCCTATAGCCTCACACACACACTGCCCTCATAGCCTCACACACTGCCTCCATAGCCTCACAAAAACATTACCCCTATAGCCTCACACACACTCTCCCTATAGCCTCACACACACTATAGCCATAGCCATAGCCTCACACACTGCCCCTATAGCCTCACACACACGCTGCCCCTATAGCCTCACACACACGCTGCCCCTATAGCCTCACACACACACTGCCTCTATAGCCTCACACACACACTGCCCCAATAGCCTCACACACACGCTGCCCCTATGGCCTCACACACACGCTGCCCCTAAAGCGTCACACACACTGCCCCTATAGCCTCACACACACACACTGCTTCCATAGCCTCACACACACACACGCTGCCCCTATAGCCTCACACACACATGCTGCCCCTATAGCCTCACACACACACGCTGCCCCCATAGCCTCACACACGCACACTGTCCCCATAGCCTCACACACACACTGCCCCTATAGCCTCAAACACACACACACTGCCCCTATAGCCTCACACACACTGCCCCTATAGCATCACACACTGTCCCTATAGCCTCACACACACACACTGCCCCTATAGCCTCACACACTGCCCCTATAGCCTCACACACACACTGCCCCTATAGCATCACACACACACACTGCACCTATAGCCTCACACACTCACACACACACACACACACACACACACACACTCTGCCTATAGCCTCACACACACACACTCCCTATAGCCTCACACACACTGCCCCTATAGCCTCACACACACAATGCCCCTATAGCCTTACACACTCACTGCCCCCATAGCCTCACACACTGCCCCCAGTGCCTCACACACACGCTGCCTCTATAGCCTCACACATACATACTGCCCCTTTAGCCTCACACACACGCTGCCCCTATAGCCTCACACACACAATGCCCCTATAGCCACACACACACACACACACTGCTCCCATAGCCTCACACACACGCTGCCCCTATAGCCTCACACACATGCTGCCCCTATAGCATCACACACTTACTGCCTCTATAGCCTCACACACACGCTGCCATAATAGCTTCACACACACGCTGCCCCTATAGCCTCACACACACAATGCCCGTATAGCCTCACACACACTGTCCCTATAGCCTTACACACACACAATGCCCCTATAGCTTCACACACACACTGCTCCTATAGCTTCACACACACACTGCCCCTATAGCCTCACACACACAATGCCCCTATAGCCTTACGCACTCACTGCCCCCATAGCCTCACACACTGCCCCCAATGCCACACACACACGCTGCCCCTATAGCCTCACACACACTGCCCCTATAGCATCACACACACACACTGTCGCTATAGCCTCACACACACACACTGCCCCTATAGCCTCACACACTGCCCCTATAGCCTCACACACACACTGCACTTATAGCCTCACACACTCACACACACACACACACACACACTCTGCCTATAGCCTCACACACACTCTCCCTATCAGGACACATAAACATGCGACTCGGACACATGCCCTGACTGAAAACATCGGCTGCCTGCGACTGAAATCGACACTACGCCCACCGCTGAATAAGGACCCACAGTCTCCTCACTCTGGTTGACCTGGAGGACCCACAGTCTCCTCACTCTGGGTGACCTGGAGGACCCACAGTCTCCTCACTCTGGTTGACCTGGAGGACCCACAGTCTCCTCACTCTGGGTGACCTGGAGGACCCACAGTCTCCTCACTCTGGGTGACCTGGAGGACCCACAGTCTCCTCACTCTGGGTGACCTGGAGGACCCACAGTCTCCTCACTCTGGTTGACCTGGAGGACCCACAGTCTCCTCACTCTGGGTGACCTGGAGGACCCACAGTCTCCTCACTCTGGGTGACCTGGAGGACCCACAGTCTCCTCACTCTGGTTGACCTGGAGGACCCACAGTCTCCTCACTCTGGGTGACCTGGAGGACCCACAGTCTCCTCACTCTGGGTGACCTGGAGGACCCACAGTCTCCTCACTCTGGGTGACCTGGAGGACCCACAGTCTCCTCACTCTGGGTGACCTGGAGGACCCACAGTCTCCTCACTCTGGGTGACCTGGAGGACCCACAGTCTCCTCACTCTGGTTGACCTGGAGAACCCACAGTCTCCTCACTCTGGGTGACCTGGAGGACCCACAGTCTCCTCACTCTGGGTGACCTGGAGGACCCACAGTCTCCTCACTCTGGGTGACCTGGTCTTCTGTCAGGCAGAGTAGTAGTAGCAAAAGTGATCGGAAGCTGATTCTGATTCTTTAAGCTGCATTTACAGCAAGGACTAAGATTTGTTCTTTCTAGAGATACATTTACTTTACACAGGAAAATCACTTATTTGTCACAGTGGATCTAATAGTAGCACAGCAGCACAGATGGTGTAATGGTTAGCGTTACTGCCTCACAGCACTGAGGTCGTGGGTTCGATTCCCACCACGGCCCTACCTGTGCAGAGTTTGTATATTCTCCCTGTGCTTGCGTGGGTTTCCTCCGGGTACTCCGGTTTCCTCCCACACTCCAAAAATATACTGGTAGGTTAATTGGCTCCCAACACAAATTAACCCTAGTGTGTATGTGTGTGCGCAAGTGATAGGGAATATAGATTGTAAGCTCCATCGGGGCAGGGACTGATGTGAATGGCCAGCTATTCTCTGTAAAGCGCTGCGGAATATGTGTGCGCTATATAAAGAACTGGTAATAAATAAATAAATAATAGTGAACACCCCCTCCCCTCCCACCGCCTGGTGGGGACAATGCAAATGTCCATTTAACCCGTCTTCAGTCCCCTGGTCCAAGAGTATAAAACTTGAATTCTGAATGTCTACGTTCACCAAATAACCAGGAGAATGGGGACTGATCCAGGGACCATATGGGTGGTAAAAGATTACTTGAGGAAGTAACTAACACGTAGGTGTCTCCTGCAACCTGCTACCTCTCACTAGCAATCCTGGGGAGTCTGTAGGGGCTTAGGACCTGCACCTTATTAGAACTGACAAGTCTCCTAATCAGTGGTGGCTCCAGGAGAGGGGCTGCAGCCCAGTTCAAAATTCAAATAGGGGAGCCACACCAACTGCCAGTGAGTCGCACAAGGTGATTTTTGCCAGTGTTTGGAGTGGCAGTTGGTGTGGCTCCCCTATTTGAATTTTGGACTGGGCTGCAGCCGCACCTCTGCAGCCGCCGCTGCTCCTAATAGAAAGTTCCTGTCTGTAGTACATTTATACAGCTCTCCATCCCACCCAGGTAACCTCCAACTATCAGTCCCTCTCCTTATAAAACTTCTGCCAGGCTACTGAAGGGCAGTTTACTGGTCACTCAGGGGCATGCAGGGCTCCCATCTAAAGTCCAGTGGGAGAGTCCTTGTCCTGTGCCCCAGGAGGTCTTAATCAGTCTGGGCTAGCTGGGTGAAACCATCATCCTCTTTAAGAGGCAAGTGCAGTCAATGGCATTAAATATCAAATACAACTATAACAGTAGCTGGACCAGTTTAAATACAGAGAAATGTATAATTTGGTACATATGAATTCATACATAAGCATTTGAGACATACTCAGTCATTTTTGCATAAGTGGTACTCCCAGTGTCTGGGGTACCACTTTTAGTTGTTTTTTTTTGTTATGTTGCAAAATCCCTTATAGATTTTTCCCCTATGGGACAGCTATTTTAAATACATCTAGTAGATACAGTAACTGATTACATTCTTTGAGTCTACGAGGCAATGCCTGATCCACAATGCACCGACTTGTTTTGACTCGTCTAATGACTTTGACATATGGAATAAAAGCAACATCTTTTCAGCAATTGCAAGTGACGCCCAGCTTGGTGACATTAAGAAAGAAGCACTGATTAGGAAGCTGAAATAAGATAAACAGGCAAATATTTCAAAAGACAGGAAAGGAAATAACAAAAAAAAACACAATACATCCCCAATACGATGGAGCCTTAGGATAAAATGTCAGATAATGTACAAGTCCATGATACTCAGCTTCCAGCTGTTGACATAATAACATTAAATGTCATGGCACAACATTTCAATATGTGCGTTTGCCGTGTAGCAGGCGCGGCGATTGTTTGGCCCTGCGATCTTTGCTAACAATAATAAATAAATAAATACGTTTCACGAATTTTCAGCTTTGTTTTCAGCATCTCAAGAGAAAACTGTTTTTCTTTTCGTGAGGAACAAAATATACGGACAGGACATAGGTCACACACAATAGAGTTATATCAGCAGTGTACAGTATGTGAGCAACTGATAGAATAATATACTGTACTACAGCTGGGTGCTGGCCAATATGAATTGCACGAGTTACGACACAATATATCATAAACCCAGTCTCATCTAATGAAAAAAAAAAAAAGAATTCTGTGGAAACAAAATACAGACAGCTTTCAGGGAAGGGGTACATTTAAAAAATATATATACTGTATTTTTTTATTTATTTTTTTCCACAGTTTACTATCCAGTGTTTTGGAGGTAAAAACGAAAGGTGCCTACACACATAGCGATATTTTTCCTGATTTGGCCGATGTCGACGAATCGTGATGATGAATCATGTAAAATATGGCTAAATCCTGAGTTTCCGCTCTTGATCACGATGCCGATGCGCGTCCCCGCAGGTCGCACATCGCATCTTCATATCTGCCGTGCTGTAGGGCAGATTAGCCAATCTGGGACACGATGGGTGCTGATCATGAGTACATGTTACTCACAATTAATCGCACAATTCATCGTACGTCATGGAATTTGACAGACAGGAGCCTGTTCTCGCCCATCTGCCATCTTGTGCAGCATCGAGGATAGAAGAAGAAGGAAGCACGATTGGGAGCCTGCACACTGAAGTCTGAAATGCATAATTTTGGTGAGTATTGGTACTGTATATCAATGCAACCCCACTACCCACCAATGTGTGCCACCCACCTACCGACCAATGTGTGCCACCCACCTATAAATGCATGACCCAGCCACCGGCCGCCAAAACGAGGTGGGCGGTGGCTGGGTCATGCATTCACCTCCCACTGCCCACCAATGTATGCCACCCCCCTACCGACCAATGTGTGCCACCCACCTATAAATGCATGACCCAGCCACCGCCTGCAGGAAGGAGGCGGGCGGTGACTGGATCATGCATTCACCTCCCACTGCCCACCAATGTGTGCCACCTCCACCAACCCACCAATGTGTGCCACCCACCTACCCACTCACTGGCCAACAATGACATGGGCCACCTAATAAATAACTAGAAAACACTCCAAAAATATTTAAATTTCATAAACAAATATATTACAACAAGATAAACAAATACATTACAACCACATAAACAATCATATTACAACAACATAAAATATATCGAAACAGTATAATCAAATATATTACCTTTGTTTATTTTGCTGTAATATATTTGTTTATGATGTTGTAATATAACTTCACAAACAAATGTATTGCAATAACATAAACATATCTATATGATACCAACAGAAATATTGTGAAACATGTAAAAACAACTTTAAAATACAAATAAAAACACATGACATTCCTGGAAAACAAAGAAAACAAAACAATACAAATAAAACAACATGACATTCCTGTAAAAATAAGAAAACATTACAATACAAATAAAAACACATGACATTCCTGTAAAAGAAAACACTATTACAATACCATAAAACATTAAAATCCTGTAAAAAATAATATTAGAACAATAAAAAAATGTAACATTAAAAATAACAAAACTATATACACTAATACTTAAATATTTATATGTCCTTTTTTTATTTTTCCTAGGAATGTCAATCGATAGTGAGTGCAAGTTTGTGACTGGCTTCATAGAGATCCTACAGTCAAGAGTGTCTATGGCGGATAAGCTGTAGACAATACCATAACAATTCACAGAAATTGGCCGCTTTAGAGGTGTTGTTGGACTACACGAAAAAGTTCATTGCCGATGCTGACCTCAAAACTGTCCGCCAGAAAATTCAGAACCTGAGTATGGTCTACATCAAGGAGAAGAAGAAAGTGGCCGATTCAAAAAGATCTGGAGCAGGCACCGACGCCATGTATCATCCAAAACTGTCATCAGCGAACAGGAGCCACAACGCCAGTCTGTTGTCCTGATGGCCGAGCGAGAGGGAGAAGAGGAGGTGGCAGAAGTGAGTGGACCGTCTGTGGAGATTTTGATAAGTTGCAACTCAGTTCATAAACCAAAATCTTTTTTTTTTAGAATAATCCCAAATGTCCACTGTAGTCAGTTCACAGACAGTTCTTCTGCCATGGCACCGCACCTGGTCCGTTGAAATAGGCCATATACTCCTTCCTCACTTCTTTGGCACATGCAGTTGATGTTGGTGGTGCAGACACTGATGTAAACTGGGCAATCTCCTCCGGATGTCCTGCATCTTCTGGTCTAGCTGTGACTGGTCCTTGTTGGGTAGTTTTTCTTCGCAGAAAGTTGTGTAGCACACAGCACACCATCACAACCCAGTCTATCTTGTCCACACGTAGGGTTATGGTGGTGTGGAAAATGCGGAACCGGTTGCTGAGTATTCCAAACGCATTTTCCACAATGCGCCGTGCACGGGATAGATGGTAGTTGTAGATCCTCTTCTGTCTGGTCAGGCCCCTCTGTGCAAATGGCTTCATCACATGTTCATATAAAGCAACAGCCTCATCTGCAACGAAAACATAATTTAGGCCGTGTTTTGTCTCATCCAGTGATGGCAAGTTGAGGGTTTTGTTGGTGAGTCTCTGGTAGAATGCCATCTGTTTGAAGGACCCACCATCTGAAGCACGGCCATTCTTGCCAACATCCACAAACAAAAATTCGTAGTTGGCATTCACCACTGCCATGAGAACGATGCTGAAGAAGCTTTGTAGTTCTAGTAATATGACCCGGTGTTGGCAGGTGGGTTGATGCGGATGTGTTTCCCATCAATGGCTCCTCCGCAGTTAGGGAAATTCCAACATTGTTCAAACTCCTCAGCGATGCTCTTCTGCTCTTCCACGGAGCTTGGAAACTAGAAAAGAGTAAAGAATGGGTTAAAACATGACTATATAATATTTTTTCTCCATTTTTTTTCCTATATAGACTCTCACCCAAGAGTCTGATCTGTCCTTCACGCCGGACCTCAGTTTGATCGGGGACAGCGAGGTGGATACTTCTTCCACAGTATCAGCAACCATTGAATCCACCCCATCATGTTCCGCTCCTCTCCAACGAAACAAAAAAAAACGGGGAAAAAGCAGCAGGAGTACACTGAACAGGAGGACATATTTCTGCAGCAAGCAGAATGCATCCTTCAGAAACCACCTGATGATATCGATGATTTTACAGCACATAATAACAGTAGAATGCGAAAAATGGATGAACCGACTAAGATAAATTTCCACAGGCTCGTGTATGAGCTGTTAATTAGGTCACTCAAAAACAATTTACATGACTCTACTTACATTGCAGACCCACTTCTATATTCACCTGCCCCAAGCGCATATGTGAGGCCACCCCCAGCCCAGTTGGAGGTTACTCCCCCACCCAGTAGCCCATCCACAAGGCAGACCATTTATGCTGCTCTGCTGGACTTATGGATCAATTTGCCCCGTTATTCGTAATTTTTAAGTATTTTGTTTTATTATTGTAGCCTGTACTATCACCAAATTTTATCACTCCCAATAGGTGCTGGCTGTATGGTACACGGTGGTGATGACGCTGATTGGACAAGGTCATTACACACATGGCACACGTACAGATTGATGGAAGCCGGGGCCACAATGTATACTTGTGCCATGTGTGTATTGGCCTGTTCAAACTGGCGTCTGACCCACCGTATAACATACAGCAGGCTACCTATAGGGATTGATAAAATTTGGTGATAATGCTGTTTTATATACATAATTCAAAATAGATATATTGAAAAAATAATAAAAAAAAAATAATGTTATTTACTACTGTGCAGTATTGTTGGCACAGTGTTGTTAATGCAGCCTTATTGGCTGTCACAGTTATATAAAGAGTTAAAAAAAAACACAAAAAATTTGTTTGCAAGAAACTAATGTGTAGTGTTTTGTTTTTTTCTTACCTTGCAATACTGGTACTGCAGCACTTTAACGATAGCCTAGCAGGTCTCCGGAATGATGACTCCCAAGGACTGAGGTGAGATGAGGGTCCCAAACTTCAGGTCTTCCAGTGACCTTCCTGTAGCCAGATACCTCAGGGTAGCCACCAGTCTCTCTTCAGTAGGGATTGCCCTCCGCCACTTTGTGTCCTGCAACTGGATGTGGGGGGGTCACCAGATACAGCAATTCCTGGAAAGTGGCATCATCCATGCGCAGGTAGTCGTGGTAGTCATCCGGGTTGTTCTCCTTGATCTCCATCAGCAGGGACATGTGAGAGCGGGTATCCCTTTGTAGAAGACACTCCTTGGTCCAGCATGCTCTCGTCCTTCTTCGCTGGGCCCTCTTCCTAATCACCCTGACCCCAGCTTCAGCAACAAACACTCTATACTGATAGGGACGGATCAGCACAGAATTCAGGAACAGGATAGAATGCAGGTAGGTAGCACACACTTGCAGGTAGAATAAACTTTGTAAAAGCCAAATACAAAGAGCACAGTAGCAATGTACAGGGTTCAGCAGGTATACACCTAGCCTCACTAGTAGCAGAGCAGAATGTGCACAGGGTTAAAATGGCGCCAGCTTTTTATAGCCCCTAGCTAGCCCCTCCCATTGTTATTATTATTTAAATTTCCCACCAATCGTGAAGAGCCTCTTGTGTTGTTTTGGTAAATTTACACTTTATCATGCACGATCTCACGATGTGTACGATCCGATAGATGGTGATCGTGAATCAACTTGCCAGCTTTTTTGACCAAATCGTGCCCACAACTGCCAGGGAGCTCCCGGGAGAGTTCAGGGGGAAATCGTACACATCGTGGGATTGTGATCACATCGCTATGTGTGTAGGCACGTTAAAACCGCCAGAGATGTTTGGTCTCAGTAAGTGCAAAGTGCCACTCACTATACTCAAATCCCTAACCCTCTCTGAAATCCTCTGTGACCTCCCGGCCTGCGTCATCATTGATATCATACGTGTCAGATTACTAGTAGCTCCTGACTGTGTGCACCCAGCAGCACAAATTTATTAGCTGAATTTCCAAGACCGGACTGATTTGTTGATGTCCCCTTCCGGTAGGGGGGCAGCCAGATCGACGCTGCAGGGGGCATGTCATTGGCAATGGTAGGTGGTGTGGGGGCATGGCGGCATGACTGAGTCATCGATTTTCGGAAGCCTAACAGCCATTGTGGGAGAGTCGGCAAGTATGGGGAAGAGTGTGGCTGGCGAGCAGAAGTAGACATAATTGAGACAGGAGGGCCCTGCTCACAGGAGCTTACTACTAAAGGGAGGGGAGACAAACAGATGATACAGGGGAAGGGGATGTAGTCAGGAAACCGGTGGCCGAAATGCCGAGCGCCGGCTTCCCGACAGTGAGATCCCAGCAAGGGACTGATGATAGGCGACTATCATAAGCCCCAGACTGAAATCCCGGAATACTGCATGCTGGACGTCGGGAGCTGATAGCTGTGGGGGGGGGGGTAGGTTTAGGGACTCCCGGGGGGACTTAGGGTTAGGCTAGGGGAAGGAGGGTTAGCATCAGGCACCACTGGGGTGGAGGATAGGTTAGGTACTCCCGGGGAGGGTTAGGTTTAGGGTGCGGGGAGGTGGGGGTTAAGTTTAGGCACCCCTCGGGGAAGGATAGGGTTGGGCACAAGGGGGATAGGTTAGGGTTAGGCACCCCTAGGGAGGGTTATGGGGGGGGGGATTGGGGAGGGTTAGGGGTCTTACCTCAGTTGGGATCTTCAGGTGCTGGCCTTCTGGCGTCTGTATTTCAACCGCCAGGCTTAGGTCCGGCGGTCATTCATAATGATTCCCAGGAGAGACTAGGGGGTAAATTTACTAAAGTGAGAGTTTTTAGAAGTGGAGATGTTGCCCTTAGCAACCAATCAGATTCTAGCTATTAACTTCTAGAAGGTGTTGGTGTAATGTTAAGTAGAATCTGATTGGTTACAATGGATAACATCTCCACTTCTAAAAACTCTCACTTTAGTAAATATACCCCTAGATGTTTGTTACCATCTGTTAGGGGTATTCAATATGGAGCGAAAACGCAGTTTCTGCTATGTTTTCGCTCGGATTACGTCATTTTCGCCGCTTTTACTTTTACACGGTATTCAATTTGAAAACTTTTCGCCGGTGCGAAAAGTATATTGCATTCGACCCTGAGAAAAAGTATCACCAAGGAATGGGTGTCGAAAAAAAGTGCTTAATTGGGGTTTTGGGGTGCAACATTTCGGAAACCACCCTGCAACCTTCAGACAGTCCCCCAAAGGTAAACTGTGTAAAAATTTAAAAAAAAAATACCTCAGAAGACCCCAAAAAAAGCACTTTCATTTTTGGGGTGAAAAAAAAAATTTGGGGGTACAAAGTTAAAAACTAGTGAACTACACTCTAGGGGGGGTCCCCAAGTATGCCCCAGGTGTGTTTTTCATTGCAGGTGTTTGCGGCAGGTGGATTTTTCACGTTTTTTAAAACTTCACTTTAGCAACTTTTAAATATGCTCACCCCCATTTTCAAGTACCAAAAATTTGCTGGGACTACTTATTTTCAGCAAAAAAACCTTCTAAATACTATTCTTCACCACCATCCCAAATCCCCAAAATAGCAGCTATTGAGCCCGTTTAAAGACCCCAAAAACTTTCAGCAGGGATAATCGGGGGTATCCAGAGTGATCCCCCATGACAGAGCATCTTTTTGGGGGTGTTAGGGTGATTTCCCCATTTCACATTCGCCGGGTGCCGTTTTTGCTGATTTCATATTGAATGCGGGTATAATCGGGGGCGCCCGCGATACTTTTTCGCCGGCAAAAGTTCCGTTGTGCGGCGAAAACTTTGACACGCATAGACGGCAAAGTTTTAGTTTCATATTGAATACCCCTAAGTATCTGGGAGTTGAGTATACAGTATTTTAACTGCAACATAATGGCAATGCAGGGACTTGCAGAGATTGAGGATCCCTTGGCACTGGGCTGCAAGCTTAAATGTTCAAAATTCAGCATTAACAATGTCTTTCTGTTTTGTATTCATATCACAGGAGTTGTTACTGTTGAAGGAGTGCGCTCTGCGCTGCCTCCTTATTGGTCCCGTGTCCCCATATTATTGGAAATTCACTAAAACAAATGCCCAACCTCCGACAAAATGCGCTTCTGTATTTTACTGTGCACTCTTCTTCCTCCGTCCTCCAGACAGATAGGACCTGCCTACGGGTGTCTCTCCTAGAGATGGTGCCATACTGATGTGGCGGTGCCACCGCATACCACTGCATCACCACAACATACCCACTGCGTCACCACAGCATACTACTGCGTCACCACAATATACCACTGTGTCACCACAGCATACTACTGCGTCACCACAATATACCAATGTGTCACCACAGCATACCACTGCGTCACCACAATATACCACTGTGTCACCACAGCATACCACTGTGTCACCACAGCATACCACTGCGTCACCACAACATACCCACTGCGTCACCACAGCATACCACTGCGTCACCACAATATACCACTGTGTCACCACAGCATACCACTGCGTCACCACAGCATCACCACAACATACCCACTGCGTCACCACAGCATACCACTGCGTCACCACAATATACCACTGTGTCACCACAGCATACCACTGCGTCACCACAATATACCACTGTGTCACCACAGCATACCACTGCGTCACCACAATATACCACTGTGTCACCACAATATACCACTGTGTCACCACAATATACCACTGCATCACCACCACAATATACCACTGTGTCACCACAATATACCACTGCATCACCACCACAATATACCACTGCCTCACCACAATATACCACTGCGTCACCACCACAATATACCACTGTGTCACCACAATATACCACTGCCTCACCACAATATACTAGGGGTGTGCACCGGCCACTTTTCGTGTTTTGTGTTTTGGTTTTGGATCTGGATCTTTCTTCGTGTTTTGGATCTGGATTGGTTTTGCCAAAACCACCCTTCCGTGTTTTGGGTTCTGGATTTTGTGTTTTGGATCTGTATTTTTTTTTTAAAAAAGCATAAAAACAGCTAAAATCACAGAATTTGTGTGTTTTTCTGCTCCTATGCTATTATTAACCTCAATAACCTTAATTTCTACTCATTTCCAGTCTATTCTGAACACCTCACACCTCACAATAGTGTTTTTATATCCAAAAGGTTGCACCGAGGTAGCTGGATGACTATGCTAAGAGATACAAGTGGGCGGCACAAACACGTGGCCCATCTAGGAGTGACACTGCAGTGGCAGACAGGATGGCAGTTTGAAAAACTAGGCCCCAAACAGTACATAATTCAAAGAAAAAAAAGAGGTGCAAGATGGAATTGTCCTCCCATCCACCCTTATGTTGTATAAACAGGACATGCACACTTTAACAAACCAAACATTTCAGCACCAGGGTCTGCCACACGACTGTGGCTGAAATGATTGGTTCATTTGGGCCCCCACAAAACAAGCTGGCAATTAATCTGTCCCTGCACAAACTGGCTCTACGGAGGCAAGATGTCGTCCTCATCCTCCGATTCCTCACCCTCTTCAGTGTTGTGTACATCCTCATCCTCACAGAATATTAATTCGTCCCCGCTGGAATCCACAACCACAGGTCCCTCTGTACGTTCTGGAGGCTGGTCTCCCTGGAAGAGTTGATAATTCATTTTATGAACATCATCTTCTCCACATTTTGTGGAAGCAACCTCCTACGCCTTTTGCTGACAAGGTTCCCGGCTGCACTAAACACTTTCGGAGTACACACTGGAGGGGGGGCAACTCAGGTAAATTAGAGCCAGTTTGTACAGGGACCTCCAAATTGCTTCTTTTTCCTGCCAGTACAGGTACGGACTGTCTGACATGCCTACTTGGATGCTGTCACCGATGTAATCCTTTAACAGACAGACGCACGCTTGTCGCTGCTGCTTTAAGGATGCAGGTGCGGCTACAGCCCACACATTTCAGAAAGACAGAAAAAAAAAAAGAATTTTTTAATTGTTTGTGGAGCGCACTTTGAGGGTTACACCACCCTTTAACAGACAGACGCACGCTTGTCGCTGCTGCTTTAAGGATGCAGGTGCGGCTACAGCCCACACATTTCACAAAGACAGAAAAAAAAATAAGAATATTTTTATTGTTTGTGGAGCACACTTTGAGGGTTACACCACCCTTTAACAGACAGATGCACGCTTGTCGCTTCTGCTTTGAGGATGCAAGTGCGGCTACAGCCCACACAATTCACAAAGACAGAAAAAAAAAGAATATTTTTATTGTTTGTGGAGCGCACTTTGAGGGTTACACCACCCTTAAACAGACAGACGCACGCTTGTCACTGCTGCTTTGAGGATGCAGGTGGAATCTAGACGGGATTTGGAACTGGGGACACACTACCTCCATCAATTGTCTAAATCCCACTGCACTAATGGCGGATACCGGACCCACGTCTAACACCAACATAGCAGTCAAGGCCTCAGTTATACGTTTTGCTTCAGGATGACTGCTGTCGTACTTCATCCTCATCGCTAGGGACTGTTGGAGGGTCAATTGTTTAGTAAAAGTGGTGGTGTTCCTACTTCCTCTCTGGGATGATGAACAACTCCCAGCAGCAGCAACAGCATTAGGAGGAAGTGGTTCTTGATCTTTCCCTATATTATTTTTATCAGAGAAAGTTTGTTATATTGATATATACGTGCGGCTAAAGCGCACACAAACACAGAAAATATTTTTTTATTTTTGCTGGAGAGTAGTGCACTTTGTGGGTTACACCACCCTTTAAGAAATGAGCCAGCCGGCTCTTTACTTATGGGACACAGGCGCACGCTTGGCGCTGCTCCTTTGTTGATGCACGTGCAGCCACAGTGCACACAAGTCACAAACACAGAAAATATTTTTTTTTTTGGTTTGGACTGTAGTGTACTTTGGGGGTTACAGCACCCTTTAACGGTCAAGCCAGCCGGCCCTTTACTTATGACACAGGCGCACGCTTGGCACTACTTTGTTGATGCACGTGCGGCTACTGCGCACACAATTCACAAACACAGAAAAAATATTTTGTTATTTGGTTTGGAGTGTACTTTGGGGGTTACAGCACCCTTTAACGGTCAAGCCAGCCGGCCCTTTACTTATGACACAGGCGCACGCTTGGCACTACTTTGTTGATGCACGTGCGGCTACTGCGCACACAATTCACAAACACAGAAAATATTTTTTTGGGGGGTTTGGACTGGAGTGTACTTTGGGGGTTACAGCACCCTTTAACGGTCAAGCCAGCCGGCCCTTTACTTATGACACAAACGCACGCTTGGCACTACTTTGTTGATGCACGTGCGGCTACTGCGCACACAATTCACAAACACAGAAAATATTTTTTTTTTGGTTTGTACTGGAGTGTACTTTGGGGGTTACAGCACCCTTTAACGGTCAAGCCAGCCGGCCCTTTACTTATGACACAGGCGCACGCTTGGTACTACTTTGTTGATGTACGTGCGGCTACTGCGCACACAATTCATAAACACAGAAAAAATATTATTTTTTTAGCACTTGAGGGGAGCACCCCTGATGGACAGAGCACCCCCTGGACAACACTACAGCACTCCTTTAGGACTGGGACACTGCACAGGACTTCGGAGTGGACACAGCCCCTATGGAGAACTGACTGCACAACACAGTCCACCCAGCCCCTATGGACTTTGAAGTAGTGGACACAGCCCCTATTAACAACAGCAGCACAGCACAACACAGCCAGCCCCTATGGACTTTGAAGTAGTGGACAACAGCAGCACAACACAACACTGCTCTGCACTACACTACACTACACAGCCCAGCCAGCCCTAACTCCCACCCTCCCTCTTCACTGTCCACAGCCGAGTGAGAAAATGGCGCCGACGCGGGTACCTTATATAGGATCCAAAACCCGCGAGACCCGGAAGGCGGGATGATGACGTTTTGCCTCGATTTCAGATCCGAGTCAGGCGGGAAAAGTCGAGCCTGACTCGGATCGGCCTCGGATCGGGGGAGCTCGGGGGGGTTCGGATTTCAGAAATCCGAACCCGCTCACCCCTACAATATACCACTCCGTCACCACAATATACCACTGTGTCACCACAGCATACCACTGTGTCACCACAATATACCACTGCGTCACCACAATATACCACTGTGTCACCACAGCATACCACTGCCACCAATACATATATTCCCAGGTGCAATACCCCAGTCACCACACACCACCTATATTTACCTGTTCCTGGGTGGATCTGTCTCATACTGCATGTCCCTGAGTTATAATGCATTAACCCTGTGTCCTAGCTGGTTAATAAACGAAACCCTGGTTAAGCTATTCATCGTGTGGACTGACCTCTATCACACACTGCTAACACCTATCAACATAGGTTCTGGCAACAGGCACACCCCAAACCAATGTTAATTTCGTTGACGAAAATCTTGACTAAAAGTAATTGTCGGCTACATTTTTTTGAGGGCTAAATTGTAACGATAACGAAAATACAAACATTTGACGAAATCTATGTTCAGTTCTAAATAAGCTACTAAGACTAAAACTAAATTTAAAATACTTGTCAAAATGACCACTGATTAATTTGTATAACACATTCTCACTCTACTGAGCCTATGGGGTCTATTTACTAAGCAGTGTTAGGAGACAGAGTGAAAAGTGATAAGAAAGTGATAAGGTGCCAGCCAATCAGCTCCCAACTGTCATTTTGCAAACACAGCCTGTGAGATGGCAGTTGGGAGCTGATTGGCTGGCACCTTATCACTTTCTTATCACTTTTCACTCTGTCACCTAACACTGCTTAGTAAATAGACCCCTAGATTACAAAACACATACTGTAGCTAAAGCTATGCTGACTTCAAGTTCTCAAGGGAATTTTAGAGAAAAGTTCATCAGTAAAATCCATTACTGTATCATTAAACTGTTTTAAAAAATTATGACTAAGGGTGGGATGCATCAAAGGTAGAAATGCGGTCAAACCTCCAAAATGCGAGTTTGACTGCATTTCTCATATGCACCAAGTCCCGGAATGCGATGCACTTCGGGGCTCAGTTGCGGTTGGTAACACCTTCTTCCTCATGGCGTTACCCTATAGAAAAGCCTTTGAGCTTCTATCGGGAGAGTGCTGTGAGAGGGATAGAATCAGACCCCTCCCAGCACCCCCACGGTGCCTGCACCCTAAAATATGACTTTAAACTAGAGATGAGCAGTTCGGATTCTGTGGAATCCGAACCGCTCCAAACATAGGGGATCCGAGTCCCCGTTTGACTCGGATCCCCGTTCGGGGCCGAACGGCGGCCGCCAGATGTCGGATTCTCGCTAGAGAATCCAACATCAGTGCTACTCGAGTGTAGGGCAGACCGCTGTGATAGCGATCTGCCCTACACAGAACAAACACACAGCCGCCAGCGGCAGCTGTGTGTTTGTTACAGCAGCCAATGAGAGTCACACAGACTCTCATTGGCTGCTGCACGGAGGGAGCCGGCTGGAGCTCATGAGTGAGCTCCGTCTTCCGGCTCTCTCCTTGTCACGTGGCAGCAGAGCGGACAGCGCGGGAGCGGGGATTCAGGTAAGTTTTTTTTTTTTATGTGTGTATGGGGGCCTGCTAATGGAAGGGCCTACTACTGAGGGGGCATACTACAGGAGGCGCCAACTACTGGGGGGGCATACTACAGGGGGCCTGCTAATGGGGGGCATACTACTGGGGGACATACTACTGGCGGGCCTGCTTATGGGGGCATACTACTGGGGGGTATACTACTGGGGGCCAGCTAATGGGGGGCATACTACTGGGGGCCTGCTAATGGGGGGCATAATACTGGGGGGGCATACTACTGGGGGGGTATACTACTGGCGGGCCTGCTTATGGGGGCATACTACTGGGGGGGGCATACTACTGGGGGCCAGCTAATGGGGGGCATACTACTGGGGGGGCATACTACTGGGTGCCTGCTTATGGGGGCATACTACTGGAGGGGCATACTACTGGGGGCCTGCTTATGGGGGCATACTACGGGGGGCATACTACTGGGGGCCAGCTAATGGGGGGCATACTACTGGGGGCCAGCTAATGGGGGGCATACTACTGGGGGCCTGCTTATGGGGGCATACTACTGGGGGGGCATACTACTGGGGGCCAGCTAATGGGGGGCATACTACTGGGGGCCAGCTAATGGGGGGCATACTACTGGGGGCCTGCTTATGGGGGCATACTACTGGGGGGCATACTACTGGGGACCTGCTTATGGGGGAAAGCTAATGGGGGGCATACTACTGGGGGCCAGCTAATGGGGGGCATATTACAGGGGGCCTGCTTATGGGGGCATACTACTGGGGGCCAGCTAATGGGGGTCATACTACTGGGGGCCTGCTAATGGGGGACATACTACTGGGGGGCATACTACTGGGGGCCTGCTAATGGGGGGCATACTACTGGGGGGCATACTACTGGGGGGGCATACTACTGGGGGCCAGCTAATGGGGGGCATACTACTGGGGGCCTGCTTATGGGGGCATACTACTAGGTGGGCATACTACTGGGGGTCAGCTAATGGGGGGCATTCTACTGGGGGCCTGCTAATGGGGGGCATACTACTGGGGGGGCATACTACTGGGGGCCTGCTAATGGTGGACATACTACTGGGGGGCATACTACTGGGGGCCTGCTAATGGGGGGCATACTACTGGGGGCCTGCTAATGGGGGGCATACTACTACTGGAGGCACTGCATAGGGGGCCCTACTACTAAGGGGACTGCATAGGGGGCACCACTACTGGGGGCATTGTGTAAGGGACACCACTGCTGGGGGCATTGTGTAAGGGACAATATTGCTGTGGGCATTGTATAAGTGGCACTACTACTGTGGGCATTGTATAAGGGACATTACTACTGTGGGCACTGTGTAAAAGGGGCACTACTGTGGGCATTGTGTAAAAAGTTCACTACTGTGGGCATTGTGTAAAAGGGGCACTACTGTGGGCATTGTGTAAAAGGGGCACTGCTGTTTGTCGAACATAAATTAGAGACACTACTTTATGGTGTAATGTGAATCAGGGGCACTATGTGCGGTGTAATGTGAATAATATTGTGCACTGTGACTCCTTGGGCTGTAGCCCACTATGTAAACAAGTACTGTGATTCTGCTGGCCGTACCCCACTGGGTGGGTGCACTACTTTTCATTTCTGCCACTGCTGTGTGGCAATGTGTCATAGATGTGCTTTATACTGTGGTGTCTGTGTCGTTGTGCCGCTGCTTTGTCGCTTAGTAACCAGTCAGCTCACTGCAACCTTTGGACAATAATGTTGAAAACAATATTATAAGCTGTGAGGTGTTCTAAATTGACTGGAAATTAATGTTATTGAGGTTAATAATACTCTAGGAAGAAAAAAAAGACCAATTTATGTGATTTTAGCTTTTTTTGTAAATTTTTGTAAAAAAATCCAAATCCAAATCCAAAGTCAGACGACGAATTAGAACCAAATCCAAATCTGGCAAAAATGTTCCGGCGCACATCCCTACTTTAAACTAGGGGTGTGCACCGGCCACTTTTCGTGTTTTGTGTTTTGGTTTTGGATCTGGATCTTTCTTCGTGTTTTGGATCTGGATTGGTTTTGCCAAAACCACCCTTCTGTGTTTTGGGTTCTGGGTTTTGTGTTTTGGATCTGTATTTTTTTTTAAAAAAGCATAAAAACAGCTTAAATCACAGAATTTGTGGGTTTTTCTGCTCCTATGCAATTATTAACCTCAATAACCTTCATTTCCACTCATTTCCAGTCTATTCTGAACACCTCACACCTCAAAATATTGTTTTTATGGCCAAAAGATTGCACCGAGGTAGCTGGATGACTATGCTAAGCGACACGAGTGGGCGGCACAAACACGTGGCCCATCTAGGAGTGACACTGCAGTGGCAGACAGGATGGCAGTTTGAAAAACTAGGCCCCAAACAGTATATACTGCAAAGAAAAAAAAGAGGAGCAAGATGGAATTGTCCTTGGTCCCTCCCACCCACCCTTATGTTGTATAAATAGGACATGCACACTCTAACAAACCAATCATTTCAGCGCCAGGGTCTGCCACATGACTGTGGCTGAAATGATTGGTTCGTTTGGGCCCCCACAAAACAAGCTGGCAATTAATGTGTCCCTGCACAAACTGGCTCTACGGAGGCAAGATCTCGTCCTCATCCTCCTCATCCACCGATTCCTTGGATAAAACAGGAAAAAGGGATTTAGGTGTCCCTGGACTACTTACGGTCTTAGCCAAAGTTTCTGAACTTGACAGTAACTTTTTATGAACGCGCTGCAGGTGCCGTATAAGGGAGGATGTTCCTAGGTGGTTAACGTCCCTACCCCTACTTATTTCACCTTTACATATCGTACATATGGCAAGACAGTTGTTGTCCGGATTTGGATAGAAATATTGCCAGACCAAAGAGGTGGAATGTTTGGTCTTCTGCCCAGGCATGACCGTGATGGGCTTTTTCATCCCACGGACAACAACTATCTCCCCCGGAGCCTGATTTAAACAAACCACATCACCATCAGAATCCTCCTCGCCAACTTCCTCCTCAGCGCCAGCTACACCAGTATCCTCATCCTGTTGTACTTCAACAGTGACATCTTCAATTTGCATATCAGCAAGTGGACTGTGGGTGCTCCTTTCAGCACTTGCAGGGGGCGTGCAAATGGTGGAAAGAGCCACCTCTTCCCGTCCAGTGCTGGGAAGGTCAGGCATCGCAACCACCACCACACTTGGACTCTCCTTGGGGATTTGTGATATCTTCTTAGAAAGCACAGTTCTTCGCTGTGCTTTTGCCAGCTTAACTCTTTTGATTTTTTTAGTGGGAGGAGGGCTTCCATCGTCATGTGAAGCTGAACCACTAGTCATGAACATACTAGGGATAGACCTTAGCCGTTCCTTTCCACTCCGTGTCGTAAATGGCATATTGGCAAGTTTACGTTTCTCTTCAGATGATTTAAATGTTTTTTTCAAGGTCATTTTCCTGAACTTTGCCATTTGGGATTGTATGTGTCCTCTACTATGACATTGGGCATCGGCCTTGGCAGACGACGTTGATGGCATGTTATCGTCTATGTCATGACTAGTGGCAGCAGCTTCAGCACTAGGAGGAAGTGGTTCTTGATCTTTCTCTATTTTATTTTTATCGGAGAAAGTTTGGTCCTCCATTTATGTTATATCGATTTGATATATACGTGCGGCTAAGGCGCACACAAACACAGAAAATATTTTTTATTTTTGCTGGAGAGTAGTGCACTTTGTGGGTTATAGCACCCTTTAAGAAATGAGCCAGCCGGCTCTTTACTTATGGGACACAGGCGCACGCTTTGCGCTGCTCCTTTGTTGATGCACGTGCGGCTACTGCACACACAATTCACAAACACAGAAAATATTTTTTTATTTGGTTTGGAGTGTACTTTGGTGGTTACAGCACCCTTTAACGGTCAAGCCAGCCGGCCCTTTACTTATGACACAGGCACACGCTTGGCACTACTTTGCTGATGCACGTGCGGCTACTGCGCACACAATTCACAAACACAGAAAATATTTTTTTATTTGGTTTGGAGTGTACTTTGGGGGTTACAGTACCCTTTAACGGTCAAGCCAGCCGGCCCTTTACTTATGACACAGGCACACGCTTGGCACTACTTTGTTGATGCACGTGCGGCTACTGTGCACACAATTCACAAACAGAAAAAAAAAATTTTTTTAGCACTTGGAGGGAGCACCCCTGACGGACAGAGCACCCCCTGGACAACACTACAGCACCCCTTTAGGACTGGGACACTGCACAGGACTTTGGAGTGGACACAGCCCCTATGGACAACTGACTGCACAACACAGTCCAGCCAGCCCCTATGGACTTTGAAGTAGTGGACACAGCCCCTATTAACAACAGCAGCACAGCACAACACAGCCAGCCCCTATGGACTTTGAAGTAGTGGACAACAGCAGCACAGCGCAGCACAGCACAGCACAACACTACTCTGCACTACACTACACAACACTACACAGCCCAGCCAGCCCTAACTCCCACCCTCCCTCTTCACTGTCCACAGCCGAGTGAGAAAATGGCGCGGACACGGGTACCTTATATAGGATCCAAAACCCGCGAGACCCGGAAGGCGGGATGATGACGTTTTGCCTCGATTTCAGATCCGAGTCAGGCGGGAAAATTCAAGCCTGACTCGGATCGGCCTCGGATCGGGGGGGCTCGGGGGGGTTCGGATTCAGAAATCCGAACCCGCTCACCCCTACTTTAAAACCAACTCCAATTTTAAATGAGTGACTAGGGGGTCTATTTACTAAGCAGTGTTAGGAGACAGAGTGAAAAGTGATAAGGTGCCAGCCAATCTGCTCCTAATTGCCATCTCACAGTCTGTGTTTGAAAGATGACAGTTGGGAGCTGATTGGCTGGTACCTTATCACTTTTCACTCTGGGGGAGATGTATCATCGGCGACATCACCGATGCGGTACATCCCCCCCGACTTCGCGTACATACTGCAGTTAATTACCGCGGTATGTACCAAAAATATCGCAAAGAACAGCTCTCTCGATGAGAGCTGTCCTTTGCGATGCTGCCAGGCAGAGGGACTTCCGGGTTTAACACCCAGAAGTCCTTCTGCGCATGCGCAGAAGGACGCGGGCCGCGGGGGCTCATGGGAGGGATCCGTCCATGGGCTTCTATTGGGTAACGCCACATGAAGGTGGCGTTACCTAGCAACGCAAAAAAGCAGAATGCAGCGCATTCTGCTGCTTAATACATACGGGGAATGCGGTATAACCCCCGAAAACTGCATTTTCGGGGGTTTTACCGCATTTTCGCCGATGATACATCTCCCCCTCTGTCTCCTAACACTGCTTAGTAAATAGACCCCTCAGACTAAAACTACATTTAAAATCCTTGTCAAAATTAACGCTGCCCCAAACAGTGGTGTCCCGTCCCGTGGTGACACCCGGTGCAGATAGGTTTGTAGTGTGCGTGGCTAAGTCACATGCTGGTAAAAAGGGGGCATCTCCTTACTGGTAGGGGGCATGTCCTTGTGGCCTGAACCCCCATGTTAGTCACTCTGGGGGTCACAGAGACACGTACTGTCCTCGGGGACCAATCGGTGTGCAGTGCCGGCTCCCTCACTGTGTCAGGAGTAATGCTACGGTGCAGCACCCGGTTCCTGTCTCTGAGTCGGCACTTTGATGTCACGCCTCAGCGGGTGACATCCACACGCCCCTTGCGGTGCCACTGACCACAAAAGTGACACGTGGAAGACTACCAATGGAAGAGTTGGTGACCAAAAATGGACAACACCCTTCGGTGAGTGTCTTTAGTTTGCCTTTATGGAGATCAAAACAACATTAAAATTTACTGACTTATATATTTTAAATGCATTTCAACCCCTGGCTGTAAACATATATACTGTATAGCTAATCCCAGATTATATAGCAAACACATTTACATGATAGACAATGACAATGACACACAGCCACATACTATACAGATAATAAAAGTCCTGTAATGTAATGTATAGGAAGGGCAGAGAATGGCATTTCCTTACTTTCATCTACTATAAAGATATTTTGCTGTTTGTGTGTTATGTTTGATATAACTAATTGTGTTCTTGAAAGACGAGTAAGGGGCTACCATCCATTAGGGGGGGATCCGTCCTCTGTGGAACCCACAACTATCTTCTCTTTCATTTAAAGGATTTAATCATTTTCTTGAATCTGTTTTAAAATAAGGCACCGAGCAGGAAGCCCACAAGTCAGTGAAATGTATTTACCCCTCTAACCTATTTCTGATTGAATTACTGATGATGCTTCCTAATTAGGGTACTGTAACCTCAACAATGCCAGCCGCTGTACACTAGGAGTATTCTTGCTCTGTGAGTCATGTAAGGTGGTCGTGGCTCTGTCCAAGCAGTACTGTAGGGAATAGGTTCCTTGGCATTTTGGGCACTGGCCCTGATTCAGAGCCGGACGCTCTGACAGCGCTCTGATTCAGGGCCGTCCCTCTGAATTTAAGAGCGGGCCTCCTGGCCGCTCGCATAGCTGTGGGTGACCACCCACAGCTATAGCGAGCGGCCAAAATGATGGTCACGAGACCCTTGCGGTAGGGTCTCGTGGCCGCAAACTCTGGAGTGCTTTTGGCTCTATCAGAGCCAAAAGCATTCCCACTGACATCACTAGTGATGTCAGTGGGGCCGGCCCCAGACGGTAGGCGTTCCCATGGAAACACCTCCGTCTGGGCAGCCACGCCCCCAGCACGCCCACCAAAGGGGGCATGCTGTCACTCACAATTGACAGCACGCCCTCTTTGGTGCGAGATCCATGGAATCCTAAATTGTGAAGTGACATAATTACATTCTCCACGCCCATGGCGACAAGACTTTTAGTCACACTTCAGATATTACACATACTGTACATACAACTGATAAATAATATAATGATCACAGATGTTTTATGCTGGAAGGCATAACTCCCCCCCCTCCAGCACCACTTCTTGCTTTTGCCAAGTCTGGACTGGCCATATGGCACTATTGGCAAATGCCAGATGGGTCAATGGACTTTATCGGCAGATACTATGATAGTACTGTAGCAGGTGGCAGCTGCATGCAGTAGAGGTCAGTCCACGCAACAGATAGATGTAACCATGGAATGGTTTATTCACCGGTAGAAGCAAGTTCAGGATAACAAAGGGTTAACAGTATGTAACAGCAGGTACAGGATGCAATATCTCCAGATGCAGCCTGGAGTGGACAGGGTATGCTGGGCATTGTAGTGCACCTAGGTTGCGCTTACTGGTGCCTACATGCAATAGTGGCAGCTGGATATATATAGGTAACACAATGGTGGTGACACATTGTTGAGGTTTCTGTGAGCTATATATAACATCTGCAGCTATTAGAGACACTCTCAGGGACATTTCCGATTCACTACAGGACTCCGAAGACGCGCAGGGAGCCATACAGGGCCGTATCTAGGGTGGTGCGGCCTGTGCCATGACACAGGGCTCCGCCAGGCAGGGGGCGCTGTTCGGCCTGTCAACTTTCCTGTTTATTATCATTCTCACTTGTAGCTTCCTCTTCTTTTATCCCCAGCACCTCCTGGCCTCTCCTATCTCTTCCCTGGCTCTTCCCCATGAGGCCATGGCCCTCTCTCAGGTGCACTGTATTATCTCCCTATTTATCCCCAGCATCTCCTGGCCTCCCCTATCTCTTCCCTGGCCCTTCCCCATGAGGCCATGGCCCTCTCTCAGGTGCGCTATATTATGTCCCTATTTATCCCCAGCATCTCCTGGCCTCCCCTATCTCTTCCCTGGCCCTTCCCCGTGAGGCCATGGCCCTCTCTCAGGTGCACTGTATTATCTCCCTATTTATCCCCAGCATCTCCTGGCCTCCCCTATCTCTTCCCTGGCCCTTCCCCGTGAGGCCATGGCCCTCTCTCAGGCGCACTATATTATGTCCCTATTTATCCCCAGCATCTCCTGGCCTCCCCTATCTCTTCCCTGGCCCTTCCCCATGAGGCCATGGCCCTTTTTCAGGTGCACTATCTTATGTCCCTATTTAAAAATTGGGGTGGCGCCAATGCGCTCTCTGGCACAGGGTACCATAAAGTCTAATTATGGGTCTGGAGCCACGTATGTGCAGTATCCAGGTGGGAGATCTGCTGCTCGGGATCCTAGTGACTGGTGGCTATTAAGAAAGACAGCACAGAGCGCTTCTCTCCAACACATTATTGGACTGACCCAGAGCCTGGCAGAGGCAGAGACATTCGGGTGCCAGGCAGAGCAGCTCCCCCTCCCGATGCGTTGCTCGGCGGGATGAATGTAAGATGCAGCGTGACATCATGACATCACGTCGCGCATACTGAGGGAGAGATATTCTGGGATCTGTGTACTACGCCCTGGAGAGAGATGACACTGACGTAGATAAAGTGACAACCAATCAGCTCCTAACTGTCACTTTACAGGCTGTGTAGGAAAAATGACAGTTAGGAGCTGATTGGTTGGTACTTTATCTCTCTCCAAGGTTTGATACATCTCCCTCAGTCTAGTTTTATTAGTGTTTTCTTGCCATTTGTAAAGTTCAGCGGCCCATGCTGGCGTTATATAAAGGGTAATACAAAATCATGGTGCGCTCTGCATCATATTCAAGTGCTACCATCCATCCTGACAACTGCTCCTAGGGAGGAATTCTATTACCTCCATGTTCTCAAAGCAACTGAGGGCCACATTCAGGGGCAGGCGTTAATGTAGGCACGGCGGCGATTAATTTCGGATTCACAATTGCGATAATATACAAATGCTGGTCTCCACCTTCCCCATGTGTACTTGCGTGTGCCGGACATTGCAACTCCACCATCGGCGCACCATTGACACATTAGACGCCCTATGTCTGGCGCATTGCCCTCCTTCTGAACTTTGTCTAAACACGGCCTCTGTGGCTGCGGCTCCGCGATTGAGAACGCAGCCGCGCTCACTGACACGCCTGCAACACGCCCCGTGAGACAGCCTTTTTTTCTGTGATCCTCCCAGGAACGCCCATAGCTTTCCACCACCAGCTCAAATGGGAGCGAATCCACATGCAGCAGCGGTCTCTGCGTACACTACGCAGACCTCATCACCGCGTCCACCTCTCGAATACGTTCTGCATTAGAACTCAGAGAAGTCCAGTTGAACCTATTTCAAAAGAAAGGTTTACACATTGCATAGAATTCTTAATATCAGGCTGCGTTTATGAAATGTGTGTATTATTTATATCTATCACATTTGTATCTGCTTTATTATTAATGTGTGTTTTTGGTAGGCGTATATATAATACGTTTGGTGGATAGTTAGAACTTAAGTGTAATTTATATACTGTATGTATTCACGACTGGCGTTGCTTTCATTATTAAGACCATTCTTTTTCTATTTGTGCCGAGTTCTGTAGCAGCAGCTTCTTTTAACTGATACTATATTAATAGCTATATGGTTTTAGTATCTCTATTTAGAATGGTTTTTTTTTTACCTAGCCCAACATGGAACACCTCAAACCAGATGGACTGAGGGGCCTATTCATTAAACCTAAAAATTTGATGGAGATAATTAGGTTTAGAACTCTCATGGAGTTCTACCTAATTATAGGTGGAATTCATCATTCCACCTCTCCATAAGTATCTATTCCGAAAAGCTGTCATTTTTGCGATGACAGCTTTTCGGGAAATAGATACTTTTCCCTGCCTACACTACCTTATCGCGTCTGGAAACAGTGCTGCGCATGCGCTGTTACATCTGTAAAACCAGCGCATGCGCAGCACTGCCTACAGATGCGTTAAGTTTCGTACCCCCCCCCCCCGATCCCCCCCACCCCCCTCCCCCCTCCGCTCACCTTTCCCCCCCCCGACTTACCTGTCCGCGCAGCAGCCTCCGGCTCCGTCCTGCTGGTCTGTTATGTGGTTTCCCAGCAGACCACATGACAGATTAGAAAAAAAATATATATATTTTTTTCTTTTTCTAAACTTTCTTGTGCTCTGCTGGGGAGCACACATGACAGACCAGCCTCCGGAGCCTGAGGACGGAGCAGAGCCCCGGAGGGACTCGTCGGGGGACCTGCACACGCTGATACAGGTAAGTTTCACCTGCTATTCGCCACCTCACAGTGGCGAATAGTAACTGCATCAAATTCCGAAAATTCATAATTTTCGGAATTTGATGAATACCACAATTTCCACATCCCCATACTAATGTACTAATGTACTAATGTATGGGGGGTGTGGAAATTAACGCAGGGGAACTTAGCAAGGAGATATCTGTGATATCTCCTGTGCTAAGTCTGTTCATGAATACCAAAATAACGTTATTTAAGGGAAATGTCCTTAAAAACGTTATTTTTGTGTTGATGAATAGGCCCCTGACTAATTTTCTCGGCATCTGTTGTCAAAATTCTATGTTTTATTTATTTATCAGATACTTACAGTATATAACACCAGCATATTCAGTTGGACTTTACAATTGGGAACAAACAGTAATAGAAAAAGACTCTGTAATAACAGACAGACAAAGAGGTACGAGGACCCTGCTCGCCAGCTTACTTCAATCGTTGCACCCACCCATATTAAGAAAAATAAATGCTGTACAGTTTGGCTTCTTTAATATATGGAATAAAGAAACAAGGATTTAAATTGTAGTGTGTAGATGACACTAACTTACTTATTGAGTTAACTTGTGAAGCCTCATTTGATCTTCTTTGGACATGAAAGATAAGTGCTGGGAGAGTGTGCTTATCTGTTCCTAGCGTAAGTGGAATTACAGGCGCCAGCAGTAGATTTGCCTTTTTACAAACAAAAACTTGAAAGCTCAAATACATTAGCTGCAATTGCATTCATTAATGTTATCTGCTACACATGTAACTGCTGTATACCCGGGATGCTGGGGAAAGATTGTTGTTTTTCACACGTTCCAGCATCATTAGCATCAGACATCACATTAGAGGAGGAATATATATAAAAACATTCCTCGTGTGTGTGTGTATATGTATATATATATATATATATATATATTAGGGGTGAGCGGGTTCGGATTTCTGAAATCCGAACCCCCCCGAGCCCCCCCGATCCGAGTCCGATCGGAATCAGGCTCGACTTTTCCCGCCTGACTCGGATCTGAAATAGAGGCAAAACGTCATCATCCCGCCTTCCGAGTCTCGCGGGTTTTGGATCCTATATAAGGTACACGCGTCGGCGCCATTTTCTCACTCGGCTGTGGACAGTGAAGAGGGAGGGTGGGAGTTAGGGCTGTGTAGTGTAGTGTAGTGTAGTGCTGCTGTTGTCCACTACTTCAAAGTCCTTAGGGGCTGGCTGTGTTGTGCTGTGCTGCTGTTGTTAATAGGGGCTGTGTCCACTACTTCAAAGTCCATAGGGGCTGGCTGGACTGTGTTGTGCAGTCAGTTCTCCATAGGGGCTGTGTCCACTCCAAAGTCCTGTGCAGTGTCCCAGTCCTAAAGGGGTGCTGTAGTGTTGTCCAGGGGGTGCTCTGTCCATCAGGGGTGCTCCCCCCAAGTGCTAAAAAAATAATATATTTTCTGTGTTTGTGAATTGTGTGCGCAGTAGCCGCACGTGCATCAACAAAGTAGTGCCAAGCGTGCGCCTGTGTCATAAGTAAAGGGCCGGCTGGCTTGACCGTTAAGGGTGCTGTAACCCCCGAAAGTACACTCCAGTCCAAACCAAAAAAAAAATTATTTTCTGTGTTTGTGAATTGTGTGCGCAGTAGCCGCACGTGCATCAACAAAGTAGTGCCAAGCGTGCGCCTGTGTCATAAGTAAAGGGCCGGCTGGCTTGACCGTTAAGGGTGCTGTAACCCCCGAAAGTACACTCCAGTCCAAACCAAAAAAAAAATTATTTTCTGTGTTTGTGAATTGTGTGCGCAGTAGCCGCACGTGCATCAACAAAGTAGTGCCAAGCGTGCGCCTGTGTCATAAGTAAAGGGCCGGCTGGCTTGACCGTTAAGGGTGCTGTAACCCCCGAAAGTACACTCCAGTCCAAACCAAAAAAAAAATTATTTTCTGTGTTTGTGAATTGTGTGCGCAGTAGCCGCATGTGCATCAACAAAGTAGTGCCAAGCGTGCGCCTGTGTCATAAGTAAAGGGCCGGCTGGCTTGACCGTTAAAGGGTGCTGTAACCCCCAAAGTACACTCCAGTCCAAACCAAAAAAAAAATTACTTTCTGTGTTTGTGAATTGTGTGCGCAGTAGCCGCACGTGCATCAACAAAGTAGTGCCAAGCGTGCGCCTGTGTCATAAGTAAAGGGCCGGCTGGCTTGACCGTTAAGGGTGCTGTAACCCCCGAAAGTACACTCCAGTCCAAACCAAAAAAAAAATTATTTTCTGTGTTTGTGAATTGTGTGCGCAGTAGCCGCACGTGCATCAACAAAGTAGTGCCAAGCGTGCGCCTGTGTCATAAGTAAAGGGCCGGCTGGCTTGACCGTTAAAGGGTGCTGTAACCCCCAAAGTACACTCCAGTCCAAACCAAAAAAAAAATTATTTTCTGTGTTTGTGAATTGTGTGCGCAGTAGCCGCACGTGCATCAACAAAGTAGTGCCAAGCGTGCGCCTGTGTCATAAGTAAAGGGCTGGCTGGCTTGACCGTTAAAGGGTGCTGTAACCCCCAAAGTACACTCCAGTCCAAACCAAAAAAAAAATTATTTTCTGTGTTTGTGAATTGTGTGCGCAGTAGCCGCACGTGCATCAACAAAGTAGTGCCAAGTGTGCGCCTGTGTCATAAGTAAAGGGCCGGCTGGCTTGACCGTTAAAGGGTGCTGTAACCCCCGAAAGTACAGTCCAGTCCAAACAAAAAAAAAAATTATTTTCTGTGTTTGTGAATTGTGTGCGCAGTAGCCGCACGTGCATCAACAAAGTAGTGCCAAGCGTGCGCCTGTGTCATAAGTAAAGGGCCGGCTGGCTAGACCGTTAAAGGGTGCAGTAACCCCCGAAAGTACACTCCAGTCCAAACCAAAAAAAAAATTATTTTCTGTGTTTGTGAATTGTGTGCGCAGTAGCCGCACGTGCATCAACAAAGCAGTGCCAAGCGTGCGCCTGTGTCATAAGTAAAGGGCCGGCTGGCTTGACCGTTAAAGGGTTCTGTAACCCCCAAAGTACACTCCAAACCAAAAAAATATATATTTTCTGTGTTTGTGACTTGTGTGCACTGTGGCTGCACGTGCATCAACAAAGGAGCAGCGCCAAGCGTGCGCCTGTGTCCCATAATTAAAGAGCCGGCTGGCTCATTTCTTAAAGGGTGGTGTAACCCACAAAGTGCACTACTCTCCAGCAAAAATAAAAAAATATTTTCTGTGTTTGTGTGCGCTTTAGCCGCACGTATATATATCAATATAACATAAATGGAGGACCAAACTTTCTCCGATAAAAATAAAATAGGGAAAGATCAAGAACCACTTCCTCCTAGTGCTGTTGCTGCTGCTGGGAGTTGTTCATCATCCCAGAGAGGAAGTAGGAACATCACTACTTTTACTAAACAATTGACCCTCCAACAGTCCCTAGCGATGAGGATGAAGTACGACAGCAGTCATCCTGAAGCAAAACGTATAACTGAGGCCTTGACTGCTATGTTGGTGTTAGACGTGCGTCCGGTATCCGACATTAGTGCAGTGGGATTTAGACAATTGATGGAGGTAGTGTGTCCTCGGTTCCAAATCCCGTCTAGATTCCACCTGCATCCTCAAAGCAGCAGCGACAAGCGTGCGTCTGTCTGTTAAAGGGTGGTGACACCCTCAAAGTGTGCTACACAAACAATTAAAATATTGTTCTTTTTTTTTCTGTCTTTGTGAATTGTGTGGGCTGTAGCCGCACCTGCATCCTTAAAGCAGCAGCGACAAGCGTGCATCTGTCTGTTAAAGGGTGGTGTAACTCTCAAAGTGCTCCAAAAAATAAAAAACTATTTTTTTAATGTTTTTGTGACTTGTGTGCGATGTAGCCGCACTTGCATCCTCAAAGCAGCAGCGACAAGCGTGCGTCTGTCTGTTAAAGGGTGGTGACACCCTCAAAGTGTGCTACACAAACAATAAAAATATTCATCTTCTTTTTTCTGTCTATGTGAATTGTGTGGGCTGTAGCCGCACCTGCATCCTTAAAGCAGCAGTGACAAGCGTGCGTCTGTCTGTTAAAGGGTGGTGACACCCTCAAAGTGTGCTACACAAACAATAAAAATATTCTTCTTCTTTTTTCTGTCTATGTGAATTGTGTGGGCTGTAGCCGCACCTGCATCCTTAAAGCAGCAGCGACAAGCGTGCGTCTGTCTGTTAAAGGGTGGTGACACCTCAAAGTGTTCTACACAAACAATTAAAATATTGTTCTTTTTTTTCGGTCTTTGCGAAATGTGTTGGCTGTTGCCGCACCTGCATCCTTAAAGCAGCAGCAACAAGCGTGCGTCTGTCTGTTAAAGGGTGGTGTAACTCTCAAAGTGCTCCAAAAAATAAAAAACAATTTTTTTAATGTGTTTGTGACTTGTGTGCGATGTAGCCGCACTTGCATCCTCAAAGCAGCAGCGACAAGCGTGCGTCTGTCTGTTAAAGGGTGGTGACACCCTCAAAGTGTGCTACACAAACAATAAAAATATTCTTCTTTTTTCTGTCTTTGTGAATTGTGTGGGCTGTAGCCGCACCTGCATCCTTAAAGCAGCAGCGACAAGCGTGCGTCTGTCTGTTAAAGGGTGGTGACACCCTCAAAGTGTGCTACACAAACAATTAAAATATTGTTCTTTTTTTTCCGGTCTTTGTGAAATGTGTGGGCTGTAGCCGCACTTGCATCCTCAAAGCAGCAGCGACAAGCGTGCGTCTGTCTGTTAAAGGGTGGTGTAACCCTCAAAGTGTGCTCCACAAACAATAAAAATATTCTTTTTTTTTTTCTGTCTTTGTGAATTGTGTGGGCTGTAGCCGCACTTGAATCCTCAAAGCAGCAGCGACAAGCGTGTGCGTCTGTCTGTTAAAGGATTACATCGGTGACAGCATCCAAGTAGGCATGTCAGACAGTCCGTACCTGTACTGGCAGGAAAAAGAAGCAATTTGGAGGTCCCTGTACAAACTGGCTCTATTTTACCTGAGTTGCCCCCCCTCCAGTGTGTACTCCGAAAGAGTGTTTAGTGCAGCCGGGAACCTTGTCAGCGAAAGGCGTAGGAGGTTGCTTCCACCCTCTTCAGTGTGTACATCCTCATCCTCACAGAGTATTAATTCGTCCCTGCTGGAACCACAGGTCCCTCTGTACGTTCTGGAGGCTGGTCTCCCAAGAAGAGTTGATAATTCATTTTTATGAACATCATCTTCTCCACATTTTGTGGAAGCAACCTCCTACGCCTTTCGCTGACAAGGTTCCAGGCTGCACTAAACACTCTTTCGGAGTACACACTGGAGGGGGGGCAACTCAGGTAAAATAGAGCCAGTTTGTACAGGGACCTCCAAATTGCTTCTTTTTCCTGCCAGTACAGGTACGGACTGTCTGACATGCCTACTTGGATGCTGTCACCGATGTAATCCTTTAACAGACAGACGCACGCTTGTCGCTGCTGCTTTGAGGATGCAAGTGCGGCTACAGCCCACACAATTCACAAAGACAGAAAAAAAAAGAAGAATATTTTTATTGTTTGTGGAGCGCACTTTGAGGGTTACACCACCCTTTAACAGACAGATGCACGCTTGTCGCTGCTGCTTTGAGGATGCAAGTGCGGCTACAGCCCACACAATTCACAAAGACAGAAAAAAGAAGAATATTTTTATTGTTTGTGTAGCACACTTTGAGGGTGTCACCACCCTTTAACAGACAGACGCACGCTTGTCGCTGCTGCTTTGAGGATGCAAGTGCGGCTACAGCCCACACAATTCACAAAGACAGAAAAAAGAAGAAGAATATTTTTATTGTTTGTGGAGCGCAGTTTGAGGGTTACACCATCCTTTAACAGACAGACGCACGCTTGTCGCTGCTGCTTTGAGGATGCAGGTGGAATCTAGACGGGATTTGGAACCAGGGACACACTACCTCCATCAATTGTCTAAATCCCACTGCACTAATGGCGGATACCGGACGCACGTCTAATACCAACATAGCAGTCAAGGCCTCAGTTATACGTTTTGCTTCAGGATGACTGCTGTCGTACTTCATCCTCATCGCTGGGGACTGTTGGAGGGTCAATTGTTTAGTAAAAGTAGTGATGTTCCTACTTCCTCTCTGGGATGATGAACAACTCCCAGCAGCAGCAACAGCACTAGGAGGAAGTGGTTCTTGATCTTTCCCTATTTTATTTTTCTCTGAGAAAGTTTGGTCCTCCATTTATGTTATATTGATATATACGTGCGGCTAAGGCGCACACAAACACAGAAAATATATATTTTTTTGGTTTGGACTGGAGTGTACTTTGGGGGTTACAGCACCCTTTAACGGTCAAGCCAGCCGGCCCTTTACTTATGACACAGGCGCACGCTTGGCACTACTTTGTTGATGCACGTGCGGCTACTGCGCACACAATTCACAAACACAGAAAATATATATTTTTTTGGTTTGGACTGGAGTGTACTTTGGGGGTTACAGCACCCTTTAACGGTCAAGCCAGCCGGCCCCTTACTTATGACACAGGCGCACGCTTGGCACTACTTTGTTGATGCACGTGCGGCTACTGCGCACACAATTCACAAACACAGAAAATAATTTTTTTTTTGGTTTGGACTGGAGTGTACTTTGGGGGTTACAGCACCCTTTAATGGTCAAGCCAGCCGGCCCTTTACTTATGACACAGGCGCATGCTTGGCACTACTTTGTTGATGCACGTGCGGCTACTGCGCACACAATTCACAAAAACACAAAAAATATAATTTTTTTGGTTTGAACTGGAGTGTACTTTGGGGTTACAGCACCCTTTAACGGTCAAGCCAGCCGGCCCTTTACTTATGACACAGGCGCACGCCTGGCACTACTTTGTTGATGCACGTGCGGCTACTGCGCACACAATTCACAAACACAGAAAATATATATTTTTTTGGTTTGGACTGGAGTGTACTTTGGGGGTTACAGCACCCTTTAACGGTCAAGCCAGCCGGCCCTTTACTTATGACACAGGGGCACGCTTGGCACTACTTTGTTGATGCACGTGCGGCTACTGCGCACACAATTCACAAACACAGAAAATATATATTTTTTTGGTTTGGACTGGAGTGTACTTTGGGGGTTACAGCACCCTTTAATGGTCAAGCCAGCCGGCCCTTTACTTATGACACAGGCGCACGCTTGGCACTACTTTGTTGATGCACGTGCGGCTACTGCGCACACAATTCTCAAACACAGAAAATAAATTTTTTTTTGGTTTGGAGTGTACTTTGGGGGTTACAGCACCCTTTAACGGTCAAGCCAGCCGGCCCTTTACTTATGACACAGGCGCATGCTTGGCACTACTTTGTTGATGCATGTGCGGCTACTGCGCACACAATTCACAAACACAGAAAATATATATTTTTTTGGTTTGGACTGGAGTGTACTTTGGGGGTTACAGCACCCTTTAACGGTCAAGCCAGCCGGCCCTTTACTTATGACACAGGCGCACGCTTGGCACTACTTTGTTGATGCACGTGCGGCTACTGCGCACACAATTCACAAACACAGAAAATATTTTTTTTTTTGGTTTGGACTGGAGTGTACTTTGGGGGTTACAGCACCCTTTAATGGTCAAGCCAGCCGGCCCTTTACTTATGACACAGGCGCATGCTTGGCACTACTTTGTTGATGCACGTGCGGCTACTGCGCACACAATTCACAAACACACAAAAAATATAATTTTTTTGGTTTGAACTGGAGTGTACTTTGGGGTTACAGCACCCTTTAACGGTCAAGCCAGCCGGCCCTTTACTTATGACACAGGCGCACGCCTGGCACTACTTTGTTGATGCACGTGCGGCTACTGCGCACACAATTCACAAACACAGAAAATATATATTTTTTTGGTTTGGACTGGAGTGTACTTTGGGGGTTACAGCACCCTTTAACGGTCAAGCCAGCCGGCCCTTTACTTATGACACAGGGGCACGCTTGGCACTACTTTGTTGATGCACGTGCGGCTACTGCGCACACAATTCACAAACACAGAAAATATATATTTTTTTGGTTTGGACTGGAGTGTACTTTGGGGGTTACAGCACCCTTTAACGGTCAAGCCAGCCGGCCCTTTACTTATGACACAGGCGCACGCTTGGCACTACTTTGTTGATGCACGTGCGGCTACTGCGCACACAATTCACAAACACAGAAAATAATTTTTTTTTTGGTTTGGAGTGTACTTTGGGGGTTACAGCACCCTTTAACGGTCAAGCCAGCCGGCCCTTTACTTATGACACAGGCGCATGCTTGGCACTACTTTGTTGATGCATGTGCGGCTACTGCGCACACAATTCACAAACACAGAAAATATATATTTTTTTGGTTTGGACTGGAGTGTACTTTGGGGGTTACAGCACCCTTTAACGGTCAAGCCAGCCGGCCCTTTACTTATGACACAGGCGCACGCTTGGCACTACTTTGTTGATGCACGTGCGGCTACTGCGCACACAATTCACAAACACAGAAAATTATTTTTTGTTTGGTTTGGACTGGAGTGTACTTTGGGGGTTACAGCACCCTTTAATGGTCAAGCCAGCCGGCCCTTTACTTATGACACAGGCGCATGCTTGGCACTACTTTGTTGATGCACGTGCGGCTACTGCGCACACAATTCACAAACACACAAAAAATATAATTTTTTTGGTTTGAACTGGAGTGTACTTTGGGGTTACAGCACCCTTTAACGGTCAAGCCAGCCGGCCCTTTACTTATGACACAGGCGCACGCCTGGCACTACTTTGTTGATGCACGTGCGGCTACTGCGCACACAATTCACAAACACAGAAAATATATATTTTTTTGGTTTGGACTGGAGTGTACTTTGGGGGTTACAGCACCCTTTAACGGTCAAGCCAGCCGGCCCTTTACTTATGACACAGGGGCACGCTTGGCACTACTTTGTTGATGCACGTGCGGCTACTGCGCACACAATTCACAAACACAGAAAATATATATTTTTTTGGTTTGGACTGGAGTGTACTTTGGGGTTACAGCACCCTTTAACGGTCAAGCCAGCCGGCCCTTTACTTATGACACAGGCGCACGCTTGGCACTACTTTGTTGATGCACGTGCGGCTACTGCGCACACAATTCACAAACACAGAAAATAATTTTTTTTTTGGTTTGGAGTGTACTTTGGGGGTTACAGCACCCTTTAACGGTCAAGCCAGCCGGCCCTTTACTTATGACACAGGCGCATGCTTGGCACTACTTTGTTGATGCATGTGCGGCTACTGCGCACACAATTCACAAACACAGAAAATATATATTTTTTTGGTTTGGACTGGAGTGTACTTTGGGGGTTACAGCACCCTTTAACGGTCAAGCCAGCCGGCCCTTTACTTATGACACAGGCGCACGCTTGGCACTACTTTGTTGATGCACGTGCGGCTACTGCGCACACAATTCACAAACACAGAAAATTATTTTTTGTTTGGTTTGGACTGGAGTGTACTTTGGGGGTTACAGCACCCTTTAATGGTCAAGCCAGCCGGCCCTTTACTTATGACACAGGCGCATGCTTGGCACTACTTTGCTGATGCACGTGCGGCTACTGCGCACACAATTCACAAACACACAAAAAATATAATTTTTTTGGTTTGAACTGGAGTGTACTTTGGGGTTACAGCACCCTTTAACGGTCAAGCCAGCCGGCCCTTTACTTATGACACAGGCGCACGCCTGGCACTACTTTGTTGATGCACGTGCAGCTACTGCGCACACAATTCACAAACACAGAAAATATATATTTTTTTGGTTTGGACTGGAGTGTACTTTGGGGGTTACAGCACCCTTTAATGGTCAAGCCAGCCGGCCCTTTACTTATGACACAGGCGCACGCTTGGCACTACTTTGTTGATGCACGTGCGGCTACTGCGCACACAATTCACAAACACAGAAAATATATATTTTTTTGGTTTGGACTGGAGTGTACTTTGGGGGTTACAGCACCCTTTAACGGTCAAGCCAGCCGGCCCTTTACTTATGACACAGGCGCACGCTTGGCACTACTTTGTTGATGCACATGCGGCTACTGCGCACACAATTCACAAACACAGAAAATAATTTTTTTTTTGGTTTGGACTGGAGTGTACTTTGGGGGTTACAGCACCCTTTAACGGTCAAGCCAGCAGGCCCTTTACTTATGACACAGGCGCACGCTTGGTACTACTTTGTTGATGCACGTGCGGCTACTGCGCACACAATTCACAAACACAGAAAATATATATTTTTTTGGTTTGGACTGGAGTGTACTTTGGGGGTTACAGCACCCTTTAACGGTCAAGCCAGCCGGCCCTTTACTTATGACACAGGCGCACGCTTGGCACTACTTTGTTGATGCTCGTGCGGCTACTGCGCACACAATTCACAAACACAGAAAATTATTTTTTTTTTGGTTTGGAGTGGAGTGTACTTTGGGGGTTACAGCACCCTTTAACGGTCAAGCCAGCCAGCCCTTTACTTATGACACAGGCGCACGCTTGGCACTTCTTTGTTGATGCACGTACGGCTACTGCGCACACAATTCACAAACACAGAAAATAATTTTTTTTTTGGTTTGGACTGGAGTGTACTTTGGGGGTTACAGCACCCTTTAACGGTCAAGCCAGCCGGCCCTTTACTTATGACACAGGCGCACGCTTGGCACTACTTTGTTGATGCACGTGCGGCTACTGCGCACACAATTCACAAACACAGAAAATAATTTTTTTTTTGGTTTGGACTGAAGTGTACTTTGGGGGTTACAGCACCCTTTAACGGTCAAGCCAGCCGGCCCTTTACTTATGACACAGGCGCACGCTTGGCACTACTTTGTTGATGCACGTGCGGCTACTGCGCACACAATTCACAAACACACAAAAAATATTATTTTTTAGCACTTGGGGGGAGCACCCCTGATGGACAGAGCACCCCCTGGACAACACTACAGCACCCCTTTAGGACTGGGACACTGCACAGGACTTTGGAGTGGACACAGCCCCTATGGAGAACTGACTGCACAACACAGTCCAGCTAGCCCCTATGGACTTTGAAGTAGTGGACACAGCCCCTATTAACAACAGCAGCACAGCACAACACAGCCAGCCCCTATGGACTTTGAAGTAGTGGACAACAGCAGCACAGCGCAGCACAGCACAGCACAGCACAACACTACTCTGCACTACACTACACTACACTACACAGCCCAGCCAGCCCTAACTCCCACCCTCCCTCTTCACTGTCCACAGCCGAGTGAGAAAATGGCGCCGACGCGGGTACCTTATATAGGATCCAAAACCCGCGAGACTCGGAAGGCGGGATGATGACGTTTTGCCTCGATTTCAGATCCGAGTCAGGCGGGAAAAGTCGAGCCTGACTCGGATCGGCCTCGGATCGGGGGGGCTCGGGGGGGTTCGGATTTCAGAAATCCGAACCCGCTCACCCCTAGTATATATGTGTGTGTGTGCGTGTGTAAACCCCCCTGAAAAAATCCTGCGTTTGCCCCTGCCCCCCGTGGATGTGTCCCAGCTTGAGTGACTCGCAGCGCCTCTCCCTTCAGCGTCGTGACAAATAGTTTAGGGGGGACCAATTATCCGGCGGCAAAGTGCTGCTGCTAATGTAAATCCCCCCTTAGTATATCGGATTACCTTAAAGTGTGGGATAAACTAATAAGGTTGTTTGGTGATTTGTCACTCCCATCTGTAAACATCTCCACTCTAGCGGTCTTTACACTAATCCCTGACCTGGATATCTGATATACTCACGGTATTCTGACGTTGCAGGATCTACATGACAATTCTTGTTTTCAATCCTTCCATCAGATCCAGGAACAATTTACTATCCCTACACACGACTTTTATATTTACATATCCATCACCAGATCTCCTCTAACACGGTAAGATCACCCCCCCCCCCCCCCACTGCATTATATCATGTCAGCATTTTCTACAGAGGTGGAATCACATCGTGGTATAGTATAGTACATTCTGCCTTCCCTAGAAGTAAAAACAAATTAGCTATTCGGATGAAATGGGAAGAGAGCTCCATATTTCATTGGCTAGCGATGATTGTGAATTGCTGTTCAAAAATGTATTTATAATGTCAATTAATCACCCTGAAATGTTTTTTAAGGTTATTCATAGAAACAATCTTACCCCTGAATGATGACATAAAGTCTGGCCCTCATCCTCTAAACTATGCTGGAGAAATTGCAGTATGGTGGGCTCCCTGCTCCATATATTTTGGTTGTGCCCAGTAATTCAGCCACTGTGGTTAGATACATCTGATTTAATCTCTCAGGTCACTGCAGAGTCTCTACTTTAACCTCCCTGAGATAACCCTTCTGCATCACTTACCCTTTTCTGTTTCATCCCATACCCAATACATCATTGGCCACATTCTTATAGCCACAAGGGCGGTGATAGTCCAATATTGGAAGAGACCTGATCCACCTTTCTAATATAAAGCTTGGCTATGATATTGAATATCATAACATGCTCGAGTGGGTTTCTATACATTAGCAAAACGGAGCGCCAATTTAAGGAGCGAATGGCGCTCTACAGATCAGCCATTAGATTACCCACCAATAAAGGATACAGTGACCAGCCAGTTGCCAGGCATTTTGCACATACACAAAATAAGATATTAATGGTACGGCGCTTATCAGTACAAAAACCAGTCTGTTTTGGGTGAAATAAAATCAACACACTTATATATATAATAAAGAAAGTTAAATTTAATCATTAATACTCTGACTGACATTTAGCAAATAGTAAGCAATTGATTGCATTCAAATATAATAAAAGATATACTGTATATAAAAAAGCTATAAAGTTTATATAAATTTCTGCAGGAATGTGTAATATAGATCAAAGTCACTGACTTAATGCATTGAATTAAATTAAATTTTAAAGCCCAAGAAAGACGAGTTCACACTTGCACTAATATGTAATTCATTTGTGGATACAGAAAAAGGTTCTGTGAATGTAACCCGGCATGGAGTATTTTCACCAGATACCCGGCATATGTTATTCCACTTCTCAGATAGGGCTAAAGGCCCCCATACATCAGCAATTGATTGCAGCAATCGTGGAATTTGCAATCGATTGTGTATAAAAATCTTTCCCTTTTTCAATCGATTGTGGCAATTCTGCACTCTGCAATCGATTGAAAATGGGAAAGATTTTTATACACAATCGATTGCAAATTGCACGATTACTGCAATCGATTGCTGATGTATGGGGGCCTTTAGCAACAGGTAATCGTTCTTGTTCAACCGGTGAATTGAATAACAATATATCTCCTTATGGTATAAGTTCACAATAAAGATCAGTGGGCCTGATTCAGACCCGCTCGCGAGCGCTGAGCGCTCGCAAGCGGGTCGATGATGCCTTAGTGAGCATGCGCACGATGGAGGGAGCTCCGTCGTGCGCATGCGCGAGACCCAGGGAGCGACGGGGAAGCCGTCGCTCAAGGTCTCGCACCAAAGGGGGCGTGCTGTCGATGTTGATTGACAGCACGCCCCGTTTGGTGGGCGTGCCGTGGGCGTGACTGCCAGACGGAGGCGTCCCCATGGGAACGCCTACCGTCTGGGTCCGGCCCCACTGACATCACTAGTGATGTCAGTGGGAGTGATTTTGGCTCTGATAGAGCCAAAATCACTCCAGGGCTTGCGGTCACCGAGACCCTACCGCAGGGTCTCGGCGCAAGCCCGATGGGCGCGATGGTCTTGACCATCATCATGGACGCTCGCATAAGCTGTGGGTGGTAACCCACAGCTATGCGAGCGTCCAAGAGGCCGCTCCAAGTTTAGGTAGGAGGACCCTGATTCAGAGCGAGCGCTCTCACATGTAAGATCCACACCGCGGCTCCAGGTGGGGCTCCTGAGCAGTCCAAAGTTCAAATAGGGGAGCCACAAATATCGCAATGCAAATTTAGGCAAAATGATCGCATCACAACCGCATCAGATTTGCAGATTGTGATAAATATGCCCCTTTGTGTCATGCGTTTTGTATTGCTTTGATTTATGCAGGCTTCCATACAGGGACTGATTCAGAGATGGACACAGTTCTGATTGCAGCTGCTACTTGGAAAGCTGCGGGAGTGCGATGTTAGCAGTCCTGAGTAGCCTCCTGGTCACGCAGCGGGGCTGGCTGTGCAGAGGTACGCTTTCTGTGTACATATGTGCAGACGCCTGCCGGTACCCGCCCCTAAACCGGCTCCACCACGCCTGTGTTTATCCGACCACTCACCCATCACCTCCCCCAAACACTCCATTTCCACCCCCCTAACGCTGCCTCCCTTGTCAGTCTCTCTGCAATACCAGGAGGCTCTGCATGCGGGATCGCAGAGGAACTTTCGCGCATGTGCATTGCGATAGTCAATCACCTGCGTAATTATCGGAACTGCGTCCGTCTCTGAATGAGGCCCCAAGTTCATTGGCTACTTTCCATCTATGGTAATGGGTGCGCCTTGACGACGTCTGGATTCTGCATGTTTTTCTTTGCACTTTGGGTTATAAAGTGTATGTCTGCGTCCCTGTATGCAACCGCTATCAGCAACAAGGCCGCTACACACTTACGATGCTCCCACAAGATGCTAAGGGGTCTAGTTACTAAGCAGTGTTAGGAGACAGAGAGAAAAGTGATAAGAAAGTGATAAGGTGCCAGCCAATCAGCTCCCAACTGTCATTTTTCAAACACAGCCTGTGTGATGACCGTTGGGAGCTGATTGGCTGGCACCGTATCACTTTCTTATCACTTTTCTCTCTGTCTCCTAACACTGCTTAGTAACTAGACTCCTATATCTCTGTGTGCGTCTGACTGGCCTCCTCTCTGCTATCACCCAGGAATGCCCTGTACATTTTTCAATACAGTTCTTCTACCATGCATCCAAATCTGTTCTGCAACTCCGTAAGCACAAAATCGCGGCGCGTGTGTGGTCCAGGTGCAAACGCAAATGAAAAAGCATCTCTCCACTGCGTCTGACATTACTGCCGCATCTAACTCTTGAGTATACGTATATTTCAGGTGTTTTGGGATCTATTTACTAATCAGTGTTAGGTGACAGAGAGAAAAGTGATAAGGTGCCAGCCAATCAGCTCCCAACTGTCATTTCACAGGCTGTGTTTGAAAAATGACAGTTGGGAGCTGATTGGCTGGCACCTTATCACTTTCTTATCACTTTTCACACTGCCTCCTAACACTGCTTAGTAAATAGACCCCTTTACCCGATAAGCTATCACTTTTATTGTTTCTTATTAATAAGCAGCAACAGACAATCGTAATCATAATCATAACAAGGCTTAACTCTGAAACGGGTGTTGATTTGTTCACTGTAACGTTAAATCAGCATTAAATAACGTTATGAACATTTCAGCGAAAAAAAATAAAACAAAGGGCCTGATTCAGACCCACTCGCGAGCGGCTGTCCGCTCGCAAGTGGGTCGATGTTATGGACTGAGCATGCGCACGATGGAGGGAGCTCCGTCGTGCGCATGCGCCAGACGCGACGAGCGAAGGAAAGTCCTTCGCTCGTTGTGTCCGATCAAAGGGGGCGTGTTGTCAATGTTGATTGACAGCACGCCCCCTTTGGTGGGCGTGCCTCCCTGACGGGGGCGTTCCCACGGGAACGCCTCCCGTCAGAAGCCGGCCCACTGACATCACTAGTGATGTCAGTGGGAGTGATTTTGGCTCTGATAGAGCCAAAATCACTCCGGAGCTTGCGGTTGAAAACCTCAACCGCAGGCTCCGGCTCGCAATTTCGATGGTCGCGATGGTCACGACCATCGCGGCCATCACAATGCACGCTCGTATAGCCTGTGGGTGGTGACCCACAGCTATACGAGCGTCCTGGAGGACGCTCCATTTTCATGGAGCCCGGCCCTCATTCAGAGCGTGCGCTCTGCTCAGAGCGTACGGCTCTGAATGAGGGCCAAAATTCACTATGAAGCTTCAGTTTATGATACTAAAGTACAAACACATTGATTAAAATGTATAATCTGGAAGATGCAATATTGATAAAATATTGAACATGTTTACAATTGTTTAAACTACCAGTATTATATTTCAGCAATAAAAAAATAGATCATTTAAGATACGTTTTGGTGAAATTGACTTGCAGTAACCAAAACTACTTTAATGTTTATTCAAAAAAAACCCTCTACCACAATTATTTTATCTGCCCACTGTTACACAGGCACATGGCGGGGCAGTCTGTCTTAAGGCTCTCATCGTTTCCGCAGGTGTCTCCTGTTTTATATGATAGGCAGTCTTTAAAGTAGTCTTGATATGGGCAAGGATTAGCTATAAGGAAAAAGAATAAGACATTCAAATACTGTAGCAACACAAAAAAGGTTAAAGTCAATTTAAAGTGCATTTATGGCCTACACCAGTGTTGGCTAACCTTGACACGCCAGCTGTTGTGGAACTATATATCCCAGCATGCCCTGCCACAGTTTTAGCATGCCCTAATAGCAAAACTGTAGCAGTGCATGCTGGGTTATGTAGTTCCATAACAGCTGGAGTGTCAAGGCTAGCCAACACTGGCCTACACACATATTGTGGGCTGAATCAATATTCATTAAAGGGCAATCTATCAACTTGATTAGCGATATCACAAAAGCATGAAACACAAAGAGGATTTCAGATATCTAGGGGGGTATACTGTATATACATAAGTGCGGGTTTTTGGAAGTGGATGTTGCCCATAGCAACCAATTTCGATTCTAGCTATTATCTTCTATAAGGTGCTAGATAAATGTTAAGTAAAAACTGATTGGTTTCTGTGGTTGTCCACTTCTAAAAACCATCCCTTTAGTAAATATACCCCTTATATACCCCCTATTATCCTATTTACCTGTTGTCTAGACACAAGATACTGATCTTATCCAATAGTTACAAAAGTACATTTAGGGTGATGTTCAGGAGAGGGTCAGGCTGAGAAATTAAGGCCCAGTCCATATAAATCCTCAAAAATCCAATGAAAGTCATTTCTTGTAGGAGTTTATTTATGAATTGACCCACTTGTGTTTTATATCCAAATCTCATATCTGGGGCTAAATTTACTAAAGTGAGAGTTTTTAGAAGTGAGTTTTAAAAGTGATGTTGCCCATAGCAACCAATCAGATTCTAGCTATTATCTTCTAGAAGGTGCTAGTTAAATGTTACGTAGAATCTGATTGGTTGCTATGGGCAACATCACTTTTAAAACTCACTTCTAAAAACTCTCACTTTAGTAAATTTACCCCCTGTTATCTCAGTCTGCTTTCAGAATGGCTTCCTACACTGTGTACAGGATGGGTACACCTTAAAGACTGCAGATTCTCATAATATACCTACGAAATAGTAGCATGTAAGATTTGCAGAACTCCAATGAATTATCGTCATGTTTCTAAATGACATAACATAACACCATAGTGGGTTTAGTGAAAGAACGACAAATTATATCATTGGTTAAGTATAATTTAAATGGAACAGTGACTCCTCTGTTGTAGGAACTTACTGCAGAGGTCGTTTTCACATGATGTGGGACAATCTGCACACGGACTTCCCGACTTGTATGGATATAGCAAATTACCTTTATTTCCTCTGTAATAATTGCAAAATATAAGTAGTAAAAATGAGCCAATACACATGCCTAAAATAAATACCATTTATAACACAAGACAGCACATTGTAATACTGTATACATTATATTGCTTGTATTACAAATGGGTCCACATTCACCTAGCGTTTCTGCGCTATATGGCATGTCGCAATATAGATGTTGCACCAATGGATATATAGTTTCGGACTTACGTAGTTTAGCAAGTGCAGGAGAACGCGGGGGGGAGGGGGCTGGGAGGGATCCCTCTCATTAATTTTTTCTTTATGCATGGAGCCTGTGTCATATCAGACACAGGGATTGGATGCATCAAGCTTCGCATTTTTGAATGCGATATATCCCACCATGGATCGCAAGCAAAGTTTAATAACACCATCTGTATGTATAATTGCATTTAAAGCCACAAAGGACAGCTCTTCCCATAAGACCTGTTATTTGCAGTGTTATGACTTCTGGGTTTGTGTCCTGGGAGTCTATAGTATGCGATGAGCCCAATGGCACGGCTTAGTTTATTTTGTTTTGGCGCATCAAATGGCACAGTTTGGGACGATCTGAGAATAGGTTAGTGAGGACACATCAGTATACAGTTCATGCAGTATTAGGTAGTAGGAAGCCAGATCAGGGAATGCATACAGTGTATGTATCTCTCCCCAGTTCAGTTCCAGAGAAGTTCAGCAAGTGTTTCATTTCCTTTTAATAAAAGAGTTGAGATTCAATGGCTGAATTTATTCTGTAAGCAAAATTCCTTACCATGATGTCATGTGATGCCACGTTATGCCTTGTGATGTCAATGATGTCATGTTATGGCTTGTGATGTCATGTGATGCCTTGTGATGACATTTGATACCTTGTGATGTTATGTTATGCCTAGTGATGTCACGTTATGCCTTGTGATGTCAATGATGTCATGTTATGGCTTGTGATGTCATGTGATGCCTTGTGATGTCATGTGATACCCTGTGATGTTATGTTATGCCTTGTGATGTCATGTTATGGCTTGTGATGTCATGTGATACCTTGAGATGTTATGTTATGCCTTGTGATGTCATGTTATGGCTTGTGATGTCATGTGATACCCTGAGATGTTATGTTATGCCTTGTGATGTTGGACACATATGAGAAGGCAGCAGTGGGCGTATTTATGTCAGCTGGACTTTGGCAGGCATTAGCATATTTTAGCAACTGCGATCCGTAGGCAATTGAAGAAATGTCAGTGTAGCTATCAAGGTCAGAGGGAACCTTTAGTACAGAAGTTTATTTACTGTTTGTTCCTGAAACAAGGATTTGGAGGTCTTGTAGACAGTTATGATAATCCTTCCATTAATGGTACAGGACTGAACTCAACAGCTTGACCTCGCCTGACCGGTGGGACACTCTGTGTTATATGGAGCATACACACGAAGATCAGACAACGATCCGATATCGTTGTCTGATCGTCCTGCATGTGCTGGATGTTCGATATTGAACAACCAGCACATGCCCCAAACACCTAATACTATAACGACCCCGCGTTCAACAATCGCAGGTCCCTATAGTAAACAGGCTAACCTGGTCGATATCGACCAGGTTGGCTTGCATGCACAGGCGATGGTCGATATTGATATCGACCATCCGTGTCCGCGCATCGACCATCGTTTGGTTGTTGAAAGGGGCTATATTCAGGATGATATATAAACGATCGAATGATAAACGATATCATAAACGTTTATATCGTTTATATCATCCAGAATAACTGACCGTGTATACGCACCATTACTGTATAAAAGATTTGTCCCAAAAGGCAGGGAGAATCAGTTTTGTATGAAAATTGCGATACTTCCCGCTCTCTGTTGTCTGTGCAACGGCATGCAGGTACACTTACCTGCAGGTAAAAAAAAATCCTGAGTATGTAGGTAGTTGATTAAGTAAATTTATAAGGGAGAAGGGGAGGGGAGGAGGCATTTACAAAAAAAATTTACTCATTCACATCAGTCCTTGCCCCCCAAAAATCCTTGAGCGCCATGCCTGCTGCTGGGAGTGGATTTTCTCATCCCAGAAGGGGACCAGGAAGACTTCTAGTAGTGCATTCTTCAGATTAGAGCTGTCCTATGCGTAGAGAGGACTTTGGGTTTATGACCTGGGAGTCGTATTGAGCATTCTCAGCCATCAGCGCAATCATCAGGAAATGGAGAGGGATCCTTCAGATTCCTCTCCAGGAGATTCTTACGAAGCCACCTATAGATTGCATTGCCTTTCGCACAGAAGCTCCCGGAAAGTTTTTGGAACCCCAGTTGTATTAAAAAGAGTCCGAAGTAGACCAGCGGCATAGAATTCTCTATGGACTGCTCTGCAACTGGCCCACTTCGGACCTTTTTAATACATTTGGGAATCCATATGTATTGCTTTAAACCTAAGAGAATGTATTAATTATAATGTATCTTGCATATGGACACATACACAGGGAACTGCCCCATCCCACCGTACTTTGTGTAGAACAGGGACGGAGAGGCATTTTTTCCTCTTGGGAGTGCGGCATCAGGCTGTGACATCATAGTCTGACATCACACACCCAGCCCCTTACCAGCATGGAGGAACAGCCGCTGGCAGCTTCACAAATGAAAAGCTTCCCGCTGCTGCCCTTCCATGCCATCGCGCAGTGCCAAGAGAGGGTGCTCGGTGGAAAATAAAAGAGACTGTTTGAGTGACAATATTGTAGGTCATTCATTCAGTGTTTTAGACCCTGATACCTTAGGAGACTGTCTACATTAGGTTCAGCTTGTGGAAACTCCAGCTGTGCCCTGAGGGCATATGATCCGTACAACGATTTACACAAGTGCAGTATACGCTTTTATGTTTTTCAGAAACACTCCTCAAAAAGTTTTATCCCCCTACAGTATCCCTCGTGGTGCCAGGTGCACGTGTAGAGCGATGCATTCAGTATACAGCGCTAACACACACTAGTGCAGACTGCAATGAAACTTTGATTTGTATTATTTGCAGCAAATGAAACCTATGTGATTCCAACCAACCCATTTGCAGTGCTCTTAACAGTAAAAAAAAGTAAACTTCCACCTGACTAGTAGCCTCCAGGCCGGGGGTCATACTTACGCTGGACACATGTGGCAAACAAAGCTGTATTTAAAATTGGGATTATTATCACATTCTGCAACATCACATCCAGTGGCGTAGGATGTAGCCCACGTAAGCTGAAAATGCAAAAGGGAGTTTATGAAACGATTCCAATAATGAATCTTTATACTGTGGAAAAACAGAATACAGATGGGTAGTGCCGGAATAAAGGTTTGTGGGGGCCCCTGGGCAACTTACTTGTAGGGGCCCTACCAATTAAAACTGTCAATATGTTATACCGGCGATTCTATTATATGTATATATACATCTCTCGCAATGTCTATACTGCCTGTAACAGAACGCTGATAAATTCACTTGTAAATGTGTTACTGGTATGAAGGTAACCAACCGCGCATAACCTACCAGAAGCTGCGCGACTAACCACAGAAAGCCGGATGCAGTCAGATTACCACCGACCGGGATGCTGGGCGTCGGAATCCCGACAATGGAAACCCGACCCGGGACGCGTCGAAATCCCGACGACTATCTTTAGCTCCACGTCGAAATCCTGACGCCTATCTTTAGTCCTACGTTGAAATCCCGACAGCCGGCATCCCGAAAGAAGGTAAGCTGGACTTTCTAGCAGTTAGCCACGGGGGGAGAATTAGGTTTATCCCCCCTTAGGGAGGGTTAGGGTTAGGCTAGTGGAAGGGGGGGTTAGGGTTAGGCACCACTTGGGGGAGGTTAGGGTTATGCACCCCCCTGGGATGGTTTAGAGTGCAGGAAGGGGGTGTTAGGGTTAGGCACCACCGGGGGGGGGGGAGGTTAGGGTTAGGCACCACTAAGGGAGGGTCAGGGGGGAGAGGGGTAGGGTTAGGGTACTTACCTCCCTTGTCGGCTTCTTCATCGGTCGGGACTTCATACCCATTCCACCGAAAACAGCAACTAACAACTCTTCAAAATCATTCATTCATTATGTTTTTCTTAATACGTTTTTCCAAGGACGCCTACCTGTGTGTAGTGTCCAACCTCTATGCCTGCCTTTTTCGCCCCGACCCCGTAGTCAAAATCAACAACTTCACTGTACCATGCGGCAATGACAGTGCTCCAGGGGACTTTGAAATTTGACAGGAATATATTTTCCCCACAGTTATAATCTGGAATACATCATGGATTTAACATTTTATTACATTTAAAATGACGTGAAGTAAAAAGTGTGTTTGATATGCATAAAATATTACGGAGGGACATTCATGAAAATATCCAGACGGATTCATTTAAAAATGTCATTTAAAATAAATCACACCTGGGCAGATAAATTGACGATCCCAAGGCATTCTGCTGTCTCTTCCATTACCGAGACTTCCCCGTGACCAGTATATATCTCATTAGACTGAGAGCAGCAGGAAGTGCGCCGTTATTGGGCAGTGTGTGGCGATGGCGATTCGTCATAGGATGTTTTGGAGAAGAGTTACTGTATGCTGGTCAGCCAGCCCACTGCCCAGTATAGTCACAGAACATATGAAACTAAATTCAGATATATAAAGTCCAGGTTTAGTCGTGGCCAGTGGCATCAGTAGGGGGGGTGCAAAGCGCACCGGGTGTCACGATCTGAGGGGGTGACACCAAAATGCCGGCAATGCGGGAAGAGTCTCTGGGGGAGAGCTCCGGGAGTCCCCATGAGTCCACACACCCCCTTTTCGGGACTCTCTTTGGCGCACTGAGTGACACCCACCCCAGTGACGTCACGGGTCTTGGCTTCAAATATAGCAACCTGAAAACAAATATTATATTGGCTTTCTATATTTACTGCATACGGTTTGCTTACTTGTGATCTTTCTCATGGTCTGAGGACTATGTCCTACTTTACATTGTTTTGCCCAGTTTCCAGCTGTCTTTGTAGCTTCGTCATTCCACACCTAAGAATAAAGAATATTCATTATGTTCTATATACCGTATATAGAGAGAAGTTTGTAGCCATTCACATTGGTCCCTGCCCCAGTGGAGCTTACAATCTAAATACTCTACCACATGTACGCACACATTAGGGCTAATTTTTTTTTAGTCAAGAGCCAATTAACCTACCAGTGTGCACCCGGAGGAAACCCACGCCAGCACGGGGAGAATATACAAACTACACACAGTTCATACTCGCCTACCCTCCTGATTTGGTCGGGAGCCTCCTGAAAATCAGGTGCCACTCCCGACCTCCTGGGAAGACAGGCAATCCTCCCGGCTGCCGCCCACCCCTCCTATCCCCCCGCAATTACCTTTGATACCCCCACGGCGGGGGGGGGCGGTGACGTGATTCACGTTGAATCGCGTCATTTTGGCCCCGCCCCCTGTTTCCACAATGCCTGTAATATCGGCATTGTGTAGCGGGGGCGGGGCCAAAATTATGACCCGCCCTCCGCCCACACATATTCGTAGTAAGGCTGGCCCCGCCTCCTTGTGCTGGCCACGCCCCCTGTCATGCCGTTCTGGCCTCTCCCTCCCGGAAGGGGCGGCCAGAAAGTCGTCAAGCCTGACACAGTTAGGGCCTCAGTGCTGTGAGGCAATAATGCTAGCCATTACACCAACCGTGCTGCCCATAAATGTGTGTGTGTGTCAGTCAGTATATCAGACCTGAAGATATGTGATGTAAGACCATTGGGGGAGACAGTACATAGGATATTGGTATTGCAGTTGAATTTAGCTGTCAGCTTAACAGCTTAGCTAAAGGGCTCGGGTCTGTTAGAGGGTAGGGAGCAGACCTCGCAGCAGGATGGAATGCTGTCGCAATGCAGGGATGGTTACTTACAATCATTAAGATAAGTTAAGTTATAAATATTTAATAGATGTGTACATACATAGAAAAGATATGTGAGCTGCTCATCTATATCTGTAGAGCGCCTCCTTGTGTTTCAGTAACTTGTTTTAGGCAGCAGATCTGTCCATCCTAATTCTACATAAGGATCTGTCAGCACCCTGACTCTCCTACTTTGAAAGAGAAATTAAAATATCTAATAAATCTATGATAAATTTATCTAACGGGGCAGGAGGGCTGAGCACCAATTGGGCTGAAAAGTGGGCAACAGGCTATTAAAAGAAGATAACTTCTTCAATTAGGTGCGAAAAGCCCTGGCAAAAAATGTTTAGCTAGTGACCTCATTTCGCCAGGCGAAAACTTATCTCCGTATTCAATTGCAAAGACTTTTTGCCGGTGCGGAAAGTCAAAGCATTGGAATCGGGCGAAAAAGATTCACCTATGAAAGCTGGCGGAAAAAAGTGCAGAATTGGGGTTTTGGGGTGCAAACTTGCAGGAACCAACCTGCACCCTTGGGACAGCCCCCCAAAGATTAACTGTGTCAAAAAAAAGTTTTTTAAAAACTTAAGAACACTCCAAAAAAGTACTTTCAATTTGGGGGCAACAAAAAAATTAAAGTTGGGGGACAAACTTAAAAACTAGTGACATAGACTCCAGGGGGGTCCCCAAGTATGCGCCAGGTGTTTTTAAGATTGCAGGTGGATTTTTTAAGTTTTTTAAAACTTCACATTAGCAACTGTAAAATATGCTAGCACCCATTTTCATGTACCCCAAAATTTTGATGAAAAAATATTGCTTAATGCCATTCTTCACTACTTATGCAAAGACGCTAATAACAAGCAATTGAGAGAACTAAAGTGCCCAGAATAGCTTTATTACGGGTACTAGAACACCCCTATAGTGATCCCCTATGTTAGTGCAGCTTTTCGGGGGGTACAGACTGTTTTCCCCATTTTTTACAGGACTTCTCGCTAGTTCGAATTTGCCAGCTGCCGTTTCTGCCGCTTTCTAATTGAATACGGGGATAAGCGGCAACTTTTTCACATGAGAAACCATTGAAGACGGCGAAAAGACCAACATACGAAAAGTACACGACTTTTCACGGCTGATTGAATACTGCCCTTAGTCAGAGGCAGTAGTGTTAAAAAATCATCATTAATTTCACACTGTCAAAATCCCTAAAGTTCCTAGGGCCTTAGGCAGCTCTCAGCTGTTAACTTAATATTTCCATTCCACAACAGTCGGTGTGCATGGGGTATTCATTGGTGTCGTTTTCATACTTTGTCTTGCTCTCACACGTCTGTAATTTGTGTTTCCAGTGTGTGTTTATTTAAGTGCCAATATAAAAACTCAGGATTTTAAAGAACGGTTGTCAAAGGCCCACATTTTTGATTGTTCCTGGGCACCATCAACGCTAGTTAGGCCTCTGGCCACCATTCTTCCAGGAAGACAGCCGCCACCTCTTCTCAGATGTAGCAGGCAGTACAACAGACAGGACCACCAGCCAATCAGCTCCCAACTGTCATGTTAGAGGCTGTGTTTGAAAAGTGACAGTTGGGAGCTGAGTGTAACATGACAGTTAGGAGCTGATTGGCTGGTGGTTTATAACTCTCCAGTTTATCACTTTTCAGAGCTTAGTACATCTGGCCCCCTGAGGTGAATGAATCGGCTCATTGTGGTTCCGCCTCCCCAGTGTTGAAAACCTGGGACTCGCAGCAAAACATCACAGTTGTGTCACGCCTCCATGCCGCCAACCTGGTCGCATGGATATCTTGAAAAGGGACTTGTATCCCTTATGTATACTACTGATAGGCTAATGACTTTAATAAGGGGATACTTTATATTTTCTTGAAGTGGTTTGATGTAGGGGTGAGCGGGTTCGGATTTCTGAAATCCGAACCCCCCCGAGCCCCCCCGATCCGAGTCCGATCCGAATCAGGCTCGACTTTTCCCGCCTGACTCGGATCTGAAATCGAGGCAAAACGTCATCATCCCGCCTTCCGAGTCTCGCGGGTTTTGGATCCTATATAAGGTACCCACGTCGGCGCCATTTTCTCACTCGGCTGTGGACAGTGAAGAGGGAGGGTGGGAGTTAGGGCTGTGTAGTGTAGTGTAGTGTAGTGCTGCTGTTGTCCACTACTTCAAAGTCCATAGGGGCTGGCTGTGTTGTGCTGTGCTGCTGTTGTTAATAGGGGCTGTGTCCACTACTTCAAAGTCCATAGGGGCTGGCTGGACTGTGTTGTGCAGTCAGTTCTCCATAGGGGCTGTGTCCACTCCAAAGTCCTGTGCAGTGTCCCAGTCCTAAAGAGGTGCTGTAGTGTTGTCCAGGGGGTGCTCTGTCCATCAGGGGTGCTCCCCCCAAGTGCTAAAAAAATAATATATTTTCTGTGTTTGTGAATTGTGTGTGCAGTAGCCGCACGTGCATCAACAAAGTAGTGCCAAGCGTGCGCCTGTGTCATAAGTAAAGGGCCGGCTGGCTTGACCGTTAAAGGGTGCTGTAACCCCCGAAAGTACACTCCAGTCCAAACCCAAAAAAAATTATTTTCTGTGTTTGTGAATTGTGTGCGCAGTAGCCGCACGTGCATCAACAAAGTAGTGCCAAGCGTGCGCCTGTGTCATAAGTAAAGGGCCGGCTGGCTTGACCGTTAAGGGTGCTGTAACCCCCGAAAGTACACTCCAGTCCAAACCAAAAAAAAAATTATTTTCTGTGTTTGTGAATTGTGTGCGCAGTAGCCGCACGTGCATCAACAAAGTAGTGCCAAGCGTGCGCCTGTGTCATAAGTAAAGGGCCGGCTGGCTTGACCGTTAAGGGTGCTGTAACCCCCGAAAGTACACTCCAGTCCAAACCAAAAAAAAAATTATTTTCTGTGTTTGTGAATTGTGTGCGCAGTAGCCGCACGTGCATCAACAAAGTAGTGCAAAGCGTGCACCTGTGTCATAAGTAAAGGGCCGGCTGGCTTGACCGTTAAAGGGTGCTGTAACCCCCAAAGTACACTCCAGTCCAAACCAAAAAAAAATTTATTTTCTGTGTTTGTGAATTGTGTGCGCAGTAGCCGCACGTGCATCAACAAAGTAGTGCCAAGCGTGCGCCTGTGTCATAAGTAAAGGGCCGGCTGGCTTGACCGTTAAAGGGTGCTGTAACCCCGAAAGTACACTCCAGTCCAAACCAAAAAAAAATTTATTTTCTGTGTTTGTGAATTGTGTGCGCAGTAGCCGCACGTGCATCAACAAAGTAGTGCCAAGCGTGCGCCTGTGTCATAAGTAAAGGGCCGGCTGGCTTGACCGTTAAAGGGTGCTGTAACCCCCGAAAGTAAACTCCAGTCCAAACCAAAAAAAAAATTATTTTCTGTGTTTGTGAATTGTGTGCGCAGTAGCCGCACGCGCATCAACAAAGTAGTGCCAAGCGTGCGCCTGTGTCATAAGTAAAGGGCCGGCTGGCTTGACCGTTAAAGGGTGCTGTAACCCCCAAAGTACACTCCAGTCCAAACCGAAAAAAAATTATTTTCTGTGTTTGTGAATTGTGTGCGCAGTAGCCGCACGTGCATCAACAAAGTAGTGCCAAGTGTGCGCCTGTGTCATAAGTAAAGGGCCGGCTGGCTTGACCGTTAAAGGGTGCTGTAACCCCCGAAAGTACACTCCAGTCCAAACCAAAAAAAAAATTATTTTCTGTGTTTGTGAATTGTGTGCGCAGTAGCCGCACGTGCATCAACAAAGTAGTGCCAAGCGTGCGCCTGTGTCATAAGTAAAGGGCCGGCTGGCTTGACCGTTAAAGGGTTCTGTAACCCCCAAAGTACACTCCAAACCAAAAAAATATATATTTTCTGTGTTTGTGACTTGTGTGCACTGTGGCTGCACGTGCATCAACAAAGGAGCAGCGCCAAGCGTGCGCCTGTGTCCCATAAGTAAAGAGCTGGCTGGCTCATTTCTTAAAGGGTGGTGTAACCCACAAAGTGCACTACTCTCCAGCAAAAATAAAAAAATATTTTCTGTGTTTGTGTGCGCTTTAGCCGCACGTATATATATCAATATAACATAAATGGAGGACCAAACTTTCTCTGATAAAAATAAAATAGGGAAAGATCAAGAACCACTTCCTACTAGTGCTGTTGCTGCTGCTGGGAGTTGTTCATCATCCCAGAGAGGAAGTAGGAACATCACTACTTTTACTAAACAATTGACCCTCCAACAGTCCCTAGCGATGAGGATGAAGTACGACAGCAGTCATCCTGAAGCAAAACGTATAACTGAGGCCTTGACTGCTATGTTGGTGTTAGACGTGCGTCCGGTATCCGACATTAGTGCAGTGGGATTTAGACAATTGATGGAGGTAGTGTGTCCTCGGTTCCAAATCCCGTCTAGATTCCACCTGCATCCTCAAAGCAGCAGCGACAAGCGTGCGTCTGTCTGTTAAAGGGTGGTGACACCCTCAAAGTGTGCTACACAAACAATTAAAATATTGTTCTTTTTTTTTCTGTCTTTGTGAAATGTGTGGGCTGTAGCCGCACCTGCATCCTTAAAGCAGCAGCGACAAGCGTGCGTCTGTCTGTTAAAGGGTGGTGACACCCTCAAAGTGTGCTACACAAACAATAAAAATATTCTTCTTCTTTTTTCTGTCTTTGTGAATTGTGTGGGCTGTAGCCGCACCTGCATCCTTAAAGCAGCAGCGACAAGCGTGCGTCTGTCTGTTAAAGGGTGGTGTAACTCACGAAGTGCTCCAAAAAATAAAAAACTTTTTTTTAATGTGTTTGTGACTTGTGTGCGATGTAGCCGCACTTGCATCCTCAAAGCAGCAGCGACAAGCGTGCGTCTGTCTGTTAAAGGGTGGTGACACCCTCAAAGTGTGCTACACAAACAATAAAAATATTCTTCTTTTTTCTGTCTTTGTGAATTGTGTGGGCTGTAGCCGCACCTGCATCCTTAAAGCAGCAGCGACAAGCGTGCGTCTGTCTGTTAAAGGGTGGTGACACCCTCAAAGTGTGCTACACAAACAATTAAAATATTGTTCTTTTTTCTGTCTTTGTGAATTGTGTGGGCTGTAGCCGCACCTGCATCCTTAAAGCAGCTGCGACAAGCGTGCGTCTGTCTGTTAAAGGGTGGTGACACCCTCAAAGTGTGCTACACAAACAATTAAAATATTGTTCTTTTTTTTTCGGTCTTTGTGAAATGTGTGGGCTGTAGCCGCACCTGCATCCTTAAAGCAGCAGCGACAAGCGTGCGTCTGTCTGTTAAAGGGTGGTGACACCCTCAAAGTGTGCTACACAAAGAATAAAAATATTCTTCTTCTTTTATCTGTCTATGTGAATTGTGTGGGCTGTAGCCGCACCTGCATCCTTAAAGCAGCAGCGACAAGCGTGCGTCTGTCTGTTAAAGGGTGGTGACACCCTCAAAGTGTTCTACACAAACAATTAAAATATTGTTCTTTTTTTTCGGTCTTTGTGAAATGTGTGGGCTGTAGCCGCACCTGCATCCTTAAAGCAGCAGCGACAAGCGTGCGTCTGTCTGTTAAAGGGTGGTGTAACTCTCAAAGTGCTCCAAAAAATAAAAAACTATTTTTTTTATGTGTTTGTGACTTGTGTGCGATGTAGCCGCACTTGCATCCTCAAAGCAGCAGCGACAAGCGTGCGTCTGTCTGTTAAAGGGTGGTGACACCCTCAAAGTGTGCTACACAAACAATAAAAATATTCTTCTTTTTTCTGTCTTTGTGAATTGTGTGGGCTGTAGCCGCACCTGCATCCTTAAAGCAGCAGCGACAAGCGTGCATCTGTCTGTTAAAGGGTGGTGACACCCTCAAAGTGTGCTACACAAACAATTAAAATATTGTTCTTTTTTTTTCGGTCTTTGTGAAATGTGTGGGCTGTAGCCGCACCTGCATCCTTAAAGCAGCAGCGACAAGCGTGCGTCTGTCTGTTAAAGGGTGGTGTAACCCTCAAAGTGTGCTCCACAAACAATAAAAATATTCTTTTTTTTTTTCTGTCTTTGTGAATTGTGTGGGCTGTAGCCGCACTTGAATCCTCAAAGCAGCAGCGACAAGCGTGCGTCTGTCTGTTAAAGGATTACATCGGTGACAGCATCCAAGTAGGCATGTCAGACAGTCCGTACCTGTACTGGCAGGAAAAAGAAGCAATTTGGAGGTCCCTGTACAAACTGGCTCTATTTTACCTGAGTTGCCCCCCCTCCAGTGTGTACTCCGAAAGAGTGTTTAGTGCAGCCGGGAACCTTGTTAGCGAAAGGCGTAGGAGGTTGCTTCCACAAAATGTGGAGAAGATGATGTTCATAAAATGAATGATCAACTCTTCCAGGGAGACCAGCCTCCAGAACGTACAGAGGGACCTGTGGTTCCAGCAGGGATGAATTAATACTCTGTGAGGATGAGGATGTACATAACACTGAAGAGGGTGAGGAATCTGTGGATGAGGAGGATGAGGACGACTTCTTGCCTCCGTAGAGCCAGTTTGTGCAGGGACAGATTAATTGCCAGCTTGTTTTGTGGGGGCCCAAACGAACCAATCATTTCAGCCACAGTTGTGTGGCAGACCCTGGCGCTGAAATGATTGGTTTGTTAAAGTGTGCATGTCCTGTTTATACAACATAAGGGTGGGTGGGAGGGCCCAAGGACAATTCCATCTTGCACCTCTTTTTTTTCTTTGCATTATGTACAGTTTTGGGCCTAGTTTTTCAATGCCATCCTGTCTGCCACTGCAGTTTCACGCCTAGATGGGTCACGTGTTTGTGCCGCCCACTCGTGTCGCTTAGCATAGTCATCCAGCTACCTCGGTGCAACCTTTTGGACATAAAAACACTATTGTGAGGTGTGAGGTATTCAGAATAGACTGGAAATGAGTGGAAATTAAGGTTATTGAGGTTAATAATAGCATAGGAGCAGAAAAACCTACAAATTCTGTGATTTTAGCTGTTTTTATGCTTTTTTTCAAAAAAATACAGATCCAAAACACAAAACCCAGAACCCAAAACACGGAAGGGTGGTTTTGGCAAAACCAATCCAGATCCAAAACACGAAGAAAGATCCAGATCCAAAACCAAAACACAAAACACGAAAAGTGGCCGGTGCACACCCCTAGTTTGATGTATCAAGCAGTGAAAACAGTGGATAAGGGGACTCGTGGAGAAGTTGTCTATAGCAACCAATCAGCTTTGAGGCAGTATTTTTCAAGTACATTCTATAAACTGATAGGTAGAAGCTTATTGGTTGCTATGGGAAATTTCTGAACTGATTCACTTCTCCAATCGTTTCACTACTTGATACATTAACCCTATATTATCTTACTTGAGTATCACATAGAACAGGGGTGGGGAACCTCCGGCCCGTGGGCCGTATACGGCCCGCAAGGTGAAATCCTCCAGCCCGGCCGGCTGTCAGCGGCAGCAGCAGAATCAGCGTAGTATGGCGGCTGTCAGCGGCGGCAGGTAGCGCAGCGGGAGAGAGGGGATGTCAGGCTTGTCATCGGCAGCAGGTAGCGCAGCGGGGGAGAGGGGATGTCAGGATTGTCATTGGCGGCTGGTAGCCAATGACAGCCCTGACACATCCCTCCCCCCCACTGCGCTATCAGCGGCGGCAGGTAGCACAGCGAGGGGGAGGGTGTGTGTGTCAGGGCTGTCACCGGCTATCAGCGGCGGGAGGTAGCGCAGCGGTGGAGGGTGTCAGGGCTGTCATCGGGCGGATTAGTGCAGGGGCTCTTTCCCTATCAGCGGCGGCAGGTAGCACAGCGAGGGGGAGGGTGTGTGTGTCAGGGTTGTCATTGGCTATCAGTGGCGGGAGGTAGTGCAGCGGTGGTGGAGGGTGTCAGGGTTGTCATTGGGTGGATTAGTGCAGGGGCTCTCTACCTATCAGCGGCGGCAGGTAGCACAGGGGGGGGATCAGGGTGTCAGGGCTGTCATTGAGTGGCATGCAGGGCTCTCTCCCCATCAGTAGCGACAGGCAGGCAACGCACAAGGGGGGGGGGGGAATCAGGGCTGTCATATGGCTGCCATTGAGCTGGTTAGTGCAGGGCCGTGCAGGGAATCACCCTAACAGCGTGGGCAAGCAGGCAGTGGTGGCACAGCAGGGGGTGTGTGCAGTCAGTGCTGTCATCAGGCTGGTTAGGACTGAGAGGACCCCAGGGCTGCCTTATCAATCTGCCTGTCACACATCCATAGGGACTGCCCCTCCAGACTCTGCCTGGCAACATACCAAAGAGAAGCAGGTACTTACAGCCATCGCATTAAGGGTGAGTTAATAACCTTTTTAACCAAATATAGGAGGCAAAATTTAAGATAATAATTTTGTATGGCCCCCGAATGATTTTCTAAAAATCAAAATGGCCCTACCAATAGGTTCCCCACCCCTGACATAGAACATGATTTTTTTTTTTTTTAAACGTACTCTTACAAATCAGTAATTTGGTAACTGTATGTGCTGGACAAGGCTCACAGGCGTCCTTCTTTCAATTTTGCTTTTAACTTTCACTTACCACTTTCAGCATATTAGATGCAGACGGACTGACTTTACACCTATACTCATTGTGTGAATCAACAATCATTTTCCGAATGTCTGGAAGGGAAGGTGACAATGCCGATAGCGGGACATTTTCCTGCAAGAGTGACATAAACACACATCTGACATAGTATAAAATACATTTTCGGCTTATTATATTCATGAAATGTCTGCTCTCCATTAGGTATCATCTTACTAAACTACTATCGTGTTATGCCGTTCATTATAAACCGTGCGCTTCATTAAGGTGGTAATCAGTTAGCATTAAGTACTAAGGGGGTCATTCAGACCCGCTCGCGAGCGGCAGTACACTCGCAAGCGGGTCGATGTTCCCCACTGCGCATGCGCACGACGGAGGGAGCTCCGTCGTGCGCATGCGTGAGACCCGGGGAGCGACGGACTTTCCATCGTTCCGGGTCTCGCACCAAAGGGGGCGTGCTGTCGATGTTGATTGACAGCGCGCCCCCTTTGGTGGGCGTGCTGGGGGTGTGCCTGCCAGACGGAGTCGTTCCCCTGGGAACGCCTACCGTCTGAAGCCGGCCCCACTGACATCACTAGTGATGTCAGTGAGAGTGATTTTGGCTCTGAGAGCCAAAATCACTCCAGTGCTTGTGGCGGGGAGACCCTACTGCAGGGTCTCCATCGCAAGTCCGATGGTCGCGATGGTCAAGACCATCGCGACCATCTTTTTGGCCGCTCACATATGCTGTGGGTGGTCACCCACAGCTATGCGAGCGGCCAGGAGGCTGCTCCATTTTCACTCTGGTCAGAGCGTTCAGCTCTGAATCAGGCCCTAAGACCGCTTGGTATTATGTACAGTGCAGTTGTGTCTTTAAAATCTGATTTATTGCCAAATTGTGAACTCTGTATGAAAGATGTGCAGGTTCATGTTCGGTTTGGTTCGGATTTTTCCGCCAAATTCGGACCTCAGAATGAGGCAATACATCATCTTATATGGACAAACATAGGCCCTGATTCAGAGCCGGACGCTCTGACCAGAGCGCTCGCTCTGAATCAGGGCCCACCTCCATTAATATGGAGCGTCCTCCTGGACGCTCGTATAGCTGTGGGTCACCACCCACAGCATATACGAACGTGCAGGATAATGGTCGCGATGGTCTTGACCATCGCGACCATCGAAACTGCGAGCACAAGCCTGCGGTTGAGTTTTTCAACCGCAAGGCCAGGAGTGATTTTGGCTCTATCAGAGCCAAAATCACTCCTACTGACATCACTAGTGATGTCAGTGGGGCCGGCTTGAGACGGTAGGCGTTCCCTTGGGAACGCCTCCGTCTGACAGGCACGTCCCCGACACGCCCGCCAAAGGGGGCGTGCTGTCAGTCAACATCGATAGCACGCCCCCATTGATGAGACACTCCGAGCGAAGGAAAGTCCTTCGCTCGTCGTGTCTCGCGCATGCGCACGACGGAGCTCCCTCCGTCGTGTGCATGCGCAGTGCAGACCATCGACCCACTTGCGAGCTGACTGCCGCTCGCGAGTGGGTCTGAATGAGGGCCATAATCTTTCATGGTCAAAACATAATGTTTTGGCTATGAAAGATGATGTTTGTTCATGAAAGATTACATTTTGCCTCGTTCTGAGATCCGAATTTTCAGGGAAAATCCGAACCGAACATGAACCCGCACATCTCTACTCTGTATACACAATATTTGATCTGATCTGTATTCATTGCTAGTATGCATGAACTTGGTATAATATTAATCAATGCCCACTTATTGACGGAACCTGGTTCTGTTAGTTATATGCCACAGTTAGGCCCATGTGCACCAACCATGCCACCTGCAATGAGTCATACAGTGGTATGTGATTGGCACAGTCTGATGCAATTATAACACTTGGGGCCTGATTCACTACGGATCGCAATACTGCCTACGCGTGCACGTCAACTGCGATAGCAAGCCAAGCCACTGCTATCGCAAAGCAAACACAGCACTACATAAGGACGCCCACTATACCATACGCACATCTATAATACTTAGCAGAATAGCAAAACCATCGGTACAATCATGTACCATCGGACCTATACGCACACTTGCACAAGCCCTGACCTTACTCCGAAATTGCTAACAGCCACGCACACTGACCTCAGGCTGCGTATGACTTCCCAGTGGATAATTTATGCACGCCCCTGAAAGGGCGTGTGAACGCATTGGCACACTTGCGTTTCCCCACCATCGCCCCATCACCACCCACAAATGGCACTTCCTGTCAATCACTGCGATCGCAGTCCCGATCGCAGTCAGGGGCGCCGAGAGGGGAGGAGCAGGTACAAATTACCCGGGCCTGGGCTTGTTGCAGGGTCCGGCACCGCTCCCCCTCCCTCTTAAGTCACAGCAGCCCAGCACATGCTGCTGGGTGCTGGGCTGCACTGGGAGATTGCTCGTGGCTCCTATGCCTATGGGGGGAGTGATCACCCTGATTGCGCCCCCCATTGGCTGTGCGCCAGGCTGAAGGGCACACAGCGATCCCTCCCCAGCGCGATTGTGGTGCTGAAATAATAATATTTTATCTTTTTTTTCCTAAGGGGGCGTGGTCATGCCTCCCTTGATTAGGCCACGCCCCCTGTCACCTGGGCCCGGTGTGGCTCTCGTCGGCCCTGATCGCAGTGACTAGTTCGCGCACGCACACTGCTATGCATACGCATGCACAGTACTCAACAATCGGCCGATTGCATGCGTATTAGCAACTGCGTTCCTTGGCCCTTAGTCAACAGACAGTTTTGTATATTATGAACCTGCTGTTGTTAGATCTTTATTTTAAAGAGAGCAACTATTTTTTTTAGTTGTTTGTCCTGCTTTTGTATCTATCTATCTATCTATCTATCTATCTATCTATCTATCTATCTATCTATCTATCTATCTCTCTATCTATCTATCTGTCTGTCTGTCTGTCTGTCTGTCTGTCTGTCTATCTATCTATCTATCTATTTCATATCAGTATCTATCTATCTATCTATCTATCTATCTATCTATCTATCTATCTATCTATCTATCTATCTATCTATCTATCTATCTATCTCATATCAGTATCTATCTATCTATCTATCTATCTATCTCATATCTATCTATCTATCTATCTATCTATCTATCTATCTATCGATCGATCGATCGATCGATCGATCTATCTATCTATCTATCTATCTATCTATCTATCTATCTAAAAAATACTCACCATGCTTTTAATAACAGAGTCAGGTATATCAACTTGTCTTCCCTGTGACATCTGTACCGACCTTTTATTCTTCACATGTGGTAGTTCTATTAAGTGACCCGGCAAATAAGCTTTCTTCTGTAAGAGTAACAAGAGGTACAATATAATGCATAACTATATTATTTATTTAAATTTGTAAATGCTGTAGGATTTATATTGCTGTTTATTTTAAATATTTATGAAGTGTCTTCATTTTTATTTTATTTTTTTATAATTTTTTTTGTAAATAAATCATAATGAAATAGTTTAATATATTTTATTTAAAAAAAAAATTATAAAAAATCAATTTTGTTTATTTTATTTCCCAATATTCCTTTAACATACAATTTAGTCCTGGGGAAGACTGTTTGTGGAATTAGATGTTTGGAGTTTAAGTAAATTATTATAAATGGTCAGAACATGTTACAATGTTTTTTTTTTTTTTTTTAAATAAATAAAATCAATCAATAAATCAATCAATAAATAAAACCTAATGACACCACATCGCATCATATACATGTTCGCCCTCCCAATAATTTGCTATGGGTCCCATAAATGACGATTTTCTGTAGGTCATTGGTTATAGATGGATTTTTTTCGTTTTGTTTGTTTTAGTGGCTATAAAGCAATTCAGTCCTTCAAATATGCTTTTACGATGTTCACTTTAGATTCAAAATAAAAACTGTGATATACTGTATCCACCTGTACCCTTGCTTTGGATAAAGATCACTGAGCACAGCCTTAACCTGGTGAATTTGTCTCCTACATTGCAGCCAATCAGCTCCCAACCGTCATTTTTCAAACACTGCCTGTGAGATGACAGTTAGGAGCTGATTGGCTGGCACCTTATCTCCTTTCACTCTGTCTCCTAACACTGCTTAGTAAATAGACCCCCTAGTCTGGTAAGTAAGGTTAAACATTATTATGAATACATACTCACCTCCGGTGTGCAGTTTGTATGATCATCACAGTGCTCTTCTTTTTCACTCTGTAAGTAAAGTCCAGAGGTAATAACCATGTGCTACCTTGCAAATCGTTTGATGTTTGGCTTATTTTAATAAAAAGTATAAAATATGGTAGTGATGTATCAAGCTATCTCAACTGGACAGGTGGAGATGTCTCCAATAGTAACGAATCAGCTTCTAGCTATCGTGTTATAGATACGCTTGATAAATGACAGCCAGGAGCTGATTGGTTGCTCAAGGGCAACTTCTCCACTTGTGCTCTTTAGTAGGTTTGTTAATTTCCCACTCTGTACCATATCCACAGGACAGGCTCTACCCCCCCTCTTCCCACCCCTTCCTGCTGTGCCATATGCTCTGCTACAATTGCTGGGTGCTCTATACTGGTAGATCAAGATCAATGGGATCTGGGGACTTCAGAGAGGAAGGATTCCAAAATGCATTTAGTGAATTATCCTATCTAATGCTGCTTTCCGTGAATTACATATATATCGCTTATAACAAAAATGATTTATCTCATAACTGTCCTGTGTAATATATATTAGATCGTACAATGTTAATGTTTACGTGAAGTGTACCCTGCTAAAAAGAGTGTGTCTTATTATTTTTCTTCACTCACAGAGTTTGCGGGAACCAATGCCATGGTCAGTTGGCCTTGGTTCCTGGAGCCCCTGCTCCTTCCCATTGGATGGAGGTCCGAAGTTGTGAAGAGGAATCCCTCCGTCGCCTGTACATGGTGACCCTGCGGCCATGCTCATGTGGGGACATCAGGTCAAGCGTGCGCAGAAGGTTAGCACCACACCGGTAAGTACCACCGCTACTGTACTTCGTCAGCAGAGTTAAGGGTTTCGCATGGACTGCATCTGTCCTCACACCGGAGCAATAATGAGTTACTCTGGTAATTAAGTATTCAATGCGAAAACCGCATGGTGAGTTGAATACTTAATTGATGGGGTACCACCTGGCCCCTGATGATGTATAGGTCCCTATTGTGCTCCATTTAACAAGAAGACATTACCCCTTAAGTACTCGCTAAATGAATTATGCCCACCGTCTGGTACTTAGCAGGCAGCAGTGAGCTTATGTTACCGTTGTTTGTCACCGTGTCGCTAACACCACCTTCCAGGCTTTGCTGAGTCCCCGCCGGGTGAAAGTGCAATGTGCGTGTGCTGGCAGCAGAGTCATTGTGATACTAAACAAAATGCCGCCGGTAATAAGTATCGTTCATCAATGGAGACTTTATTGTTTGCACATCAATGATCTCTATTGGATACCCAGTCCTGCGCAGGATTACCCCCTCTCTGTCCTGTACATGCTAGAATAATATACTATAGAGCTGGTCATAGGGGATGCAGTCAGGAAGCCGACAGTCGAAATGCCGACTGCCGGCTTCCCGACAGTCAAATCCCAGCAGGGTACTAAGGACAGGAGTCAAAATCCCGACAACTGTCATTAGACCCACGCTGGGAGCCTGACGCCCAGCATACCACACAAAGGTAAGCCAGGCGGCGGGCGTGAACAGCCGTGCGGGGGGGAGGTTTAGGTGTCAGGGCTCCCGGGGGGACTTAGGGTTAGGCATCGCCCCTGGGAGGGTTAGGATTAGGCTAGGGGAAGGGGGGTTAGGGTTAGGCACCCCCGGGGGGAGGTTAGGGGTAGACCCCCCCCTGACACTTAGGTTTAGGCTGCGGGGACGGGGGGGGTTTAGGTTTAGGCACTTAGGGGGGGTTGGGGTTAGGCACTAGGGGGGAGGTTAGGGTTTGGCACCCCTAAGGAAGGGTTAGGGTTAGGGGGGGGGCAGGGTTAGTAGAACTTACCAAAAACCCCATGCGGGATCTTCACCCCTGCCGTGCTTCTCACCATGCGGCCTGCGGTAATACATACCGATTCCGGCCATAATGTGCCGAAAATTTTAAAAGTGAATCCTTGGATGTACCAAGCCTTCGAGAAAGATAAAGTGGACAAGTTGCCAAAAGAAACCTATCAGCTTCCAAATGTTATTTTAAAGATTGTGCTAGATTGGTTGTTTACGGGAAACGTCTCCACTTTATTTCTCTCCAAGGCTTGATACATATTCCCCTAAATGGGATCTGTGAGAGCTGTGACCGCTCGTTGGGACAATCCTGGAAACATCTGTGAATACTATGTAACCTACTTGTAGGACAGCACTAGAGTTATAAAATTGGAGGTTTACAATAAGCACCTGAAGTAATTCCAAATCAGACAGGTATAGTGTTATTTCACATGTATCCAGAGTTAATATATATATGATTATTGTACAACTACATACCTGTACAACGGGGAGTTCCAGAAAGTTTGCCAAACACACAATTACAATCAGCAACATTTTTCTGCGGGGAGGGAAAAAAAAACACAGCAATTATGATTTTGTTACAATATTCTTCTTTTCACTTAGCAAAAGTATTATTGAGAGGCAGCTAAATTAATGTTCTGCACTTTATTTTATTTTTTTTTCAAAAAGTTGTTGCAAATTTTCTTGCAGTTATTTATCAACTCATCAATATGTCCGAGGTGGAACACCACAACTCATGTACCGAAAAACTGAAAAGCAACATTTTCCCTGCAGCCCGAGAAGTTGTAGAGGGTTTCGCCGCAAGTTCTGGATATCGGAAATATAAGCTGCAAATTAATCCTGCAAAGCTACACTGTGACATACGTAATTTCAAGGTCTTGATGCTGACCTAGGATTTCTGCCGATGTGTGTACTGTAACTCTGCGGATATTGCCTGTGCCTTCTAAAGTAATAACCATAAAACCTAAACAACATGAACAAAAGTAAAAAAGGCAATCAATAATAAACTAGTGATTGTATTCATAATATACATAATATATATTTTATTCGGTCGTGCAACTTATTGAATAAATATAAGATAAATTTGTAGTTCATCTGAAATCAGAAAAAAACCCAAAAAACCCAAAAATGACAGTCAAAAAAGTTAATTAGACCCACATAATGAATGTTATATTAATATGAAGACATTGAAGCATAAATAAATACCTTGGCTAAACCATTATTGTCATTTCATATTTTATTTTATATTACCTTTATTTGGATTCAGCTGCTTATTCCTTAGAGGTTTGTATATTAGAGAGGACCTCGGGTAATATAAATTAGTCGGGACTGGACGCTGTATATATAAGACCAGTTCAGGGAACACTTCCTGATTATTATAATTTTATATTTCATCATTAAGCATAGACACACAATATTATAATATGACCTGATATAACACGGGCTGCACTTTGCATTCCTGTAACATGTTTCCGAATGACTACATGTAAACATGAGGCGTGTCAAATGTCCATTGTGTGCTATGACCTGCTGTTGTTAAGTACGGGTTGAGTCTCCCAAATCCAAATATTCCGAAATACGAATAATTTTGGCATGACTGAGATAGTGAAACCTTTGATTTTTGATGGTTCAGTGTACACAAACTTTGTCTAAGGCACAAATTATTAAAAATAAAGTATAAAATGACCTTCAGGCTGTGTGTATAAGGTGTATATGAAACATAAATGAATTTCATTTCTGTACACAAACTTTGCTTGAGCCACAAAATTCTTGAAACTATTGTATACGATTACCTGCAGGTTGTGTGTATAAGGTGTATATAACACATAAATGCATTCTGTATGTATAATGGGGTCCTATTCCCAGGATATCTCATTATGGTACGCAATTATTCCAAAATACAGAATATTCCATTATCCAAAATACCTCTGGTCCCAAGCATTTTGGATATGGGAGACTCAACCTATAATACTAATTGTAACTTTGTGTTATTGTCGATTATCCATCATGTTAGTATGTGAGCCACAATTTATTAATTTCATATCACTGCAGTTCTCAGTACTCCTGAAGGTGTGTGGTCTGTGCCAGGGGAACACACAAATGTAACGTATCAGACTGAAACGGTGGAAACCTACAATACATCAATGATTATATAATGGTTTAATAGAGAGCACAGTAAGTATGTACAGTACATTATGTTCCACCACAGCTGTTGGAATAAGCCATTTTCTTAGCAATGTTTATAATGTAAGAAAATAAATGATGGTACACTTGAGTACCTACATGCTATCATGGGAAAGTCAGAAAACGTCTCTCAATAATAACTACTGAGGGACTACAGAATTTGAAAGAGGGGATTATCTCTCATGTAATAATCCCCAAAATGTAGATGCAGAATGTGTTTATGGGGGTATCCGTACAAGTAGGCGTGTGCTTTGAACTCATACTGGCTCTTTGTTTGGGATATCGGATTCGGCTATGAAAAAGCGAAGCAAAATATAGGGGAGTGGGAGGGATCCTGAAGGGTATAATGCTCTCCTGGAAGTGCAGAAGAACTCACTGAAATTTGAGGAAGAGTAGACAAGTACAGAGGTGCCCTCATACACCAAACCTTTCTGCGCCATAGCGAATCCGGGACTTTCGAGGATTTATCTGAATTTAGCATCCTCTTCCCACCGTAGTCTCTTCTAGTATACTAGGCTTTTAGGATTAGTATTTTTTGACTCTAGGAGATAATGGTATAAAGTTGAAGACTAAGCCCAACAGTGTGAGACGCGGACGCGATGAATGTCTTTAGCTTCTTTACCCAGGTTAGCATATAAGTCGCACAGAGCAGCTGCATGCAAAGCCAGCGCCAGTGTCCCGGGTACCCACGCATTGTACATTTGTCACATTAATGTTGCGAATAATACACATAAAAATGCAGCAGGAAGGCGTGAAACGTCTTAGGCCCATATTCACTTACCCGCGCAGAAAAGTATCGCGGGTGACGTCAATTTGCCAGGTGAAAACTTTTCGCCCTATTCAATTGCAAAGACTTTTTTTGCGTACGCGGAAAGTCAATGCAATGTAATAGGCGGAAAAGACTCACCTATGAAAGCAGGTGGAAAAATAGTGCAGAATTGGGTTTTAGGGGTGCAAACATCGGAAAACCACTCAGCACCCTTGGGACAGACCCCAAAGGATAACTGCATCAAAAAAAATCCCTAAAAAAAGTGAGGGACACCCCAAAAATGATTTGAAAATGAGGGCAAAAAAGTTCAAAGTTGGGGTGCAAACATAAAAAGTAGCGAAATAGACTTTTGGGGGGTCTGCAAGAAGGGAACGCCTACCGTCAGAAGCCGGCCCCACTGACATCACTAGTGATGTCAGTGGGAGTGATTTTGGCTCTGATAGAGACAAAATCACTCCTGGCCTTGCGGTTGAAAAACTCAACCGCAGGCTTCTGCTCGCAGTGGTGATGGTTGCGATGGTCAAGACCATCGCGACCATCATCCTGCACGCTTGTATATGCTGTGGGTGGTGACCCACAGCTGTACGAGCGTACAGGAGGACGCTCCATATTTATGGAGGTGGGCCCTGATTCAGAGCGAGCGCTCTGGTCAGAGCGTCCGGCTCTGAATCAGGGCCACTATTTGTAATTTACAAATAGATCTTATTGGCTCAATATAATGAAAATGTTGGTGAGTCGCACTGTCAGGAATCACATACAGTATAAGTTATACATTGTTCTGCACTTTGTGTACAATTAAATTATATCTTTTCCAAGGATATGCGCTGTAAATGTGATTGTGTCTGATTAATACATATCACTAAATGTAAAAATGAAGTGAGGTGCAGACCCTCTATCTCCCCCACCGTTTAAGATACAAAGCTGGGAGTACCCTTGCTGGAAGGAGAGGATTTTTTTTTTTTGTCAAAACCTACACATGGAATCTTGCTTTTAACTATGGGCCTGATTCAGACCCACTCGCAAGCGGCTGTCTGCTCGCAATTGGCTTGATGTTGTGCACTGCGCATGCGCACGACGGCGGGAGCTCCGTCGTGCGCATGCGCCAGACGCGACGAGCGAAGGACTTTCCTTCGCTCGTTGTGTCTGATCAAAGGGGGCATGCTGTCGATGTTGATTGACAGCACGCCCCCTTTGGTGGGCATGCCGGGGGCGTGCCTCCCTGTCGGGGGGCGTTCCCAAGGGAACGCCTACCGTCAGAAGCCAGCCCACTGACATCACTAGTGATGTCAGTGGGAGTGATTTTGGCTCTGATAGAGCCAAAATCACTCCGGGCCTTGCGGTTGAAAAACTCAACTGCAGGCTCCGGCTCGCAGTGGCGATGGTCGCGATGGTCAAGACCATCGCGGCCATCAAACTGCACGCTCGTATAGGCTGTGGGTGGTGACCCACAGCTATACGAGCGTCCAGGAGGACGCTCCATAATTATGGAGGGCGGCCCTCATTCAGAGCGTGCGCTCTGCTCAGAGCGTACGGCTCTGAATGAGGGCCTATGTTGGAAAGGTAAATTACTACTTAAACAAGAACCACAAAGTATTTATTTGTGGTGTTTATAAAACGGAAAATAAATAAAAATCCTGTTTGCCTTTTCGTTCCCTTTCTTGAAACTTCAATAAAAAAAATTTTTTTGGACGTGATAGGATGAGTAAAAGGACTAATGGAATTTCTGAAGATGCAAAGTCTTCTGGAAAAAAAAACAAGGTATAATTTGTGTGGGTACCGCATAAAAAAAAATAGAAAAAATAAAAATCATTGATATGCACAAATGAGAAAAAAATGAGCTCAGCACAAGGGTGAGAAAACCCTCAGCAGTGAAGGGGTTAAATGTCACATCATAGCACTGGAGGAAGGAGAATCGTTCATAAACTGGATCATGTTTCGTGTGAACTCTGTCACATTTCATACATGTACCACCGACCTGCCGTACGTGTTACATCTCAGCTGTCTTGTTCATCAGCACAGGATGAACACAGGATGGGACACAAGCACGGGAAGGTGAAACAACATAAGCGAGATCAAAGCAAAAGTAATTGATGCGATGCAATTCCATGGAAGCCTTGTGTTATGCTGGGTACGATATGGCGCCCGACGGGCCGACATATCGTATCTGCAGTACAAAACAGAGCGTTGTAATGAGGGACAGAACGATTCCTCGTCCTGTCTTTCATTACCGTGCATGGCGCCGCCTGGTCGTGCAGCTCGGCCGACCGGACGATATTGCTAACGACAGAGGGAGCGCGCAGATTGGGCGTACACGCTGAGCCATTCGGCCGATATGTCGTTCTGTTTGGCAGGAAACAACATATCAGGCCGACACTGCTCCAGTGTGTAGTGTACGCCGATGTTTTTCAGCATGCCATAGTAATTAATGCTAAATCAGGCTGGTATAGCATTAATTACTATTGGCGTGTAAAAAAAATCATCGGTCCTAGCCGCCGGACATCGCCAGCTTTGAGAATCCGACGCCTAGTAAATCTGCCCCCGTGGATATTGTTTATGGGGGGCATCCACTAGACGATTTTATCCCTGTCCAACCTCTTAACGATTTTCCCTTGAAGTTTCCCTTGAAATATGATCTTCCACTCTGAACAATTTGCAAAAGATTTGCAAAGGATTTGCAAAAGATCTAACGATAAACTATGTTGTTTTAATTTGTGATTGAGAGCTTTCAGCTATAGTGGGCAGACAGTGGTTCATCATTTGATCGCTCAGCGTGAACGATGTGTAAACGATGTGTTATGGTGCGTACACACTGGGCGATTAAAGTGGACGACTGAACGATAACGATATCGTTCAGTCGTCCACTTTATCGTCCATTTTTAACACAAAAAAGATGAACGATGACGACGACGCGCGTTCCCGCGGGTCGTTCGTCATCATCGTTCATCGCGCTGACATGCAGGCCAACCTGACGACCTCGTCAGGTTGCTGCATGTCAGGGAATGGGTGAGAGAGCCCGGCGCTGAACGATATCGCTAATGATATCGTTCAGCGGCTGTGCTCAATGTCATGAACGACATTGAGCACAGCCTGCCGGGGACACACTAGACGATATCGCTCAGGGAGCATATCGTCTAGTGTGTATGCACCTTAAATGATCTGCAAGCAATCAAGTGAAATTGACCTGCATGTTCAGTCGATGGAGGAGACGATCAAACGACCAGCGGGAGCGCGCATCGTACATCATTAGAAACAATTACTGCACGATTTGCAAACGATGTTCAAACGATGTTTGAACGATTATCGAACGATTATCGAACGATTTTATCATTATCGTTCAATCGTTCAACTTTATCGTCTAGTGGATACCCTTACTACTTGGAATACGCTAGGATTTGCTGAAAATCACCGTAGAGAAATCGGCAAAAGTGAAACCATGATGTCATGCCTCAGTCATCAAGCTGGTGCAGAAAGGCTCATCTACCTACCACGAGAAATGGAGCCACGGTTCATTATTCACATTACACCCCTATGCCCACCATGCGCATACACAGGTGCACGTCTGCTGTTATGGGTGACTTTCGGGGGGATCCACATAGAACCGCTGACGTGGAAGTGGAAAGTTCAGACAGTCATTTACACAGTTCAAAATCAATTGCAGCATAAATGCTTGTGACCCGCTGTCTGGCCGGACTTGCGCAAATGCCCTGGGACGCACACGTTTGCAGAGCGATATGGCCACAAGTCTGGAGGAGCAGCAGTTTATATATGTATTTAAGGAAGGAGTTGGGCAGGGAACAGATGTTAAAGGGGGTGAAGAAATACCCGTCACGCCCGCAATCACCTTCAGGATGTCGCACCTCTTGCGCTGAGTCCTGGAATGAGGCGCGGGACGACTCTAGGAAGGGAGACTATGGTACAGAATCAGATGTATCAAGCATTAGAGAGAGATAAAGTAGATCAGTTGCCCATAGCAACCAATCAGCTTCTAACTGTCATTTATCTAGCACAGTCTATAAAATGACAGAAGCTGATTGGTTACTATGGGCCACATCTCCACTTTATCTCTCTCTAAGAGGCAGAATCAATTCAGCGCACTGTTAGGCCGACTTCTCGCACTCTCCCGAGTGTGCGAGGAGAATTCCGACTAAAGTGCCGGGCGCGAGGCTATTTTCCCAGATTGTTACGACGCTAACAGCCTCTGCGCCGACACTTTAGTCTGAGAATGCCGATTCTCTCGCCAAAACACCCAGGTTAAGTCACGAGAACCGTCATTCTCTGACTGAAGTTGTTATAGTCGGACTAAACTGTGAGGTGAATTGAATAGCTCCAGGAATTGAATTATGCAATGCCGCAGGAGGTGTGTTGTGTAAGTAGACACCTTCTGCTGACATGTGATCTGCTGCTATGTCCGTGGACGCAGCATCGGGTCACTTGTGTGAACATCGGCCATCTTAGTGACCCACCGGTTACTCAGTATGGCCGTAAAATTTACTCTGCCAGCACCAGTGAAGCTGTATCGGAAGACGCAGCCACTGGTTTTGGCACGGCCAGAAAATAGGACCGGCACTCCGTTTTCTGTGACGCTGGCCATTACCACCCTACCCCGCCCCCAAATGGGCGCAGCATTTCAATCATGCTGCAGCTTGTTAGAATAGGAGAGCGCTACTGTGCAGTCTCCAATAAGGTTCCTCCAGGGATGACACTTTATTCCCCTACCAAGGTGGCCGCCAGACCCTACTACTGTGCAGGTGTCGGTGCTATCTTGTCACTGTGTATGAGTGATATAGTTAGAGACAGACATCTCCCCCTTAGTCCCTGAGACCTATTACCTGCAATGTCTGTGTTCCAGCACCCGCAACGCTACCGCATCCTAGAGACAGTCGCCGACGGTGTTCCAGCACCTGCTCCGCTACAAGTTCTGCTTTATGCTCTTCAACCGGTATAACAGTGAGTACAGCAATAAACCACACTGCCTGGCTAAGCTATGCTGGGCTTATCCTTGGGTCAATCATACATTTCGTTGGTGTGTACAATAACTCTGCCCCTAGCCCCAGTGTACACCACTCAGCCTCTTACCCGGCCTTCAGGGGAAACAGAAGGGAAAGTAATACTGACCTTGGAGATGCGGTACCTCTTCCTCACATTGCACCCTGCGGACTGCACACTTGATTGACATCACTTGGAGAACAGAGAATGAACTTTCCCACAAATGGGCCTCACTAGCTTCCAACTAGCCTGTACCTCCCCACTGGGCTAACATCTAGAACAGTAACACAAGCAATACTGACTCTAATGGCAACTACCTGTGGGCAGCTACTGTACGACTAAACAGTGAGAGTCACAAACTCCCCTACCTGGCTTCCCAATCACAGGCCCAGTGTACTGTAAAACAATACAAGTGCAATCAAATACAGTCTAAACAAGCAGATCCCAAACAATCAGGTACAATCACCCTAGTGGGCCTTCAAAGGGAGGCAACTAGGGAATCCCTAAGTACTGTACATGGTAGCAGGGAGGAGTTTTACACTATTTTGACCAATAGGGGCTTCAAAGGCATTATCCCTTTAAATCTCTATGAATTACTATAAGCAGCCTATTTGGTGGGAAAAGTGTGGCGATGTTGGTGGGAAAACAGTGTGGGGGATGGCTTGGGGGTTAATAACTCTCCAGGCCTAGAATCACCACCTAGTGCCTAATGACACACCTGAGCCTAATGTCCAGTGAAAGACACCAATGCCGGCCAAACTCCTACCTGGCCCAAGCCTAAACACTTTATCAGTGCTGTGGCAAAACTCTCTTTGGGGCTTCACAGGCCCTCATCAGTAATCACTCCCTGGGGGAACAGTTCTGAAGCCCAAACTGATGCACTGTGGCTTGGAGCCCAATGAGGGGTACTTGCTGACCTGGAGGGGACTCTGACCAAATGCCTACATTGGTTATGTAAGGGGAGATTTATCAGAGCTTGGAAAGCGATAAAGTGGAAAGATAGAAAGTACCAACCAATCAGCTCCTAACTGTCATTTTTAAAACACAGCCTGTAACATGGCAGTTAGGAGCTGTTTGGTTGCTACTTTATCTATTAGCACTTTATAACTCTGCAGCCCTTTGACATTGGTAGCCAGTGGGCCTCTCAGACAAATCAGGGCATGAAGGGGAATCATTAGCTAAATAGTGCCCTCTATGGGCAGTGTTTTCAGGGTCAGTGCCATTCCTCATCTTAACTGGCAATGGGTACTTTCTTTCCACCTGGCATCTCTCCGGATTGATGTCAAAAGATCTTCTGGGATCCAAAGTTACCACCCTGTGAAGTTTACGTCCAAATTGATCTTGTTCAAGGCTCAGAACAGGCTCCCGGGTCAAAGTTCTGCCCAACGTATACCAATGGGAGGTCCGACCGGGACCCTAACCCCCCTAAACCTGACTAGGATCCAACTGGACAGCCTCGCATTGGTTTCACTTTCATCCCAATTGGTGCAGGGGTGTTCGAATGCATAACAGGACAGGCAGACAAGCAAATAAACAAACAAATAAATAAATAAACAAACAGACCAATGAATTTTATATATAAGATATATAGATATATAGATGCATAACAATCTCCTCTCATGTTATAGTCAGTCTACTTTCCACTCTATAGCCACACAATTTGCCCTTTATTCCTGTTACTATAACACTCATAGCTCACCCCCCTTCACATCCCTATTTTATATATCTCACAGCCCAACCCCCAGCCCCCTTGTCTACTACCCCTTTGCCGACTCACTCTGAGACATGTTCTCCTATGTAATTCAGAGAGGAAATGCGCGCTTTGCCGCTGAGCAACATCATTCTGGGGCGTCAATCCGAGTGCGGCAGACACAATGTTTAAAGTAGAAAATAAATAACTAGCAGTATGACCCCTTATTCCGAATCCCCCCCCCCCCCCAGCACCAGCCCTTGTGTAAATAAAATGTCTTATTTCTAGAGGTAAAAGAGAAGAACACTGATCAGCTTATAAAAGATAAAAACATCCAATGGTAAAACACCAGCAACAAATGAGAACATGGGACATTTCCGCTGACAGGTTACATCAGACTTGTTTTGCATAAACAATGTTTAATAAGCCTCATTATCCATAAGCAAATACAGCACTTAGTAATCTAATTAGTGTACACAGGAATAAGTGGTTACAGAGAAATATGCCAGACTGATAATATCCAAAATGCGGCCAGTATTGTTTATATATCTGATTTGCCGCTCACCCCTCTGATGCACCCACACAAATGCCGTACACTGGGGAGCTTACTCATGAAATGCCCCACTGAGCACTTTCCAGGGGTGTGCGGTAATATCTACCAAGGCTAGTGCAGCAGATACCCCCACCCGTTGTAGAGGTCTGGTGGGGAACCCTCCCTTATGAACTCTTCTATAGTGTTTTCCCTTCTTGCCCAACAATCAGTCACTGCAGGTCCAACACCTTCTCAGTACCTTGCAAAAGTATTCACACCCTTTGCATTTTTCATGTTTTGTTGCCTCACAACCTGGAATTAAAATGGATTGTGTGAAGGTGTGCATCATTTCATTCACAGAACATGCCTACAACTGTGAAGTTGTGGTTTTTTTAATATTGTGAATGAAACAACATTTACGACAACATAACAAAAAACTTCAGCGTGCATAAATATTCACCCACTAAAGTCAGTACTTTGTCGAGCCACCTTTTGCGGCAATTACAGCTGCAAGTCGCTTTGGCTTAGGGGTGTGCACCGGGCACATTTTCGTGTTTTGTGTTTTGGTTTTGGATCTGGATCTTGCTTCGTGTTTTGGATCTGGATTGGTTTTGCCAAAACCACCCTTCCGTGTTTTGGGTTCTGGGTTTTGTGCTTTGGATTTGTATTTTTTTAAAAAAAATCATAAAAACAGCTAAAATCACAGAATTTGTGGGTTTTTCTGCTCCTATGCTATTATTAACCTCAATAACATTAATTTACACTCATTTCCAGTCTATTCTGAACACCTCACACCTCACAATATTGTTATTAGTCCAAAAGGTTGCACCGAGGTAGCTGGATGACTATGCTAAGCGACACGAGTGGGCGGCACAAACACGTGGCCCATCTAGGAGTGACACTGCAGTGGCAAGTGGCAAACAGGATGGCAGTTTGAAAAACTAGGCCCCAAACAGTACATAATGCAAAGAAAAAAAAGAGGTGCAAGATGGAATTGTCCTTGGGCCCTCCCATCCACCCTTATGTTGTATAAACAGGACATGCACACTTTAACAAACCAATCATTTCAGCGCCAGGGTCTGCCACACGACTGTGGCTGAAATGATTGGTACGTTTGGGCCCCCACAAAACAAGCTGGCAATTAATCTGTCCCTGCACAAACTGGCTCTACGGAGGCAAGATGTTGTCCTCATCCTCCTCATCCACCGATTCCTCACCCTCTTCAGTGTTGTCTACATCCTCATCCTCACAGAGTATTAATTTGTCCCCGCTGGAATCCACCACCACAGGTCCCTCTGTACGTTCTGGAGGCTGGTCTCCCTGGAAGAGTTGATAATTCATTTTTATGAACATCATCTTCTCCACATTTTGTGGAAGCAACCTCCTACGCCTTTCGCTGACAAGGTTCCCGGCTGCACTAAACACTCTTTCGGAGTACACACTGGAGAGGGGGGCAACTCGGGTAAAATAGAGCCAGTTTGTACAGGGGCCTCCAAATTACCTCTTTTTCCTGCCAGTACAGGTACGGACTATCTGACATCCCTACTTGGATGCTGGCACCCTTTAACGGTCAAGCCACTGGCCCTTGATTTATGACACAGGTGCACGCTTGGCGCTTCTTTGTTGATGCACGCGCAGCTACAGCAGACACAATTCACAAACACAGAAAAAAATATTTTTTTATTTGTTTAGAGTACACTTTGGGGGTTACAGCACCCTTTAACAGACGAGCCAGCTGGCCCTTTACTTATGACACAGGCGCACACTTGGCGCTACTTTGATGATGCACGTGTGGCTACTGCGCACACAATTCACAAACAAAGACATTTTTTTTTTTTGGTGTGCACTTTGGGGGTTACAGCACCGTTTAACGGACAAGCCAGCCGGCCCTTGATTTATGACACGGGCGCACGCTTGGCGCTACTTTGTTGATGTATATGCGGCTACTGCGCACACAATTCACAAACACAGCAAAAAAATGTTTTCATTTTTTTTGAGTGCACTTTGGGGGAGCAACCCTGATGGACAGATCACCCCCTGGACCACACTACAGCACCCCTCTAGGACTACAGCCTTTATGGGACACTGCACAATACAGTCCAGCCAGCCCATTTAGACTTTGGAGAGGACACAGCCCCTATGGACAACTGACTGCACAACACAGCCCAGCCAGCCCCTATGACAGCAGCACAACACAGCTCAGCCAGCCCCTATGGACAACAGCAGCACAACACAGCCCAGCCAGCCCTAGCTCCCACCCTCCCTCTTCACTGTCCACAGTCCAGCCAGCCCATTTAGACTTTGGAGTGGACACAGCCCCTATGGACAACTGACTGCACAACACAGCCCAGCCAGCCCCTATGACAGCAGCACAACACAGCTCAGCCAGCCCCTATGGACAACAGCAGCACAACACAGCCCAGCCAGCCCTAGCTCCCACCCTCCCTCTTCACTGTCCACAGTCAGAGTGAGAAATGGCACCTTTTATAGACCTTTTATAGAATCTAAAACCCGCGAGATCCGGAAGGCGGGATGATGACGTTTTGCCTCGATTTCAGTTCCGAGTCAGGTGGGAAAACCCGAGCCGGACTCGGTTCCCAGCTCAGATCGGGGGGGCTCGGGGGGGGTTCGGATTTCAGAAATCCGAACCCGCTCATCCCTACTTTGGATAAGTCTCTATGAACTTGCCACATCTTGCCCCTGGGATTTTTGCCCATTCCTCAAGGCAAAACTGCTCCAGTTCCTTCATGTTGGGTGGTTTCCAGTTGTGAACAGCAATCTTCAAGTCTGACCACAGATTCTCAATTAGATTGAGATCTGGGCTTTGACTAGGCCATTCCAACACATTTAAATGTTTCCCCTTAAACCACTCGAGTGTTGCTTCGGGTCATTGTCCTGCTGGAAGGTGAACCTCTGTCCCAGTCTCAAATCACAGGCAGACTAGAACAGGTTTTGCTCAAGAATATCCCTGTATTTAGCACCATCCATCTTTCCCACGACTCAAATCAATTTCCCAGTCCCTGCTGCTAAAAAACATCCCCACAGCATGATGCTGCCACCACCATGTTTCACTGTGGGGATGGTGTTCTTGGGGTGATGGGATGTGTTGGGTTTGTGCCAGACATAGAGTTTTCCTTGGTGGCCGAAAAAGTTCAATTTTAGTGTCATCTGACCAGAGCACCTTCCTCCATACATTTGGGGAGTCGCCCACATGCCTTTTGGCAAACTCAAATCGTGTCTTCTTATTTTTATCACTAAGTAATGGCTTTTTTCTGGCCACTCTTCCATAAAGCCCAGCTCTATGGAGTGTACGGCTTATTGAGGTCATATGCACAGATACACCAGTCTCTGCTGTGGAACTCTGCAGCTCCTTCTGGGTTACCTTTGGTCTCTGTGATGCCTCTCTCATTAATGCCCTCCTTGCCCGGTCTGTGAGTTTTGGTGGGTGGCCCTCTCTTGGCAGGTTTGTTGTGGTACCATGTTCTTTCCATTTGATGATGATTGATTTGATGGTGCTCCGGGGGATCATCAAAGATTTAGATATTTTTTATAACCCAACCCAGAATTGTACTTCTCAACAACTTTGTCCATGACTTGTTTGGAGAGCTCCTTGGTCTTCATGGTGTGATGCCTCTTGCTTAGTGATGTTGCAGCCTCTGGGGCCTTACAGAAAAGGTGTGTTTATACTGACAGATAATGTGACACTTAGATTTCACACAGGTGGGCTTCATTTCACTAATTATGTGACTTCTGAAGGTAATTGGTTGCACCAGAACTTTTGAGGGGCTTCATAGATGATTACATATGCACATTCCAATTTTCAGAATTTTATTTAAAGATTCTTTTTTATATTTATTATTATCATTTCACTTCACCAAATTAGACTATTTTGTGCACATCCATCACATAAAATTCAGATGAAAAAAAACAAAAAAAAAATTACAGGTTGTAATGTAACAAAAAAGGTAAAAAGCCATGGGGGGTGAATACTTTTGCAAGGTACTGTATAATAAGACTTATTTTTTTCCCTCTGAAATTCCGCTTTTATGTCCTACTAACCTATGATGTTAGGGGATCTCAGGTTTGTTGTACGTCATGCGTCCCGATTGTCAATACACAGAGTCATGGTACTGATTCATGAGCCCAGTGCCTGAAATGTATTAGAAATGAATAGGGTGTTCCTGTACGGTGACAGGGAGGTGGCTGAGCGGATGCCTAGAGACGGTCCGTCTTATGGGCATGGTATGGGAGTGTCTCGGTCGTGTCACTGACAGTGGGTGCGTACACGGGATGCAGTCTATGTGCCGGTGGACGGGATGCCAGCACGCCGTAATTTCCGATGCCCGGCATAATGCTGATGCCGATACCCCGAAGGACATCAGGATCCCGACCACCGGAATGACGGTGGTAAGTATTCGCTGTTAGCCGGGGATGGGGGTTAGTATTAGACAGACAGACAGGGGTGACACGGAGGGGAGGGACAGCGAGAGAGGAACGTGGAGCAGTACCAAGTATACCCAACTACGTGTGATGCTGAGATACATCCACAACTCAGACGTACATCCACTTGCTGCTGAAGGGGCATAACTGGGTGGCATTCACATGGGCTTGTTGACAGATTAGGGGTTCATGAAATGTTGTGCATGCCGAAAATTACACCTGTCTTCAGGAGGGTCTTTTGCACCAAGGAATGAACCCTAACAGTTTTATGCAAGAAATAAAAAAAAGGATTTTCACCTTTTCATTAATCAGCGCGTGTGTTCTATAGTTAAAACCGTTTGCTAAGGATCGGACGCTATTCAAGGGCCAGAGGGCCTGATTCAAAGCCACTCGTAAGCGGCCGCTCGTTCACTCTGAGCGATGTTCGCACAACTGCGCATTCGTATGGGTCATAATGCGCATGCGCAAAACAGTCATTGCGGTCGGAAATCGTGCGCTCGTAAAACAGCGAGGGGCTGCTAATTTGATTGACAGAATGTACCGTTTGTGGGTGGTAACAGGGGAAGGTGCTTGAAAACGGGGGAGTGGAGATCTGAACGCAGGCGTGCCTAACGGTCAAAAGGGCGTTTAATGGGTGTGCATAATTAGTAAAGGAGCGTCATCGACCACGTCACTGGGTTGTCTTTTAGCCTGAACTGCTCGCAGTGATAGCGGGAAGAAAATCCTACCACAAGCACTGCGAGCAGTTCAGATGCCTTTCGATGTTCCCGATTAATCTAATAAATACCGGAGATGACGTGTGATGCGAACGGCAAAGGGGCGTCTTTACAAAATAGCGAGCACATTTTTCGGACGCTCGTTCAGACATAGAGGCGTCAAAACACCGCAAAGAGCGAGCACTCAATTTAAATATCCGGCCCCTTTTTTAGAACGCGCGTCCGCAAATAGCGTCCGGCTCTGAATCAGGATCAGTGTTCCGTACTTGCCAACCAGCGACTACTTAGTAATAATTTGGACTTTGATGTTTATATAATGAGCATTTCCATGTGCACCTGCTGACCTACCTTAGGTTTAGATTCATTTTGATATTTTAAGGGTAATTCTAAAGTCAGGTGCATATTACCCGATGCCGTGAATACGGCATGATATATCGGGTGGTCCGTACACACTGCATGATATGGTTTCCATCTGCCCAAAATATAGTTCACCTGCACCATTCACCCTCCTGGCGTCGGCAGCTGGGCCGCTCTATCTGCTGTGCATGCATTGCCGACGGAATGACTCTGATGTTGCCACTCGGGAGCGCATATAGGGTCTGATTCAGCCCCGTTCGCACGTAGCCTGATGATGTTTGCAATCTGCGCATGCGTATAACTCACAGTGTGCGTACGCGAACCAGTCCATGCGATTGTGAAGTGATCGCCCCTTGTACATAGAAGCCTCGCTAGAATGATTGAGAGGATGAGCCGTTTGTGGGTGGTGATGGGGTGGTCGATGGAAACGTGGTGCAAACACAGGCGTGTCTGTGCGTCTGAACGTTGTTTCAAGGGCGTGCATAATTAAGACGCAGCGTCATCAGGCACGTCACATGGCTGAATTACACACGGCAGCATTCGCAGTGCTTGCAGTAGGGTATGGTCAGCCACAAGTCCTGCGTATGGGTCCGATGTTACTCGATGTTAACGATCGTTTAATACACTTCCTGGACATGATGTGTGTTACTAAGGGAACGTGGGTATCTTGTGACAGGCTGGTGGGCATCTAAATACACACCATGATCGCACGCCAAGAAATAGTGGGCGTGCTAATGTCTTGCTGTGCGATCGCGGGATTTGCAATCTCTAGCAGCTGACGTCTGGGAGCGAACGCATTTAGCGAGCGGGTCTGAATGGGGCCCATAGTGCATACACACAAGATGATCCGGACAATATGTCGGTCCAATTCGCCATATCATCGGGTAAATCGTGTAGTGTGTACTAGAGATGTGCACGGACCCCCATGTTTTGGTTTTTGATATGGATTCATATTCTTGTTTTGGTTTTGATTTTGCAAAACCACCTTAAAAATCGATATAAATAATTTCTAAAAACAGCTAAAATGTCCAAATCCAAAACACAAGTTCAGTTTTTAAAACAGAGTTCTGAATCGACAACAGATCGGAACTGCGACACAAAAATGAATCCAAACCTTGACCCGGTTCAACTTGGAACCCCTAAATTTGCGTGTGTTCGGATTTCATAAATCCGGACCCGCACATCTCTAGTGTGTACCCAGCATTAGGGCCAAGATGCGGTCGTGTACTCTGTAATGCGATTGGAGGACAAATTGAACAGACGCTTTTTGCAATGAGTTGACTGGTATTCACTAATATTGTGCAGAGAAATGGAAACCTGTACCACTCTTGTAATTCACGTGTCAACTGTTTTTAGTCTTGTTCCACCACGTGGCTGCTATTACTCAGCTTATCATAAAGTAAAAAAAAAAACACCTTTGTCTTTGCTGCAACATTTATTTTCAGTAACCTAATTCCTGCTGTTCCGGAATAATATCCTTTATAGTGTATCCTGAACTTGTTACATAAATCATTATATAATCATTGCACATTTCCTGAATGAAGCTAAAGAGGGACCACACCTAGTATTGTCCGGCGCATGCATCTATCTATATTACAAAGCAATGCTACATTATAGTAAAAAGATTCTTACTCGTGATTACAATATTGTAAAATAGCCAGGGATAGAATTCCTGGAAGAAATTAGATGTTTCCTGACAGGATAAATACAATGAAATAAAGTAAATAATAAAACAGATATCTATTAGATTATTTAAATAAATAAATATATATATAAAACTCCAAAAAATAACACGTTTTTTTAATTCCATTTTCAGGATTTCACAGTAGACAAAAATCTCTTGCTGGAGTACAAGGAACCTCTTCACTTGCTGTTCTCTAGTTATTGGATCTTCAGGGCTCAAACACCAGGTCTAAAGCTAAGTACACACTAGACCAGTGGTTCCCAAACTGTGCGCCGTGGCACCCTGGGGTGCCTTGGGAGACTTGCAGGGGTGCCTCAGGTTGGTGGTCCAGCACCAAATCAAATTATTTATGGTCAATGTAATGTAAATATGTGGGCAAACAGAAGCACAAACCTGTGCACCACCAAATAACTGACCCTGAGGATGACGGGTCAACACAATTTACTACACTTTACTACTTTACTAGAATTTTTTCAGAATTTCTCCATAACAGAGTTAAACTTAGGGGTGCCGTGAAAACAATGTTGATAACTCTAAGGCGCCGTCATTCAAAAAAGTTTGGGAACCCCTGCATTAGACGATATGTTGGATGATATATCGTTTTGAGGCGAATCGGAATAACAAATCTTCCATATCATCCAGTGTGTACGGATTATTGTGCGCTCCTGTGCGTCGTTCATCGCATCTTCAGATCTGATTGTGGTGTAGTCAGGTATCGAGATCCAGTGGACGACACCATGGTTCTGGATGCATCGGGAGAACAATATATCGAGCGGTCGTGCAGTGTGTACGGACCACCCGATATATAGTGCCGTTGCATCTGCCATCGCTGGGTACACACATCGTCTAGCGTGGACTCGGCATAACTGTCCCACGCTGCACTCCATTCTACTCCTCGCGTGCGGTCTTGGACTGACCTCTTGTCACTTCCCCACCCACAATGGGACCTGATTCAGAGGTGCAAGCAAGTCAGCCACAGATAAAGCCACATTGGGCCTAGTTTTATGTCTGATGCAGTATTGATGTTTGACGCAGCTGAGCGACTTATTTTTCTACTGCGCATGTGTCTAATTCATACTGCGCATTTGTCCGTGCACACAGAGTCGCAGTTGCCATTGAGTTGCACGGTATCAGAATTGTCTTGAAAATGTATTGGGCGTGGAAGCAATACCGGAAAAAGACACACACACAGATGCTGCAGTGTCTCAAGATCTCTATGTGCACTCTCCTCGAAATAGCCCGCAATTCCAGCTACACACCCACCACACACAGTTACACCACGTACCATCTCCCTCCTATTACTGGGATCCTGGATCAGTTACGATTAGAGTTGAGTAAAGCTTTGAGAATTTGCAACATGACCAATTTGCAGCCTGACTGATCCTAAACCCACAAGTTGATCAGCTAACATGACAGTCCCAACACTTTCTAACGGAAGCTCCTGTCTAGATAGTTTCCTCCACTCTCAGAGCCATCGTTATCTCTCTGTCTTTTGTCATTGGTGTGAATAAGGTTAGGATGGTTTTATCAGCTTTGTCTTAAGTTTGTGCTGTTTAAATATTCACTTATCTTGCTCTTAGACTTCACAAATGATCTTTATTACAGTAGGTACATATCAGATTTAATGAAGTAAATTGATTATATTAAGCACTCTACCATGAAATAGAACTTATTGTCTCCCCTTCCTCCAGGGTCACCCGGCCTTGTCACCCTATCCACTGACAACTCTACACTTTCCTTTGCTCCTCCAGTTCCACTGCCTCACTAACATCTCTGACTCCATTATCAGATCCTGAAAATGGATGAACTGGACGCTGAATAGGATCAGTGGGTCATTTACAACAGGTGAAACACAGAACCCTGGGAAGCACTACAGGGATTCACCAAAACCTTTAAGGGAAGTATTTTTCCTATATGTCTCCACTTTAGCAACAGCGCCCCTGTCACACTTTCTCACCTTGGGCGCAACCAAAACTCTCGGGATGCAGCAACGCGAAAAATGCGGTCAAACCGCATTTCTTATATGCACCAAGAGCTCTCGCAGTAGAAGACCGGCATATGCCCAGTACAGGTCATGCGCATGCACAGATCTTCTAACATGTACACAAACCATTGGGTGTTCGTACATCTCTGAATGAGGATCTAAGCCTATTTCGCTATGCATATCTGTGACAGCTTTACTCTGCTACTGCTATCTGCTGCCACCATACTACTCTGCTAACACCCCAGGGGTCTGTTCTTGGCCCCCTTTTGATCTGCCTCAACATGTATTGTATATGTATGTGGGAATTGAACACAAAACCTCAGTGCTTGAACCATCTCCTCCTAAGAGGGGTATTCAATATGAAACGTAAACTTCGCCGTCTATGCGTGTCGAAGTTTTAACCGCACATTGGAGCTTTTGCCTGCGAAAAAGTATCGCGCCCGCCCCCGCTTATACCCGTATTCAATATGAAATCGTCGAAAACGGCACCCGGCGAAAGTGAAATCAGCGAAAACTTTGCTGATTTTTGGGGAAATCACCCTAACACCCCCAAAAAGATGGTCTGACGTGGGGGATCACTCTGGATACCCCCGATTAGCCCTGCTGAAGGTTTTTGGGGTCTTTAAACGGGCTCGATAGCTGCTATTTTGGGGATTTGGGATGGTGGTGAAGAATAGTATTTAGAAGGTTTTTTTGCAGAAAATAAGTACAGGTTGAGTCTCCCATATCCAAAATGCTCGGGACCAGGGGTATTTTGGATATCGGAATATTCTGTATTTTGGAATAATTGCATATTATATTAAAATGTCTAAGGTATAGGGCCCAAATCTAAACACAGAATGCATTTTATGATTTATATACACCTTATACACACAGCCTGCAGGTAATTTTATACAATATTTTCAATAATTTTGTGGCTCAAACAAAGTTTGTGTACATACATGAAATTTATTTATGTGTCATATACACCTTATACACACAGCCTATAGGTCATTATATACTTTATTTTTAATAATTTTGTGTCTTAAACAAAGTTTGTGTAAATTGAACCATCAAAAATCAAAGTTTTCACTATCTCAGTCATGCTAAAAATATTCCGTATTTCGGAATATTTGGATATGGGATACTCAACCTGTAGTCTCAGCAAATTTTGGGTATTTGAAAATGGGGGTGAGCATATTTAAAAGTTGCTAAAGTGAATTTTTAAAAAATGTGAAAAATCCACCTGCCGCAAACACCAGCAATGAAAAAAACACTTGGGCCATACTTGGGGACCCCCCCTAGATTGTAGTTCGCTAGTTTTTAACTTTGTACCCCCCAATTTTTTTTTTCACCCCCAAAATGAAAGCGCTTTTTTGGGAGTCTGCTGAGGTATTTTTTTTACAATTTTTTTGACACAGTTTACCTTTGGGGGACTGTCTGAAGGTTGCAGGGTGGTTTCCAAAATGTTGCACCCCAAAACCCCAATTCTGCACTCTTTTTCGCCACCCATTCCTTGGTGATACTTTTTCGCAGGGGCGAATGCAATATACTTTTCGCACCGGCGAAAAGTTTTCAAATTGAATACGGTGTAAAAGTAAAAGCGGCGAAAATGACGTCATCCGAGCGAAAACATCGCAGAAACTGAGTTTTAGCTCCATATTGAATACCCCTATAAATGTCCTAGCATTTCCTGAGACATAACATGGCCCAGACAGAACTTATTATTTTCCTCCCTTTCCATGCTCCTCTCCGTGTCTCTCTCTCTCCCGCTCCCTCTCTCTCCCTCTCACTCCCTCTCCTGCTCCCTCTTTCTCTCTCCTTCTCTCTCTCTATCTCTCTCTCCTCTCTCTCCCTCTCCCGCTCCCTCTCTCACTAGTGATGTCAGTAGAGAGCTTCCGGCTCAGACAGAGCCAGAAGCTCTCCGGGGCTTACGACAAGGGAGACCCTACCCTAGGGTCTCGTCGTAAGCCCCGATGGTCGCGATGGTCTTGACCATCGTGACCATCACCTTAGGCGGTCGTAAGGCTGTGGGTGTTAACCCATAGCCTTACCACCGCAAAGGAGGACGTCTTGAAAATTCAAGAGGTCCTCCCCTCATTCAGATCGACCGCACGCTCTGTGCGACCGGCTCTGAATGAGGTCCTCTATCTCCTCTCTCTCCCTCTCCCTCTCTCTCTCTCTCTCTCTCTCTAACATCACCCTTTCTCCTGATGCTTATGAAACCCTTGTTAAGAGTTAAAGGAAATACTTTATTAATAAAATTATATATGAGCTGACCTCCCAACTTTTGAGCAGAATGGTGCAGGACATCTCGCACTCCTTCGGTGCGCACGTGACCATAAAAGGGGGCAGTGCCTCACAGGAATGGGGTGGGGCATCGTGGAAGGGGGCGAAGCCTTGCACACCCCCGTTCGCATCACTGTGGGGACGAACAGGGGTGCTGGGCTGCCCCCAGTCTCCCCCTATAATATGGATAGATGCCGTGCATCTATTCGCCACCTGCTTACCCACTGCTCTGGAATGCAGAGTGGCGGTGCTTGTTCCCCACAGCTCCCCCCCAACGCAGGACACAGCCCGTGGCCCGCGGGTGGGACTGCGGGACAGTCCCAAAAAAACGTGACTGTCTTGTTGAATGCGGGACAATTGGGGAGTATGTATGAGGTGGCCCTCTAAATAAATACATTTAAAAAGCCATATACAATGTATGTACAGTATAATTCATAAATGTACAATTCCCTGAGGTGGAATATGTTTAATTCTATATTGGCAATGTATATTAAAATGTTTTGTGTAAACATATATATGTATGTACAATATATGAGGTAAAAATATACGCATATCTCCCAACTGTCCCTATTTCAGCTGGACAATCCATAGAGGCACTGTCCCGCTGTCCCACCTGCGGGCCGCAGTGTCCTGTGGGCAGGGGGGAAGTTTGGGAGTACCCACTAACACCGCTGCTCGGTATAGCTCCTGCGCGCGTCATCCATATACATAGTGCCAGCTCTTGAAGTGACCTGGGGGCCTGTCCAGCAGCTCCCGGAGCGCTGAGCAAGCCCCCAGCATGACCAAAACGGGGATTTCACCACGCCCCTTGCTGGCGGGCCATGCCCCCTATTACCGGCACGTGGAACTGTCCCTCCTAGCAATGCTTAAATGTTGTGAGGTATGCATGCGTATGAACCTCTGAACTAAAACTCAAGTGGTAAATGTTATTAAAAGGTGTGTATTGTGACTCATGATATATATATTTCATGTATTTGCCTTATGTATGAGGTAATTTATATGTATTCTTGTATATATCATGGATTTACATATAGATTTACGTGGTACTTTTTTCTCTGTGGTAAGGTTGTGCCCGAGTGCATGGGATGCACATACACCATAGAAGAAGGGGGCAGAGTGATATACTGTAGCTGGGAGCGATTGGGTTCCTGTCAGGGAAAGAAGGGCAGGGACAGAGAGAGGTATATAAGAGAAGTCAGTAGCAGCTGTCAGGCAGTCTGCTATTCCCACCGCTGTGTCCTGAGTGCCACCTGGCTATAACATCAGGCTGAAAACAGGCTGCCAGTAACAGGGGGTGTGAGTGACGCCGGAGAGGGAGCCTAGTGTCACTTTGGGAGCTGTGAAACACTTACTGGGGGATGCCAGGTGGGCCCAGCGGGCAGGAGCTGTGCTGCATTGAGTAAGTGGAGCCAGTGTGGGCTGTGTCAGGAGTGCTGGAGCGAAGGCAGGAAAGGAGATGGCAGCACTGGCATACTTGCCTACCTTTCATTTTTCCTTCCGGATAGTAGAAACAGGTGGGCGGCGATGGGGGTGGGGCCTGACGTTTCATCTCATTAAGCTCCACCTTACACGGTAAATTACAGCGAATAGTGCAGATTTAAATAGGGATGGGGCCAAATGACACGATTCTTATAGGAAATTACGCGATTCTTATAGGATTGCGTCATTAAGCCCCGCTCCCTACATGGGAACCCCCAGTCTCATTTAAAATACCCCCCATTCTGCCCACTTCACTAGGAAGTGGGCAGGAATGCGGGAAAAGTGCCTACTCTACCAGGGGTGCGGGGGGTTACCTGAAAAATTGTGAGCTTCCCGCGACTTCTGGGAGAGTAGGCATGTGTGAGCAATGGGTGGCTCACAGTGGTGTCACGCCAGGTGCCGTAACCAGAGCAGAGGATCTCCAGAGGTGGTGAGACAAAGTGACAGGGGAGATAGGGTGCAGACTATCATATAACTACCCTATATGATTCTAGTTCTCAGCTGGGAGGAGGCAGTAGCTGCAATTGACATATGGAATTTCCGTACAGTCCTCCATTAGTCATAGAGGCAACATAATAGGGAACACATAGGACCTCATTCAGAACCGCTCGCAAAATGCGAGCACTCGCTCTGAATGAGAGCAGCCGCTTCTGCTTTAAAAGCCGGCCTCCTGGCCACTCGCAGCTTTAGCGAGCGCTCAGGTTGATGGTCGCGATGGTCAAGACCATCAGGGCTTGCGGCGAGACCCTTGTGGTAGGGTCTCGTCTGCCGCAAGCCCCAGTGAGCTTTCGGCTTTAATAGAGCTGGAAGCTCACCACTGACATCACGAGTGATGTCAGTGGGGCCGCCCCCAAACGGCATGCGGGAACGCCTCCATTTGGCAAGCCACCCCCCCACCCCACCTACAAAACGGTGCGAGCTGTCGATCCCCATCGATAGCCGCCCCTTTTGTACTAAGCCCCGGAGCGAGAGAATTTCTCTCTCGCTCCGGGGCTTGCAGACGCGCAGTGCGGCCGCTGCACATGCGCAGGGCCTCAACATTGACCCGCTTGCGAGCGCTCATCGCTTGCGAGCGGGTCTGAATGAGACCCATAGTCCATATGAAACAAAGTCATTGTCATCCTAGGATTAATATGACAGAAATCCCACTTTGCGCAGACATAGGAAAGAGCTGAAAGGGCATAAAAATCTGAATGTCGGGTACTGTTAGAAGTTGTTCAGAGGTGATGAGTAAGTCTAAGTGAACTGACATATATACAGCATATATACGGCATCCATCAGTGGGGACAGCTGTATACTTGCTCTTCATAAGTGGCTAAAAAGCAGGGGGGGAGAGCGATCACACTGATTAGGATTAGGATTAGCGCCAGGCTCACAGCGGCTCCCTCCCCGGTGCACAGCAGCGCTGCAAAATGTTTTCTTTTTTTCCAAGAGGATGTGGCCATGCCTCCCGTGATCAGGCCACACCCTCTTTCCCTGTGCCTGGGCCGGTTCTCTATGGCCATGACTGTAGCCCACCACAGAGCAGTCAGCTGCGGCGGTGAGCCTGGCCTGCAGTGAGTAATATGTGCATACGCGGCACCACACCGCTAGCGGCAGTAGAAGTGTATAGGAGAAGTGGAAGGCACATTGTCAGCAAAAGGATTTAATCCTGGGAGCAGTCAGAGAGTGCTTATTTATAATATACTGTTATTTCCCTGCATTCCAATTAATCTTCAACTAGAAGGAAGAGCTTGGGAACTATATTTAGTGTAGAGGACTTAGGGCCTGATTAATCACGGACTGCAAATGCAACTACGTTCGCAGATCAATTGATTGTCAGCCATTGTGCATGTGTATAAGTTGCAGTGTGCGTGTGCGCCCATTGCACTGTGATTACGCACGCAGATAGGAATCCATGGCAGAGTGAGTGACAGGCCGTGAGAGTTTGGGGGTGGTGACGAGGGAGTGGATGGAGAAATGCAGACGAGCCTGTCCGTTCAAACGCCATTGCATGGGCGTGTATAAATTAACCACTGTGATTGCATACGCAGCATGAGTACTCACTGCGTGCGACGAGACTAGCCATTTCTGCGATGGGTCAGACCTGCTGTAATTGTGCATGACGGGCCGATGTGCTTTGATGTTAACGATGTATACGCAGGACTGCGAGGTATTACAGATGTGAGAAAGCAACAGTGGGCGTCTCTATGCTGGTAGATATTAGCATATTTTCGCAGCTTCATTGCGTGAGATTACGCAGCTGTGATTGCAATTGCGATCCATGCTGAATCAGGCCCTTAGACACTACGGGGGGAATTCAATTGTTCTTTTTGAGCGTCTTAAGTAATGGGCATCTATCAGCAAAATTCAATTGTTTGTCTGATAGACGCCCATTAGCCACGCTAAGCACATTTTTCTTGCAGCCTCCTGAGGTGCGAGAAAAAATGTGTGCAAAGTCTATAGTTTAGGAGCCCAAACCAGGACTTTAGATGCCCAAACCAGGACTTTAGATGCTCAAACCAGGACTTTAGACGTCCAAACCAGGCGTTCAATCGGTTTTAGCAGTGTTTGTGCGGCTATATCCATTGCCTCTGGAAGCGTTAAACACTAATGGGTCTTGATAAAGCTCCAGGGAGGAGCGAAACGCGTTGACAGAAGGGTCTGCAGTGCTCACTTGCCATCTAGACATTCCTGGTACACCTACCCTGCCGCTCTTCAGGATTCTCCTAAAAATTGAAAGTACCGATCAAACGGAAATTCATCAGTGTGCTTTGATTTACCTTTTGCCAGCCAAAGCAACAGCACAATTGTTTCACGAGGAGAAGACCCGGTGCGACTGATGTCGGCACTCTACGCCATTTAGCAGTGAGTACACATCGAGGTTCCCCATACACAGGAGGACATTACATCCCTCAGCGGCGTTCAGCTGCCAACGTCCATAAACTGGCATAGAGAGGTCATTTTGAATGAGACGCTTAATAAGGTATTGCATTTGGATTGTATACGTACAGCACCTTAAGGATTCCATTTGTGCTACATTCTTTACATAGGAGACTTACTGTCATTTAACAAACAAGTGAGAAGGCAGCTTCTTGTTACCATTTGGACAATTATTACATATGAATTAGCCTACAGGCACATTGCAGCTACAAGGACACTATTCTATATTTGCATATTTCAAGCTATAGTCTTATTACAGATTTAATTTCTTTGTCATGTTTTTTATTTATATTTATATTTTTAGCATATTTTGTATATCTCACTTTTTATTTTTTTATTTTTCACTCTGTATAATAAATGTGTATTTTATGTATAAGAAGCCTTGCTGAAATATTTTTATTTTCAGTTGAGTGATAATATTATATAGATATTCTCTATTGAAATCCCTCCCTCAAGCGCTATCCTCTTTTTTTGTAGTTTTTGTGTATATCTGTATTGCATTAGGATAAGCAGCAGAGAGTGTGTATGTTTAATTATATCAGTCACCTAGCGCAAGGATAAATAGCGTTTGGGATACTATGGGCGTCTATCAAACAAACAATTGAATTGCTCTGATAGACGCCCATTAGTTAAGATGCCCAAAAATACATCTGAATACCCCCAGTCAGATGCAGGGACATTTCTACACATACGCTGGTTATGCAGCCGAGTAGGGTGACGCATAGAGGAGGGCGATATGCAGATCAGGCTGGCGGGTGGCAGTCAGACTGTGTCACTGTTTGTGACACAGCTGCCTGCACCACGCCATTCTATTACCAGGGGCGGGCCGAGACCGCGGCTCCAGCTCCCTTTGGTTCCTATGGGCGGGTCTGCAGAGCGATGTGACATCATGACGTCACGTCGCACTTCCAGTGCACAAAGAAAGCTAGGGCTGGCCAGCCTGGATCCCTGTGGCAGGCGTATCTGGGGGCTCGGAGACTGCAGCGGCTGACACTGCAGAGCAGAGTGCCGCAATCTGCGGAAAAGTAAGTATAACTAGTATGGGTTCAATGTGTGGGCCCAGGGGCCCGTGTGCACCACACACCTTGCATCCTTTATAAATACGCCCCTGCCTCTTCGCCATCCTCTGCCCTCCACCTCACCCCTACCTCCGGTGGCAACTTACTTTGAACTAAAAAACAATAACTAAAAATAGAATTATCTTAAAATCTCCATCGGCAGATAATGCGTGCAACCTTAAAGTTATGTAACCAACTTAAATAAAATAAAGAGACAGACCAAGTATATATGTGATCAAAAATATATGGTCAGCTTTATTTATTTTACAATCAGAGTATGGTGGCATAAGAAAGAACGGCTAGTAACCTGACGCCCCACACTTGACTTATGCAAGGATGTAAAAACACTCACTGAATGGGCCAATATCCCAATTCAAGTGTAATAGTGATATAAAACTTGCAAGGGCCGATATCCCTCTCTGGCAAGTGAGACGGTATCCAGCCCCATCCCAATGCACTATTTTAGCCCTCTCCGACGAGAGGTGCCGCTGACCCCAGTAGGGTCAAATCAGCCTAACCAGTGCATAGAAGGGGACACACCGCTCATACTGCAGCAAGGTGGACGCTTTATAGATACTGACGTTCTTTCCCGCCATTGAAATAAAGCCGACACAAGAGGAAAAAGGGTGAGGGAGGGTGGGAGATCAGATTCCAAAGAGGCAGTGTAACATTACTGACCTACCCATACTCCTATTAACCACACCCCTTACACAACATTCCACCAATCCTAACCTAATGTCAATCTGACCATAAAACACTAAGGGGGAGATGTACTATTGATCGCCTTTTTTTTCGCATATATTTCGCAGCGAAATAGTAAATCCATGTTTTGAACTACGCCGGAATGTATTACTATTTTTACAAAGAGCTTCCGTTGCGTTGTCAGGATGTCAACGCGATATGTGCGAGCAAGATCCACGCGCATGCGCAGAGTTATCTTTTCACGTCGGCATGCGCAGTAGAGCATTCGGAGACGCCAATCTGTCAATGCGGCCGCCATTTCTTTTCGGGCACGACTGGGAACCACTGAAGCGGGAACAGACGTCAGAGGTAAGTTTTAAGAAGTTCTCTTTCAGATAAGCCCTCGCAGAACGGTTGCAGAACGGTTGCATCTCCTCTGATTTCAGCCACGGCAGCAGGGTGGTTCTTCCCTAGTTATTGATTTGGCCAACCAAATGGTGGCTTGATGTTTTTATGGGTTGTGCTTCTGTGTGTAGGCTGCTGTGAGTGTGACCCTGTGGATGTGTGGGAGGCTGCTGTGTATGTGTGGGAGGCTGCTGTGAGTGTGACCCTGTGTATGTGTGGGAGGCTGCTGTGAGTGTGACCCTGTGTATGTGTGGGAGGCTGCTGTGAGTGTGACCCTGTGTATGTGTGGGAGGCTGCTGTGTATGTGTGGGAGGCTGCTGTGAGTGTGACCCTGTGTATGTGTAGGAGGCTGCTGTGAGTGTGACCCTGTGTATGTGTGGGAGGCTGCTGTGAGTGTGACCCTGTGGATGTGTGGGAGGCTGCTGTGTATGTGTGGGAGGCTGCTGTGAGTGTGACCCTGTGTATGAGTGGGAGGCTGCTGTGAGTGTGACCCTGTGGATGTGTGGGAGGCTGCTGTGAGTGTGACCCTATGGATGTGTGGGAGGCTGCTGTGTATGTGTGGAAGGCTGCTGTGAGTGTGACTCTGTGTATGTGTGGGAGGCTGCTGTGAGTGTGACCCTGTGGATGTGTGGGAGGCTGCTGTGTATGTGTGGGAGGCTGCTGTGAGTGTGACCCTGTGTATGTGTGGGAGGCTGCTGTGAGTGTGACCCTGTGTATGTGTGGGAGGCTGCTGTGAGTGTGACCCTGTGGATGTGTGGGAGGCTGCTGTGTATGTGTGGGAGGCTGCTGTGAGTGTGACCCTGTGTATGTGTGGGAGGCTGCTGTGAGTGTGACCCTGTGTATGTGTAGGAGGCTGCTGTGAGTGTGACCCTGTGGATGTGTGGGAGGCTGCTGTGTATGTGTGGGAGGCTGCTGTGAGTGTGACCCTGTGTATGTGTGGGAGGCTGCTGTGAGTGTGACCCTGTGGATGTGTGGGAGGCTGCTGTGTATGTGTGGGAGGCTGCTGTGAGTGTGACCCTGTGTATGTGTGGGAGGCTGCTGTGAGTGTGACCCTGTGGATGTGTGGGAGGCTGCTGTGAGTGTGACCCTGTGGATGTGTGGGAGGCTGCTGTGTGTTTTTATTTTTTTGTTAACCATTATTTTTATATGTTTAATCATAGATGAGCTCCTCTAATCTGTCTGAGGATGATGAGCCTGTTAAAAATTCCTCAGATTTTGTACCTGAAAATAACTCCTCAGATGAAATGGAAATGGAATCTGAAGAAAAGATTAAAAAATTTCCAAAACGTAAAAGAGGACCACGTTTTAAAACGGCTGAAAATGAAGCACTTATAGATGGTGTCATTTCTAATTACAAAATTTTGTTTGGAAGGCACACAGGTCAGAATGTCAATTTTGAATGAAAGGAGGTTGTCTGGAATAGAATAGCTAAAGCTGTGTCTGCAGTAGGAAATGTTCCGAGAACCGCCTATGTGTGTAAAAAGAGGTATTCAGATTGCAAAATGAAAGTCAAAGAAAAAATGTCAGCGCTAAATGAGCATACCAAGAAAACTGGTGGTGGTGGACCAATGAAATTCCTTTTTTTGGATTGGGAAAAAAATCTTCAAGCAAAATTATCCCCAAATGCAGTGATGGGCATCCCGGACGGGATTGATACTGAAGACTATAGTATGCCTCCAAAAATATTTGGTTTGTATTATCTTTAAAGTTTTATTTGCCTACAAGTTAAAATTGTGAAATCTTTTAAACTTTATTTTTTAAAAAAATGAAAGGAACATCTTTCAGCTGGAACATCCCAGATGAACGTAGAGCCAGGATGCAAACCAAAATCTTTGAAAAAACACAATAAAGCTGTAATTCGACAACATGGATCCATCAATATTGAAAAGTCAGGTAAACATTTTTATATAAAAAAATGTTTTTTAAAAGATTTTAATTAATTTTTAGTTTAATTAAATTATAGGGGGCTACTTATTTTTATACTGGATTTCTTTAGAAGGAAGTGCATTCAATAAACATTATGTTTTTTGAAATAGTGTATTAACTGAAAATAACATAGTAAGATTAGTTATGTGGTTTTTTTTTTTTTAAAAACTTGTAGAATTTTTTTTTTTAAAAGAAGTTTAGAAATATGTAAGTTTCTATGAAATAGTTTAGTTTCCATCTGTGAAATTAAGTTACTCAATATTGGGTTATCTAGACTAGATAAATATATAATAAATAAGGGTGAGTTGTATCATCGTGGAAAATGTGGTAAAACCCCTGAAAATGCAGTTTTCAGGGGTTTTACTGCATTCTCCGTATGTATTAAATTCAGCTGCTTCGTGTTGCTAGGTAACGCCTTTGGGCTTCTATAACGCAATGCTCGGGGCTGGGAGGGATCCAAACGGATCCCTCCCTTCAGCCCCCGCGGCCCGCGTCCTTCTACGCATGCGCAGAAGGACTTCTGGTTGTTAAAGCCAGAAGTCCCTCTGCCCGGCAGCATTGCAAAGGACAGCTCTCATGGAGAGAGTTGTCCTTTGTGAAATCTTTGGAACCTACCGCGGTACGGAATCTTGACATGTACGCAAAGTCAGGGGGGATGTATTGTATTGGTGGAATCACCGTTAATACATCTCCCCCATATTTTTATTTGTACAATAATATTTATATTTGTGTAATGTGTTTTATTTTTTGTTTTTTTTACATTTTAAATACAATATATTCATTTACATTACTTTGTTTTAGATGCTTTATTAAAGAACATTTCCAAGTACTCGGGAAAATTTGAAAGTTTGAAATGTACAGAAGGTACTGAAGGTAGGTAAAAGTGAACCCAATTGTAAATTTCTAAATGCAATACTTTAAAACTGTTCTAAAATTTTTATTCTTAGAAAGGCACATCCAAAACCTTTTATGATGTTGGCTTTATAATAAACTTGAGATTTCATAATATATTTGAGAGTGGGGAAGGCAGCGGTGGTACTGAGGAAGACAATGGAGACCACTGCAGCAGGGCAGCAGCCCTGATTGGAACAACACCCCTCCATTTCCTCTTGATTCCAGGGCTGTGTCAGAAATGCCACTGAGCATGAGCTGAGGGCTGTTCATGAATTTGTTGGTGCAGTTCACAATGCCTCTCTTTACAGGTAGAATCATGTGTATACAGTAGTAAGGCTGGTTTTTTTTTACAACAATTGATTGGTAACACTAAGAAAAGTAACCTGGGAACTCCAGGCTCCTGTCTCCACTCATAAAACTATCATACAGTATCCTCGGCCTGTCCAAGTTGAACATTAGTCTCAGTGGATGTTAGAATTTATTCTGCGCAGGGGCAGAAAAACAGGGCAGGTTGTTCTCCTCTCTTTTACGTGATGTCTGATGCTTTTATACCAGCAGAATCACTAAAGAATGACGTTGAATGAATGTTTGGCAGCTGGGGCGGTCATGGTGTGACCTGCAGGTTCCGGCATCTGGATCCCAAACTATGTGCGTTTCACCAGTGGAACTAGAACCATAATTTTTTATAAAGTTAATTTGTTTTTATACAGTTAGATTAATGTTACCAATGGCGTTATAGGGGTGGTATAGGCCACAGGGGTTCAAATCCTTCCAAGGGGTTACACCACATTGCCCACTCCTCACTCAACATTATCATTATCAGTGATAGGAGCCTTGTGCTTAACTATTGATCGTTGTGCAGCACTCTGTTCCTGTCACATTTAAGGGAGCCGGTCGTATTGTAACACTGGTCCTCGGGGGCAGTGTGCACCTTATCAGAGCTGCTGGAGAGAGCTAAAGTTGGGGTTCCGTTGTGAGGGTCAGCCCACTGTCACATGGCCTTCCTGCCTTGTCAAGAGGCCACCACGCCTTTTTCTTATAGGTTTAGATTCCTAAGTGGATATTCAATACTTTTGCAACTTTATAACATTAATGAATATGTTTATTTTTTATAAATTTTTTTAAATAAATTAATCTTTAATATTATTTTGTTACAATTATTTACTTATTTCATTTGTACAGTTCCAAAAAAACATGTCTCAAAACAGCGCACAAAAATGCAAAGTTACCCCTTGAAGAATCGATCCACAAAAAGTAACCATGCAACCTATGGAGAACTAAATCATGGAGAATCAAGTCGGTACCCAAAAAAGCATCAATAGGTAATTTTTAAAATAATAAACGAAATTTTTATATAATTAGTATAATTAGCTTTTGTATATTTTTTTTTTTATTTTTTGATCATTTTTAGATTCCCGTAACAATTCTGTATCGAATCGGATTGATATTGATGATTCGAGTGATTCCATAGGATCTGTATACGAAATACCAACTACATTTAAGCCAAATGTCAAAAATACTGTGACAAGTCAAATTGTAGTAGATGAAAGCTCAAAAGAAATGCATGAGAGGGATAAAAATCCCGAACAAGAGGCTACAAAATTAGATGAATGGTTTAAAGCAGAAAATGGAACAAAAAATAAAAGTGATTTGGATTCATTACATCTCTCAAAGATGTTAAATGCTGCCCTAGAGTTCACAAATTCCAAAATGGATTCAGACGGGGATTTGATAGTAAAAGAAATAAAAAAAATTCGAGATGTCATACAAACGCAGGGTAACAATTATTCACAAATGTTTGAGAAGATGTTATTTGAAATAAAAGAAATTTCCAAAAATATAAAAATTATAGCAATGACACAACAAGAGTATGTGAATTATCTACAACATACCAAGGAAATTGAGAAAAACACAGTGAGAGTTCCATCAAAACATGTAAAGGAAATTCTGCCAGACTCTGTTCTAAGGCCCTCATTCAGACCCACTCGCAAGCAGGCGCACGTACGTTAGGCGTACGTACAAAAATATTTAAATTCAATGGCTCGCTCGTATTTTCGTTCGCATCTAAAATTCCTCCCTAAACTCTGACGACCCCTCCTCTAACTAACGAGCGTACGAAATAGCGAGCGTACATCCCCGAAATGGCTTGAAAGGAACGCACGCACACGTATAAACAGGAAGTGGCCTTGTCAGATGTCGATTACCTGCTCCTTTATTCTGCCTACCTCCATCAATCGTATCATGCCAATCAATGTATCAATTAGCTTAATTGTTTTTATTTTTTCAACACAATGCAAGAAACTTTACTCTTGTCCGTGTTTGTGTTTACCCGCAGAATACGTACGGATGAAACATTCGCTTTTATTGTTCAAAAAACATGTGAACCACAATTAAACAATTGTACTATTGCTGTGGATCCCCGCATATTTCCCTGGGTTGATTTCTTTATTTAAATTTGCTTACGCATGTCACTGCATCAAGCCTATCATAACTCTCCAGAGATTTCTGGCCCTGTCGAACACATGACTCATACACTAACCAATAAAATTGCTCCTGTTAATTTCCAAAATACATTAGCCAATCAGAAAATTTTTACACACTTTATCAAAAATGATTTTTAAGAAAAACACCATTGCCATCATGAGAGCCTCCGCATTCACCAGGCGTGAGCTGCTGGTGCTTACGGAGGTCATGGATCGCCGGATCACCAGCCAGCCTCAACCCATGACCAACCGGCAGAAGCGCTCCGCGTATGCGGAGGTACGGTCCCGCCTGCGGTCCTTCGGCTCACGCCGCAACATCGGGCAGCTGGAGCGCAGGTGGTCCGACCTGCAACGGCGAACGCCCCGCTTGCTGGCATGCTTTCGCATGCAGATCCTGGCAAGTAAGTGTTATGTATTGTGGTTTTAATGTTTGTGTTTGTGGGGCAAACTGCGTGTGCATGTTTTCCTGTCTGTTCTATTTATTATTTGTACTCATATCTGCGTGTGCATGTTTTCCTGTCTGTTCTATTTATTATTTGTACTCATATCTGCGTCTGCATGTTTTCCTGTCTGTTCTATTTATTATTTGTACTCATATCTGCGTCTGCATGTTTTCCTGTCTGTTCTATTTATTATTTGTACTCATATCTGCGTCTGCATGTTTTCCTGTCTGTTCTATTTATTATTTGTACTCATATCTGCGTCTGCATGTTTTCCTGTCTGTTCTATTTATTATTTGTACTCATATCTGCGTCTGCATGTTTTCCTGTCTGTTCTATTTATTATTTGTACTCATATCTGCGTCTGCATGTTTTCCCTCTATTTCTGTTTTTTTAATCCTACTGCTATTTTTTTTTTTTTTTTTTTTTTTTTTAAGTTTGGTTGCCCGGATTTGTCCATAAACTAAACGCAATTTCTTTGACATATTTTAGGGGGACAGCCAAGACTCCGCCGTCACCGTCCGTCCAGACGGCGTTCCCGCCCACTCTCCCCAACCCCCAGCCAACACTCCACCCCAAATCTTTCCCCTATTCCCCACTCCTCCCCATCCTTCCCAGACCCTCTCCCGGAAATGTCGGGCCTCCTTCCCCTCCGTCCCACTTCCCCCTCTCCTCCACCCACCCCTCTTCCAATTACCCCCTCCCCGGAGTCCAGCATAACTCCGCCCCATTCTTTGGGGAATGACGGATCCTCCGAGGAGGATCATGGAGGTTTGGCCGGAGCTCCCGTTTTGTCTCCCGGTATGTTTTTTTAATTTTTTTTTTAAAGCACAAACTGTTTGTATGTAATCATGTGTCGTGCCTTTCTTCGTGTTTTTGTGGCTTGACTTTTGTTGATTGTGAAGGTTTGCCTTTACCTCTTCCTGGTGATTTAAGCATACACATATCATACCTGTGGGAATTTGTACCTAGGCCTTGTATTTTTGCCAGCCCACCCTTTTTATTTTTGTTTTTGGGTTTAGGAGTGATTTGGTTTTTTTTTTCAATTTTTCTGTGGATTCCCTATTGTTGTATTAACCCACACACTTTTCTCACCCACAGAGGAACAGAGGCGTCGGCAAGAGGTGGCGGATGTTGTGGGGCAGATGCGCCAACATGTAATCGGCCTTCTGGTGGCCCTCGACCGGCTGTCTGGCCTCCTTCGGCATTAGTTTTTTTTTTTTGGTTCTATTTTCCAATTAAATTTATTAAGACAAATATACGTTGTGGCTCATTTTTAAAAACCAAAACCAAGATAGTTTAGCCTGACATAAGTAGACTGTTCCTGCAAGGATTTCCCTTTTTTAAAAGTTAGATTGTGTTTTGTCTTTGTATGTCAAACAGACACCAGAAACACATAACAGTAACAATGTCATTTCCCTTTTTGGGTGTAGTGTCAATTACAGATTTCTACATTTTCCAGGTTCCTACTTGGTGCGCAAGCTGCTTAGGCCAATCTTACAAATCCCAAGGTTGGGCCAGGCTTCCTTTTGGTGTGGATTGGGAAGCTGAAAACATATTTCAGTTTTGCTCAACTGGCGTCAGTACTGGTTTACCCCTTAGTCAAATGTAACTTGTGTTAACCTGGTTACACTTGCTGTTAACGTCCCAAAAAAGGAAGACCATTTCACTCTTCAAACATTTATTCACAACATAACAGAGAAAACAAAGTGGTCACTCCCAAAAAAAATACACAGTGATAAATTCAAATACAACACATACCAAGAAATAATTAAATAAAAACACAAAATCAAGAACTGGTTGACGAAGGACCATGCCAACATGATTCCACAAACATGGCGTTGCGATATGGGTTCCAGAATATATTCCCAAAAGGACCAGATCCACGTTTGGTAAGGGTAGCAGGAAGTAGTGAGCGTTGGAGTGCCAAAGATTATGTGAACAAACAGAAGATGGTGAGAAAAATAAAAATAAATGAGATGTTCGCCAAAAAACACAAACACATTAGGTATAAACACTGGAGTTTTGTTCAAACTTACCTAAAAAATCTGGCCACCACATCATTGCGTATGGCCCCCCCCACATACTGACCTTCGACCAACCTCGGGGGGGCCATCCTCAGGTAAGGCATCCTCTGGCTGCATTGGGACACCACTCCTTATGGCAATGTTGTGAAATATCCCACACAGGACCACAATTTTCGACACCATATCCGGCACATACATGAGCTCGCCACCAGAGCGGTGGAGGCATCTGAATCGGCCTTTTAAAAGGCCGATACAGCGCTCCACCACTTGCCTGGTGGCTGTAAGTGCGGAATTATACGCACTTTGTGGCCCTGGTGTGGGAGCCAAATAAGGAGTGAGCAGCCAGGACATGCAAGGGTATCCACTGTCTCCTGTGAACAAAAATAGACCACATCAGGAACACTGTGTATCAAGCTTAACATTGTTATGTACTAAAGGTCTCCACTTACCCAGAAGCCACGCATCACCAGCTTGTAGGTTGGTTAATTTCTGCCATATCCCTGATTGCCGGATGACGAAGGAGTCATGAGCACTTCCGGGTAATTTAGCATTCAGGGACAGGATCTGGAGGGAGGCATCACATACCACCATTACATTCAGGGAGTGATAGTGTTTCCTGTTTCTAAATATTGCCTCCAGCCGTGCTGGAGGCTGAAGTGGTATGTGAGTACCATCCACAACCCCTATGATGTGTGGGAAGCCAGCTATTTGGTAAAAATTGGCCTTGGCCACACTAAGGGCACCCATATCCAAAGGCATTTTAATAAAATGATGGAGGTGCTTGAAAAGTGCCTCCATCACTGCCCTCAGGATCCGGGAAAAGGAGGATTGGGAGATGCCCGCCACTATTCCCACCGTTGTTTGAAACGATCCTGAGGCACAGAAATGTAACACCGCCATAAATTGCGTCAGTGGTGGTATTGCTGTTGGACTGTCAATTTGCCGCTCAAGATCACTTTCTATTAATGAGAGAGTGTCTATGATGATTTTGGGAGGTAGACGGTAGCGTCTTAAAACCTCATCATCGGGCATTCCAAAAAGGGTGACACATGTTCGAAATATCTGGGGCCTTGCATGCCTACGATGCCTACGCCTGGGACGAGTTTGAGGTTGGTCGTCTTCCGGGAGCAGGGCCAGAACAATTCGCCCCAGATCTACCTGAAATTCAAAGTTTACAATGTAAGGCTTTTGACCCACCCCAAAAGTAACAAAAAACAACTTAGCTTTCTGATACCATCCATAGCTGCTTACATGCCGGGGTATTGTCATGATACGTATAAACTGTAAAAAAGCCAACAATGATACTTCAAAAATTTAGAGGGTGTTTTTTTTTTTTTTAAATTGTTGCAAGCCAACACAGAAAATAGCGGAAACACACATTTGGCCATCGATGAAAACGACATTGCACACCGTACGTCAAATAGGGTTCAAATGGACCCAAAAAATGGAAAAGGGAAAAGCAAAACTGGATTATATGATGAATAAGCCGTCAAAAATGCGGTAATTAATTCGCAAATGCAAGTCACTACACCAACAGTCAAAAATGCGGTAATTAATTCGCAAATGCAAGTCACTACACCAACAGTCAAAAATGCGGTAATTAATTCGCAAATGCAAGTCACTACACCAACAGTCAAAAATGCGGTAATTAATTCGCAAATGCAAGTCACTACACCAACAGTCAAAAATGCGGTAATTAATTCGCAAATGCAAGTCACTACACCAACAGTCAAAAATGCGGTAATTAATTCGCAAATGCAAGTCACTACACCAACAGTCAAAAATGCGGTAATTAATTCGCAAATGCAAGTCACTACACCAACAGTCAAAAATGCGGTAATTAATTCGCAAATGCAAGTCACTACACCAACAGTCAAAAATGCGGTAATTAATTCGCAAATGCAAGTCACTACACCAACAGTCAAAAATGCGGTAATTAATTCGCAAATGCAAGTCGCTACACCAACAGTCAAAAATGCGGTAATTAATTCGCAAATGCAAGTCACTACACCAACAGTCAAAAATGCGGTAATTAATTCGCAAATGCAAGTCACTACACCAACAGTCAAAAATGCGGTAATTAATTCGCAAATGCAAGTCACTACACCAACAGTCAAAAATGCGGTAATTAATTCGCAAATGCAAGTCACTACACCAACAGTCAAAAATGCGGTAATTAATTCGCAAATGCAAGTCACTACACCAACAGTCAAAAATGCGGTAATTAATTCGCAAATGCAAGTCACTACACCAACAGTCAAAAATGCGGTAATTAATTCGCAAATGCAAGTCGCTACACCAACAGTCAAAAATGCGGTAATTAATTCGCAAATGCAAGTCGCTACACCAACAGTCAAAAATGCGGTAATTAATTCGCAAATGCAAGTCACTACACCAACAGTCAAAAATGCGGTAATTAATTCGCAAATGCAAGACAAAAAATGGACTTACCCAACTCGAATATATAAGATTTCCCAAAAAAACTTCTTTGGGTCCGAAAACCAAAAAAAACTAAAAAAGATGAAATGAGTGTTAAACAAATTAACGAACCACAAAACAGAAGAATACACCAATTGGCCACAAATTTGACTGCACTAAACTTACCAAATCAGGAAAGGATGTGGAAAAAATGAAAAAAATGCGAACGGAAAAAACAAAGAAATGTAGCAAAAACAAACAAAAAACCAACTCTGCCAAATCCTCCAACCGCAAACAACAAAATCCAAACCACTTAACCGACAACACTCCAACAACCCCACCTCGACTCCACACACACCAAGCCATAAATAGTGTTTATTTTCCCGCACAAATTAAGGATGAATCATAGGGACGCACAATCAATGATGCGGCCGCAAACTAAGGACGCCTGTATAAATACGTCACGAAATCACATAGAATTTCTGGATGATTTCATGCTGGAAGCAGAGACATGGCTTCAAACCAGGGAAACAATGGTCAAAATTGCGGCGGTAAGGCCTTCATGCATTTTGTGTCAATGATTCTTTTAAAACATAATATTGTGCAAGTTGTCAAGTGGCTAAATCTGCATATTTACCCAAATAGGTGAGGAGGATGACATGGAAGAGACTGCTGGCCCCAGTCAACCCGCCAAAGCTGGCAAAAAAAAAAGGCAGCCACATTTCACAAGCAAGGAGATGGAGGTTTTGATCCAGAAGTGCGTTGACATCCTGCCCCAGGCAACCAGGAATATGAGCCAAAGCCAGAAGTGGAGAATGTGGGAGGAGGTCGCCGTTGCTGTCAATAGGGTGGGTGATTATGTCCGTCTAGCCCGGGATGTCAAACGGCGGTAAGTAAACACTTTCCCATCCTATAAACAAACCCCATTGTAAAAAAAAGGATAATGGTTCCAAATTCATTCCACAGATGGGCAGACTTCAAATATCGTCTCAAACAAAAACTTGCCGACAGGGCTAGGCATGCAAGGGGGACAGGTGGGGGTCCCACCCCTGTGTCATTGGAGTTGACAGACTTAGAAGAGATGGCACAGGGGTGTGTGCAGGCTGTGGAGGTGTTTGGCGTGTCCAACATGGATACGGACATGCCAGACTTTGCGGCTCCTCATGTTGGCCAAGGTAAGTCTTGTGATGTCACCAACTCAGAAATGCTATTGTGCCAATATGTAGATTCTAATGTGAGTCTTTTCTCCAATTTCCTAACAGAGACAGAGGCGGATGAGTCTGCTCCAGAGGGGAGCCTTGGCCGCAGAATTTCTGCTGGCTCTGCAGGGGAGGAACCAGTACATCCGGCTGAGGACCCTGCAGAAGCCAGTCCAGGGCGTGCCCCCTCGCAGGCAGTGGGCCTCCTCACAGAACTCAATTTTAAATCGGATTTCCATACGGAGATTCTGCAGAGGATGGACGCCAGTCTGATACGGGTGGCTGAGGCCCTGGAGCAAAATGCTGCGGCCAACGTGACCATTGGTCAGGCCCTGGCGGAAAATACCAGGGCCAACATCCGCATCGCCGATGCCCTGGAGCAGCTCGTTCGCCAGCACATGGTGGAGCCGACCTCCCTTCCTGCCGGAACATCCGGATCCTCCACCTCTGGCACAACATCAGCCAATCCTCCAAATGTGCCTAGCCCTGTGCCTAGTCCAGAGGCCACAACATCTGCCTCTGGACAGGCCAGCACGATGGCATCCCGGACCCGGTCTGGCGCCCACCCTCACCCAGCCAAACGGGCGAGAAAACGGTGACAGCAATGGCGACTTTTCCCACACTCCTTCTGTGCTTGGCTCATATTCCTTTCTGGTCAAAACTTCCCTCTCCTTTCTTGTGAAATGTTTTTAAATTTTGTATTTACGCTTATGTTAGTAGTTATGTTTTTTTTTTTTTTGGATCAAATATCTTTGCCACAAAAAAAGGCAACAAAATATTAGGCCAATTTGTTTGTGTGTAAACAATAAATTAAAAACAAAACACTGACATTGTATTGTGACATTATTGTACAAATGGGTTACATTTAATCCTGGCCTTAAAGGCAAAAACTGACCCTCTTTAAAAAAAAAAAAGGCCTCTTTAAGGAACGTTTAAAAAATCACATAGCGATGCAAATTCCACAGTAAACCAAAAAAAAGGGGAGCTAATTAAAAGATGATGACATTATTGTTACAATAGGCCATAACCACCAAATTGTGGCCAAAATAAAACCCCAAAAATGTACGCTAATTGATTGTGTAATCATGACATTAGCAGCTCTGATTTCCACCTGCGTACGCTTTTGTGCTATCCCAATAAACTGCTTTCCAAACACATACCAAGCCGGATTTCAATCCAACACTAATTACTTTACTGACCAGCCGCGATTAATCGCTGCACCATCGTGGAGTCCCGGGACGGAGGAGAAGGCCATCGCCAATGTGGTCGAGTAATCCTGACCCTAAGCTGTGCGAGCATTTTGAAGGGAAAGCGGATGTTTCAGTGACGTATGAGACGGTCCGAACACATTTGACGTTCGCATCTGCTAATGTATGTACGCCCCAAAAACGCCTCGCCACGCCTGCGTTTTTTCATCTCCACCCCCGTCAACACCCAAAAACGCCCTGTTCTGTCAATCACATTTGACATGTCACTTCCTGTACGCTATTTTAGGAACGAGAGAAAAAAAGCTCGCAATCTGCCGTACGCACATGCGCAGTGTAACACCGACGCATGCGCGGTTAGTCAACATCGGAACGCAACGAGCGTACTGTTGTTAACGTGCGGCTCTGAATGAGGGCCTAAATTCTGATTTTGCAAAGGAGAATGCTGACGTTGTGAAAGGTTCAATGGATATTAAATCATGCATTCGTCCGAAGCGCAGTTTCAAAAAGCCACAACGTTTTGTTGAGAAAGTTGACTCTAAGAAAACAAGGTAGGTGTAAAAAAGCAAAGATTAACCATTGTTAATTAGATCATTTAACTATATTATTATTGTAAAATTTTTAGGTAAAAGTTTATTGTGATGCAAATATTGTTTAAAATACATTCAGCAATTAGACAAGAAATGTTTTGATATAACCGGTTAAATACCTAATGAAACAAATCAAGATTGGTAAGATTTGCCCCCACTTCATTTCTGGTTGCTAGAAAGGCATCATGTTTACACCAAAAAAAACAGAAACATCATTATTGTCTAACTGTGTTACCTGTTTTTCAAAAGTTTCTAGGGTTTTTATTTTTCTTTTAAAATCCTCAAATACAAAACTACCAGGAAACCCAAGTTTACATACTTAATTGAATACACACCCTAGTCACAAAACAAAAATGATAAATATGTATAGATTTCTTGGGGTAGAGGGTGCGGAGGGTGCGCTCGCCCTATGGGTGTAATGCTGGAGTAATAGTGTGTTGTGGTCTTTTGTGTTCAATGTTGTTTGTGGAGTGATGGGGTGTAGGGAGGGAAGGGGGTCTAATGGACTGGAGGTGGTGGGTGAGGAAATGAAGACAGAGGCAGAAATGGGGGCCAAAGGGTTTATTGGAAAAAAACAGTACTAATCCTGTTTGGTCCCAGGCACCCAGGTGGGGTGAGCGATCCACTTGGGGGTGTGTGTGGGTGGAGACTGGGGAGGTGAGTGGACCCTTTTAGGGGGCTCCTTTCCGTGCAGCTCAATAGACCGGCACGTTACCCCTGCTGGACCTTTGGTCAACAGTCTTAGGATGTCTCAGGGGGAGGGGAGTGGTGGGTTGGCAGCGGGTCTGGCAGTTGTGGATGTAAACCCTGGCAGCGTCCCGCGCAGGGGTATAAGTCTCGGAGTCACTTACCTACCGGTAGGATTTGTTGGTGAAAAAGGCTTGGGCTGCTGGTAGCTGGTGTTAGTTTCCTTTTGCAGATGCGGTGTTGGATGGCTGTTGCGGTGTCAGCAGTTGGAGGAAGCTCTGTGTGTGGTAGTGGCTTGCTGGTGCACTGTGGGGCTTGGTGCACCGCGTTGCTGGCGTTCTGTTCCCGCTGCCTGGTGGGTGCCTGCTGGTGTGGATCACTTAGGGATTGCTGCTGGACGAACAGCTGTGAGTGGAGCTGGTGTTGGTTGCTCCCAGGGGGCGGTGCGTGGTCGCCTGGGTCTAGCAGGTGGAGTGGTGATCAAGAGGGGTGCGAAGGGCTTTGCTAGGTGTGATGCCCAGCGCGGCCCTGCGGGTGGTGGGTAGAGAGGGTTCTGGAAGCAGCAAGGCTCGACCGAGTTCTCCGCAGGAATGAAGAGCTCTGGTGTAAGCTGGCTGTGGTGTCAGAATGTAGGGGGTCTCCAACGCGTTTCGGCAGGGGCTCTGCCTTCTTCAAGGAGGTAAGAAGTGTGGCTATGCATGTGTGAGGTTTAAATGTGGAACTTCCGGGTTCTGTGTTTGTCAGGTGGTGGAGATGACCAATCAGGGCTAAGAGTGGGTGTGGCCCATGTATCTGATAGGTCGTGGGTGATTGTGCGAGGCTAAGCCTGTGGTTGGGTGATAACGTCACGTGGTTTGGGCAGCCAATGGTTTACTGTGCAGCTATGGTTGTGTTAGCTGGAGCTCGTGTCTGGGTGCATATGTGGCTGCTATGGGGATTGTGACCGGCTGTGAATGGTCAGCGGCGGTCATGTGGTGTCAGCAGCCAATCGTGTGCTCTGCTGGTGTGGGTGTGTATGCTGGGGCTGGTGTGCTTTAATGCATTATGCAGCTGCTATGGGGATCGAGACCGGGTGCGGTTGGTTGGAGGTGGTCACGTGGTTCTGGCAGCCAATCTTGTGCTGTGTAGGGTTTCCGTATGTTTACATGGGTTAAGGTGACAGCTGGCTCTGGCGTGCGTTGGGGCGGAGGAGGTATGCGGAGTCTTTTGTGCTGTGTGGAGGATTTAATGAGCGGGCAGGGGCATGTGGCGAGTAGGGTGGGGGTCAAGGGCACCGGGGTGTGTAAGGCAATTATTGTGGAGGTGGGGATATGAAACAGCATTGTCGTGGTAGTTTAGTCCCGTGGTGCAGGCGGCCAAACGTGTGTGTGTGGGGGGGTGATTATGAGGGTGATGGTTGGTGGCTTGGGTGACCGCAGGGGTCCGAGGAGGTGTGGATGGGCATCTCTCCGGGGATGGTGGCTAGGTGATCGGGCAGGGGGAGATGGAATAAGACTGGTGCGTGTGGCATGTGTCAAGCTGGCAGTGCTGTAGTGGACATTCCTGTTATGTGTATAATGGTGTCTAGATGATGGCCGCGTGTAGTGGGAGGGTGGGAGTAGTGGTTAGTATTGCTAACCTGTATGATGTGTGGAATGCCAGGGTTGTGTAAGTATATATGTGGTGTGGCCAAGTGGTTAAATCGACTGACACAGGGAAGTGTGTGTCAACGTGTGGCAAGGAGGAGTAAGGTTGGTGTGTTGACTAATAGGTTCTTAGTGTGTGGAATGTGTTTGGTGCAGTAGTGTGTAAATGGTCTTGTTGTGGAGAGGGGGGGGGGAGGGGTGCCGTCTTGGGATGGTGTGGTCACTATAGAGGCAGGAATGTGTGTGGGGGCTGGGATAAAATGTAGCGTGAGGGGGGGTAGGGGGCAGGTGTGTGTTCATGTTACGGATCGGTGATGTGTGTCAGACAGGAGCCATAGCAACATAGAGAAGCGGGGGGCGGGGTGTGTCTTAAATGTGTGTGGCAGTGGGGTGTAATGGGTGCTTAATGTGCTGGGCGATGAGGTGAGGGGGACGGGGGTGGCTCGGATGAGGTTGTGACTAGGTGTATAAGTGTGAGGGCTGTTGTCTGTTGTGTCGGGGGGAGTCCGTTTGGGATGTGGGTGTGGGTGTTGGAATTGGTGGTGCGGGCGATATAAAGGGTATGGGGGTGGTAGTGATCAAGGTGTCAGGGTGTGTATGTGTTAGGGCAGGGTTGGTTGGGGAAGGGGATGTCAAGGTAACGGTGATGCGGGGGGTGAATGGGGATCACTGATTCTGGGTGTCAGCATTTGAAGGTGAGTATGGCTTGATGGGGGCGGTAGGGGGAGGTGGTAGATGATTTAGTGGAGGGGGGGTTTGGATGGTCAGAGGGTGGAAGGTCGGATTGTCTTGACATTTTAAGAGGTTGAGTACGCGGGGTTGCGTGGGGATCGGTGTTGTTAATGTGTCAAGTATATGGTGGCCGTGTTCATTTGGAGATGACTGATTTAATCTCGTTATCGATGTTTAGTCCTTTGGGTGCTAGTGTTTTGAGGGTGAAGATCCACCGGAGTTCTTCCTTGTTTAGGGTCTTGGTGTGGTCCCCTCCCCTCCAGTTTTTCTTGATGTGTTTAATGCCTGTGAATCTGATGCCTGTCGTAATGCTATGGTGGTGTTCTTGGAAGTGTATCGGTATGCTGTGGTTGTCTGTCTGTTTCATGATGTTTCTGAGGTGTTCTTGGATCCTGGTTTTAAGTGGTCTGGTGGTTCTGCCGATGTATTGTTGGTTGCAGGGGCATTGTATAAGATATATGACGTTCGTGGTGTTGCATGTTATGTGTTCCTGTATTTTGTATGTTTCTCCTGTCTGTGTTGATGTGAATGATGTGGTGGGTCTGGTGCTGTGATATTTCAAGGTGGTACAGTTGGTGCACGTACCGCAGTGGAAAAAACCTTGTGTGGGTCTAGAGTTGTCCAGGGTAGTTTGTGAATGTTGCAGGGGTGGGATGTGATTGCGTACCAGTTGGTTCTGTATGTTGGGGGCTTTCCTGTAGATGATTTTTGGTTTGCTGGGTAATATGTCGATGAGTTGTTCGTCTTGTAGTAGTAGGTGCCAATGTTTGTTCACGATGCGTTTTATGCTGTTTGCGTGTGTGTTGTATTGCGTGATAAATGGGATGTTGTTCTGTATATCTTGTGGTTTTTGTTTGTAGTCAAGAAGTGGCTGTCTGTCTTCTTTACCTATTTGTATGAGGGTGCGTTCTAACTTGTCTGGTTTGTATGCTTTGTCCAAAAATTGTTTTTTGAGGGTGTTGGCTTGTTCCTTGTAGTCTGTGAGTCTTGTGCAGTTGCGTCTAATGCATTTGAATTGTCCTGTGGGGATATTGTCAAGCCAGGTGGGGTGGTGACCACTGGTGGATAGGATGTAGCTGTTGACGTCCACTGGTTTTTGGTAGGTTCTGGTATGTATCTGTTGGTTTTCAATGAAGACTTCCAAGTCGAGGAAGTTGACTGATGTCTGGCTGTAGTGTGTCGTGAAATGGAGGTTTCTATCGTTATCATTGATGTACTTGATGAAGTCAAGTAATGTGTTGAGGGGACCTTTCCAGATGCAGAGGACGTCGTCGAAGTACCTCGTCCATAGGACCAAGTTCGCGTCCCAGCCATGGCCCGTCCATATGTGGGAGTCTTCCCAGCTACTCATGAACAGGTTCGCATAGCTGGGCGCGAACTTCGTCCCCATGGCGGTGCCCGTCCTCTGCAGGAAAAACTCCCCATTGAACCAGAAATAGTTATGTGAAAGGATGTAGTCAATGCCTTGTAGAATGAAGGATAATTGGTCTGGTTCCAGTGAATCATCGTGTTTGAGGTGTTCGTTGATGCTGTCGAGTCCTTGTGTGTGATTGATTACAGTGTAGAGTGATGTAACATCGCTGGTGACCAGCCAGTGGTCATCACCCCATGTTATGTTGTCGAGGATTTTGAGTACATGGGTGGTGTCCTGGAGGTGTGATCGTTGGCGTTTGACGTGTGGTTGCAGGAAATGGTCAATGTATTGTGAGAGGTTGCTTGATATGGAATTGATGCCGGATATGATTGGTCTGCCTGGTGGATTGGTGATGCTTTTGTGTATTTTCGGGAGATAGTAGAAAACTGGAATGATGGGGTTGGAGTTGTATATGAAGTTGTATTCGTGTTTGTTCAAGATACCTTTGTCTAGTCCGTTTTGGAGTATGTGTTTGAGTGTCATGTTAAAGTTATGTGTGGGATCTGTCCTAAGGGTCTCGTTTGTGTTTGTGTCTTGTAGTATGCGTAGGGATTCTGTGATGTAATCAGTTTTGTTCAAGAGTACTATTCCCCCTCCCTTATCAGCTGGTTTAATTATGAGGTTGGTGTCAGTTTTGAGTTCTTTGAGTGCACTGCGTTCGGCTGCCGTGAGGTTAGGGTTGCGGTGTTTGATTCGGGTGTCAAGTTTGTTCATGTCTTCCGTTACCATGTGTTCGAAGGTTTTGATGAAATGTCCTTTAAGATGGCTGGGGAAGAATTTGGAAGGTGGTCTTAGTGTTGTGTGCTTGAATTTGTCAGGGTTGGTTTCTGAGGTGGTTTTGTTGGATAGGAAGTACTTTTTTAAGGTTAGTTTGCGGACAAATCTGTTGATGTCTAGGTAGGTTTCGAATTTGTTAAGGTGGTTGTTGGGTGCGAGCTTGAGGCCTTTGTTGAGGAGAATGATGTCTTTTGGTGTGAGGATGCATGAGCTGAGGTTGAAGATGCCATTGTTGTCGGGTGTTGGGGGGTCGGTGGGTGTTTGGGATCTGGTCGGGTGTCCGCCTCTGCATCCACGTCTCGTTGGTCTAGTTTTCTCTTTATGCTGTGTGGGTGTATGATTAGTGATGGTGATAGGCAAGTGCGGCTGCCTGCCTCCAAATCTAAAAAATGATTGGACCATTGTTCTTCTGTGTTTGTGGGTGTACATCTTGCTGGTGGTGAGGTGGTGGTGAGGTGTGTTAATAGTGTGTGTTTTGGATTGTCCTGTGTGGTGGTGAGTGCAGAGGTGTCTCTGAGAGTGTTGACCCACCCTTGTCTCAGGGAGTTTCTGGCTAGGTCTTCATATTGTTCAGAGTCCGATGGGTCTTCTATCTCGTGTATGCTGAAGGATGTGTCTATGTCGGAGTCTAGTTCCTGGACATCTGTGTAGTCTATGTGTGTAGGTTGGGTGTTTGTCGGGTTGTGGTTCTTGTGGACTTTGGACATATATTGTTGGTAGGTAAGTTCTAATTTCTTGTAGATGGGTGTATCTGGGGGGTCGGTGCTGTATCCTTGTGGTCTCCCTGTTCGGGGGTTGTGTTTTGGTTGTGATTTTGTGTCTGTCTGTGTCTTGTTCCTGTGGTTTTTGATGGTGGGTTTGTGGTTGGAGTTGCTGCGGTTGGTCTTACCAAACTTGTCTCGTAGAATTTTGGTTTTTTTTGTTTCTATGATGGCTTGCTCTGTTTTATGTAGTTTGGTCCTGGTGAGTGTGACCAGGTTCCTAAACTCCTCCTCGCTTTTGTAGGGGTCTAGATCCTTATCCAGGGTGTTGATTTGTGTGTCGAGTGTGGATAATTCCTCTTTATGGTTGGTGATGATAAGGTTGATCAGTTGTTTGGAGCAGTTATGTAGAATGTGCTTCCATTGGGTCATGAAGTGTTGATTATCTTGACTGTGTGATGGTGTTTTCTGTACTACTAGGCCTTTTGGTATGATGTCGTTGTCAGAGTACCATTGGAGTATGTGTGTGTCCCACCATAATTTTGTTTCTCTGGTGATTAATTTCTCTAATTGTAGGTAAGTATGGCAAAAGCAGGAGTACCGGGTCCTGTGTAACGATATAATGGGGTAGAGGGTGCTGAGGGTGCGCTCGCCCTATGGGTGTAATGCTGGAGTAATATTGTGTTGTGGTCTTTTGTGTTCAATGTTGTTTGTGGAGTGATGGGGTGTAGGGAGGGAAGGGGGTCTAATGGACTGGAGGTGGTGGGTGAGGAAATGAAGACAGAGGCAGAAATGGGGGCCAAAGGGTTTATTGGAAAAAAACAGTACTAATCCTGTTTGGTCCCAGGCACCCAGGTGGGGTGAGCGATCCACTTGGGGGTGTGTGTGGGTGGAGACTGGGGAGGTGAGTGGACCCTTTTAGGGGGCTCCTTTCCATGCAGTTCAATAGACTGGCACGTTACCCCTGCTGGATCTTTGGTCAACAGTCTTAGGATGTCTCGGGGGGAGGGGAGTGGTGGGTTGGCAGCGGGTCTGGCGGTTGTGGATGTACACCCTGGCGGCGTCCCGCGCAGGGGTATAAGTCTCGGAGTCACTTACCTACCGGTAGGATTTGTTGGTGAAAAAGGCTTGGGCTGCTGGTAGCTGGTGTTAGTTTCCTTTTGCAGATGCGGTGTTGGATGGCTGTTGCGGTGTCAGCGGTTGGAGGAAGCTCTGTGTGTGGTAGTGGCTTGCTGGTGCACTGTGGGGCTTGGTGCACCGCGTTGCTGGCGTTCTGTTCCCGCTGCCTGGTGGGTGCCTGCTGGTGTGGATCGCTTAGGGATTGCTGCTGGATGAACAGGTGTGAGTGGAGCTGGTGCTGGTTGCTCCCAGGGGGCGGTGCGTGGTCGCCTGGGTCTAGCAGGTGGAGTGGTGATCAAGAGGAGTGCAAAGGGCTTTGCTAGGTGTGATGCCCAGCGCGGCCCTGCGGGTGGTGGGTAGAGAGGGTTCTGGAAGCAGCAAGGCTCGACCGAGTTCTCCGCAGGAATGAAGGGCTCTGGTGTAAGCTGGCTGTGGTGTCAGAATGTAGGGGGTCTCCAACGCGTTTCGGCAGGGGCTCTGCCTTCTTCAAGGAGGTAAGAAGTGTGGCTATGCATGTGTGAGGTTTAAATGTGGAACTTCCGGGTTCTGTGTTTGTCAGGTGGTGGAGATGACCAATCAGGGCTAAGAGTGGGTGTGGCCCATGTATCTGATAGGTCGTGGGTGATTGTGCGAGGCTAAGCCTGTGGTTGGGTGATAACGTCATGTGGTTTGGGCAGCCAATGGTTTACTGTGCAGCTGTGGTTGTGTTAGCTGGAGCTCGTGTCTGGGTGCATATGTGGCTGCTATGGGGATTGTGACCGGCTGTGAATGGTCAGCGGCGGTCATGTGGTGTCATGTCATGTCATGCGCAGTTCTAACCCATCATTTGCATGTATAGATTTCTTGTTTAAATGCAGCTATATTATTTACTGACGTATTAAAGTAAATTATGTTTTTTCATTGTTTCTTTAGGAAAACACACTGGACATTCCTGACATTTTGGAAAAAATGTGGTGAATCCAAGAAAATTATATGTGTAATTAAACAGTTAATTTTAGAATGAAAAATATAAAAATTTTAAATTTTTTGATCAACAAAGTTTAACAAGCTGAAAACTCTTAGCTGTAGCAAAATATGTTTCAGTTTTTGCAAGATTTATTGTTTCTTAACCAAAAAAAATCTGAAAAATGAATACTCATTTTGATGTTGTTAGCATTTATTTTAATTTTTTTTTTGTCATTGAAGAACATAAATATACAGTAAAACTTTAAGAAAAAACAGTTTTTTTAATGGAAAAACAAGGACCACATTGTCTTTCAAATGTTTTCAAACAAAAATGGTTAATCCAATTTTTGAATAAAACAACTCGAAAGTTGTATTTGCGTTTTTTTTTTATTGTTAATAAAGTTTTTAACGTTGATAAATAACTTTAAATAAAAATTTACATTTAAACTTCAAATAGCAGATTACAAATGCAACTACATGGTATGCATTTTAATGAAAAGTAGATTGCGTTTTCACCTGTTATATTTTGAACATTTAAGAAAAGTAATTAGTTATTACATTTGCTCTTACTAGATTTCCAGTATGTGTTTCTAATTCAATCTCTGCAGATACATTAGAACAATTTTCCTCTTGAAAAAAAAATTGTTCCTCTAAAGCAAGATTATGATTCAAACAGATGTTGTGAAGAACGCAACATACAACAAAAATTTTACAGACTTTTACTTGCTCCATACTGTAGTGCACCACCTGATTTTGATAAGCACCTAAATCTGCTTTTCAGTAATCCAAATGACCTCTCGATCACTCCTCTAGTAGATATATGTGAGCGATTGTATCTCTTCTGCACTCTTCCCTTTGGTTTGCTTAAAGGTGTTAGTAACCATGGACTATATCCGTATCCAGAATCCCCTGATTAAAATGTATGTAAATAATTAAAAAAATTTAAATTTAATTCAAGTTAATTATATGTGCAAAAAAAACCATGACATACAAGTCAAAAATATTTATAAAAAACAATAAACCTAACAGTGACTAGAAAGCCATTTTAAAATATGTAAACCAGCACTGTAAAGAGACTTGCAAACTCCAGAGTGAATGAAATATCACACTTATGTAGTAATTTTGGCCTATTTAAAAAAATACCTTTACTAATTTAAAAAAAAAAAGGTTATAAAAAGGGTAAGCCTTGCCTCACACAACTAATGTTCACTCATCAATACAGTTTGTAAACATAATTCTGCATTCAATTTATAAATAATTGTTTGAACTTCCTGATAGGATGACATTAAAGGTTTTGCTTATAAAAAAAAATCTTGTTCATAATTACAAAACCAATATTTGTTGTGTAATATCCAACAATGAGGGACCCACCCTCATATTTTTAATTGTAAACAAATAATTTTTTTAGTACAAAGTACCCTGTATTTTAGAAAGCAGTACCTCTCAACTGGTATACATATAGGAATTTGTCTTTGCATGACATTTTAAATTTATGTACTTTTTGCTGTTTTGGGAAATATTGTACAGCCAAAAAATTTCCAAAAATATTACTCATTGATTTAAGAATTCAACTAAAAATAGTATTGGGAAATAACTGCACCTCTTGCTGCGTGATTTCAAGATGAGCAGATATTACAGCATTGAATAATTTTTTTTTTTTTTAATATGTTTGCAAAATTTGAAATTTAATCATAATAAAATATATATTTAAATAAATAAATTAAATATATAAATATGTATACTGTATACTTAAGTAAACTTACCTAATAACCAGCCCTCAGGGAACTGGTTAGTTTCAAATTTTTCAAAAATTTGAGAATGTCTTAATACATAGGCATCATGAGTAGAACCCGGGAATGCTGCATAAATATTCATAAATCTCATCTTGGCATCACAAATTGCTTAAAATTCATTGAATGGAAATTTTTTGCGGTTTCTACACACCTCATCTAATTCTTGAGTTGGAGTGAAAGCAACATGTGTGCAGTCGATAGCTCCCACCACATTTGGAAAATTGACTATATCATAGAATTCTTGTTTAACGGCATTCCAATCATTCAAGGTTTGAGGAAAATGAATATAAATTTTAGTGTGTTTCAAAATTGCATTTAGTACCTTTTCAAAAAAACGACTAAACGATGACTGGCTTACACCACAGATCACAGAAACTGAATTTTGAAAAGATCCAGATGCTAAAAAATTAAGTGTTGCCAAAAACTTTGTAAGACCGGGGATAGATTTACTTCTTCTGGTTTTAGGAGAAAGATCAATTTAAATTTTTTTATATAACTGGAGGATGGCTTTAGTAGGTAATCTGAACATTCTACGTATGTAGCTTTCTCTCAAACCTCTCAAAACTCCTAGATTTAAAAAATCTCTTCCTACGAAGTTTGAAACGATTTGGAGCTGAAGTGATCACTCTGGACTGCACAGTTTTTCTCAATCCATTTCTGACAAGTAACAATGTCAAGAGAAATTTAAAAAACCGTAGCCTATAATTCATCTGTCAAAGTATAGAAAAATATTTTTGATTATATTTTAATAGATAATTAAAAATTATGATGTTAGGTTAATATATACATTATATAACATAAATGTAATAAATATTTAAAGTTCGTAACTGGCTTAAAATTCAAAATGAATTTGTCATTTTATTAGGTTTAACATACAGTAGTTTAAAGGATAATTTGAACATGTAAATATTTTGATATGTTCAAAATAATATATTTTTAGACTACAAACATACAAACAATTCACAAAATTTGGGAAAAAGTAGTTCATAAAACTTTTTCTATTAAAAAACATAGGTATAACTTAATTTACCTTGACTGTCTACACTTGATGACTACACTTGTAGGGTCAGTACTAATTGATGTATTGTCTTCCAAAGGCGAGCTTTAAAGATTTTGCAATCAAAAAAAGAAATTGATGTAAAGAGTCGATGGAATAATCAATTATTTTATTAAATCTAAAGACACAAATATACAAAAACAAGTTATTTCAGTTCATTTCAGAAACAAATATTAAGCATAAATATACAGATTTTTCTAAACATCCATTGCTGAAATTTTTTAGGCCATAAAAAAGTAGATATTTATGACATGAATGGCTATGGAATTTGTGCATCATCCGCTAGCAGTATCTGGCCAAACTCCAGAGCCAACACACGGACTCCGGGCCTGATTCCGAATTGGGAATAGAGAGAGATCTCTCTAAACTGATCATCTTGATGAAACCATGCTGCACTGCAGGTGGGTCAGTTTAAAATTAGCAGAGATATTTACATTTGGGTGGAACTTGTCCAAAACTACAGAAAAAGTGCAGTGTAATAAAAACGCTTTGCAGCTTACATCTAAAGTGCTGTGTAATATTAAAGCTGTGCAGTATTTGTAACCAAGATGCAAAAACACACACTATTTAGACTACATTCAAAAACAAATATGTATTTACACCCCTTCATTGCAATGCGATCGTCTGGAAGCCGCCGATCTAAATGCCGACCACCAACTTCCAGACTGCTTTATCCCGACTAAGGACAAATGAATGGCCTCTAAATCTAGACGCCTGTCATTTTCCCAATGTCGAGAGACCAGCGCCCGGCATCCCAAACGAGCAGATGTCGGGCGCCGGACGCGGCCAGCCTCAGGGGGAGGGTTAGGTTTATTTAGGCCTCCCGGGGGGGTCTTACGGTTAAGCACCCCCCAGGAGGGTTACGCTAGGGGGAGGAAGGGTTAGGTTAGGCAACCCCCCGGGGAAAGGTTAGGGTTAGGAACCCCCACGGGGGACTTTAGGTTTAGGCAGCGGCACAGGAGGTTATGGTTAGGCACCCATAAGGAGGGTTAGGGTTGGAAGGGTTCGATTAGTAAAGTCAATACTTACCTTCCCACTAACGGGATTTCCTCTTTCGTCGGACTTCCACTGGCAGAAATTGAGCCCGGCGGTAATACATATCACAACCATTGCAATATGGTTTGTCAAGGGAAACATTTAAGTGCTATCTCTTCCAAATTCAAAAGGCCCTCAATCCTATCGTACACCTTGCCTCTCCATTGGGACATGCATCATTCACAAAAAAACCTCATCAGAAGACCAAAAAGTATTTTTCAAATGAACCAGCACATGCACAGGGGACTGTATAGCAGTCTATTGCCCACTGTGTACTGTTGTTTCAGTTGGCGGTCTGAAGGATCAGTTAAACCTGTGTCGTGAAGATAGGTGGATAGTCATGATAGTTATTTAACATGGGAGAACTATGATCAACAGTTCACTCGGGAGAAACTGGAGTGGAATTTGATTAGCAAACGTCTCAAACAATGAAATGCAAGACATGGGGCTTATCATATTGGCCCTGCACATAATTAAGTTGACACCAAAATCACATTTTGGATTACTGTGGCCATTCACACTATCCATACCCGCATGTATCAAATTTTAATTGCAATTTATGTTAGGAAAGGGAAGAGAGAATTAAAAAAAAAAAAATTACTCAGCATGCAAACAGCTGGTGAAGCAGTGTACGGAGAGCACAGTGTGCTAGGAGCGGGTGTAGTGTAGTGAGTTCTGGCAGCTGGTGCAGTGTAGTGTAGTGAGTGTTGGGAGTGGGAGCAGGTGTAGTGTAGTGAGTTCTGGCAGCTGGTGCAGTGTAGTGTAGTGAGTGTTGGGAGTGGGAGCAGGTGTAGTGTAGTGCGTTCTGGCAGCTGGTGCAGTGTAGTGTAGTAGTGGGTGCAGTGTAGTGTTGTGAGTGCTGGGAGCGGGTGTAGTATATGCAGTATAGTGTAGTGTGCAAGGAGCAATTAGTAAAATTTACATAAGTTAAAATCGCAACCACAATGAGGCGTTGTTTAATATGCGCTATCAACGATGATACATACAACCTCCCGAAAGCCTCCACGTCTGACAATGACAGAACGAAACGGCGCGATATTACAGCAGGATTTCATGCTTGCGATGTTTACAAGTTTTTTTTCCCGGAAACTTTATTGATACATACGCGATACAGAACTTCAGTATGGTAAGCACTGTTTAAGGCTGCGATAAAACAATAATACATCTCCCCCTAACACTCCCCTACCTAACTTTATTAACCCCACGCATCCCTGCCTAGGGGTTTTATGTGCCCTCTGATCTATCCGAACCTTGGTTATCTTTTGAACTATAAGAAGGGAAGTGAAGAAGGGAGGTAGCATCAGGCTTTATTGCCTGAGGCTGTTCAATTAGACTCTTTTTTTCACATGAACCCCTTTATAACCATTCTTAAAAAGGGGTTTGTGTGAAAAAAAGAGTCTATTTAAAGGTTAACAGCAGATAACGGGAGATAACTCCTATAGTCCGTGAAAAGTTCACAGACTTAGGGCCTGATTCAGAGCCGGACGCTATTTGCGCTCGCTCGTTCAGAAAATAGGGGTGGCTATTCAAATGAACCGTTCACTCTTTGCGGTCTGTTCACGCCTCTATGTCTGAACGAGCGAACAAAACTTGCGGTCGTTTTTTGGGAAACTACGCCCCCTGGCCGCTCGCATCCTACGTCATGTCCGCTATTTATTAGATTAATCGAGTACATCGACCAGCGTATGAACTGCTCGCTATTCTTGTGGTTGGTTTTTCCTACCGCAATCTTGCGAGCAGTTGTGACTATAAAATAACCCAGTGACGTGGTCAATGACGCTGCTGTATTAATTATGCACACCCTTAAAACGCCCGTTTTGACCTTTAAGCACGCCTGCGTTCTGATCTCCACTCCCCGTTTTCAAGCACCTTCCCCTGTTACCACCCACATACGCCTCCTCCTGTAACTCAAAATAGCAGGCATTCGCTATTTAGCGAACAAATGATTTTCGGCCGCACTGACTGGTTCGCGCATGCGTATTATGATCCGTATGCATGCGCAGTTGTGCAAACATCGCTCGGAGCGAACGAGCGGCCGCTTACGAGCGGCTCTGAATCAGGCCCTTATATCATAACTGGGTGTAACTGCACACTTACTGTATTGGGGATTTCTGTTTGTGTCTCATGAGACATGAAAATAAATCCCCGTAAAGTCGGGCTAATTGAATAGTTGCCGACGATCAATTGCACCCGTTAACGTAATGGGGCTCATTGAATTCCACCCTATGGGCATGATTCAGCAGTGGAATCTGCACATGTGCGGGAAGGGGGTGGCGATGGCCTCCGTTTACTGAAATGGAGGCGTGTCGCCACCATTGGGAGGGGAGAGACCAGAGTCTCTACGTCGGCTGACGGAGATTTCCAGGCCTCTTCCTCACATCTGTGGCAGCCGGCTGCATGACCCCATGGGTCACTTTAGCCAGCTGATGGTCCACAGAGTATCCGATACTGCATTGGACAATGCAGCTCGGATAAGAAATGCACAGGATCACAGTTGCAAAGCTGCCTGGGTGCATACATCATATATATAGCCTGCATACATACATCATATATATAGCCTGTGTGCATACATCATATATATAGCCTGCATGCATACATCATATCTATAGCCAGTGTACATACACCATATATCTATAGCCTGCATGCATACATCATATATCTATAGCCTGCGTGCAGTCAGTTGCGCTCCTCTGGTGCACAGAGAATACCAGATTTCAGTAATTTTTGCTTGTGGAAAAGGTCTCAAAAAGTGCTCCTATAACATCTCCAAATTAATCCGCCTTCTTAAGATGGAACCACTTCTTCAACAAAGTATATATATATTCTTATTACCTCACAGAGAAGGTATAGGCCACATATAGTGAAGCATTGTTTTATTCAATTAAAATACAGTCTTAAAATGTATAATCCATCAAAAAAGCAGCGTACCAGAAAGTGTGGGGTGTAGATCAGCACAAACCCAGAATAGCAAAAGGGTACAACAGTCACCTCCCGGGTATACAGGTGTCTGTGATTCCCCTGGTTATATGCCTGGTCACTTTCCTCCACACAGTATCACCTGGTAATTTTCTGCTCCTTATATGGACTCACCGCCAACGTGTTTCTGCTCCCTCAGAGCCTTTATCACTTTTTGAGACCTTTTCCACCAGCGCAACTGATCGCAAGTACTGTATTTCTATATTGTGATCGATTAGAGGGTGTTGGTGACCATCCTCGCCGTCAGTGCAGCACCAGTGGACTTGGAGCGCAAGTTTTTTATTATTATCATATATCTATAGCCTGCATGCATACATCATATCTATAGCCTGTGTGCATACATCATATCTATAGCCTGCATACATACAGCATGTATCTATAGCCTGCGTGCATACATTATATATCTATAGCCTGCGTGCATACATTATATATCTATAGGCTGCGTGCATACATCATATCTATAGCCTGCGTGCAGCTTTGCAGTTGCGATCCTTGCTGAATCAGGCCCTATATTCTAGGGATGAGCGGGTTTGGATTTCTGAAATCCGAACCCCCCTGAGCCCCCCCCCCGATCCGAGTCGTATCCGAGTCAGACTCGACTTTTCCCGTCTGACTCGGATCTGAAATCGAGGCAAAACGTCATCATCCCGCCTTCCGGATCTCGAGGGTTTTGGATTCTATAAAAGGTCCCTGCGTCGGCACCATTTCTCACTCTGGCTGTGGACAGTGAAGAGGGAGGGTGGGAGCTAGGGCTGGCTGGCCTGTGTTGTGCTGCTGTTGTCCATAGAGGCTGTGTCCACTCAGTCCATAGGGTCTGACTGGGCTGTGTTGTGCTGCTGTTGTCTATAGGGACTGGCTGGGCTGTGTTGTGCTGCTTTCATAGGGGCTGGCTGGGCTGTGTTGTGCAGTCAGTTGTCCATAGGGGCTGTGTCCACTCCAAAGTCTATAGTGGCTGGCTGGACTGTGTTGTGCAGTGTCCCATAAAGGCTGTAGTCCTAGAGGGGTGCTGTAGTGTTGTCCAGGGGGTGATCTGTGCATCAGGGGTGCTCCCCCAAAGTGCACTCCAAAAAAATATTTTTTTCTGTGTTTGTGAATTGTGTGCGCAGTAGCCGCACGTGCATCAACAAAGTAGCGCCAAGCGTGCACCTGTGTCATAAATCATGGGCCGGCTGGCTTGTCCGTTAAAGGGTGCAGTAACCCCCAAAGTGCACTCCAAAAAAAATTTTTTTTTTTTTGTGTTTGTGAATTGTGTGCACAGTAGCCGCACGTGCATCAACAAAGTAATGCCAAGTGTGCACCTATGTCATAAGTAAAGGACCGACTGGCTTGACCTTTAAAGGGTGCTGTAACCCCCAAAGTGCACTCAAAACAAAATAAAAAATTATTTTCTGTGTTTGTGAATTGTGTGCACTGTAGCTGCATGTGCATCAACAAAGGAGCAGCGCCAAGCGTGCACCTGTGGGCCGGCTGGCTTGTCCATTAAAGGGTGCTGTAACCCCCAAAGTGCACTCCAAAAAAAATAAAATATATTTTTTGTGTGTTTGTGAATTGGTGTGCAGTAGCCGCACGTGCATCAACAAAGTAGCGCCAAGCGTGCGTCTGTGTCATAAGTAAAGGGCTGGCTGGCTCGTCTGTTAAAGGGTGGTGTAGCCCCCAAAGTGCACTCCAAACCAAATAAAAAATGATTTTCTGTGTTTGTGAATTGTGTGCACTGTGGCTGCACGTGCATCAACAAAGGAGCAGCGCCAAGCGTGCGCCTGTGTCCCATAAGTAAAGGGCCGGCTGGCTTAAAGGGTGGTGTAACCCCCAAAGTGCACTCCAACAAAAATAAAAAAATATTTTCTGTGTTTGTGAATTGTGTACACTGTACGTGCATTCTCAAAGCAGCAGCGCCAAGCGTGCATCTGTATGTTAAAGGGTGGTGTAACCCCCAAAGTGCGCTCCAACAAAAATAAAATAATCTTCTTTTTTTCTGTGTTTGTGTGTGAAATGTATGCGCAGTAGCCACACCTGCATCCTCAAAGCAGCAGCGCCAAGCATGCGTCTGTCTGTTAAAGGGTGGTGTAACCCCCAAAGTGCACTCATTTTCTTCTGTTTGTGAATTGTGTGCACTGTTCGTGCATCAACAAAGGAGCAGCGTCAAGCATGCGCCTGTGTCCCATAAGTCTGTTAAAGGGTGGTGTAACCCCCAATGTGCTCCACAAAAAATAAACAATTCTTTTTTTTCTGTGTTTGTGTGCGAAATTAATGCGCAGTAGCCGCACATGCATCAACACAGCAGCAGCGCCAAGCGCGCACCTGTGTCATAAGTCAAGGGCCGGTTTGGACTTCTGGTCCGGACTGAAGGACGTGCCAACAATTTCTGACATGTCTACTGTCACTGCATATGATACTGTCACCACTGACAGAATGGTGGAAGGTTACATTGGTGACAGCATCCAAGTAGAGATGTCAGACAGTCCAGACCTGTACTGGCAGGAAATAGAGGCAATTTGGAGGCCCCTGTACAAACTGGCTCTATTTTACCTGAGTTGCCCCCCCTCCAGTGTGTACTCCGAAAGAGTGTTGTGCTGCTGTTGTCCATAGGGGCTGTGTCCACTCAGTCCACTCAGTCACTCAGCGAAAGGCGTAGGAGGTTGCTTCTACAAAATGTGGAGAAGATGATGTTCATAAAAATGAATTATCAACTCTTCCAGGGAGACCAGCCTCCAGAACGTACAGAGGGACCTGTGGTGGTGGATTCCAGTGGGGACGAATTAATACTATGTGAGGATGAGGATGTACATAACACTGAAGAGGGTGAAGAATCGGTGGATGAGGAGGATGAGGACGACATTTTGCCACCATAGAGCCAGTTTGCGCAGGGACAGATTAATTGCCAGCTTGTTTTGTGGGGGCCCAAACGAACCAATCATTTCAGCCACAGTCGTGTGGCAGACCCTGGCGCTGAAATGATTGGTTTGTTAAAGTGTGCATGTCCTGTTTATACAACATAAGAGTGGGTGGGAGGGCCTAAGGACAATTCCATCTTGCATCTCTTTTTTTTCTTTGCATTATGTACTGTTTTGGGGCCTAGTTTTTCAAACTGCCATCCGGTCTGCCACTGCAGTGTCACTCCTAGATGGGGCACGTGTTTGTGCCGCCCACTCTTATCGCTTAGCATAGTCATACAGCTACCTCGGTGCAACCTTTTGGACATAAAAACACTATTGTGAGGTGTGAGGTGTTCAGAATAGACTGGAAATTAGTGGAAATTAAGGTTATTGAAGTTAATAATTGCATAGGAGCAGAAAAACCCACAAATTCTGTGATTTTAGCTGTTTTTATGCTTTTTTTCAAAAAAATACAGATCCAAAACCCAGAACCCAAAACATGGAAGGGTGGCTTTGGCAAATCCAATCCAGATCCAAAACACGAAGAAAGATCCAGATCCAAAACCAAAACACAAAACACGAAAAGTGGCCGGTGCACACCCCTACTATATTCTGTAAAAAAATGCTACAAACCTGATGAACTGGCACGTTACTTACAGCATTTTATTAATTAGATTTGAAGTTTTACTGGAGATTCCTCATTTTTAAAGCCTCACTTAAAAAATTTTGAAAACAAAAAGACAAAGGTCACACTATGTTGTACAATGTTGACAAGGAAGATATATATTTTTTTTACAATGTTCCTATTATAATAGTTTAAATATTTAAACAATAGTCCTTTTGTTTTACTGTGTTCCGTTAACAACTTTGGCGAGAAACCAAGTTGTGATTTGACAGTTAAATGTCTTCTAATTGTATTAATGCAAGGGTTCTTAACACAGACACACACAGACATATTTACCTGAGGGCCCTGAATAATAAGATAACTTGAAAGTTATGATTCCAGGAAGGAATAGGGAAGTTATGAAAGCTGCAAAATGACATTTAGAAATGCCATTAAAGGAAGAAAATATGAAGAGTGTAATAATTCAACAGCGGAACTACTAGTGTGCTTTTATCCAACCTAGAAAAATGTGAATTGTTCCAGACTGTACAGTAACCAGAGGAGACCTGTTGTATAGTTCAGTCATTTAGTAACAATAGAATAGCATTAGTACATAGATCAGTATTGTGTTGCTTGAGTAAATAAGCCAGCTGTTGCCACTAGCTTGTAAATAGGCGCTCTGCATTACAGACATGAGAGTCCCCAGAGGCAGCAGCCTATCCATAGTTATGTCTGTATTGTTTGTTTGGTTGATTATTTTGGTTGGTTGAGTCTTGCTGTGTTAGCACATACCATTGAGTTGTTAATAAAGATACCTTAATGAACCAACTCCAGCTGTCAGTCCTGAGTGATAGAGTACCCTCGTTACCTCACATATACATCAAGACAAAATTAATTGAATGGAGGTTAAAAAAAAAGAGAGAGAAAGAGAGAGTGGGGCAGTTATAAGGCTTATACAGTTAAGGGTAAACGTGCTTACCTCCAGGGTCGGTGCAAGGTTTCTTGGCACCCTACTCAAAACATCAGCCTACTGTTCCCCGCAGCCCCCCACACAAACTTTAATACCCACTTTCCAGCCCCTCTGGTGAAAGTGTGGTGGCGACGTTTTAAAAGTTCCACATCCGCCACCTACATTAAGCAGAAGAAGGATGCCTTTTTCAAATGATAGGCAGACTCAGTGCTGCCCCCCAGATCCCAGCGCCCTAGGCAGCTGCCTAAAGGTTTTATGCAGGTCCCCAATTGTGGGTGTGACACACTGCAGCAACCCAGGCAACCTCTCCAGGAACATATAGCTATATGAGGCTTGTAATACATACCTATCACTACTACTGTTTGCTTCTAGGTACATGTCAACTATATTTTGGCAATTGGCTGGTTAACTGGGTTCCAGGAAAACTGGGGGTACTGGTTTCTATATTCAAAACACTTTACCTGCCTTATGGGGAGATGCACTAAGCCTTGAAAAGTGCTAAAGTGGAAAGTGATAAAGTACCAACCAATCAACACCTAACTGTCACTTTACAGGCTTGTGTTTGAAAAATGGCAGCTAGGAGCTGATTAGTTGGTACTTTATCTCTCCCCAAGCTTTGATAAATCTCTCCGTAAATACCCAATGTAGGCATCTGCTCAAAGTCCCCTCCAGGCCAGTAAGTACCCCTCATTCTGCTCCAAGCCACAGTGCATCAATTTGGACATTAGACCTGTTCCCCAAAAGTGATAACTTTTCAAGGCTTAGTACATCTCCCCCTAGACATTTCCTATTCACTGATTATTTTATGGACTCTTTGTATTTCATTATCATATTTCTACATTGTGTCCTATGTGTCGTTATATGGAATGTACCACTGTGCTCTCTCCATGACGCTCCTTAGTGAAGCATGTGCTCCTTTACAAAGACGGCCACCGTTTGGTCTTTCTGAGGAATCTGACTCAGCTTTCTGAATGAAGACCTAATAGAAGAGTTATACATGGAACCTACAGAGCATTACAGTGAAAACATGTTCCAAGGGGGAGTACTGCAAGAAATGGACTTTGTGCATTCAAAGACTGATCATTGTCTCTACCACAAATACATAGCAGAGAAAATCTTTATTATAGTTGTGTATGTGGATGATCTGTTACTAGCAGACCAAGAGCAGCACATCACTGATGTCAAGCAGCTGTTGGGACTATTGGAAATGTTGTGTGTGCAGGTGCTGATACTGCAGAGTTATGTAGGCACACACCAGTGGTGTTGGTTTATTGATAGCTAGCAGGTACAGCCGTACTCACTGTAAAGCTGCATACGGGTGAGCGGGTTCGGATTTCTGAAATCCGAACCCCCCGAGCCCTCCAGATCCGAGGCAGATCCGAGTCAGGCTCGACTTTTCCCGCCTGACTCGGATCTGAAATCGAGGCAAAACGTCATCATCCCGCCTTCCGAGTCTCGCAGGTTGTGGATCCTATATAAGGTACCCACGTCGGCGCCATTTTCTCACTCGGCTGTGGACAGTGAAGAGGGAGGGTGGGAGTTAGGGCTGGCTGGGCTGTGTAGTGTAGTGTAGTGTAGTGCAGAGTAGTGTTGTGCTATGCTGTGCTGCGCTGTGCTGCTGTTGTCCACTACTTCAAAGTCCATAGGGGCTGGCTGTGTTGTGCTGTGCTGCTGTTGTTAATAGGGGCTGTGTCCACTACTTCAAAGTCCATAGGGGCTGGCTGGACTGTGTTGTGCAGTCAGTTCTCCATATGGGCTGTGTCCATTCCAAAGTCCTGTGCAGTGTCCCAGTCCTAAAGGGGTGCTGTAGTGTTGTCCAGGGGGTGCTCTGTCCATCAGGGGTGCTCCCCCCAAGTGCTAAAAAAATTATATTTTTTGTGTGTTTGTGAATTGTGTGCGCAGTAGCCGCACGTGCATCAACAAAGTAGTGCCAAGCGTGCGCCTGTGTCATAAGTAAAGGGCCGGCTGGCTTGACCGTTAAAGGGTGCTGTAACCCCCAAAGTACACTCCAGTCCAAACCAAAAAAAAAAATATTTTCTGTGTTTGTGAATTGTGTGCGCAGTAGCCGCACGTGCATCAACAAAGTAGTGCCAAGCGTGCGCCTGTGTCATAAGTAAAGGGCCGGCTGGCTTGACCGTTAAAGGGTGCTGTAACCCCCAAAGTACACTCCAGTCCAAACCAAAAAAAAATTATTTTCTGTGTTTGTGAATTGTGTGCGCAGTAGCCGCACGTGCATCAACAAAGGAGCAGCGCCAAGCGTGCGCCTGTGTCCCATAAGTAAAGAGCCGGCTGGCTCATTTCTTAAAGGCTGGTGTAACCCACAAAGTGCACTACTCTCCAGCAAAAATAAAAAAATATTTTCTGTGTTTAGCCACACGTATATATCAAATCGATATAACATAAATGGAGGACCAAACTTTCTCCGATAAAAATAAAATAGAGAAAGATCAAGAACCACTTCCTCCTAGTGCTGAAGCTGCTGCCACTAGTCATGACATGACGTCGTCTGCCAAGGCCGATGCCCAATGTCATAATAGAGGGCAAATACAATCCCAAATGACAAAGTTCAGGAAAATGACCTTGAAAAAAACATTTAAATCAGCTGAAGAGAAACGTAAACTTGCCAATATGCCATTTACGACACGGAGTGGCAAGGAACGGCTAAGGTCGATCCCTAGTATGTTCATGACTAGTGGTTCAGCTTCACATGACGATGGAAGCCCTCCTCCCACTAAAAACATCAAAAGAGTTAAGCTGGCAAAAGCACAGCGAAGAACTGTGCTTTCTAAGAAGATATCACAAATCCCCAAGGAGAGTCCAAGTGTGGTGGTGGTTGCGATGCCTGACCTTCCCAGCACTGGACGGGAAGAGGTGGCTCTTTCCACCATTTGCACGCCCCCTGCAAGTGCTGAAAGGAGCACCCACAGTCCACTTGCTGATATGCAAATTGAAGATGTCACTGTTGAAGTACAACAGGATGAGGATACTGGTGTAGCTGGCGCTGAGGAGGAAGTTGGCGAGGAGGATTCTGATGGTGATGTGGTTTGTTTAAATCAGGCTCCGGGGGAGACAGTTGTTGTCCGTGGGATGAAAAAGCCCATCACGGTCATGCCTGGGCAGAAGACCAAACATTCCACCTCTTTGGTCTGGCAATATTTCTATCCAAATCCGGACAACAACTGTCTTGCCATATGTACCTTATGTAAAGGTTGAATAAGTAGGGGTAGGGACGTTAACCACCTAGGAACATTCTCCCTTATACGGCACCTGCAGCGCGTTCATAATAAGTTACTGTCAAGTTCAGAAACTTTGGCTAAGACCGTAAGCAGTCCAGGGACACCTAAATCCCGTTGTCCTGTTGTATCCAAGCGCCTGCAAACCACACCGTCAACTCCCTCCTCGTCAATTTCCTCCTTAGTCAGGATCGGAAGTAGTCCTGCAGGCCATGTCACTGGCATGACTGACTTTCCTATCCCGGATTCCTCCGGAGGATCCTGCATTGCTACGCCTCCTGCTGCCGCTGCTGCTGTTGCTGCTGGGAGTCGTTTATCATCCCAGAGAGGAAGTAGGAACACCACTACTTTTACTAAACAATTGACCCTCCAACAGTCCTTAGCGAGGAGGATGAAGTACGACAGCAGTCATCCTGAAGCAAAACGTATAACTGAGGCCTTGACTGCTATGTTGGTGTTAGACGTGCATCCGGTATCCGCCATTAGTGCAGTGAGATTTAGACAATTGATGGAGGTAGTGTGTCCCCGATTCCAAATCCCATCTAGATTCTACTTCACTAGGCAGGCGATACTGAGACTGTACAGAAACGTCAGAAAAAGTGTCCTCAGTGTCCTGAAAAGTGCCGTTGTACCCAATGTCCACTTAACCACGGACATGTGGACAAGTGGAACAGGGCAGACTAAGGACTATATGACTGTGACAGCCCACTGGGTAGATGTATCACCTTACTCAGCAACAGCAGCAGCGTCACCAGTCGCAGCATCTCAGAAACGCCAGCTCGTTCCAAGGCAGGCTACGCTGTGTATCACCGGTTTCAGTAAGAGGCACACCGCCGACAACCTCTTAGAGAAACTGAGGGAAATCATCGCCCAGTGGCTTACCCCACTTAGACTCTCCAGGGGATTTGTGATATCTGACAACGCCACCAATATTGTGCGGGCATTACATCTGGGCAAATTCCAGCACGTCCCATGTTTTGCTCACACAATAAACTTGGTGGTGCAGAATTTTCTGAAAAGCGACAGGGGCGTGCAGGAGGCGCTTTGGGTGGCCCGAAAAACTTCTGGCCACTTTCGCCATTCAGCGACTGCGTGCTGAAGACTGGAGCGCCAGCAAACACTCTTGAACCTGCCCCGCCATCACCTGAAGCAAGAGGTTGTGACGCGGTGGAACTCAACCCTCTATATGCTTCAGAGGATGGAGGAGCAGCAAAAGGCCATTCAAGCCTATACATCCACCTATGACATAGGCAAAGGAGGGGGTATGCACCTGACTCAAGCGCAGTGGAGAATGATTTCCGTGTTGTGCAAGGTTCTCCAGCCCTTCGAACTTGCCACACGTGAAGTCAGTTCAGACACTGCCAGCTTGAGTCAGGTCATTCCCCTCATCAGGCTTTTGCAGAAGCAGCTGGAGAAAGTGAAGGAGGAGCTAAGACGGAGCGATTCCGCTCGGCATTTGGGACTTGTGGATGAAGCCCTTCATTTGCTTTGCCAGGATTCCAGGGTGGTCAATCTGTTGAAATCAGACCACTACATTTTGGCCACCGTGCTCGATCCTAGGTTTAAAGCCTATGTGGTGTCTCTCTTTCCGGCCGACACAAGCCTGCAGAGGTGCAAAGACCTGCTGGTGAACACACTGTCAGCTGAAGCGGAACGTGACACGTCAACAGCTCCTTCTTCATTTTCTCCCGCAACTGGGGCTGCCAGGAAAAAACTTAGGTATCCTAAGCAACCCGCTGGCGGTGATGCAGGGCAGGCAGGACCAAGTTTGGACATCTGGTCCGGACTGAAGGACCTGGCAACAATTTCTGACATGTCTACTGTCACTGCATATGATACTGTCACCATTGACAGAATGGTGGAGGATTACATCGGTGACAGCATCCAAGTAGGCATGTCAGACAGTCCATACCTGTACTGGCAGGAAAAAGAGGCAATTTGGAGGCCCCTGTACAAACTGGCCCTATTTTACCTGAGTTGCCCCCCCTCCAGTGTGTACTCCGAAAGAGTGTTTAGTGCAGCCGGGAACCTTGTCAGCGAAAGGCGTAGGAGGTTGCTTCCACAGAATGTGGAGAAGATGATGTTCATCAAAATGAATTATCAGCTCTTCCAGGGAGACCAGCCTCCAGAACGTACAGAGGGACCTGTGGTGGTGGATTCAAGTGGGGACGAGTTAATACTTTGTGAGGATGAGGATGTACACACTGAAGAGGGTGAGGAATCGGTGGATGAGGAGGATGAGGATGACATCTTGCCTCCGTAGAGCCAGTTTGTGCAGGGACAGATTAATTGCCAGCTTGTTTTGTGGGGGCACAAACCAACCAATCATTTCAGCCACAGTTGTGTGGCAGACCCTGGCGCTGAAATGATTGGTTTGTTAAAGTGTGCATGTCCTGTTTATACAACATAAGGGTGGGTGGGAGGGCCCAAGGACAATTCCATCTTGCACCTCTTTTTTTTCTTTGCATTATGTACAGTTTGGGGCCTAGTTTTTCAAACTGCCATCCTGTCTGCCACTGCAGTATCACGCCTAGATGGGTCACGTGTTTGTGCCGCCCACTTGTGTCGCTTAGCATAGTCATCCAGCTACCTCGGTGCAACCTTTTGGACATAAAAACACTATTGTGAGGTGTGAGGTGTTCAGAATAGACTGGAAATGAGTAGAAATTAAGGTTATTGAGGTTAATAATAGCATAGGAGCAGAAAAACCTACAAATTCTGTGATTTTAGCTGTTTTTATGCTTTTTTTTAAAAAAATACAGATCCAAAACACAAAACCAAGAACCCAAAACACGGAAGAAAGATCCAGATCCAAAACCAAAACACAAAACACGAAAAGTGGCCGGTGCACACCCCTACTGCATACACACGTAAAGATTTTCTGTCCAACCATCCAACTAGTTGATTGGTTGGAATGAAAACCTGGTAAGGTATGAAAGCAAATGACAATCAGCAATTTGCTCTCAAACGCCGGAAAATGGACAAAAACTGTTGTTTGAACAAATTGTTTAGATCAAACATTTAACAAACTTGTCTGAATGACCATTATAATCTGTTTTCTGGCATTTAGGAGCAAATTGCTGATCATCATTTACTCCCATACGTTACCAGATTTTCATTTCAACCAATCAACTAGTTGGATGGTTGGACAGAAAATCTTTGTGTGTGTGTGCAGCTTTACATGCACACTGGTGATGGAGCGGAGCAGGGTTTCAGGCAGCTTACCAGCTGGTGAGTATATCCTGCTTGTGGGAAGTGGTGCAGGATGCTGGAACAGCTTTTTAGCAGGTATTAACCAGGTTCTCTTTGAGAGAGAGGTTACTGTCTCCCACCATGTCACTCTACACAGTAAAGATGGCTGCAGTCACATGTGCAGTAGCACATCAGTTTAGAGGTTGGACCTTCCTGCAGATTCTGGGCCCTAGTGACCAGCATGTATGCAGAGTGAGCAGAGAGTGCAAGAGTGCACTGGTCTCTAACCCCCCCTCCACCCCCTACAAGATTCTTCATGTTGGACAAACATTTAATTTCAACTTTTCAGCAGAGTACTGTAAAATAAATTGGGATAAACACATGAAGGCATCAACCTATCACATGGTTTCCTGATTTTTACTCAGAAATATTATAAGTGAATGCAATATGGCCCCCTTCATTAGCATATCTGCAGTATTCTCCTTGCAGGTGATGTGAACTACATCAACAGATCTCTTTTCCACAAGTTCATGGATGAAGTGATGTCTTATTTCAACACGCTTGAACCGTCAGTGAAGCTTGGTGCTGTGTGACAAATCAATGTTACCTCTTTTGTTGCATTCAATATTTCTGGTATCTTATATGTTTTTGACATACAGTTCACCCAAGGTTTCTTTGAGGTGTAGAGCCTCCTTGGCTGATTCAGTCAATGCCATATATTCTGCTTCTGTGGTGGACAACGCTACTGTGGAATGCTTCCTGCTTGCCCAGCTGACTACTTTGTTTGCCAGTAGGACAAGTATTTTGTGTAGGAATGGCATCAACCTTATCTGCTAGTAGGCATTGCAGAATGACTCAAATTCCTGGATGGTGAATTCCAACTTCATGGATGTCATACCTTTTACATACCTCAGGATCCTTTTTACAGCAGTCCAATGGGGTATTCCAGGGTTTGTAACTAACTGACTTTACTCACAACATATCTGATATCAGACCAGTTCCAACACTTGCATACATCAGATGTCCGAAAGCATTCTGATAAGGGACATTTTTCATATCCTCTGCCTCTTTCTCATATTTGGGCACCCGACATTCCATACTTCTCAAGTATATTTCAATATTATATATATGTCTGTAAGGCAATAATATATACATATATATATATATGTAAGGCAGATTTTCTCCATTTCAAATATATGCTCTCATCCTATAGTGCTGCTCTCTCCCTCTCTAAACAGTCATATTTCAAGATCCTCATCTCCTCTCAGTCCTCTAATCCCCAGTGTCTCTTCACCACTTTCAACTCCCTCCTTCTCCCACCCCCTCCTCATCTCCCCTCCTTGCTCTCTGCCCTTGACTTTGCTACCTACTTTACATCTAAAATTGATTCCATACATCAGGACACCACATCCAACCAGTCCCCCAGCTCTCCACCTCCTCCTTTCCCAGATCACCCCTCCCAATCAACTTTACCAACTCTAACATCCTTCTCCCCTGTATCTGGAGAGGAAGTCATGGCCCTCATCTGGTACTCCCCCCCTTCCACCTCCCCCCTTGATCCTATCCCCTCCCTCCTCCTCCGCTTCCTTTCTCTTTCTGCCTGCTCCCATCTTACTCACCTCATTAACCTCTCCCTCTCTTCAGGCACTGTTCCTTCTGCATTCAAGCATGCCCTTGTCTCCCCCATTCTTAAAAAACCTACCCTTGATCCTAACCTTCTTTCTAACTACTGACCCATCTCTCTCCTCCCTTTTGCTTCCAAACTCCTTGAGCAGATTGTATACAAATACCTTACCGCTTTTCTTTCCTCCCACTTCCTCCTTGACCCTTTTCAGTCCGGCTTCCGTTCTCTCCACTCCACTGAAACTGCCCTCACGAAAGTCAGCAACGACCTCCTTGCTGCCTAATGCAAGGGCCACTACTCTTTTCTCATTCTCCTTGATCTCTCTGCTGCTTTTGACACTGTGGACCACCCTCTCCTGCTGCATATCCTTCACTCCCTTGTTCTATGTGACACTGTCCTCTCCTGGCTGTCGTCCTACCTCTCTGACCGATCTTTCTCAGTTTCCTCTAATGACTCCTCTTCCCCCCCACAGCCTCTTACAGTAGGTGTTCCCCAAGGTTCTGTTCTTGGACCTCTCCTATTCTCCCTCTATACTTCCTCTCTAGGTGAACTCATCAGCTCTTTTGATCTCCATTATCATCTCTATGCTGATGATACTCAAATCTACCTTTCCTCCCCTGATCTCTCCCCCTCTCTTCTGACTCGTATCTCCAACTGTCTCTCTGCTATCTCTTCCTGGATGTCCCAGCGATTTCTTAAACTTAATATGTCTAAGACAGAGCTGATCGTCTTCCCACCCTCCCACATAACCTCACTTCCCACTATTTCTTTATCAATTGATGGAATAACTATCTCATCTAGTCCCAAGGTGCGCTGTCCTGGAGTTATCCTGGACTCATCCCTCTCCTTCAAACCACATATCCAGAACCTCTCACAGTCCTGTCGTTTCCACCTCAAAAATATTTCTACAATCAGACCCTATCTTACCCAGGATGCTACAAAAACCCTCATACACTCACTGGTCATCTCCAGATTGGACTACTGTAACCTCCTCCTATCTGGCCTCCCCAAATCCCATCTGTCTCCTCTCCAGTCTATCCTTAATGCTGCTGCATGGCTTATCTTCCTCTCCAAATGCTCTACATCTGCCTCACCTCTCTTACAAGCCCTCCACTGGCTCCCCATCCCTTTTAGAACCCAATTTAAGGTTCTAGCGCTCGCTTACAAAGCCCTCACCCAATCTTCCCCGTATACATCTCTGTTCTCATCTCTCTTCACTCTCCTCTCCGCTCTCTTCGTTCAACTAATGCACGCCTTTCATGCCAGCTGATTACTTCCTCCCACTCCCGCCTCCCAAGATTTTGCCCGCACTGCTCCCCACCTCTGGAACTCTCTCCCACTTCCCATCAGACTCTCCACCTCTTTGGAATCCTTCAAACAGGCTCTCAAGACCCACTACTTCATCAAAGCCTTCCAGCTATCATTCTAACTCCCTGATACATGCTCCTTCCTCCCCATCTACCCCATTTCTGTCACCCTTGTTTGTCTTCCCCTCCCTTTTAGAATGTAAGCTCTTGTGAGCAGGGCCCTCTATCCTCTTGTGCTTCTCCCTACTTTAGTTTCATCTACTTCTTACTCACCACTAGGGAACCTAACACTTGGTTGCTTATGCTCTGTTGCTTATCTGGGTGTTATGGTCGCTAATGTAGCAAAATATATTATCCATGTCCTGTATTGTATTGTTCTGTAAGTCGCTTGTCTACAACTTGTTTATGTACTTTGTAAGGCGCTGCGGAACATTTGTGGTGCCATATACATAAATGGTAATAATAATAATATGTCTGCTGGTCAATGAAAAATATACCATTCTCTATGTCTTGCTTGATCCTCAGGCCTAACAAATAATACACTGACCAAGTAACTACTTTATTGCTCACTTGTGTTCTTTCAGGCCTACTAATAGTAGGTCGTCAACATATACCACAACAATGAAACATTTCTTCTATATATTTATAGTAGAGACAATGGTTTGTTTTTGAATGGTCAAAACCCATTTAGTGTAGTGTAGCATCTAATTCTGTGTACCAACAGCAGCCGCTCTGCTTTAGGCCATATAGTGCCTTTTTTAGAAGGCAAAACTTCTCCTTCCTCGAACATCTTCTCTGCCGAAATTGAAATCCTGTTGGTACAGTATCATATTATGCAATGCTCATATAGCCATGATCAGTTGTAAGGTGCTGTATTTTGCCATCGGAGAATAGGGATCACCGTAATTGATTCCTGATTTTTGGGTGTAACCTTTTGCAGCCAATCAGGCCTTGCACTGTGCAATGCTTCCATTCGATTTCATTTTCCTTCAGAAAACCCATCTACTTTTAACTGACTTGTAATAACATGATCTCTGAACTATAGCCCACATATTGATTTAATCAAGTGATTTCATCTTTTTGTCTATAGCTGACTTTCATTCAGACCGGTTGGCACTTGACTGTGCTTCTTGAATATCTAGAGGCTCACTGAATGCAATGTTTGCAAATTCTTCATTATATATTATATTTAATCTTAGAACTTTCCTGTGGTTGAACTTCCACTCTCATAGTCTGACTCAGATATATATCCAGCTGCTGAAATGTCCAGTGACCTATACTTGGTCAGAATATCAGCTTCCAACTTTTCTTCAATTTGTGTTATTTCTTTAAATACAGTACCACAATCTGTAACCTTTGCTCTCGTAGCAATAGCCAACCATAATGCACTTTACTGACTTTGAATCCAACTTTCATTTTTCTATTTTGGTGTACGCACGTAGACCATACTTTCAAAAGTCCTGAGATGTCTTACACTTGGTTTGCTCTTTGACCACACTTCATTAGGTGTATTGTCCTTTAGGGCAACTGCAGGAGAACAGTTCTTGAGATAAACAGCTGTGGAAACAGCTTCTGCCCAAAATTGCTTGTCTAGGCTTGTCTGTCTTTTATAGAAAAAAATAAAGAAGTAAAAAAATAAAGGCAACAGTACTTTGGCAGAGTAATAAATAATAAAGTTACTTCCAATGAAACGGACACAATTAAAATATAGTAAAAAACAAGGTGGAGGAGATTTGTAAGGTGCAATAAGCTCATTATAGCCTGAGAACTTCTGAATCAGTTGACAAGATATCCAGAGCCATAACTAGAGGTGTGCAACATGTGCCGTCACACAGGGTGGTGGGCCCTGGGGGCAGCACCATTGCTGCTCCATGGTCCTTGCTACTGGCTTGGACACTCCAGTCAGGCATTCTTAGGATACTCCTTGCAGTACTGCACTTCCATGTGCCCTGCCTTACTCTGCGCAACATCATGTGATCAGGGGACGGGGCCGGCACTGTGCACCCGGCCAGCTTGCTACAGTACTGCAGATATATAATAAATAACAAAAATCAGTAACTAGAAATTACGAGATCAGACACAGTATTTGGAAGGTCACATCTTTTTATTTAAATTATGATATAATTAGTACTTCACTAACCATAGGGAGCATCTATATGCCCTTTAAATAAACTAAGTGTGAAGGCTTACACTTCCCTCTCTATTAGCCTAGGTCTACTGGGGCCCAACCTTAATGGAGAAGCCCAGGTCCCCCTTTTGGGCAGAAAAAGCAATGCTTTAACAACAGTCTGCCACTAAGTGACTTTACATGTTCACCAATGAAACGGAAACATCTTCTTCTGCTCTAAATGATCAGGGGTCATTATAACAGATACCCAGGTGCTGCTCTTTTAACCCCCCCAAGCTGTTAATGTACAGTACTTACCGATGGAAGCATTAATCTTCTGCCAAATTCTATCCACAACTGGCCCACTATGAGGACATCTACAAACCCTTTTCTGAACAATATCTGAGCAAATGATTGAGCCAGAATGATAATGCAACCTGGCCAGATATACTCACCCACTAAGGATCAGCTTGATCCCTTTCCATTTATCCAGGTCCTTACCCCCTGCATGAATAATGAAACACCCTGGGGGCCCCTATTCAGTAATGGACTTCTCAACTAAATGACCCAGTTCCTCCCACTGATTCCCATCCACCTCACCTGATGATCACTCAATAGTGGGCTGCCCAATAAAAAAACAAGTGACCTACAAATCATATCTCTGAGGCTCTCCTGAGGTCATCTGTAATATATATAATACGACAAATAAATGATAATTTGCTCAAACCAAACATCTATACCCACACAAGAAAAACATATAACACAAATCAAGGGTGGGAACATAGGAAGAAAAGTCAGAGAGGGAGCACAAAAGGACGGGCAACCCATACAAAGGTAAAACCTATAAGCAAAAATAAAACCCTCTGAGATACTTATTTAGTCCAATTCTGAGTAAGAGAAAAAAAAATATCAGGGGAAATCCCTTCACACCCCACAATAGTCCTGGGTTAAACCGGCAAAGGAGCCGCCCTAACCCTGCAGCGTACAGTGAATGTATTTCTTATGCGCCACTGGCTAACACTGACCAAGGACTCGAATGGCCGACACTAAAAATCCTGCTTCTGCTGCGCAAGTAGCCATCCATATGCAAATGAGTGTGTACCATAAGATGCCGCCTCTAAACCCTAAACCAAAAAGCAACGCTTAAATACTGCTGTAAACTGAAATTTAGTAAGTGGAGATCGATCAGTGTGAGCTAGCCAATGCTTGCTATCCTCAGGACGCACACTCATATATCTATACGCTAGAGTTACTGAGCAAATGTCAACTAAAACCTGGGTAGGAACAGTAACCCACTTCCCCTTACACAACTGGTCCATATTTGAATGAAGAATTTTACTAAGAAGGGGCAGAAGTTTTTGTACCACGTGCTTTGCCAGTAGCCTGGAAACTGATGCCACTATTTCACAAACCGTAAGGGCTCTTCAAAAAGCCATTGAGAATGCAAAACATTGTGTCGGACTCAATAGAATCCACACTAGGCAAGCAGTTAATCTAGTCCTCAAACAGTCCTAGGCCTCTTATCTTTCTTAAGCCCTTCTAACTCATGGCCTTTGAAATCAAAAATTATTTTGTAGGCTCCTCTCTCCCAAACAGCTTGAAAAAATAATGTCGCAGTCGATGCCCTAGACCAGTGGTTCTCAAACTCGGTCCTCAGGACCCCACACAGGTCACGTTTTGCAGGTCAGCTAGCAGGTGCACAGGTGTATTCATTACCCACTGACACATTTTAAGAGATCCACAGGTGGAGATAATTATTTCACTTGATTCTGTGAGGAGACTTGAAAAACATGCACTGTTTGGGGTCCTGAGGACCGAGTTTGAGAACCTGTGCCCTAGACCGACAGATGTGCTTACAGATGTGTGCTTGCTCATCTAACCTCAATACATACTTGCCAACTCTCTCTCATTTCAGGAGACTCCCTGAAATGACAGTAATCTCCCTGTCTCCCTGAAGAGTCTGCCAATCTCCCTGATTACACCTTACCCCCATTATGTAACTGTAACATTTTAAAAAAAATACATTCAAATGGGATCTTTAGTATAATTTCCCTGCATTGGGTATAAGGCACAATGATCCCTATGGCTACATGCATTTTCTGAAATGTAGTAATGTGTTTTCATGAACAAGTAGATCTTACTAACTGCTTTGGGGCTCTCTTACATTTGGATGTAAGTCAGTATTATGATGCTCCTCTCAGATGTAGCAGTCCACGCCCATCACATGTATGACACACCTCTCAGATGTAGCAGTCCACGCCCATCACATGTATGGCACACCTCTCAGATGTAGCAGTACACGCCCATCACATGTATGACACACCTCTCAGATGTAGCAGTACACGCCCATCACATGTATGACATACCTCTCAGATGTAGCAGTACACGCCCCCTAAACATGTATGACACACCTCTCAGATGTAGTAGTACAGTTCACTTTACCGCCGCGCTCATAGGTGTTGCTTTCACAATCTTCCTGAAATGCTTTTTCAAAAGTATGCAAGTGTGCCTCAATACGCCGTGCAGCCTGGCATGAGTGAGCCGTCAGGTTCCGTGCGACTCTGCTAGCATCAGGGCGTCCTTTTTTTTTTTTTCTGAAAAGTCGCAACGGAACTCGTCGTGGAAAAAAGCTGCGGCCGCTGCATGGTAGCACTTGGCATGCTGATTCAGAGAGTCAGTGGCACGCAGATATACAAGCTTCGCATATCAAATTAATCAGCACATTCTCCTGGTGCATCCTAGATGCCCGGCGCTAGCAGAGTTTCATGGGACAAGGCCCTCTAAGTGTCCTCACTCGTCTTTACAGCGCTAAGAGGGGCTGTAAAGACGAGTGAGGACACATCTGTAGAACACTCCCAAACAAAAGTGCTTAAGCTTTGCCCGCTAGTCTTACCTGTTCATACACTGGAAGCGCGGAATTGCTCCCAGTCCCCCCAGGCGGCAGAATAGGCCCATCTCGTAGACAGCTCAAGAGCCATGGCAGCCAATCTCTCAAAATTGGCTTGATGATCTGACCGACATAAGAGGGATTTTCTTTAAACCCTGAAGCTTCATCTGAGATGCCATTGAAAACACAAAAGTGTATCGGTGATACAACTGTCTACTCCCAGGACATGTTTAGCCTGAAAACAGACATTACCCTCTAAACATTTAAGGGCTACCTGATGCAAAAAACGCAAAGCCAAGTGTCATTGACCCTTGTGGTTGTTGATAGCCTGAACCACTCCAAGGTTATCGCACTAGAACACAATGTTCTAATTACGAAACAGATGTGCCCAAAGTTCAACCGCAACTACTATTTTAAAAAATTCCAACAGCATTAGATTGACCATTAAATCCACAAAGTGTCCAGCCTGAGGCCAGAGCTCAGCAAACCATTTCACGGAGTCTGAAGAATCTGTAAACGGCAAGGGCTGGCTGTTGGGAGACTTGACCAAATAATAACCCCATTAAACCACCACATAGTGAGATCATTCTTGATTTACATAGATAAACTAAGCGAATCAGTGTCATCCTACACAAAACAATGCATCAATTCCCCAAAAACTGCAACTCTTTAAGATCAACCTTATTAGCCAACGAGCAACCACCGATCTGACCAATCAATTTCTACACTTTCCATAACTTACAACAACCCTCAACTGTGTCTATTTCCGTGGTAAGATAGACAGGGAACAGGCCCGTCCGTCTTGTCATGAGCAATGGGCACACTCAAAACCCTACATATTTCTCGGAGACCTACCAGCAGAAAATCGTAATGTGTGATCACTGTGTGATCTGTCCCTGCATCCATACACCATTGCAGAAAGGTACTGAACCTCTCAAAGAAATCATTGGAAACTGCACAGCCCAGTGACGTATCTATCATGGGTGCAGGGTGTGCTGTGCACATGGGCCCATAGGGGCCACACACTGCATAACGTACCGACCACTGTGTCTCCCGATGCTCCTCATGTGGCACCATCACGTTAGTAATGTATTTAAAAGATGGCGCCGCACAGGAGCTAGCACGGATTTTGGGAATGTGCCAGAGTCTTTGCTCTCTTCTGTGCATGCGCCATGTTTCTGAATACATGGTGCCATGGGAGAACGCATAGGGAGCTGGGGCACTGCACAGTCAAGAGGCGCATTTCATCAGGGTCGGGGGGCCCACTTCATGGTGACTGCCCAAGGCGCCTCCCAGTTCTTAATATTCCCCTGACACAACCATTGGGTAATCACCGATCCACAAAATATTATCCTTTAATCTGAAAATCCATCAACCTGAACAGTTCCGAATATAAGGTAACAGGCAAAAAGCCGATTCACTATCGACCTTAGCCATCAAGGCCCTTGGTCCAAAACTCCTGACTAAAGACAGTGCATCATACAAAGACTGATAAATGACACTGCAAAGCCCAGGCTGAGTGGCATCATTAACTATAGCCCCTGGTGGGTAAGAGATACGTATGCTGGATTAACCTAAACCTGCCATGTGTCTTTTCGACATGACACCGAAAGGAGAGCTGCACAAGTTTTGTATTGCACAATGCCACCTTGGGAAAGTCCCAGTTGTGAAAATTGTACAAAGCTACGGCAACCACCGGACGGGAAACAGGAGCTTTAAAACTTACCACAAAACACTCCATGAAGAACTTATTTTGCATCAGGCCTACTGAGGTACCATCCCAACCATTTGGCTAATTTCAGAAAATATACAGGGCAAGGAGTCTTCCCCAACCCATTGGCGGGGCTCAACCCTTGTAGGAGCTGTAGTAGCTGCCCTTCGTCGCAAATGGCGAAAATTATGGTTCTTCCTCCTGTCACAGTTTGAGCTACTTACAGCAAAGATCTCCCCTTTTTGACATGTGGCTTGATGAGCTCTATCTGCCCCTGCTGGCCACGTCACCCCCAAAGTTTTTCTGTTGAGTCCCCTCTAACCACACCTCTACATCTTTAATCCCTAAAGACATAAAAGTCTGGTGGGACATTATGACAGGGGAAGACAGGGGGTGGCGCACTGTAAACTAAAAAGAAGAAAATAAAAAACTGAGGAAGTATTAAAGAAATAAAGGAAAGGAATAAGAAGTAATGGAAATACATTGAAAAATAAGAAGATGGAGGGAAATTGAGAAGATGTGAGGCACACGGTGGGCCTGATTCACACTTGGGAATAGAGTAAGAAATAGCAAGTAATTGTGTACCTGGACAAACCAAATACTGGCTGCTTTTGCATGTAGCCCACAAATGCTGGACAGCTTTATGTTTACTCTGCAATTTAGATTTCATCTTTCAGATAGTCGGACTCCCCTGAAACCAAAGCGAGCCGGTCCAGTTGGATCCTGGTCAAGTTTTAGGGGGGTTATGGTCCCGGTCGGACCTCCCGTTGGTGTATGCTGGGCAGAACTTTGACCCGGGGAGCCCGTTCCGGGCCTTCCACTGGATGGATTTGGATGAAAACTTCACAGAGAGGTGGTAATTGGTCTGGGATGCTAAACTTAATAACTTGAAGATTTAAACCCAGGGCCGGATTAAAGGGGGTGCGACAGGGGCAGTCGTCCAGGGGCCTCACACACAGAGGGGCACCCACCACTAGAGCATGCAGACGGGGTTTCTAAGAACATAGAAAGCCCCCTGATGGACCAATGCCCCCTTCTACTGTAGCCAAAGTGGGGGCAGAGCCAACACGACAAGACCCGCACCCACATGGCACGCAGGGTCCTAATGAAGTGAGCATGAGAATGTAAGTGTATGTGTACTGTTGTATTATTTATATATGTGTGTGTATGTATGTGTTAGTGTGTGTATACTGTGTATGTGTTAGTGTGTATATATTATGTGTATGTATGTGTTTGGGTATACTGTGTATGTGTTATTGTATATACAGTATGTGTTAGTGTGTATATATGTGCTACTGTGTATATACTGTGTATGTATATGTTAGCGTGTATGTATGTGTGTGTATACTGTATATGTGTGTGTTAATGTGTATGTTATTTATAATATATATATGTTTGTTACATATATATTATATATTTCCATGTGTGTGTTTAACATGTTAAATAATCGGAGGGGGGGGGGTAGGGATAGGCTGGGTGTTGCGGGGGAGGGGGGTAGGCTCCATGTGGGGGCCCCACAACTTAGTTGCCCCAGGGCCCCCACAAGCCTTAATCCGGCCCTGTTTAAACTCGGGCAACACCATGTACTTCAGCTAGTAGCAGATATATGTTAAAAAACACCGAACACTGCAGCATTTGGCTGCCATCTAGTGGCAATTGTGTGTATCTCTTATAAGAAAGTGCAAAGCACGTCACAGCACACTATATTACTGTAATCAAAATCAACTTTTATTTATATGGCATGACAAGTTACTGTTAAACACGTACAAAGTCACAGATAAAGCAAATGGAACTTGTGATGCTAATAAGCCACGACTGCTGCAGCACTTCTTATACAGATTCAGACTCATTCACACACAGATGGTGGTGGTTTTGGGGTCCTTCTACCCACCAATTATTCCTACCGGCTAATACTCCCTGAACCATCCCTTACATTCCCAACATTTGAGGTTCATGCTATACGCCTCTTCCAAAAAGTGAACATCAGAGTAGCTGTCATCTACCGTCCCCCTGGCTCACCCTCCAAATTCCTTGACAACTTTGCTTCCTGGCTTCCTCACTTTCTCTCCTCAGATCTTCCCTCCATTATCCTAGGTGATTTTAATATTCCTGTTGACATTCCCACATAACCCTCTGCGGCTAAACTCCTTACCCTCACCTCTTCATTTGGTCTCGCCCAATGGACCTCATCACCCTCCCATGTGAGTGGGCACTCACTTGACTTGGTCTTTACTCACCGTTGTGATATTTCTGATTACTCCAATTCCCCATTCCCCCTCTCTGACCATCACTTCTCTCTTTTAACTTATCCCTCTCTCCTTCCCCTCCTTTACCTCCTAAGGCCACCATTACTAAGCGGAACATTGAGGCTATTGACACTGTTGCTTTTTCCTCCCTGCTGGACTCTCTTCTCTCCCCTATCCTTTTTCTCTCCTGTCCTGAACAAGCTACTTCCCTGTACAATTCCTCCCTTACTTCTGCTCTTGACTCTGTTGCTCCGGCAATAACTACTCACCCTCGCAGATCCACACAACCCTGGCATTCAAAATGTACCAGGTACCTGCAAAAGTGTTCAAGAATTGCTGAGCGTCAGTGGAGAAAATCACGCTCTAAGGCTGACTTCCTCCATTTAAAAAGTATTCTCTCATCCTACAGTGCTGCCCTGTCCCTCTCCAAACAAACATATTTCAAGAACCTCATCTCATCCCAGTCCTCAAACCCCCGGCGTCTTTTTGCCACTTTCAACTCCCTCCTCGCCTCCCCTCCTCACTCTCCGCCCTTGACTTTGTCACCTACTTTACATCTAAAATTTACTCCATACGTAAGGACATCATATCCCATCAGACCCTCAGCACTCCTCCCCCTCCTTTCCCTAACCACCCCTCCAATTCTGCCTCCCCAACCCTGACATCCTTCTCCCCTGTTTCTGGAGAAGAAGTCATGGCCCTCATCCGGTCCTTCCCTCCTTCCACCTCCCCTCTTGACCCTATCCCTTCCCGTCTCCTCTGTTGCCTGTTCCCATCTTGCTCACCTACTTAATTTCTCCCTATCATCTGGCACTGTCCCTTCTGCATTCAAACATGCCCTTGTATCCCCCATTCTTAAAAAACCTACCCTTGATCCTAACATACTTTCCAACTACCGACCCATCTCTCTTCTCCCTTTTGCTTCCAAACTACTTGAGCGTATTATTTACAACCGCCTTACCACCTTCCTTTCCTCCCACTCCCTCCTTGACTCATTTCAATCTGGCTTCCGTTCTCTCCACTCCACTGAAACTGCCCTCACGAAAGTCAGCAATGACCTCCTTGCTGCCAAATCCAAGGGCCACTACTCTCTGCTCATTCTCCTTGACCTCTGCTGCATTTGGCACTGTAGACCACCCTCTCCTCCTGCAAATCCTTCACTCTCTTGGTTTACGTGGCATTGCCCTCTCCTGGCTTTCCTCCTACCTCCTTGATCATTCCTTCTCTGTGTCCTCTCATGACTCCTCTTCCCCCCCACTTCCACTAACAGTAGGAGTTCCCCAAGGTTCTGTTCTTGGACCTCTCCTTTTCTCCCTATACACATCCTCTTTAGGTGATCTCATTAACTCCTTTGACCTCCAATATAATCTCTATGCTGATGATACTCAAATTTACCTTTCCACCCCTGAGCTCTCCCCCTCGCTCCTTACCCGTATCTCCAATTGTCTATATGCTGTCTCTTCATGGATGTCCCAGCGCTTTCTTAAACTTAACATGTCTAAGACTGAGCTGATCATCTTCCCACCCTCTTCCACTACCTCACTTCCCACAATTTCATTATCTATTGATGGCACAACTATCTCCTCTAGCCCCAAATGCGCTGTCTTGGAGTTATCCTAGACTCCTCCCTCTCATTTAAACCACACATTCAGCACCTCTCGCAGTCCTGTCGTCTCCTCCTAAAAAATATCTCCAGGATTAGACCCTTCCTCACCCAGGATGCCACTAAAACCCTCATCCACTCACTGGTCATCTCCAGATTGGACTACTGCAACCTTCTCCTAGCTGGCCTCCCAGTCTCTCACCTCTCTCCACTACAATCAGTTCTCAATGCTGCTGCTTGGCTCATCTTCCTCTCCAGATGTTCTACATCTGCTTCCCCTCTCCTTCAAGCCCTACACTGGCTCCCCTTCCCCTTCAGATGCCAATTCAAGGTTCTTACACTCGCCTACAAAGCCCTCACCAAATCATCTCCCACATACATTTCTGACCTTCTCTCCCCTCACACTCCTGCCCGTCCACTTCGCTCATCTAATGTATGCCACCTCTCTTGCCAACTGATTACTTCCTCCCACTCCTGCATCCAAGACTTTGCCCGTGCTGCTCCCTACCTTTGGAATGCTCTCCCTCTCCCTATAAGACTCTCCACCTCTCTACAAATCTTCAAATGGGCTCTCAAGACCCACTACTTCATCAAGGCCTTCCAGCTCTCATCCTAACCCACCTCATGCTCTTTCCTCACTATCTTCCCCTTCTGTGTCACGCCTGTCTGTCTGCCGTCCCCTTTAGATTGTAAGCTCTCACGAGCAGGGACTTCTTCCCTCATGTGCTTCTCTTTACATTATCTTCGACTCTTTTCTCCCCATTAGGGCACCTAACACGTGACTGCCAACTCCCGGCTGCTTATTGTGAGTGTTTAATCGCTATTTTAGCAATGTATATAAGTCGTGTCCTTGTCCTGCACTGTAATGTACTGTAAGTTACTTGTTTCTTGTTCACTTGTTAGTTCTATGTACTATGTAAGGCGCTGCGGAACACTTGTGGCGCCATATAAATAAAGGATAATAATAATAATAAAATGTCGCACATCACTCTCTAGAGAAGCCGTTTTGTTGCTTCCAGTTGTTTTATTTGTCTGATTAAGATGCACATTTTCAACGAAAAAGATGCTCTGCGCGTCCAAAACGCACGGGACCTGCGCACGAGAGGGGCTGTGTGGCTCGACTGAAGCCACAGGACACATTTGCTTATCCTGAGCTTATGATAAATGCTCCAGCTACATGAAGATGTTATAATATAATAATAGAAAAAAATGTCCTGTAACGGGAAACCTGGTTTCCTGTGATGCAGCACCTGCCTGTTCATCAGTGGTTTTATAAGCTGGTGAGCGTCCTGGTATAGTGCATTCATTTTCAGAATTTCACATCGGCTGGGTGCGTGCGATTGCAGACTTGTAAACCAAGCTGAATGAGGCCCTAAATCCGCTAGATAAAATGGTCCCCTACCCAAAAGGAAATAATTTGTCCCACGCTGGAAGCCTTGTACCAACTCTCCTTGCCTTACCCAATCTTCACCTGGTGAGCAATAGCCTGTTCTTTTACAGTGGTTATGGCTGCACCAGGGCTTCCGACGACTACGCCAACTGCACTCCCGGTTGGCACCATCTCTTTTTCTTTTACATTTTAGATTGCGGCCTGTTTAAAGGTTTTCTGTAATGACGCCGCTCTCCAGGACTTCCAACGTCTTCTTACTGCTTTTTCCGTTTTCAAGAGCTCTTCTGTGCATGTCGTGGTAAATGTGTAAAAGATTATAAAGTTATTATTTTTGTATGTGGCACTACAGATCCCAACAAGCCCTGGAAGCTGTGTTTCCCTGTTTTAGTGTGACCACCTGACCTTTCATAGATTGGTGCTGGTTGCGGACCTAGTGCAATTGCTACACCCAATCTGCTCCCAGTCGAATGATAACTGGGTTTTTGCCTCCACAGACCCCAGTAATGTGTATCAAATGCCACATCAATAATTGCTATATAACTTTACTTATGTTGAGTATAATGCCTTTGGATTATATGGGTCTGTTCAGCAGTTCCCTGCTATATGCCATGCTGTATGTTTCTTGTTCATTACTAATGTTTTGCTGCCATCTTGTGACCATCAGCAGGACTACAATCAACTGCACTGTTTTTCCATTTCCTCACTAGTCCAAATAGCTACAGTATAGGAAATACATGCTCATTCTTTGCATCGTGTTTGACAATAATGGCTATACTGGCTCTTATACCCTGTTTGCATCCGCTATTATCTATTGGATGGAAGCACTGAAGAGACCATCTCCCCAGTTCTTCATCCGTTGTGTGCAATTTCCAGAATTATTTGCAGCTTTTGCTACCTTAGAGCCTGGAATCATATTGCTGTTTTCATTGAGATGTAACAGGGTACAGTGGGCCTGATTCAGACCCGCTTGCAAGAGCTTGAGCACTCACAAGCGGGTCAATGGTGTGCTCTGCGCACGGGCAGCGGCCGCACTGCACGTGCGCAAGCCCCGGTGCGAGAGACAAATTCTCTCGCTCCGTGGCTCACTACAAAAGGGGCGGCTGTTGATGTTGATTCACAGCTCGCCCCACCTTTTTGTATGCGTGGCGGAGGGGTGGCTTCACAAACGGAGGCGTTCCCAAGCGAACGCCTGCCGTTTCTGGGCGGCCCCACTGACATCACCAGTCATTAGAGTAGGAAGCTCTCTGGGGCTTGCGGCCATGAGACCCTACCACAAGGGTCTCGTCGCAAGCCCCGATGGTCTTGACCATAGCGACCATCATCCTCGCCGCTCGCAATAGTTGTGGGTGGTCACCCACATCTATGCGAGCGGCCAGGAGGTCGCACAAGAAAAAAAAAAAACGCCCTAATTCAGAGCGTCCGTCTAAAGAATCAGGCCTAGTGTTCTTGTGCGGTCACTGGCCCTGCTACTGTGGACCCTTACCCTCCATGTATGGTAGGGTATAGGGTAAGGTCCTTTACATAGACTACTGGACCAAATGCCCCCTTTTTTCCCCGGGGCCTACTGCCCGCCTACAGTGCCACAGGCCTAGTGCCGGAAAATGCCCACGAGCTTGACGTCCGAACCCTGGTGGCCTAGGGGGACATAGAAATACAATGGGACTTACCGATCATGCAGTCTTTGGCTGAATCAAGCCTGGTTCAGCCAGGACTGTTCAGCCTCTGAGCCTCCACATACTTCACACCAGTGATGTCAGTAGGGGGCTTCCTGCTCTGTTAGAGCAGGAAGCTACCTTGGGTGTGCAGTAGATGAGACCGCAAGGGTCTCGACGCAAGCCCCGATGGTCGCGATGGTCTCGACCATCGCGACCATCACCTGGTCACTCGCTAAAGCTGTGGGTGGTCACCCACAGCTTAGCGAGCGGCCAGGAGGCCGACTTTCAAAACAAAAGCAGCCGCCCTCATTCAGAGCGAGCGCTCACTTTTTGTGAGCGGCTTTCAATGAGGGCCATAGACAGTAGATACACCCAGAGGACATAGGACCTCATTCACAGTTTCTCGGTAGGGCACGTTCGCTCACTCCTCGTATAATTCGCAGTGTTCGTGCACAAGTCATTCGTTGCGATCTGATTTTGCTAGCTCGCAAGCCACTTTCAGGTCACTGCTTTGAGTGACAGATGCCGTTTGTGGGTGGTTGTGGGTGGTAACAGGGGAAGGTGCTTGTGAATGGGAGTGTGGATGTGCGAACGCAGGTGTGTCTGACCGTCAGAACGGTGTTTAATGGGTGTGCATAATTAGCAAAGTAGCGTCATCGCACGCGTGACTTGGTTGTTCTTTAGCCTGAATTGCTGCAGTGCTTGGGGTAGGTTATGGCAACCCCAAGCGCTGTGAGCAGCTCTGATGGCTCTCGATGTTCACAATTAATCAGACTCTTCCCGGAGATGACGTGTGCTGCGAGTGACAGGTGGGAGGTTTTATAGTCCAGTGTATGCTAACTGCCGCCGCTCACTAAGACATAGACGGCGTCCTTACAGTGCAAAGAGCGATCGCTTGATTTGCATGCCCGGCCCCTTATTGCAAGCGACCGATCACATCTTGCGAGAAGCTCTGAATGAGGGCCATAGACAAAAGACACATACAGATGACATAGACAGATGACATACCTGTAGACAGAAGACAGACATTAGACATAGACAAAGGACATAGACAGAAGACACAGACAGAAGACATAGACAGATGACATACCTGTAGATAGTAGACATAGACAGATGACATACCTGTAGATAGTAGACATAGACAGAGGACATAGACAGATGACATACCTGTAGACAGTAGACATAGACAGAGGACATAGACAGATGACATACCTGTAGATAGTAGACATAGACAGAGGACATAGACAGATGACATACCTGTAGATAGTAGACATAGACAGTAGACATAGACAGAAGACACAGACAGAAGACTCGACAAGCAGAACCCATGATCACATTGAATGTATTGCTAATAGTTGTGCCACTCAATACAATGCCACAGTAATTTATTTTTCCACTGCCCTAATTTATATTGCCCATCTTTCTTAGAAAAAGCATTAGTATGGCTAAAAGCCCAGGTGTTGGTAGACTTTTCGGGAACACCATACTCTTTATATATTTTTATGATTGTTGCCATAAAGCAAGAATACATTGTCTGAATTTGCAAAAGCAGCTAAATGTGCAGATAATTAACAATAGGAAGATTATAACGAGGTATTCCCATTAAATGAGACAGGACATACTTGCCCAACACTCAGCGTAACTGCGGTCATCATTGTCTTTGAAAATGCTAATTACTGCATTAATTTGTAACACGGTGTTTCAATTGTAAAAAAAAAACAAACATGAAGTATTTATCATGTTACCTGTGCATTATATAAGGCTCTCAGATCCAGCAGCATCACACAGCAGAGATCTATCTCACAGGCACAAGATCTACAAGTAACCGGCTATAATCAGGTAAGAATTATATAGAATTATATAGTCTTCTGCTTACTACCATTTCTTCAGGTAGTTATTGCATATTGCTAAACATACATATTACATACTGTATGCACAAGGCATTTCATCTGTCTGTCTATCTATCTATCTATCTAATATCTATCTATCTCATATTTATCTATCTATCAATCTAAGTATCCATCTGTCATCTATCTCATATCTATCTCTCTGTCTATCTATCTCATATCTATCTATCTATCTATCTATCTATCTATCTATCTAATATTACATACTGTATGCACAGTTTCAGTAAGGCATTTCATCTATCTATCTATCTATCTATCTATCTATCTGTCTATCTATCTCATATCTATCTATCTCATATCTATCTATCTATCTATCTATCTATCTCATATCTATCTATCTATCTCATATCTATCTTATAACTATCTATCTCATATCTATCTTATAACTATCTATCTAATATCTATATGTCTATCTCATATCTATCTATCTATCTATCTATCTCATATCAATCTATCTACCTATCTATCTATCTCATATCTATCTATTTATCTATCTATCTATCTGTCTCATATCTATCTATCTATCTATCTATCTCATATGTATCTATCTATCTATCTATCTATCTATCTCATATCTATCTATGTGTCTATCTCATATCTATCTAATATGTATCTGTCTATCTATCTCATATCTATCTATCTTATAACTATCTATCTCATATCTATCTATCTATCTATCTATTTATCTATCTATCTATCATCTATCTATCTATCTATCTCATATCTATCTATCTATCTATCTATCTCATATCTATCTATCTATCTATCTATCTCATATCTATCTATGTGTCTATCTCATATCTATCAAATATGTATCTATCTATCTATCTATCTATCTATCTATCTATCTATCTATCTCATATCTATCTATCTTATAACTATCTATCTCATATCTATCTATCTATCTATCTATCATCTATCTATCTCATATCTATCTATCTATCTATCTATTCTCAATCTATCTACCTATCTATCTCATATCTATCTATCTATCTATCTGTCTATCTCATATCTATCTAATATCTATCTATCTTTCTCATATCTATCTATCTTATAACTATCTATCTCATATCTATCTTTTAACTATCTATCTCATATCTATCTATCTATCTATCTATCTCATATCTATCTATCTATCCATTTCATAGATATCTATCAATCTCATATCTACCTATCTATCTAATACCCATCTATCTATCTATCTATCTATCTATCTATCTATCTATCTATCTATCAATCTATCTATCTCATATCTATCTTATAACTATCTATCTCATATCTATCTATCTATCTATCTATCTATCTATCTCATAGATATCTATCAATCTCATATTTATCTATCTATCTATTATTTAAACATGCATTGTGGATAAATAAGTGTAGATAGTGTTAAAGTTTTTAGTACGATCTCTCATATACATTTTATGGTTTATTTATTTTTTTATTTGCATGTTCTGTATATATTATGTTTTAGATCTTTGCTAATAAAACTAGGTTTAGTAAACAAGAATTACCAGCGTTAAGAGAATACAATATAACACTGTAAATGTATATCTTGTGTGAATGTTATTATTACAATACACTGTAGTGTCAGGGGGCATCTGCATAGTGTAAACCTGAAATTAAAATTAATAAGTACAATGTGACGTATTATAAAAGAGCTGAAAGGAATTTCTTCCAGGTTATGTAACGCGACAAAGAAATAGAAAAACTTAGAAAGGAATTATATAGTCTTCTGCTTACTACTATTTCTTCAGGTAGTTATTGCATATTGCTAAACATACATATTACATACTGTATGCACAAGGCATTTCATCTATCTATCTATCTATCTATCTATCTATCTATCTATCTATCTAATATCTATCTCATATTTATCTATCAATCTAAGTATCCATCTGTCATCTATCTCTTATCTATCTATCTATCTATCTATCTATCTATCTATCTATCTATCTATCTATCTATCTATCTAATATTACATACTGTATGCACAGTTTCAGTAAGGCATTTCATCTATCTATCTATCTATCTATCTATCTATCTCATATCTATCTATCTCATATCTATCTATCTATCTATCTCATATCTATCTATCTATTTATCTTATATCTATCTATCTTATAACTATCTATCTCATATCTATCTTATAACTATCTATCTATCTAATATCTATCTGTCTATCTCATATCTATCTATCTCATATCAATCTATCTACCTATCTATCTATCTCATATGTATCTATCTATCTATCTATCTATCTGTCTCATATCTATCTGTCTATCTATCTCATATGTATCTATCCATCTATCTATCTATCTATCTATCTATCTATCTCATATCTATGTGTCTATCTCATATCTATCTAATATGTATCTATCTATCTCATATCTATCTATCTTATAACTATCTATCTCATATCTATCTATCTATCTATCTATCTATCTATCTATCTGTCTATCTCATATCTATCTATCTCATCTCAATCTATCTACCTATCTATCTATCTATCTCATATCAATCTATCTATCTATCTATCTATCTATCTATCTATCTCATATCTATCTATCTGTCTATCTCATATCTATCTCATATCTATCTATCTATCTCATATCTATCTATCTTATAACTATCTATCTCATATCTATCTTTTAACTATCTATCTCATATCTATCTATCTCATATCTATCTATCTATTTCATAGATATCTATCAAGCTCATATCTACCTATCTATCTAATACCTATCTATCTATCTATCTCATATCTATCTAATATCTGTCTATCTATCTTATAACTATCTATCTCATATATATCTTATAACTATCTATCTCATATCTATCTCATATCTATCTATCTATCTATCTATCTATCTATCTATCTATCCCATTATCTATCTATCTATCTATCTATCTCATATCTATCTATCTATCTATCTCATATCTATCTATCTATCTCATATCTATCTATCTATCTATCTATCTATCTATCTATCTATCTATCTATTATTTAAACATGCATTGTGGATAAATAAGTGTAGATAGTGTTAAAGTTTTTAGTACGATCTCTCATATGCATTTTATGGTTTATTTATTTTTTTATTTGCATGTTCTGTATATATTATGTTTTAGATCTTTGCTAATAAAATTAGGTTTAGTAAACAAGAATTACCAGCGTTAAGAGAATACACTATAAAACTGTAAATATATATCTTGTGTGAATGATATTATTATAGCGTTCCCGCTAGGCTGTTTTAGCAGGGTGCGGCACCCTGCCCTCCTTCTGGAGGGCAAAAAGCACCCTGCCCTCCAGAAGGAGGGCAAAAAGCACCCTTCCCTCACAGGATGCAGTGTCCCGCGGGTGGAGAAATGTGCGGTGACCCGGTCACCGCCGGGCGCATGCGCCCAGCATCTGTTCTCCCTGTCTGCAGCGCTTGGGGGCTGCCCGGCATGTCCGTAAGTGCCGGGCATGCCCCCAAGTTTGATTAAAAAGGGGACGCGTCTTATAGACACGCCCCCTTTTATGGCCACGCCCTTTTCGCCCACGCGCACAAAGTTGCCCTCTCTAGCTCCGGCACCCTGCCTGCCGCCGGAGCTAGAGTGAACACTATTATTACAATACACTGTAGTGTAAGGGGGCATCTGCATAGTGTAAACCTGAAATTAAAATTAATAAGTACAATGTGACGTATTATAAAAGAGCTGAAAGGAATTTCTTCCAGGTGATGTAACGCGACAAAGAAATAGAAAAACTTAGAAAGGTTATTCACTGCTTAGGTTCTATTTTGTTCATCGCATTTTATTTACTTTTATTTTCTACTGACTATAACCAACAAGGAGGTTTTAGGTCCCATTCTTATGTATTACACGGGGTGTCACTGTTTCTGCCCCTGCAGTGACAAACACTATAAGGTTAAAGTAATAAATGTATTAATTGCAATAATAAAAGATCTTGTCTATTTTGGAATATTCCTCTATAATCTAACATATTCCCACCTATTATTACGGTCATCTGCGGGGCTTCAATAGAGCTCTAGTTTCAGGCTATGGACAGGTTTGCGCCTTATTCGTTTTGCCCAAAAAGTATGAGAATGGGAATAATTCTTTAGGAGCCTCCTTCAGATAGAACATTTTATTCCGGGAGAAACAATGTTTAAATATGAAGAAATTGTCAAAAAAGTGGACAAAGCCGTCTAAGAGCCAGGAATAAGAGTCTGAGAAAACTAAGACATAAAACATAACACATAAGACATAAAACATTAATAGCAGAAGTATAATCTACTTTTCCCTAAGGGCTTTAATTAGTCTGTAGTTAACAAAGTGATTTCACAAAGGCCAAATGTTTATAAATATATAACATAGCCATAACCCTCATACTGTGTGTCTAGCATATACCACTCAATGCAGGCTGCCTGCCTGATAGCCTCTTGCCATCTTTGGGCCTGATTCACTATGGATCGCAACTGCGATTCCGCACGCAATCGGCCGATTGTTGCGTTCTGCGCATGCAATGCATTGCGCGTGCGTGAACTAACCACTGCGATCGGGACTGCGATCGCAGTGACTATGCAGACCCATCACATAGTGATTGACAGGAAGCGCCATTTGCGGGTGGTGACTGGGGGGGGTCGGTGAAACGCAGGCGTGTCAGTGCATTCGAACGCCATTGCAGGGGTGTGCATAAATTATCCACTGTGATGCCATACGCAGCTTGAGTACACAGTGCGTGCGATGAGATTAGTAATTTCTGAGTAAGGTCCAACCTTGTGCAAGTGTGCGTGAGGCTGTGATGGTACTTCATGTTACCGATGGTATCGCAGTCTTAACAATACGGATGTGTGTAAGGTAAGGTGGGCATCCTTTTGTAGTGCAGCGATGGCATAGCGATCACAATGGATTAGCATATCATTGTAGTACATTCTGCCAACATGTCCAGCCAAGGGTGTGTGAGGGCCATTTTCATCTTGAGTGGCAACATAACTGTTGCACCCCTGCAATGGTAGTAGCTCAGACACCTTGTCTACCAGGCTTTTATGGGCACAATACTCTGCCCTGTATGTAACTACCAACTTCCCTACTCACCGTAGCCCCATATCCACCAAAGTACCAGGTTCTGTAGCTGGGGATTGGGAGGCACTCTCCTGTCACAACCCTGAGTGTATATATATATTTTTATGGGGTGGGGGGGGGCTTTTCAAAGCTTACAATCAACTCCAAAAATGTTTTGTTTCGCCTCTCTGCCAGTACGTTCCCTGAGGATAAAGCCCTCTATTTGTCTGGGTGGGGGCACAGAAGATTAGGAGTAACTGCTGTAGATTAAACTTGTTGGCAAACAAACACTAATCAAACAAAAATAATTGTTACAGGGAAGAATCAGAAGATGATGCTTTCTGTGTTGTGCTTATCAGCTGTGCTGGTGCTGGCATCCGGGCAGGTATGTATGAACCTCGGTGGTCCTATGAATTCCTACCTATATATACATCCTAAATGTCGCTATTTAGCGTTATAGGTCGCGCAAGAAATAATTTCTTTCCAGACTTGGATTGTGGTTCCAAAGCACAAAAAGATATTATTCACCAAAAAGCAGATAGTTACACGCTGTGATCTAAATACAATTAGCGCAAACAAATTATACAATCACAAGGTACAGTCGAATACATACGCATGAATCCAGATTCCCGGCATCTACTATGAAACCTCCGTCAACAGCAAAGAAAAGAAGACTAACTACCAGATCCAGGGTGTTTGCTTTTAAACCCTTGCAGAGATAGGCAATACAATAGAACAAGTTGGCATAATCCCATTGGTTCTTCTTCCTGGTTCTTCTGTTACGATACAGTTCATAGGTCGGTTTGTATTCTAACAGTTCAGCCTCCAACAGTTCTTTGTGTCCGTTTTCCTGCCGAAGAACAAGTCTAAACTAGCTACATTACAGAGTACATTTCAATGCCTAACTCTCTATGATCAATAATTTGCAGATGCATGTTGCGATTTCCTTGCCGATGGAACTGGAAGTCTGCAAATAAACAGTGGTTTAGAATAGCACCAAACACGGTCTGTTTATCATGTACTAAACCTGAGATCTTAAATACAGTCGCTTTATTACATAATTAATGATGAATATAACCTTGGATATTAACTTTAATGCTGGGGTACCTTTCTATGTAAGTGTGCAATGTGTAAGTATAAGGATATTAAGAGAAGATGCTAATTAGCATTGTGCGTCTACATCAGGGATGGGGAACCTCCTGCCCGGGGGCAGTATAAGGCTCTCGGAATCATTTGGTCTGGCCCCCTGAGCTTTTTTCTGCTAGCCTCATTTGGCTAGCAGAGTGCCTAGAATGGCACCCTGCAGCCAGAATCTATGTAGCAGTGCCGCCTGGAGCATCCTTAGGATGCTTCAGATGGTCACAGTGCTGCCCTTCAGCTGCCCAGAGCATCCTCAGGATGCTGCGTGCATTGCTGTAATGACCAGCAATTGTGGCCCCGTCCCCGTGTGACATCAAGCGGAGGGGGTGTGACCTGCACCATGCCCACAAATAAGTTATATATATCAAAATGGCCCTTGACAGATAAAAGGTTCCCCTCCCCTGGTCTACATGTTTGTGAAGTACACCGTGGTACGTGTTTTGCAGGGTTGTTCATATTATATGTTTTAGTAAATGTATGTATTTATATAATGAGTATTTTTAACATTGTTCTATTGCGTGGGAATCGCATGACGCTAAATAATAGCATTGCTGTATGTACTGATATTGTAAAATTCGCAAAAATGGCGTTGGGCAGCCATTCGCAAAATGGCGTCTTGTTGCCATTCGCAAAATGGCGTCGTGCAGTTTTTAATTTTAACAGATTCTGGCCCTGATCCAGAGCCAGACGCTCTGACAGAGCTCTCACTCTGAATCAGAGCCGGCCCTCTTACTTTTTTGAGTGGCCTCCTGGCGAGCAGCCAAAATGATGGTCGCGATGGTCAAGACCATCACAACCATCGGACTTGCGACAAGACCATTGCAGTAGGGTCAGTGGGGCAGGCCTAGTGATGGCAGCACTAGTGATGTCAGTGGGGCAGGCCCCAGACGGAAAGCGTTCCCATGGGAACGCCTCCGTCTGGGCAGCCACGCCCCTGGCACACCCACCAAAGGGGGCGTGCCATCAATCACCATCGACAGCACGCCCCCTTTGGTGCGAGACCCATAATGACGGCTTGGCCGTCGTTATTCGGGTCTCGCGCATGCGCACGACGGAGCCGCCTCCGTCGTGCGCATTAGCACTTGGGCAACATCGACCCGCTTGCAAGCGCTCAGCGCTCGTGAGCGGGTCTGAATCAGGCCCTCTGTCTCAGCCAATTCTCCAGCTTCAACAGTCCACCCTTTGATAGCAAACAACATGCTATCACACTCTGATTTTAAAAATTTAGTTTAGGCTTAAACTATGACATATTATTTAATGTTATATTATGGAATGGCACAAGGTGGTTCATAAATCATCAATAATGTGTCTTTGGGAGGGACATAAAACTACCCTTATATGCACACTGTGGATTTTGGGAGATCATGGGAAAGATGTGGGGATGCATCTAACCTATTAAAAAAGTCTTGAAGGGGATAGGGCCTTACATTATTTAAGATGTTTAAAATAACATTTCATTATACATTTCATGCATGTCTAAATCTACACATCATCTGTTTACCTCTGTATTCATATTGTTACTACTGACCACCATCATAATTTCATTCCTTCGATCTACCTTATCTTTACATTTTCCACATTTCAACACAGTAGGAACACATTTGACACATAAGCCAATTACTATGATGAAAACCAATATAAGGATCAGGAGATTACCTATGCTAGCAACCATTTCCTGGATCCACTCTCCTAGAATGGTGAACATTTTCACAGGGTTCAACCATGAAACCCATTCTTCTACCTTCTCCTCTACTTCAGCCACTGAAGTATTATGGTTCTTCCAAAATTCCCATTTTAACTGCAGAATTTCATCCATCTTCCGGTCTATCACCTCCTTGGGGTCACTAGTATCATTTGTGAAGTATGTGCAACACTTTACACCAAATTGGGTGGCCAAAATTACACAATACCCTCCAGTGACAGCTGTAAAATAATTTAACACTAGCCTATGTTGCACAAGTTCTTTCTTCTAAGCTTGTAACTCCCTACCTGTATAACTAAACGTGTTATCATACATCTTGGTGATATTATCTATTAATTTAGCAAGATCTTGAATATATATGAAATTTAGTGTACCCTGAGTGATCCTGGTGGGATCTAATGCGACTAAAGGTGCCCACACATATAGCGACATTTTACACGATTTGGCCGATTTCGACGAATCATGACGACGAATCAGGTAAAAAAAGTACAAATCGTGAGTTTATACTCACGAGCACGATGCCGATGCGCGTCCCCGCTCGTCGTATATCGCATCTTCTGATCTGCCATGCTGTAGGGCAGATTAGCCAACCATGAACACGATGGAAGCCGATCGTGAGGGTTTTTTTCCTCATGATGAATCATACGATTCATCACACAATGCGGAATTTGACTGACAGAAGCCTGGACACGCCCCATCGCCATCTTGTGCAGCATCGTGTATGGAGCAAGACAGTCGCAGTTTGGGAGCCTGCACACTGAAGTCTTGTTTTGGACAAGTTTTGGTGAGTATTGGTATAGTTTAATACAACCACACTGACCACCAATATGTGCTCCCCACTGCCCACCAATGTGTGCCCCCAGGTAATAAATGCATGACCCAGCCACCGCCCGCCGTATTGAGGCGGGCGGTGGCTGGGTCATGCATTAAGCTCCCATAGCCCACCAATGTGTGCCCCAAGGTAATAAATGCATGACCCAGCCACCGCTCGCCGTGTTGAGGCGGGCGGTGGCTGGGTCATGTATTTAAGCTCCCACTGCCCACCAATGTGTGCCCCCAGGTAATAAATGCATGACCCAGCCACCGCCCGCCGTAGTGAGGCGGGCGGTGGCTGGGTCATGCATTTAAGCTACCACTGCCCACCAATGTGTGTAATACATCAAAAAAATAAATAAACACGTATTTTACAAATAAATCAACATACATTACATTTAAAAACACACATTATTTAAAGCTGGGGGTCTTCTACCTTTCGGTCTCCAGCTGTTGTGGAACTACAGATCCCAGGATGACCTGCCACCCACCTTTGAAACTGTTTTTAGGGCATCCTGGGATCTGTAGTTCTACCACAACGACAGGCCCAAAGGTGGAAAACCCATACTGTCAAACAAAGAAAGACATTATATTACCAAGCAATAAACACATAACATTCCTGTAAAAGAAAACACGATTAGAATACCATAACAAACCTTTAAAAACCTGTAAAAAAGAAAATATTAAAACATTAAAAATGTGAACTATAACAACATTACATTTAACAAAACTATATACACAAATATTTAAATGTTCTTTTTTTTCTTATTCTTAGATAATGTCCATGGATTCTGAACGTGAAGTCGTTACAGGATTCATTGAAATCCTGCACGCAAAAGACTGTCTGTGGAAGATCAGTTCTCGGAAGTACCACAATAAGTCGCACAAGTTGGCCGCACTCGAGGAACTTTTGGTGTATACGAAAAAATACATATCTGATGCAGACCTGAAAACTGTACGGTAAAAGATTCAAAATCTCAGGACAGTGTACATCAAAGAAAAAAAGAAGGTGGATGACTCCAAAAAATCAGGAGCGGCTACAGATGAAATATATACTCCTGCGCTGTCATACTACCAAATGATGTCATTCATCAGTGAACAAGAGCCTCAAAGGGAATCGATCATCTTGATGTCTGAGCATGAGGGAGATGAGGAGGTTGCAGAAGTCTTGGTAAGTAGTGACACAGTTTAAACCAAAATCCTTAATGTTTTTGTTGTTAAATCCCAAATGTCCAATTTAGTCAGTAGTTCACAGACAGTCCTCCTGCCATGGTACAGCACCTGGTCCATTGAAATAGGTCATGTACTCCTCCCTCACTTCTTTGGCATGTGCGGTGGATGTTGTTGTAGTTGGTGGTGCAGACACAGATGTCAAATGTTCAATGTCCTCCAGGGGTCCTACATCTTCTGGTCTAGCTGGGACTGGTCCTCGTTGAGTAGATTTTCTTCGCAGAAAGTTGTGCAGCACACAGCACGCCATCACGACCCAGTCTATCTTCTCCACATGTAGATTGATGGTGGTGTGGAAAATGCGGAAGCGGTTGCTCATTATTCCAAACGCATTTTCCACAATGTGCCGTGCCCGGGATAGACGGTAGTTGTAGGTCCTTTTCTCTCTGGTCAGGCCCCTGTGTGCAAATGGCTTCATCACATGTTCATGTAATGCAAAAGCCTCGTCTGCAACGAAAACGTAATTTAGGCCGTGCTTTGTCTGGTCCAGTGAGGGCAGGTTGAGGGTTTTGTTGGAGAGTCTCTGGTAGAAAGCCGTCTTTTTGAAGGACCCACCATCCGAAGCACGCCCATTCTTGCCGACATCCACAAACAGAAATTTGTAGTTGGCATTCACCACTGCCATGAGAACGATGCTGAAGAATACTTTGTAGTTGTAGTAATATGATCCGGTGTTGGCAGGCGGGTTGATGCGGATGTGTTTCCCATCGATGGCTTCTCCGCAGTTAGGGAAATTCCAACGTTGTTCAAAATCTTCCGCGATGCTGGTCCACTCCTCCGCGGTGTCAGGAAACTGTAAAAATAGTAAAAAAGGGGTTAAAACATGACTATTATATTTTTTATATCTTTTTTCCCTATATAGACTCCCACCCAAGACCCTGATTTAACATCCACACCGGACCTTAGTCTGCTCGGTGGTGACAGTGATCCGGAGAATAGCACACAAGTGGAAACTCAAGTTCCACCTGGACCCTCATCTTCTCAACAACCCCAAAAAAAAGAAAAAAAAAGGCAGAAAGGAGAATTTTACAGAACGTGAGGACCATTTTTTACAAAACGCAGAACGGCTGCTGCAGAAACCCCCAGATGCAATTGATGATTTCACAGCTCATGTGAACAGCACATTGAGAAATCTGGATGCAGATATCCAAAGAAATTTTTTAAGTTTAAACTACGACCTCTTGAGTCGCTGTATGAGCAAAAATATCTCAAATTCTACATACATTGCAGATCCAATGCTATTTTCCCCTGCCCCAAATAGGTATGTCCGCCCCCCCCTGCCCAGTTACTCCCCCACCAAGCACCCCAAGCACCAGCACCACCTTGTATAATGCTCTGCTGGATGCAGCAGATGAGTCGCCCCAATATACAGAGATGTCAATTTTTTCTTGATTTTAATATCACCAAATTTTATGAATTCTATTAGGTGCTTGCTGCATGGGATAGGGTGGTGATGACGCCATTTGGACAAGGTGACTACGCACATGGCACAAGTACACATTGCTGGAAGCCGGGGTCACAATGTGTACTTGTGCCATGTGTGTATTGGCCTGTTCAAACTGACGTCTGACCCACCCTATCACATACAGCCAGCTACCTATTGGGATTCATAAAATTTGGTAATATTTAATTTGGTTGTTATTTTGTCTTGCTTTTAATGTCACCAAATTTTATGAATTCTAATAGGTGCTTGCTGCATGGGATAGGGTGGTGATGACGCCATTTGGACAAGGTCACTATGCACATGGCACAAGTACACATTGCTGGAAGCCGGGGCCACAATGTGTACTTGTGCTATGTGTGTATTGGCCTGTTCAAACTGGCGTCTGACCCACCCTATCACATACAGCCGGCTACCTATTGGGATTCATAAAATTTGGTGATAATGTTCTTTTGTAAAGTTGTTATAAACAAAGTATTTTGCACACAGTTTAGTGCACACTCAGTTGCCTGCAGGTCAGTGCACATTGTACTAAATGAAGGATATTTTTTTCTTTGTTTTAGAAAAAAAAAAAAAAAAAAATTTTCTTTACACAAGAAAACAAAGTATGGTGTTTTTTTTTAACTTACCTTGCAATAATGGTACTGTAGCACTTTTACGATGGCTTTGCAGGTCTCCGGAATGAGGACGCGCAAGGACTGAGGTGAGATGAGTGTCCCAAACTTCAGATGTTCCAGTGACCTTCCTGTAGCCAGGTACCTTAGGGTAGCCACCAGTCTGTCTTCAGCAGGGATTGCCCTCCGCCACCTTGTGTCCTGTCTCTTGATGTGGGGGGTCACCAGATGCAGCAATTCTTGGAAGCTGGAGTCATCCATGCGCAGGTAATTCCGATAGTCGTCCGGGTTGTTCTCCTTGATCTCCATCAGCAGGGACATGTGGGAGCGGGTATCCCTTTGTAGCAGACACTCCTTGGTCCAGCATGCTCTCGTCCTTCTTCGCTGGGCCCTCTTCCTAATCTCCCGGACCCCAGCTTCAGCGACCAACACTCTATACTGATAGGGACGCATCAGTACAGAATTCAGGAACAGGATAGAATGCAGGTAGGTAGCACACACTTGCAGGTAGAATAAACTTTTTATAAGGCAAGCCAAATACAAAGAGCACAGTAGCAATGTACAGGATTCAGCAGGAATACACCTAGCCTCATCTAGTAGCAGAGCAGAATGTACACAGAGTTTAAAGGGTGCCTGCTTTTTATACTCCCTAGATAGCCCATCCCATTGTTATGGCTATTTAAATTTCCCACCAATAGTCAAGAGCCTGTTTTATTTTTTTTTTCAACTCACGATTTGTTATGGCCAATCTCACAATACGTACAATCCGATAGATCGTGAGATCGTAAGACAGATTGGGTCTTTTTTCCAAAATCGTGATCACGACGGCAAGGGAGCTCCCGTGAAAGTTCATGAGAAAATTGGCCATAAAATCGTATCGTGAGCACATCGGTATATGTGTGGGCACCTTAAGACTTGAAAGCCAGTTGTTTCACTAATTAACTGTGTGGCTTTATGTACATCACCAGGTAACATGTTTTTCTTGTCACAGTGTTCATACTGTGTGTGAAGATATGTTGATGGTGTGTTTTTATGAATACCAAGCATTTCACCATGTGTAAGGGTCATAGGACCTCATTCAGAGTCGGTCGTTGCGGCCGCACGGTCATACGCCACTGATGTTCTCTATACTGCACATGCGTAAAGTTCGCAATGCGCGTGCGGAAACTAGCCGCTACGATCAGAAATTTCTCTCTCCTTGAACACAGCCAGGTCGGTAGTTTGAGTGACAGATGGAGGCGTTTGTGGGTGGTAACAGGGGAAGGTGCTTGAAAACGGGGGAGTGGAGATCCGAACGCAGGCGTGCCTCATTATGCGAACGGCGTTTTATGGGAGTGCATACGGATTATGGGAGTGCATAATTAACAAAGTAGCGTCATGGCACATGTGACATGGGAGGTTTTTACACTGACATGATCGTAGAGCTTAAGAGAGGGTATGGTCAACCTTAAGCTCTACGACCAGTTCCGATGGTTCCCGATGGTCTCGATTAATCCTTATATGCCCGGAGATGACGTGCAATGCGTACGAGAAGGGGGCGTATTTTTTTGTCTTCCGACCGCTTCCTCCCCTTGGTCGGCCAACTACTGATCCGAACTTAGAGACGCAACTTGCGAGGGAATCATTTGCATATCCGGACCCTTTTTCCATACGACCGTGCGGCCGCTTTGACCGACTCTGAATGAGGTCCTTAATCTCTGGGAGTACTCTTCCCAGATAACACAAACCTTCGGAACTCGGAGAGAGCCACTTATATGCTTTTCTACCACATCTAAAATATACATCATCGGGGAGAACTTAAGGAATAGTAAACATCATTATTGTCACACACATTTCCCTAGCAAGTGATCCTATTTCAGGTTCTCCCATTTGGCTCATACAAGTTTATGGTTGTAATATCTTGGCACAATATCCTTCTGGTACCCTACCAACCATTTCTTTGGTGGTACTTAGTGTATATTTATACTAGAAGTGTCTCCCACCTAGTCTAATTGTGCATTAAAAAAGTTCAAGATTTATAGGTTCACCTCCCAACTTCCTGGTTTATTGAAGTTGATGATGTTCAAACATAAAAGTGATTTATCTACTTGATACTGGTGGAGTTTAAAATGGGGTGGTTTGGACCTAAGAAATTTTCCATCCAGTGCATTCCCTCTTTGCGATTCTAAAACCTCAGAGACATTCAATGGGAATGGCACTAACCCTACATTATGCTGTCCTTGAGACACATGAGAGCATACCCAACAGTCAGTTTGGTTTACAACTTTGCCCACCAATGTATGATAATCCTCTAAAAGATACCCACCCCATTACTGGCTATACTTAGGCTGGCACTGTTGGATGCATCTCTCATCGACTACGGACCCACCAAACTCACACATACAATAATCCTCAGACGATAGACCTTCACACTGTCTCTGAGTTTCCAGAATAACAGATCTCTTAACAATTACTGTACTGGGTTTGGTCAGATACTCCCCCCATTGATTTAGCACTCCTTCTCCCAATTCCACTCCATCCATATCACCATCAGCTCCCCTCTCTGTCCTCTGTCCTCCGTCACAGAAACCAGAGATCCCGAAACAACCCAGGATAATGAGAACTATGGGCGAAAACACAAAGATAACCACAGCAGACCACTCCATTGCTGAAAACAATGATTTACAAATTTCTTTAGCTCAGGTATCTCACTGTAACCTTTAACCCTCCCAGAACAGACTCAAAATTGACAGGTCCATGTTATCTGCCTCGATTCCACCTTGTCTCTCCACCGGTTGGTTGACCTTCTTACAGTGAGTGTAATGGACCCAGGTATCTCTCTCTGCCACTTTCAAGGAAGTTGTACCTGTCAGCAACACCTGATACGGACCTTCCCACTGATCTGTCAAACAACCTGAATGCAAGAAATTTCTGATCATAACAAATTCTCCAGGTTCAACATCATGACAGTTTGTTACAGGCATATCATGGGACAACAATTTCAGTTTCTGTTGTTGCTGCTTTAACTGTTTACTCATGGTTATAAGATACCTTACAGTAACCTCGGTGTTACTTTTCAAATCTTCCTGCGGACTTATAATCAAATTAGGTTGTCTACCAAACAGTATTTCAAAGGGGAACAGATTTAGAGGGGGTCTAGGAGTAGTCCTGATACTATGAAGGACAAGTGGTAGTGCTTCTGGCCACCCCAGTCCAGTTTCTGCCTTGATCTTACTTAATTTATTTTTAATAGTACCGTTCATCCTCACCACCTTGGCACTGGCATGCAGTCGGTAGGGGGTGTGAAGTCTACTATTAATACCCATCAACTTACACATGTTTTGGAAGACATCACCTGTGAATTGAGTACCCCTATCACTCTCAATAATTCTAGGGATACCATATCTGCATACAAACTCCTGAACTATTTTCTTAGCAGTAAACGCAGCAGTATTAGTGGCAGCTGGGTATGCCTCAACCCAATTAAAAAACACATCAGGGCACACTAATACATACTTGAGATCCTGCAAGGTGGTAATTGGATTAAATAAATTTGTATTACCTGAAAAGGTCAGTCGGTCGGAGGAATGTGGGATGGCTCGGTAGGGATTGTTTTCCCAATGTTTTTCCTCAAGCAGGTCAAACAGGACATTGCTCTCTTTTCCGCTTGAGAAGAAAAACCCGGTGCACACCAGTATGCTCTCATCAACTTGCACATACCTTGCTTTCCCAAGTGAGTCAGACTGTGCGCTGCCTCAGCCAGGCTTGGGTAGTATGCCTTGGGAGCCACTGGCTTACCTTGTCCATCTCTCCAGAGTCCAGAGGACTCTTGCCCACATCCCTTAGACCTCCAGACTGCCTTTTCCTGAATGGAACACATATTTTGCATCTCATTTAATTTCTGCATATCAATCATTTGAAACATCATTTGGTTAATTGGCATGTTTACTTTTAACCTTGCTGCCCATTTGGCAGCTTCGTCTGCCCTGTTATTGCCCAGTGGGTTGTCCTCACATGTATGGGCTTTACATTTAATTATGGCCACTGCCTTAGGCAATTGGATCGCTGTCAGTAGTCCTATTATATGTCTGGAATGTGCGACTGGTGTGCCTGTTGCTGTCATAAAATTTCTCAGACGCCATAGAGCACCAAAATCATGTACTACCCCGAAGGCGTACCTAGAGTCAATGTAGATATTAGCAGATTTGCCTTCTGCTAATTCACACGCTCTTCTTAGTGCCACCAGTTCCGCCACTTGGGCCGAGTGAGGTGGACCAAGAGGTTCGGCTTCTATGATGTCTTCATTATTTACCACAGCATAACCTGTACATAACTCTCCAGTGTCAGTCTGTCTATGACAACTCCCATCCGTGTAAAATGTCACATCTACATTTTCTAAAGGTGTATCCCGTATGTCAGGTCTTGCAGTAAAGGTTTGATTCAGATATTCCATACAATCATGTGCATCAATATACCTGCAAAACTCACCTTCCACCAGTGACTCACCTCTCTCCACCCTTTGTGCATCCTGTGGCACATATGGTAAATACATTGCTGGGTTTAACGTACTGCACCACGTAATGGTGATATTTGCAAGTGCTGTTAGGGCTAGTTCCCATTTTGTGAACCTAGCTTTTTAGACATGTCTGGTTTGGGCAGAATTTAGCAAAGCAGATACAGCATGGGGAGTATAGACAATCATATCATGGCCTAATACCACATCCTCACTCTTACTGACCAATAGAGCAGTTGCTGCTACACTTCTTAAACATGTTGGGAGTGATCTTGCCACAGTGTCCAATTGTGCACTGTAGTATGCTATGGGCCTACTGGCATCACCATGTTTTTGTGTGAGGACACCTGCTCCGCAACCATTAGCTTCCGTACAGTACAAATCAAAAGGTTTTTCATAATCAGGTATTCCCAATGCAGGTGCTCTTGTCAGACTATCCTTAAGGTTAAGGAAAGCCTGCTCTGTTTCCTCTGTGTGTATGACACGATTGGGCTTGGAGGAAGAGACTAAGGACCTCATTCAGAGGTGGTCGTTAGATGCAAGTGGTCACTCTGAATGAGGGCAGCCGCTTGCATCTTGTAGTGCCGCCTCTTGGTCGATCGCTAAGCTGTGGGTTACCACCCACAGCACTAGTGACCGACCAGGATGATTATCATGATGGTCAAGACCATCGCGACCATCGGTGCTTGTGACGAAGCCCTAAGGTTGGGTCTCGGCACTCGCAAGCCCCAGGGAGCTTCCTGCTCTGATCGAGCAGGAAGCTCCCCACTGACATCACTGCTGATGTCAGTGGGGCCATCCCCAAATTGCAGGCGTTCCTTTGGGAATGCCTCCGTTTGGCCGGCCACACCCCCTGCCCACCTCCCAAATGGGGCGAGCTGTCACTCACCATCGACAGCTCGCCCCATTTGGTGTGAGAACCCTAGCAATGGAGCGCCCGTTGCTAGCCGGGTCTTGCGCATGCGCACATCGGAGCCAGCTCCGATGTGCGCATACCCAATGGGGTAACATCGACCCGGTTGTGAGTGCTTAGCGCTTGCAACCTTGTCTGAATGACCCCCTAAGTCCTGTAATGGCAAGGCCAAAATAGAAAAACCAGGGATCCACATTCCCAAGAAGCTACGGATTTGCTGTTGGTTCTGTGGCAGTGTCATGGTCTGTATGGCCTGGATTCTGTCAGTGGTCAGATGTCGTAACCCCTGGGTTAGGCAATGTCCCAAGTATTTAACTCTGGATTGGCATGGCTGTAGTTTGTCCTTAGCAACCTTGTGTCCTGTTTGCGAGAGATGAAGCAATAAAAGTTTAGTATCATTTAAACATGACATAAACGAATCAGAACACAACAATAAATTGTCCACATATTGTATTAGAACAGAGCCATTGGCAGGTTGAAAAGATTGTAAACAGTCGTGCAAGGCCTGGGAGAAGATACTGGGGCTATCTATGAAGCCCTGGGGCAATCGTGTCCATGTGTATTGTAACCCCCTGTATGTAAATACAAATGTACAGTCAGGATGAAGAGGGACAGAGTAGAAAGCAGAACAGAGGTCAATGACAGTGAAATGGGTTGCATTTGGTGGGATCTGAATGAGAATGACAGCTGGATTCGGCACTACGGGAAATTGGCTCTCTACTACCTTATTAACCCCTCTGAGGTCCTGTACCAGCCTATAACCCCTCCCACCACTCTTCTTCACAGGAAAGATGGGACTGTTGGCTACACTCACTGTATGGACTAAAATTCCCTGTTGTAATAATCGTTCAATTATGGGATAAAACCCTATCTCTACCTCCTGTTTTAACGGGTACTGGGGAATTTTTGGAGTTTGCCTACCGCTTTTTAAATTTACCATTACGGGAGCTACGTTTGCCATCAATCCAGTGTCCTGTCCATCTTTGGTCCAGTATCTAGAAATATACCATCAGGGGTACAATAAATGACACATCCCATTTTACATAACAAATCCCTTCCCAGTAAGTTAGTAGGGGCCGCTGCTGCCAGGAGAAAGGCGTGCCTGGTATACAATGGACCGGTAGTAACCTCTGCAGATTTGGTTAAAGGATAATGTTGCACTTTAACCGTTACACCCATTGCTGGTACTGTTTCGCTGGTCACCTGTAAATTAGATGGAGATTTTATCACTGATCTGGTCGCCCCTGTGTCTACAAGAAAAGAATGTTTAGTACCAGCTACGTCAATTAACATTACAGGTTCTTCGCTAACATCCCCAGTTAACCTGACTGGCTGTAGACTACAGGTATGACCTGACCCCTAGCGTTGATTCTCACTCTCCAATACAGCATTTAAGGCCACATTTGGAGCAGGTGACTGTGGAAAATTCCCTGCATTCTGCATATATCCCTTATGTGGATATCTAGGTACTCCCTGGTTAGGGGATCCTACCCTCTTCACCTTACAGTTCCTAATTACATGTCCCACTTGGTTGCAATTAAAACACTGCAACCAAGTGGGTTCCAGTGTGAGTGGGGTGGTGGAAAAGGTTGTTGTGTGGGTTGGGTGGTAGAGAAAGATTGTGAGTGAGGGTATGAATTTTGAGGGTAATGTGGTGGCTGCGGGTAGTATGTGTTTTGTGGCTGTGTGTGATAACTAAGTGGGGTAGGGCTGTGTTTGTGGCTGTGCAGGATTGTTGAGGGCATGTAGCTGTGCAGGTGCATGTGTGTCTGGTGGCTGTGATGGTATATTCATTCCTTCTAGAGCTTGAATGCTAACAGCCATTAACTTCTCGCTCTGGGTCTCTCTCTTCTTGAGGATGTTTTTATCGTGCTCAATAGCGGACTCCCTGAGTGTGTCTACAGTAACTCCCCTCCAGCCAGGCAGAGAGGTCTGGACTCGGGTCTTTAGATTGTCTTTAAGACCATCCATAATTACCGTGATGACCATTTCTCTGTGATGAGTGCTACCTTTAATATCTTCTATCCCAGTGTATTGGGTGATAGCCTGCAGAGCTCGGGTACAGTAATCTTTTGCAGATTCACTCTCTTTTTGTTTTATGGTGAAAATTTTACTCCAGTTAACTACTACCGGGAAATATATACCCAATTGAGTTATTATGTGGGTAATGTTACTTTGGTTATCCTCGTCTGTTAAGGGATCATCTCCCTCCAATACGCAATCTGTGATAAACTTTTTAACGTTGGTATTGTGCAGAAGACACGCTCCTTAATACCACTCGCCAATCTTTATTGGTTGGCTCTTGAGCATTACCCAAGTTTTTCACAAATCTTTGGCATTTTGCTAATTCCTTCTTAGGGTCAGGGAAGTCTGTCATTATGGAATTTAGCTCAGCTCTTGTCCAAGGACAATGCATCACTACATTCCTTGTGGGCACCACACCATTCGCATCCGGATTCCCATTGGGAACAGTTATTGTCCGGACGGGATGGATGCCTGCCATAATGCTACCTTTGGCCGAATTACCTAGTTGAGGGTTCAGCCTACTGCTACTACGTATGGTATTAGTAATCTACAATACTGCTAAAGCGGGGGTTAATACTTCCTGTACGGGTGGGGCTACCTCCATTTCTGGTACTAGCAGGGCAGCTACCTGTGCTTGCTGTGATGGTACATTTAACACTTGTGCAACATGGGAGAGAGCGGACATCACAACAGGTTCATCATCTACATCATCAACATGTTCCTTATAATTACTCAAGAGAGGGTACAGGTTACATGTTACATTTTTATGAGCTTTTACATCGACTGTACCTTCACCCCCATCCGCACAGGGCGGTAGTGGTGCGTGTGAACTACTGACATTACCTTCCGCAATGCTACCTTGCTGTGCATGCGCGCTACTTTGCGGCACGCATGCAACGCTGTTTAGCGCTGCGTGCGCACTCCCCTGCTTCGTGTGCGCGATGCTGGTTTGCGTCGCGTGCACACCCCTAAGCCACGTATCCCCCTCGTATTGCCACAACTTTAAACAATCGTTATACTTTATCCTTTTCTTTTGAGAGTTCACCATACAGATGCTATCTCGGACATTGGCCCTCATTCAGACCCGGACGCAAGTGGCCGTTCGTATGTTGGGCGAACGTAAAAAAATATTTAAATTCAGGCACACGCTCGTATGTTCGTTCGCATCAAAATATCCTCCCCAAACTCAGGCGACCCCTCCTCTAACTAACGAGCGTGCCAAATAGCGAGCGTACATCCCCGAAGTGGTTTGAAGGGAACGCACGCACTAGTACTACCCGGAAGTTGGACTGTCACATTTCGATTAACTGCTCGTTTATTCTGCCTACCTCCCTCAATCGTATCATGCCAATCAATATATCAATTAGCTTAATTGTTTTTTTTTTTTTTTTTACACAATGCAATAAACTTTATTTATGTCCGTGTTTGTGTTTACCCGCAGAATACGTACGGCATAAACATTCGCTTTTAATTGTCAAAATACATGTTAGCCCCTATTAAATAATTGTTGTATTTGTTTTTATACCCGTATATTTCCTGGAGTTCATTTCTTTATGTAAATTTGCTTACGCATGTCACTGCATCAAGCCTATCATAAGTCTCCACAGATTTCTTCTGGCCCTGTCGAACACATGACTCATACACTAACCAATAGAATTGCTCCTGTTAATTTCCGAAATACATTAGCCAATCATAAAATTTGGGAGCACTTTATCAAAAATGATTTTGAAGAAAAACTCCATTGCCATCATGAGAGCCTCCGCATTCACCAAGCGCGAGCTGCTGGTGTTTACGGAGGTGATGGATAGGCGGATCACCATCCAGCCTCCACCCATCACCAACCGCGAGAAGCGATCCGCATATGCGGAGGTTCGGGCACGCCTGCGCTCCTTCGGCTCACGCCGCCATATCGGGCAGCTGGAGCGCAGGTGGTCGAACCTGCAACGGCGGACGCCCCGCTTGCTGGCATGCTTTCGCATGCAGATCGCTGAAAGTAAGTTTAATGGATTGTGTTTTTCATGTTTGTCTTTGTGGCCCTAACTGCATGGCCCTGTTATCCCTGTATTTCATATTTATTATTTCTCCTCATATCTGCATGGCCCTGTTTTCCCTGTATTTCATATTTATTCATTCTCCTCATATCTGCATGGCCATGTTTTCCCTGTATTTCATATGTCTTCATTCTCCTCATATTTTTTTTTTGTTTTTGGGGGTACATTTGAAATTGTTTTTGTGCGCGGATTTGTGTGGGAACTAACCCCAATTTGTTTCCCATCTTTAAGGGGCCCAGCGAAGACTACGCCGTCAGCGTCCGGCCAGACGATGATCACGGCCACTCTCCCCAACCCCCAGCCAACACTCCAACTCCACTCCTTCCCCTATTCCCCACTCCTCCCCAGCCTTCCTACACCCTCAGCCAGATTTTTCTGGCCTCCTTCCCCTCCGTCCCAATTCCCCCTCTCCTCCAACCACCCCTCTTAGAATGACCCCCTCCCCGGAGTCGGTCATTACCCCACCCCGATCTTTGGGGAATGGACCCACCTCCGAGGAGGACGATGGAGGACCTTCTGTAGCTGGCGTTGGGTCTTCTGGTATGTTTTTTTTTGTGGTTTTTTATCGTCACAAACTGTTTGTATGTAATCATGGTTTTTTTTTGTGTTTGAGTTTTTTTTTTCATAAATTTTTTGATTTTGGGCGATTGCCGTAACCTGTTACTGCTGTTTTCAACATACACATAGCACACCTGTCGGAATTTGGACATAGGCCTTGTATTTTTGCCCTACACCATTTTAGTTTGATGAGTTTTAATGCAGTTTTTTTAAAATGTTTTTTGTGGAGTTGTTTTTTTAAATATTTTTTAATGTGGTTTCACTATTGTTGTATTAATCCCCACACTTTTCTCACCCACAGGGGAACAGAGGCTTCGGGCCAATTTATCCGCCTGTGTGGCCCATATGCACTCCAATATCATCGGGGTGCTGGTGGTCTTTGACCGTATGTCGGTCCTCCTTAGGGAGTAGTTTTTTATTTTTTGCCCATTCTGTAAATAAATTGTTTTGTTTGAAGTTACGTTCTGGCTCATTCGTTTTTTCAAAACCACATATTGTTTACCCTGACATAAGTAGAGTGTTTCTGCATGGATTTCAAATTTTTGACAATAAGAGTGTGTGTTGTATTTTTATGTCCAACAGCCACAAGAAACACCTAACAGTACCAATCTCATTTCCCTTTTTTGGTGTAGTCACAATTAGATATTTCTACATTTTACAGGTTCCTAGTTGGTGTGCAAGCAGCTTAGGGCAATATTACGAAGCAAAAGGATTGTACAGGCTTCCTTTTGGTGTTGGTTTGGACCCTGAATAAAGAAAACATATTTTCTCGAATGGCGTCAGTACTGGATTACCCCTTAGTCAAATGTGACGTGTGTGAACCTGGTTACACTTGGTGGTAACGTTCCCAAAAAGGGACAACATTTCACTCTCAAAACATTTATTATCAACATAACTGAAAAATCAAAGTGGTCACTCACAAACAAAACACACAGTGATAATCTCAAATACAACACATACCAAAAAAACCACATCACATCAAAAAAATCAAGAACTGGTTGATGAAGGACCATGCCAACATGATTCCACATATATGGCGTTGCAATAAGGGTTCCAGAATATATCCCCAAAATATCCACATACAGGTTTTGTAAGGGTAGCAGGAAGTAGTCATCGTTGGAGTGCCAAAGATTATGTAAAAAAACAGAAGATGGAGCAAAAAATTAGTCAAAACTTAGATGTTCTCAAACAAACCCAATCACATCAGGTATCAACACTGTTTTTTTTCAAATAATTACCTAAAAAATCTGGCCACCACATCATCGCGTATGGCCCCCCACATACTGACCTCTGACCAACCTCGGGGGGGCCATCCTCAGGTAAGGCATCCTCTGGCTGCATTGGGACCCCACTCCTTATGGCAATGTTGTGAAATATCCCACACAGGACCACAATGTTCGAAACCATATCCGGCAAATACATGAGTTCGCCACCAGAGCGGTGGTGGCATCTGAATCGGCCTTTTAAAAGGCCGATACAGCACTCCACCACTTGCCTGGTGGCTGTAAGTATGGAATTATACTCACTTTGTGGCCCTGGTGTGGGAGCCAAATAAGGAGTGAGCAGCCAGGGCGTGCAAGGGTAGCCACTGTCTCCTGTGAAAATGAAAAGTCAACATCAGGCTCACTCTTTATGAAGCTTAACATTGTTATGTACTAAAGGTCTCCACTTACACAGAAGCCACGCATCACCAGCTTGTAGGTTGGTTAATTTGTGCCATATCCCTGATTGCCGGATGACGAAGGAGTCATGTGCACTTCCTGGTAATTTGGCATTCAGGGACAGGATCTGGAGGGAGGCATCACATACCACCATTACATTGAGGGAGTGATAGTGTTTCTGGTTTCTAAATATTGCCTCCAGCCGTGCTGGAGGCTGCAGTGGTATGTGAGTACCATCCACAACCCCTATGATGTGTGGGAAGCCAGCTATTTGGTAAAAATTGGCCTTGGCCACACTAAGGGCACCCATATCCAAAGGCATTTGAATAAAATGATGGAGGTGCTTGAAAAGTGCCTCCATCACTGCCCTCAGGATCCGGGAAAAGGAGGATTGTGAGATGCCCGCCACTATTCCTACCATTGTTTGGAACGATCCTGAGGCACAGAAATGTAACACCGCCATAAATTGCGTAAGTGGTGGAATTGCTGTAGGACTGTCAATTTGCCGCTCAAGATCACTCTCTATTAATGAGAGAGTGTCTATGATGATTTTTGGAGGAAGACGGTATCGTCTTAAAACCTCATCATCTGGCATTCCAAAAAGGGTGACACGTGTTCAAAATATCTGGGGCCTTGCACGCCTACGATGCCTATGCCTGGGATGAGATTGAGGTTGGTCGGCTTCCGGGAGCAGGGCCAGAGCAATCCGACCCATATCAACCTGAAATGACAACATTGGAATGTCAGCCTTTTTACCCCACCCATTAAAAATACATGTAACTTTGCTTGAAAATACCATCCATTGATGCTTACATGCCGGGGTATTGTCATGATATGTTGTAACTGCAAATAATAACAACAAAAATATACATCATTTTATGCTGGCCATGTCATTATCACAAATTTAAGCAAGACAAAACATAAAAGGGGACACACACACATTTGGGCAAAGAGCAAAATGACGTTGCGCACACTACGTCAAATTGAGGCCAAATGTAAGCAACCAATGCTCCAGGAAAAAAAAAACAGTTTTAAGGGATGAATACACATTTCCCAAAGCGCTAATTATTTCGCAAATACATGGCACAATAGGAAGTAGTAAAAATGCGCTAATTAGTTCGCAAATACATGGCACAATAGGAAGTAGTAAAAATGCGCTAATTAGTTTGCAAATACATGGCACAATAGGAAGTAGTAAAAATGCGCTAATTAGTTCGCAAATACAGAGTTCGAATTTGTAAAAACCAACGTTACATGTGGAAGGCCAACCAAAGTTGCGTACAGACAAACAAGAACATTTCCTAAACAGTTTAATAAATGAACTTACCAAGAGATAATATATAAGAAACCGGACCAAAATATCTTTGGGGCAGAGCCAAAAGAAAACCTAAGAGAGATGAAATGACGGGAAAAACTGATTAGAAAAATCCACACCAGAATGAGAGACAAATTGACCCAAAGTTAGACTTCCCCAAACTTACCAAAACTGGAAACGACCAAAAATTTCAAAATAGAAAAAAAACGAACGGAAAACAAAGAAAAACAAAATAAAATAAAAAAACCCACAAAAAACGCAATCTCCGACACCAGCCAACAATCAACTCCAACCAACGTAACCTCCAACATTCAATAAATGCCACCTCAAGTCGAGACGCCCCAAGCCATAAATAGTGTTTCGTTTCCCGCACAAATTAAGGAAGTATCAGAGGAACGCACAATCAATGATGCGGCCGCAAAATAAGGACGCATGTATAAATACGTCACGAGACAAAAACACAATTCTGGTGTATTTCTAGTTTGAACATCACACATGGCTACAGACCAGGTAAACAATGGACAACAGTCAGGCGGTAAGTATTTTCATGCATTTTGACTCAATGATTAATTAGAAACATAATATTGTGCACGTTGTGAAGTTGAGAATTCTGCAAATTTACCCAAATAGGTGAGGAGGATGACATGGAAGAGGCTGCTGGGCCCAGTATTCCGGGCAAAGCTGCCAAAAAGAAAAGGCAGCCACAATTCACAAGAAAGGAGATGGAGGTTTTGATTCAGAAATGTGTGGACATCCTGCCACAGGCAGACAGGAATATGAGTGCAAGCCAGAAGTGGAGAATGTGGGAAGAGGTAGCCGTGGATGTCAATAGGGTGGGTGATTATGTCCGTCTAGCCCGGGATGTCAAACGGCGGTAAGTAAACACTTGACCACCCTAAAACCAAAAACAAAATAAATTAAACAATAATGGTGGCAATTTCATCCCACAGATGGGCCGACTTCAAATATCGCCTGAAGCAAAAACTGGCGGACAGGGCTAGGCATGCAAGGGGGACAGGTGGGGCTCCTACCCCTGTGTCATTGGAGTTGACTGATTTAGAAGAGCTGGCACAGGGGTGTGTGCAGCCTGTGGAGGTGTTTGGCGTGTCCAACATGGATACGGACATGCAAGACTTTGCGGCTCCTCATGTTGTCCCAGGTAAATGTTGTGATGTCACCAACTCGGAAATGTTATTTTGCCAATATGTAGATTCTAATGTGAGTCTTTTCTCATTTTTCCAACAGAGACACAGGCGGATGAGTCTGCTCCAGAGGGGAGCCTTGGCCGCAGAATTTCTGCTGGCTCTGCAGGGGAGGAACCAGTACATCCGGCTGAGGACCCTGCAGAAGCCAGTCCAGGGCAATCCCCCTTGCAGGCAGTGTCCCTCCTCACAGAACTCAATTTTAAATCGGATTTCCATACGGAGATTCTGCAGAGGATGGACGCCAGTCTGGTACGGGTGGCTGAGGCCCTGGAGCAAAATGCTGCGGCCAACGTGTCCATTGGTCAGGCCCTGGAGGAAAATACCAGGGCCAACATCCGCATCGCCGATGCCCTGGAGCAGCTCGTTCGCCAGCACATGGTGGAGCCGACCTCCCTTCCTGCCGGAACATCAGGATCCTCCACCTCTGGCACAACATCAGCCAATCCTCCAAATTGGACTAGGCACAGGGCTAGGCACGAGGCCACAACATCTGCCTCTGGACAGGCCAGCCCGATGACATCCCGGACCCGGTCTGGCGCCCTCCCTCCCCCAGCCAAACGGGCGATAAAACGGTGACACCATTGGCTACTTTTCCCACACTCCTTCTGTGCTTGCCTCATATTCCTTTCTGGCCAAAACTTCCCTCTCCTTTCTTGTGAATTGTTTTTAATTTTTGCATTTCCGTTTACCCAAAAATTATTGTTTGCACACTTAATAAATATTGTGGAACACTGCCAAAAATGTTGGAGTTCAATATGTGTATTTTTTTTTGGGTGGATACCAATAAATTTACCACAAATGTACGACTTTGTATTCTGACATTATTGAAAAAATGGGTTACTTTTAATCCGGGACCACAAGCCAACAACGTTCCAAAAAAAAAATTACACATTGTAAAAAAAGTGCTCGTTAAGGAACGTTTAAAACATTACCTAAGGAGGAAAAAACACCTTGCAAACACAAAATGAGGGACCAAACCTAAACATGATGACATTATTGTTACAATAGTCCAAAAACGAACACATTGCGGCCAAAATACACCCCCACAAATGTACGCTAATTGATTGTGTAATCCAGACATTAGCAGCTATGATTTCCACCTGCGTTCGGTTTTGTGCTATCCAAAATAACTGCTTTCCAAACACATACCAAGCCGGTTTTCAATCCAACACTAATTGAGTTTCTGACAAGCCGTGATTAATCGATGCAACATCGTGGAGTGCCGGGACGGAGGAGAAGGCCATCGCCACTGTGGTCGAGTTATCCAGCCCCTAAGCTGTGCGAGCATTTTGAAGGGAAAGAGGATCATCCAGTGACGTATGAGTTGGTACGAACACATTTGACGTTCGCATTTGTTAATGTATGTACGCCCAAAAAACGCCTCGCCACGCCTGCGTTTTTCCATCTCCACCCCCGTCAACGCCCCAAAACGGCCTGTTCTGTCAATCACATTTGACATGTCACTTCCTGTACGCTATTTGACGAACGAGACAAAAAAAGCTCGCAATCTGCCGTACGCACATGCGCAGTGTTACACCGACGCATGCGCGGTTACTCAACATCGGAACGCAACGAGCGTACTGCCTCTAACGAACGGCTCTGAATCAGGGCCATTGTTCAATACCTCTATATCAAAGCTGCCAACTTTGGGAAAAGGTTTCACACTCATTCTCGTCATCTTAACCCATACATCACAGTACATAGTTGCATACGCACCGTACTTAGTATGCATTATATGCCGTGCTGAACCGATTGGCGCTTCCAAGAGCAGCACATCATCTAATCTCTCTACCATTTACTTGGATCCCATCTAAGGGAAAAAAAACACTAAACTTTTCAATAGAGATTTAAATCGGTGAAAGAATGTCAAGGCTACTTTCACTTACCTGTGGATGATTTAACAGGCCGCGCCCACACACCTATGGAAGAATAACCAGGTTGCTTCCACGCACCTAAGCCCTTTTTGAGTACTTTGCACTGCTAGAATTTAAGCATTCCAATAACACTTACCCTTTTCAGTGATTTTGTCAACCACAACTCAGTTCACAATCACGATATGTCACAACCGTGTGGTTCAATCACAATGCCCAATAACCCTAACTGATCACTGGATGCTGCGATCACACTGAAAGCCGATACCTAACACAAACAACAACAACTACACCTGCTGTGTGTATAGACTCCGGTATCTACTACCGAACCACTAGGCCGACACCCGGCGCCTAGCCCCTAAGGGTCCTACGATACCCCTAACTAGGAAACATGTTACCCCTACCAACAGATGTTCACTGTTACACACCTTTGTCTGCGCAGAAAAATAAACATTTTCCCAGATATGGCAGCACCGACTAAGGCCCTCATTCAGAGCCACTCGCTAGCGGCAGTACGCTCGTTCCGAGCGATGTTCGCACATCTGCGCATGCGTACGGATCGTTATACGCATGCGCGAACCAGTCAGTGCGGCCGAAATTCATGTGCTCGCAATATAGTGAGTGCCTGCTATTTTGAGTGACAGAATGAGGCATATGTGGGTGGTAACAGGGGAAGGTGCTTGAAAATGGGGAGTGGAGATCCGAACGCAGGCGTGCTTAAAGGTCAAAACGGGCGTTTTATGGGTGTGCATAATTAATACAGCAGCGTCATTGACCACGTCACTGGGTTATTTTATAGCCAGAACTGCTCGCAAAATAGCGGTTGAAAAAACCAACCACAAGAATAGCGAGCAGTTCATATCCTGTTCGATGTACTCGATTAATCTAATAAATAGCGGACATGACGTATGGTGCGAGCGGCCAGGGGGCGTTTTTAACAAAAAAACAAGCGTATGTTTTGCTCGCTCGTTCAGACTTAGAGGTGTGAACAGACTGCAATTTGCGAACGGATCATTTGAATAGCCACCCCTTGTTTTTGAACGAACGACCGCAAATAGCGAACGGCTCTGAATCAGGCCCTAAAAGATATTTAAAACAATGCTATCATGCTATCAATATCACAATGCAATCTCAGCAGCTTTGTTAAAACACCTGGCAGCAATACAGGAAACATGTATACGCTCTTGTGCGACTCTTCCCCTTTTAACATGAAATTTTATCAATGAAGGAAAACAAACTTTTTCTTTCCTTGTCCCTGGATTCTAATCAATGCTTATTGAACTCACACAATAACTGATAGTGGTCTCTCAGCAACAAAGTGGTAGCAGGTATTCGAAGGCACAATGCGTTCTTTCCTGTGTATGGCGCCTCCACCCTTTGCTGAGAGATCGATAACCGTGTGTTACAGTGTAAACTGGCAGCGTGATATCACTCTACGAGCCCCCAACTATGAATTCATACCTATATATACACCCTAAATGTCGCTATTTAGAGTTATAGGTTGCACAAGAAATAATTGTTTTCCAGACTTGGATTGTGGTTCCAAAGCACAAAAAGACATTATTCACCAAAAAGCAGATAGTTACACGCTGTGATCTAAATACAATCAGCGTAAACAAATTATACAATCACAAGGTACAGTCGAATATATATGCATGCACTCTGAATCCAGATTCCCGGCATCTACTATGAAATCTCCGTCAACAGCAAAGAAAAGATGGCTAACTACCAGATCCAGAGTGTTTGCATATAAACCCTTGCAGAGATAGGCAATACAATAGAACAAGTTGGCATAATCCCATTGGTTCTTCTTCCTGGTTCTTCTGTTACGATGCAGTTCATAGGTCAGTTTGTATTGTAACAGTTCAGCCTCCAACAGTTCTTTGTGTCCATTTTCCCGCCGAAGAACAAGTCTAAACTGGCTACATTTCAATGCCTAACTTTCTATGATCCATAATTTGAAGACGCATGTTGCGATTTCTTCGCCAATTGAACCGGAAATCTGCAAATAAATAGTGGTTTAGAATAGCACCAAAACGGTCTGTTTATCATGTACTAAACCTGAGATCTTAAATACAGTCGCTTTATTACATAATTAATAATGAATATAACCTTGGATATTAACTTTAATGCTAGGGAACCTTTCTATGTAAGTGTGCAATGTGTAAGTATAAGGATATTAAGAGAAGATGCTAGTTAGCGTTGTGCGTCTACATGTTTGTGGAGTGCACCGTGGTACGTGTTTTGCACGGTTGTTCATATTATGTTTTAGTAAATGTATGTATTTATATAATGAGGACTTTTAACATTGTTCTATTGCGTGGGAATCGCACGACGCTGAATAATAGCATCGCCATATGTACTGATATTGTGGGATTCACTAAAATGGCGTTGGACGGCCATTCCCAAAATGGCGTCTTGTTGTCATTCGCAAAATAGCGTTGTGCAGATTTTAATTTCAACAGATTCTGTCTCAGCCAGTTATCCAGCTTCGACAGTCCTTACCCCTATTTCCAGTCAGATGTATTATAAAATAAGCAAAAGAGACAAACTTTAGGGCAGGTGATTATTTTTGTTATAACAATAAATGATTTTCTGAAGTGTCAGTTCTGCAGTTAGAGAAATCAGCAGCAGCTTGTACATTACATTCCCTGTTCTACTCAGTTTGTCGCACCACCTCCTCTATTTCCAATTCCAACACAAGGAATCATTCACGATGTCAACATGCGAATGTCATCATTGACCACATCGACATTCATCTTGTTGACACTGATCGAATGTCAACATGATTAGAGTGTTGACAAAACGTTTCTTGTGGTCTAATGGTGACTTACTTAGTAGGGCGGGTCCAGCAGCTCCATAGGTGTCTTCTGGGTCCGGCTGTCATGTTCTAATGACTTCTGGCTCATTGTGCAGGTGGTGAGTATTGCTAATCCCTAACCCTCCCCCTAATGCCTAACTCTAACCTCCCCTCCCGTAGCCTAACCGTGACTCTTCCCCTAGCGCCTAACCCTAACCCATCACTCCCGTACTTAACCCCAACTCTGCAGTCCCTGCAAAATGTGGACATTTCACACGTCGACAATATGAACATGTCGACATTCTGCAGATGCCGAGATATCAAAAATAACGGTATGTGTTTCGACATACCGAAATTACGACTGCATTCCATTTAGAACATGAAATAAAACTTCACAACATGCCAGAATATACCTATATTTATATTTACTTACTATGCCAAACTAATGGACTCATGCACTATTTTGCTAATAAAGTCATTTTCAGTCTTGGTACCAAAATAGTGGTGTCACGCTATGCACCCATAGGGGTAAATTTACTGAAGCTTCTAAAACAGACAAGTGGTGATGTTGCCCATAGCAACCAATCAGGTTCTAGCTATCATTTCTCTATTGCAGTCTACAAAATAATACACCAGATCTGATTGGTTGCTATGGGCAACATCACCACTTGTCTGTTTCAGAAGCTTTAGTAAATATACCCCATAGGGTCAACAGTAATATATCCTATTTATAGAATGGGTCATGTCTTAACTATTTGTGGCATATTTGCTGAAAAACACCCACAAATAATTAGTAACCCTACAATGGGGGAACCGATATCCTTTTCCGACAGCAGCCACAACCCCAAAGGTTTCTATGGGGGATGTGATGCTGTCAGATTTAGCGTAGCTTGGACTCCGCAGCTAATGCCATCTAAAGATGGCGTTGTGCTACTGTACCCAATGGGCCGCACGTCGCATAACTGAACAGGATCCAGTCAAGACGCCGGCAGATGGGATGATGGACATCAGGATACTGACGCCGGAATCCCGACGCCCGTCAGAATGCCAATGTCGGCATCTCGAAGAGATCAAGATATCGACGCCGACATCCTGAAGGTGAGTATGCGGGTTAGGGTTACGGTTAGGCCGGGGATGGGGGGTTAGGTTTAAGGACCTGCCTGGGTGGGTTAGGCACAGACCGTGGAGGGTTAGGGTTAGGCTGTGGGGAGAAGGGTTAGGCAGCACTGGGGGGAGGTTAGGGTTAGTCACCACCCGGGGAAGGTTAGGTTTAGGGTGCGGGGAGGGGGGGATAGGGTTAGGCACCACCCGGGAAAGGTTAGGGGGGAGAGGGGGTGGTTTAGGCTACTTACTGGCCCGTCGGGATGTTCACAATCGGGATACTCGCTATCGGTCTCCTGACCTCCAGCATCCCGTCCGCCGGTATATCATATGGATTCCAACTGAACCCTCCATGGCAATGGCCACCACACATGTGCAGTGTTCATTCCGAGCACCTCATAGGGATGACCCTATTTTGGAGCCCCTGTCCCTGTGGGGGCTCTTTGATACATGCCGGCACTAAGATTGCATCCTGCAATGTGATCACAGATGCTAGTAATGCACCCAGATCACGTTGGAAATGCGATTGTTGGTAATTGGGCCCCTTATAGAGAAGTCCAGGGAGAGTAGTCAGACAGTGGCAGAGATAAAGACATTTGCTAAAGATCATAAGCTAAGACTAGGCTCAACCACTCAAAGGACCTCATTCAGAGTCTCTCGCTAGATGCGTTTGCTCGCCCCCAGCGTATGCAAATTTCTCAAAGTGACGCCACGGGAAACGATCGCTCGCCAAAGCACAAGCACGCCCACCAAGTCTTAGCGAGCGGCCAGCGTACGCCCAATCACACAGGCAGAGCCGCCCACCAACAAACGTCATCTCCAGGAAGTGTATTAAAACACTGGTACATCGAGGACCATCGGTAGCGATCGCAGCACTTTTGGTTACCTTACCCTACTGCAAGCACTGCGAGGACTTCAGTGTAAAAACAGGCATGTGACGTGTACTATGACGCTGCGTGTTAGTTATGCACGCCTCTAAAACGGCGTTGAAACACTCAGGCATGACTGTGTTCGCATATCCACTCCCCCGTTATTAGTGTCCTGCCCTTGTTACCACCCACAAACGGCCTCGCCTGTCACTCATTTCACTAGGCTGTCTTTGCTGGGCGAGCAAGTGGCCTGCGATCGCACAGAGCAGTTTGCGCATGCGCTGAATGAAGCATGCACGTACGCAAACCATCGGCCCGCTTGCGAGCGCACAACACTAGCGAGAGACGCTGAATGAAGTCCAAAATCCAAAAGGGAACCTCAGGTAGCAAACAGACCAGACTGTACTGTACATGGCAGGTTTCAGGAAATAAAACAAAGTGAGAATTTGAATAAAGCCATTGCAGGGCTGAGTCTGGGAAGCAGGTTTATATAAGTGACTGAGGCCCTGTTTCAGAGCCGGACGCTCTGACAAATCACTCGCTCTGCATCAGGGCCAGTCTTTTTTTTTTTTTTAAGAACGGCATCCTGGCCGCTCGCATAGTTGTGAGTGACCACCCACAGCTATAGCGAGCGGCCATGATGATGGTCACGATGGTCAAGACCATCGCGACCATTGGGCTTGTGACGAGACCCTTGTGGTAGGGTCTCGTTGCCGCAAGCCCCAGAGAGCTTTCGGCTCAAACAGAGCCAAAATCTCTCCCACTGACATCACTTGTGATGTCAGTGGGACCGCCCCCAGATGGCAGGCATTCTCATGGGAACGCCTCCATCTGGGCAGCCACCCCCCCCGGCCTGCCCACCAAAGGGGGCGTGTTGTCACTCAACATCGGCAGCATGCCCCCTTTGGTGCGAGACCCGGAGCAACGGATTGCCAGTCGCTATCCAGGTCTCCAGCATGCGCTCTGGGCCACCATCAACCCGGTTGCGAGCGCTCAGCACTTGCGGCCGGGTCTGAATCAGGCCCTGAGTCTGAGCGCACAGCTGTTTGGGGGTAACAACTATAGATATTTTGTTTTGTTTAGCAATACAGAGGTCACGGGCTAAATGCCACTGTTTGCAACACATTGAACTATGCACTTTAAAGAATCAAGAATCAAAAGTAACAATGAATTGAAGAAATAGATATTATTATGATTTTTTAAAAGAAATATAAATATCCATTGTAATTCATTTAGGCCTGTGATCCAATGGCGTCATGGTCAACTACTGATCCAGATGTACAGAAAGAAATTCTGGATGCACTGAATAAGTGCAGAAGAGGAGTCCAACCAACTGCAAGCAACATGCTGAAAATGGTAAGATATTGCTAGAGCCCAAATAAGTTGGATATACTGTATGAGATTTGCTTTTTATGAGGTGTGCTGTACACCACAATGTGCCAGTGTCTGGTCTAATGTGGACCCTGCTCTTTCCAGTGATTTATGCTTCAGTGTAAAGCTGGCCACACATCTAAAGATTATCTGTCCAACCATCCAACTTGTTGATTGCTTGGAATGAAAATCTGGTAACGTATGGGAGTAAATGATGATCAGCAACTTGCTCGTAAATGCCAGAAAACAGATGAAAATGGTCGGTCAGACAAGTTTGTTAAATGTTTGATCTAAACAATTTGTTCAAACAACAGTTTTTTTTTCCGCCATTTGGGAGCAAATTGCTGATTGTCATTTGCTTTCATACCTTACCAGATTTTCATTCCATTTCCAACCAATCTACTAGTTGGCTGGTTGGATAGATAATCTTTAGATGTGTGGCCAGCTTAAGGCTCTCTTCTTGTCTCATATTTCCCACATTCATTACACCGCTACCCCCTGCCACAAGCAGCCTTTACTCACTGAATCATGTGAGTGGATAGATCATTGACTCCACCAAGTCACTACACTTAGGCTACAAATATTCCAGTCATCTAATTGGCTACAGGCTGTTTTAACCCCACGCACTTAAAAACTGGTGAAATGCGTAGGGCATGTAGAAATATTATATAAATATACACTGGCGTTGGCAAATGTATCCGAACATTTCACTCTACAGAAAAGATCTGTACTCCATAGCAAAAACTCCAATTCTGTCTTTTTTTTTGCAATACTGTATTTTAGAACAGCCAAGTTTTGAAGTGAGGGATAGCAAAGGGTAAAAATAGGCGACAATTGTATAGCAATATGTGCTGCCGAATGATAAAAGCCTATTTGGTGTACTCATAAACCAATAGTTAATAGCAAAGGACCAGTTAACAGCAGGATAGCCCAAGTTCTCAAAGATTAATTTAGACAGCAGCTGCTTCTGTGATCACAAGCAAAGTCAGATAAGCAAAGGTGCTCAAAGTTGGATCATTAACTTCCTTGTGGTTTTGGTTGGGAAATTGTCCATGAAAACACATATCTTCGCGACCTCTAATTTTTTATCAATCATAAAATAATATACAACAAGGTCTTCATGCTCACCTAAGGATGTCCCAGATATGTTAAAGGGACAAAACGCGTAGGGTATTTAGGTGGAACCTTATTCCTCAAGGCACATGTCAGATGAGCGCAATTTATTTTTATTTTTTTTAAAAAGAAAGAGTCCATTTTATTGTATGTTTTATATGCATATTGACTTTTTTTTGCACGTATTACGCTTTTAGAAGCTTTTTTATTTCTTTAAGCCCTCGTTCTATGTCCAGATTGCTAAAGCCACAGTTTTGTATTGAAAGCAAATTCGCAATGTTCAATCTGGTGTGGGGTTATTATTACTTTACACGAGAACAGTATTTTGGATCATCAGAATGATACTATTAAATTATTTTCCTTTTTTTACGGTCTATATTTATCATCTATAAATCTCTGGATGGAGAGAAGGGATTGTGTGTAAAAAGAATTATCTATATAAACGTGAAAGCTTACAGTTCTGGTACGCATATCGCTAAATACTTTATTAGATTTTGAATACTCTAAAGGCGCTATTTATTATTATGATTTGAATATACATAATAACAAAATAATGTGAATGATGAAGGCGTGTTTGTTCTTGTTGTACAGTATAATTGTATGCCAATGGTCATCATTGCATAAGGCTTTGAAATCATTTATTTAGACATTGGTCTGCATAATACATACAAATATTATACAAATATTACAAATAATAATATTACTTCTAATTATCCGTATAATTTGCCCCTATAGAATAGTCGCTGTTTAGTGGAAAGGGGCCTTGTGATTGGCTTAATTTGTAGTAGCACCCCAGGATGAGATATCTCTAGTGGGGTCAGGGGACTTAAAGACCTGCTCCAATGCTCAGCAAGGGATTTGTTAGCAATGTATTATTTGTAGGGTCAAAGGGAGAATAAGTTCCTTTGGAGGTGACAGTTCTAGCTCATTGTAGTGCTTATGTCCTCCTGAGTCACATTCAATGTGAGCTTTAGAAACAGTCCAATGTGGCCTATGCTCTGTGTTTCAGTAAACACTCCGTGGCCATGAGTTGATATGGAAAGTACAAGCAGATATACTAGAAATTAGAATGTGGCGAGTCTTACAGTGTTGGCTTGATTATCCGGTAGAGTGTGGGTATCAGGCGCTACACAGCATGCCTATAATGTGAGCTGCACACTGTACGTGTTTCTGATACAGAAAGCTGATCTCCACGACCCTTAGTTCTAGTTCGTCAGCGAGATTCTCACATCAGTTACCTACAACGCGTTTTCTGATTAGCCGGTCAGTTGTTTTACAAAACGCGTTAAATATGTATCTGCAATTATTTCAACTATATAGAGAGGTTTTCAATCCTTGTATCTAATAAAGATAAATTATTTGGAAAAGAACCATTTTAGAAATATTCTAATTTAGTGAAAGCGGAGATGTCATTCCAACCTTATTTAGATGGTATACCTGTGCCCAAAAGAACCATTCTTTTATGTGGCCTTAAATACCTGCTTTTCTCCCCAATTCACCCTCCCAATATTCACCCCTACCCTTCGTATGTAAGCTGTGAAAGGCAGGGCTCTCCTTCCTCAAGTTTGACCCCTAGCACTACCCATGCCATCAGTGAGTCAAGTCACATTCAGTAGTGAATGTCTGCCATTAGGTCGGGTACAGCCTCATCGAGGGCAGAGCTTCCTCTCCCTGCGGCTCAGCTACGCATGCCCATCAAGATACAGGAGGATAAGTGCTAAGCCTTGGAGAAGATAAAGTGGGCGGAGATAATGGACCAGCCAATCAGCTCCTAACTGCCACGTTACAGACTGTGTTTGAATAATGATTTAGGAGCTGAGTGGTAGGTACTTTATCTCTATCTACTTCATCACTCTCCAAGACTAAAGACGCATACACACTAAACAATGTATGTATGCAGCAATATCGTCAGCGGCAGGCCAGGTGGGGGTGACGGGGGGGACCAGCGACGTACGACAGCAGGGGGGGGAGTGGGGCCATGCAGCATGTCATCACTCATGATATCCCCAAATTCGGCTGCATGTACAGCCGACTGGGGATATCGTTAACGACCCGCGGGAGCAGGCATCGTTGGTCGTTCGGACCATACACACTAGACGATAAGAACGATTTATCGTTGGACGATATTGTTCATATCGTTCAGCTTTATCTTCTAGTGTGTATGCCCCTTTAAGTCCATCTGCCCCACAGTGAGTTGTGTTACACTCGACACTTGTCCTCAACCTGCCTATTCCGATGGATTATTGCTCAGTGTTGTTCTACTGTAAATATGTCATATACTGTGATAAGTCAGGTTACACCGTTACAGAAATTATAATACATGGCACCTTACAAATAATTATAATACATACACTGAACTGGTTATTCAACTTGTGTGTGCAGCAGTCTCATGGGGTGACTTGGGCATAATGGCAGGAGAGGGGGCATGAGCACATAGGTTGTAAATAATGGGGAGCTGAGAATAATAGTGATTCTTAGAAGTCATATAGGTGTATATACAGTGAGTGTGGGCTAATAACAGCAAATTTTATTTTATTTTATAGACATGGAGCATAGAGGCTCAACAGACGGCTGAAAGATGGGCTAAACTATGTCTATTTGAACACAGTGTCATGGATGATAGAACAACATCAAGTAAGTACATTATGTTAAGGCCATTGCAAGCAGTGACACTGACACTACATACTGTACTGTGCACATTGACAGTTTCAGATTGGGCTGGAGAACCAAGAAGTTATTGGTACAACAATACGATTCTTATATAATCAATTGGGAAATAATCCCATCCAATATGATTCATACAGCTGTGGCAGTAACTGCTGTTCAGAGAGTTGGTTCAGGAACTGAGGGGTCTATGTACTAAGCCTTGGAAGGCGATAAAGTGAATGGAGGTAAAGTCCCAACCAATCAGCTCCTAACTGTCATTTTTCAAACTCAGCCTGTGACATGGCAGTTAGGAGATGATGGGTTGGGTTCGTTCACTTTATCTCCACCCAAGGCTTAGTAAATAGGCCCTACAAATGTTATTATTACACAAAAATTCTAAAGTAAGACGCCACGGGGCAGCAAAGGAAGAAATGCGGTCAAACCCCGCGAAAATGCTGTTTTCGGAGTTTGACCGCATTTCTCATGAGCACCAAGCTCCACATGCGGTGGGTAACGCCATCTTCATATGGCATTACCCTATAGATACCTATGAACTACTATTCACCAACAGATGTGAGAGGGATCCAATCACATCCCACCCAGCACCCCCCGCGTCACGTACAGAAGGACGCCAGAGGGGCTTCTGGGTCATAGACCCGGAAGTCCCTCATTCGCAAAGGACAGCTCTTACCGAGATAATGGTCCTTTGTCAATTTCTTCATGCATATTGGCATAATTAACGCTGGCAGGCATGCGAAGGGTAGCGTCACTCACTCCGCCCCATGTCACCAAGCCTGGCACAATAAAATAGATCCGTGGGCCTGATTCAACAAGGGTCACTAGTGCAAAGTGAATGCAGTCGGACGATAGTTGCGCACTGCGCATGTGTATGCATTGCAGTGCGTGTGTGCGAATGCTTCACTGTCATCGTATTGCGATCAGGAAACCACGCTGAGCAATCGCATGATTGACAGGCAGAGAGCATTTGGGGTGTGACGGGAGGGGGGATGGTCAGAGAAACGTAGACGCGTTTGAACACCGTTACAGGGGCGTACATAAATTAGCCGCTACGATGGCATACGCAGCCTGAGCGCTCACTGCGTGCAAGAAGGTTAGCAGTTTATAAGTAAGGTCTGACCTGCCGTAATTGTGCGAGAGGCTCCGATGTACTTCGATGTTACCGATGTTTTGTATGGAATGCCAGGTATTACGGACGTAATATAAGGGAAGTTGGCATTTTCATGCTGTCCGTGCGACGGCTTTGCGATTGCAAACATTAGCGTACTTTCGCAGCAGACCTGCGTATGCGATTGCTGTGGCGACCACATCAGCGATCCTTGCTGAATCAGGCCCTGTATCTGCAATTGGAGTTAGGTAAGTAGGGGGCGGAGGGTGGGATACTACTACTACTACAGGGGCGCTACTACTGCAGGGGAACTACACAGGGGCACTACTACTACAGGGGCACTACTATTGCAGGGGCACTACTACTGCAGGGGAACTACACAGGGGCACTACTACTGCAGGGGAACTACACAGGGGCACTACTACTAGTACAGGGGCACAACTACTACTACCGGGGAACTACACAGGGGCACTACATAGGGGCACTACTACTACAGGGGCACTACTACTGCAGGGGCACTACACAGGGGCACTACTACTGCAGGGGAACTACACAGGGGCACTACTACTGCAGGGGAACTACAAAGGGGCACTACTACTAGTACAGGGTCACTACTACTACCACAGGGGAACTACACAGGGGCACTACTACTACAGGGGCACTACTACTGCAGGGGAACTACACAGGGGCACTATTACTAGTACAGGGGCACTACTACTGCAGGGGAACTACACAGGGGCACTTCTACTAGTACAGGGGCACTACTACTACAGGGGAACTACACAGGGGCATTACTACTACAGGGGCACTGCTTTAAAGGGCACAGCTACAGGGGCACTACTACTACTACAGGGGTACAACTTTAAAGGGCACAACTACAGGGGCACCACTACTACTACAGGGCACTACTTTAAAGGGCACAAATACAGGGGCACTACTTTAAAGGGCACTACTGTAAGGGGCACTACTTTAAGGGGCACAACGATAGGGGCACTACTTTAAGGGACACTGCATATGTATGGGCACCACTATGGGGACACTGCATATGGGCACAACTACAAGGGGCAATACATATGGGCTCAACTACAGGGGGCACTGCATATGGGCACAACTACAGGGGGCCCTGCATAAGGGGCGCTTCTACAGGGGGCATTACATAATGGGCACTGCTACAGGGGGCATTGCATAAGGGGCAGTACTACAGGGGGCATTGCATAAAGGGCACTGCTACATGGGGTATTGCATAAGGGGCACTAGTACAGGGGCATTGCTTGAGGGGAGAGGGGTCTATACTGAGACGGGAGAGGGGTCAGTGAAAGAGCGGGTCTGTGCTGTGAGGGGAGAAGGGGGGTCCTGTGCTGAGAGGGGTCAGTGATGTGAGGGGGAGGGTTAGGTTTAGGCTGCGGGGAGGGTTAGGGGTAGGTTTAGGATACTTACCAGCAGGTATCGGTATCCTAACCTTGTCGGAATGTTGGCATCTGGATCCTGAGCGCCGGCATCCCGTACTCTGCCCATACATACATACATACATACATACATAGCCAATGTTTCAAGGCTGCAGCAGACCTTTTCTTGGGTGCTGTACAGGGGAATCAGAAATTAAAATATAGTGCTATGGAATGTTTGAGGGAGGGGGGCCCCAAAACTGGTATCTTGCCTAGGACCCCATGAGATCTAAATCCGGCTTTGACTGGAGTCCGTACACTGACAGAGAATCTGCAGCTAGCATGGGGCTGGTGCAAGTTTCCATGTCTCGTTCGATGGTGGCATCTGAGAATGCACCAAGCATGATTGCCGCGTCTATAGACGCAGAAAGTGGGTGCCTTAATCCTTACACATTTGGACGCACGGCTGTACACCAGAGAAGGGCTTCGTAGCGGAATTAGCATAACTGCGCAGGTGTGCGACCAGCAATAGATGCTACTAATGGGACTACTACTGGGGGCACTGCACATAGAGTGGACTACTACTGGGGGCACTGCACATACATTGGGCTACTACTGGGGGCACTGCACATAGCAGGGACTACTACTGGGGACACTGCACATAGCAGGGGCTACTACTGAGAGCACTGCACATAGAGAGGACTACTACTGGGGGCACTGCACATAAGGGGGACTACTACTGGGGGCACTGCACATAGAGGGGACTACTACTGGAGGCACTGCACATAAGGGGGACTACTACTGGGAGCACTGCACATAGCATGGACTACTACTGGGGACACTGCACATAAGGGGGACTACTACTGGGGGCACTGCGCATAAGGGGGACTACTACTGGGGGCACTGCACATAGGGGTGACTACTACTGAGGGCACTGCATATAGGGGTGACTACTACTGGGGACACTGCACCTAGAGGGGACTACTACTGGGAGCACTGCACATAGAGGGGACTACTACTGAGGGCACTGCACATAAGGGGGACTACTACTGGGAACACTGCACATAGGGGTGACTACTACTGAGGGCACTGCACATAGAGGGGACTACTACTGGGGACACTGCACCTAGAGGGGACTACTACTGGGAGCACTGCACATAGAGGGGACTACTACTGAGGACACTGCACATAAGGGGGACTACTACTGGGGGGCACCGCACATAAGGGGGACTACTACTAGTAGCACTGCACATAGGGGTGACTACTACTGGGGGCACTGCACATAGAGAGGACTACTAGTGGGGGCACTGCACATAGGGGGGACTACTACTGGGGGCACTGCACATAATGGGACTACTACTGGGGGCACTGCACATAGGGGTACCACTATGTGGGGTCGTGGACATGCCCCTCTGTGAAAAATGAGCCCCCTTCCAATTTCCGCATCGCTGAAAGGATTATGACCATACCACCTCTGGCACATATACTGTAAGTGCGCTGCTAAACAAAATAACCCACACGGAGAATGTAAAATGAACACTTAATTTGCAGGACATACATTATATAGCAGAAATGTATTCCCATGTGTAAGAATGTAAACACTGTCCAATTTCATTGTGCGTTTCAGAAAACCAGTGTGGGGAAAACTTATACATGGCGTCATATGCCCCATCCTGGACAGAAGTCATTAAAGCATTCTGTGACGAATCTAAAGATTTTGTTTATGGAAAAGGAGCCACGGAACCGGGGAAAGTTGTCGGACACTTCACCCAGGTACCTGGAATTCTTAGTAAAATTCTGATCTTGAAACCACAACTATGAAAAACAATGGGCCTGATTTAGCTTAGGTCATAGGTTCGCACGCACCTGGTCGATGTTTGAGTTCTGCATATGCGTATTCACCGCATTCGCGATCGCAGCGGATATGCAGAGACACAAGAAAATGATTGACAGCAAGTGCCGTTTGGGGGTGTTGAGGGTGGTGGTGGAAGGAAGGCAGGCGTGCCTGTGCGTTTGAACACCGTTACAGGGGCGTACATAATTAAGCCCCATCGATGGCATACGCAGCCAGTGCTCTGCATGGCGACAGGAAGCTTTGCAGGTTGTGAGTCAGGTCAAGCTCAACCACAACTCGGTGTATGGGTCCGATGTTACTCCATGTTACTGATGTTTTTGCTGACGTGCAGATGTATGTAATGGGAAGTGGGCGGCTTTGGAAGCTTGGCGGCATCTTGGTATAGTGCTGCGATTGCACATGATTGCATTAATTTGCATATTTTCACAGCGAGCGGGTGCGTGCGGTTGCAGACTTGCGATGTGCGCTGAATCAGACTTAATGTGCGTATAAGATTTCTTTAGATGCGTAGTCTACCTCTACACATCGGTGCTGATGCTGATTCGCACGCAAAGTGGCTAACTCATGCTAATGCCTGACTCCATTCACATAATGCGCGGTTCATGCGCATACAGGCGGAAACCCATGCCGCTCATTTATTTCGTGCCTGGGGCGCAAATGTCATTAATAGTATTGGTATTTGCACCAGCCCCAATTTAGGTGCAAGAGTTCTGCCAGAAACAGGCTCCCCTACCCCAGTTGCAAGACTCAGAACCGCACAGAGCTTTTGATACTCGCCCACGACATGTGATCGCATTGCCGCCATCCAGATTCCACCTGGAAATTCTCTATTTCACAGAAAGAAAGATTCCACCCAAGTCAGAATAAAAATGCATAATTTCACTACTGCTCACGTTTGCGTCCACGCTGAAAGACACACTGGACTCAGAACCAGGCCCCATTGTCTCTCAGGATAAAAATGCCCCATGACCTGCGTTAACTGGTGTTTGTGCCAGCGGTAAAGCTTTGCTCTATACAGTAAAGAGTCGGAATGGCATCATTGCCGTAGATTCAGTTTGTAAAGCATATGATAGTTTACTTAACAAGTATCGCTCTACCCCTTTATTACGTGCCCCGTTACCGCCATCTCACTGAACGAATACTTTATACTTTGAGTATCGCTCTGCTTCCCCATCTTTATTCCATTGATAAATAGTGGCAATAAGGGATCTTTAAGTCTGTGGAGTGGAGGTACGACCCTCACTACCAGCCATGCTTCATCAGAGGCGGTCACATTGTGCCGTGCCGCCCCCGTTTTCTGGGAGCGCTGAGTCCAGTCAGGCTGTGGTAAGCTGGAGAAAGGGACTGATGGTGACGATTGTTCCGATGGTGATCCCAGGTGATAGCAGATGCAGCAAGGAGCCGACTGTTTCCTTCAGACACCTCCTGCTGCATTTGCATTTGAGCTGGGCGGAGTTGCACATCTGCTTGTGTGCGGCTCTGCAGTCCCGCCCATCTGTGAATCAGACGCACAATTCTCCCAACTCCTCGCGCATATCCTCCACTCCGCAACTGCATTGGTATAGACAGCAGCGTGATTGTAAAGCTCTGCTCAAAATATGTCATTATTTTTGGGAGGACTAGACTCACATTTTGCCCATCAGAAATTAATTACTGTATCATTCGTTTTGCTGGTGCGACACTGCTGCGAGAACATCAGCCGAGCCTGTAGGAGCACGTAAGCAAAAAAGATCAAGCGCTCAATTCCCAATAATGACAATATATAAAAGTTACTTATTAAGGGCAATAAAAATAATAATAGATGCCCTAATCTACAGCTGCTGTCAAAGTATAGGTATATGCTCTAAAATCTATGTGAAGACAGAAAAAGGCAAATGATAGACAGCGCTCTCAGATAAGGGATAATTTAATACATGAGGATTAAATATTACACAGATAATATATCAAAATACATAACAGAATATAAATAAAAAATCAACAAATAAAAAATCACAAACCGGCCGGTTAGTACAGAGGTATTATATGTCCTTAAGTACAAATATGTATATATTTATATTCCCTCTATTGAGAATATGGTATACACAAAACTCCAGTGATGGCTACAGCGTAGCTTGGGTTAGTAGTCAAGCACAGTTTGGCACATAACGGTCGCTTAGTTTGTTAGTTAAGCACAGAAAGCAATTGATAGCTTATTTTAATCAGCTGTTCTTGTTAGTCACAAAGCAAATCAGCAATCATTATTAAAGCAACCACATATTCTTTATATCTTAGAGCAAAACTCCAACAGGTGAACAGATGGATGGTATGGATATAGATCCTGTCAGATACGTGGTTGTTTGTTAGCAGCGGCTTGCATAATTAGTACAAAAAAAATTCCTTAAAAAACGTTGCAGCAAGACTTATTTAGCCACATGCATCCCAGGCTTTAATCCACCTCTATGGATGATTAAGACCAACCAAATCCAATCCTCAGCTCATTAAAAAACGAGCTTGTACTCACAGTTCTCCTGGGAGATACAAAAAATATGTAAACCAGCTGGTTATGTGATCGAGTGCAGTCTCCTTCTCTTTACGCGTTTCTCCGCCTCCTTAACGCTCAGCGGCTTCCTCAGAAGTATATCTGCACCATCTTACTCACCCGGTTTTTATCATGCGCCCTAGGTCTCAATCCAAGCCTCGTTTTGGAAAGGAGTCACATGACATTCTCACAAAGCTTTATGCATATCCTCCACTCGGGCATCCTTATCGTGTTTCAACACATATAGGCGTTTTACTGCATGTGTCTCAATGGAGCTTTGCCAAGTGACATTTAGGTCTTAGGAAACTTAAGATAATAATAATAATAATAATTAATAATAATAATAATAATAAAAAGCAATGATTTAAAATATATATATATATATATATATATATATATATATAGTGTATGATACAATATAGACACATAGAAATAAGAGGAAAAAATAATAAAAAATAAATAAATAAATAACATATAAAGTAGAAGATAATAAATAATAACCTAAAAAAAGGAATTACAATTCATATAACAATAATCACAATAAATATATATAAAAAATTATTATTAATACACAAAAAATGATATTGTGTTATTTATCCTGCTCAGTATAATCAATAATACATATATATCCAGTAGCAATGACACAATATCATATTCATCTACATATAAATCTTAACATTGTAGATCTATTATAGAATTATATCAAACTTAATGCCAAAGGGGGCGTGCTGTCGATGTTGAGTGACAGCACGCCCCCTTTGGTGGGCGGGCCGGGGGCATGGCTGCTCAGATGGAGGCGTTCCCATGGGAACGCCTATCATCTGGGGCCGGCCCCACTGACATCACAAGTGATGTCAGTGGAGAGATTCCGGCTCTGATAGAACCGAAATCTCTCTGGGGCTTGCAGCCACGAGACCCTACCACAAGGGTCTCGTCGCAAGCCCGATGGTCGCGATGGTCTTGACCATCGCGACCATCTTCCTGGCCACTCGCTATAGCTGTGGGTGGTCACCCACAGCTATGCAAGTGGCCAGGAGGCCGCTCTAAAAAACAAGAAGGCCGGCGCTGATTTGGAGCGAGCACTCTGTCAGAGCGTCCTGCTCTGAATCAGGCCCTGTGTACACACAGTTACAAAAATTGTTCCGTTTAATTATTTTTGTACAATCTTTTTTTGCGCAAATTTTATATGTTAATATTTGGTATCGTTTTTAAAACTGGATTAATAAAAGTAATCCTACGTTGTAAAAATGAAACTCATTATGATTTCACCTTTCAGGCCGTCTGGTATAACTCACATGAGATTGGCTGCGCCTTTGCTTCCTGCCCCACTGGGCCCTTGAAGTATTTCTTCGTGTGTCACCAATGTCCAGCGTAAGATCTATTAATAGACAAATGTATTTTTTTCTGAATTATCAGTTGTTGCTTACTCCTCACACTGGTCACTTGTGTCAGAAGGTACACGTTACATAAGCACTGACATTCATAATATTACCGGCTGTTTATCAAATAAAGAACAAAACAGATTCAAGCCATAGCTTTGTTTAATCATGCAATAATGTTAAATGCTATTAACACAGAGACTAAGGGGTAAATTTACTAAGAATCGCGTCTGGCCGAGTTAATGTTCCCGTGACAGTTTAATTTGATTTTAAAACACGGAGATTTACTAAAGGTAAATATAGGTGACAAAACACGACTAACTGCAAAACACAGATGAAAACACAAATAGAAGTCAATACACCATCGACCAAACTTGCAAGTACTTTCCACAGACAGGATTGGAACATAATTGTAAATTCAGCAAACTCGGGACAAAATAGAAGTATGAAATAGACCCCCACCCTAGCAGCGTGTTTAGCAGAAGCGCTGTACAGATCAGTGTGATCTGTGCATGCTTCTGAGTGTAAAACAATGATGAAAGGTTTACACTTTAAAGAAGAAATTGACGGGCACCCCCAAAAGTATAACTAGCAATGGACTTCTGATCCCGGGCTGGAAGAAGAACATTGGGGTAAAAACGGACGTGGGGTTCCTCCTATTTTCTTATAACCAGAATTGGGCTGAACCAGCTGGAGGGGTGGTGATGCCACAGCAGGAGGACATACAAAGTGGGGTCTCCCTGCCAAACCATTCTCCAGCCCTAAACTGGTCAGCCCAATGCTGGCAATTCTCAAAAATTGGGGACCCCCCCTCCCAAAAAAAAGGGATTCCTCCTCCTGAGCATTAACCAGCCATGGACACTGAATTTTTTTAAATTGTATTACTCATGCACTCACTCTCCCACATTCACACTCACCCCCACTCACGCTACCTGCTCCCTAGCGCAGGTCTGTCCTCTTGTCCAGTAGGTATCCCAGTCTTCAGAAATAAAAAAGTGAGTGACCCGGTCCTCAACAACGCTAAACTGTATGTACAGTATAGTGCTAGCTGAATGACACGAGATTTCCTGAGCCTCAGCTGATCTTAGCCAATAAGCAGCCGCTTACTATGACCATGGCCGCTGATTGGCTAAGAGCTGTCAGACTCTTAGCCAATCATGGTTAATTTACAGGAAACCCACTGGTTAATGCTTGGGAGTTGGGACCACTTTTTTGGGGGGGTCCCCACTCTTCAAGGATTGCCAGTCCTAGGCTGTCCAGTTTGGGGCGGGAGAATACTTTGGCAGGGAGACTCCATGCTGTGTGTCCATCTGCTGTGGCATTACCACCTTGGCTGGTTCAGCCCGGTTCTGGTTATAGGAAAATAGGGAGAACCCTATGCTGTTTTTCCCCTGATTTCCCTCTACCAGCCCGAGCAGAGAGGTCCGGGGGTGGTTATGCTCTTGGGGGGGGATACCCCATGTAATTTTTTGTTTAAAATATAACCCTTTCATTACTTTATTAAATTCAGAAGACTGCACAGATCACGCTGATCTGTACATGCTTCTTCTAAACAGGCTGCTGTTTAGTAGAAGCATGCACACAGCTTCTCACAGGCAGGTCTATTAAGTTCAGTCCAAATACGTCTGAACATACACACTTGCAAACACCAGGGGTTATAGTGGGCAGGAAGGAACGGGGTGGATCTACTGGGTTCCGGCACCTCTAATGGTAGATGGAACTAGTTCCCCCTCCACCATGTCGATGCATAGAAGTCCTACAGATAGAGGCCACTGTCTGGCGGCAGACAACTCCCAAGGCCCCCGACACTTCAGTGTAAAGTTTCCTAAACACAGCAATGTGTGTGTGTGTGTGTGTTTATGTGTGTGTGTGTAAAGTACAGTAGTCACATTGTTCTGGCCTCTCAGAGTAGCACCGCCTAGTGTGTGTGGGGGGGGGGGTGTAGGCGGCGGGGGAGATGAGTTCCACCACCTCTCCAGGACCACTTTAAGCCCTGGCATACACCATCAAAAACACGATTCAGTCAAACACAATTCTTAGTAAATTTACCCCTAACAGTATTCCTCATATTGCCATGAAAGCGCCATTCATATTTTATCTATAATACAGATGTGCCCTCATTCACCAGCCCCAATGCACCATACATCACAAAACGTCTGGTGCGGCTGAGCCGCAGATGAGAACGGTCGCAGATCAGGCGATTGTCAAAGTTCTGACTAACCCTATGGTCACTCAGAATGGCCACCAGAACGGAGACGCTGCCGGTCCGCAAAATATCTGCTTTGCTTATTTCCATGCCCGGCCAACACAGGATTAACAATGTCTCTTTTACATAAGGGGGAGATGTACTAAGCTCTGGAAAGTGATAAATTAGAGAGTAATAAACTACCAGCCACTCAGATCCTAACTGTCACGTTACAGGGTGTGTTTGAAAAATGACAGTTAGGAGCTGATTGGCTGGTAGTTTATCACTCTCCAATTTATCACTTTCCAGAGCTTAGTACATCTGCCCCTTAATGACATGGACTCTTATATTTTTTTTTTAACTCTGTTTTATTTTGCATCTTTTTTTTTCAGGGGAAATATAAACTCCATAACCCATCCATACAAGTCTGGACCTACATGCGGAGACTGCCCCAATAATTGTGAAAACGGCTTATGCAGTACGTGTTTGGCATTAATGTACTAAGGAATCCTATAAGCCCTAGAACAAGTCTGGCCAGCCTGTGGCTCTCCAGCTGTTGTGAAAACTACAAATCCCAGCATGCCTTACCAGCTAATCGGTGGGAGGGTATGCTGGGACATTTTTACAACAGCTGGAGAGCCACAGATTGGCCAGGACAGCCTTACAAAGTAATATGGCACACTAGTCTTTGTGTTATAATGACTTGAATATCAGTGTTTCAGAATCTGTATGTAATACCGACAGAGGGGATCCAGGCAGTCAGAATCCTGATGCCTGGATCCCGACAGGGTTAACATACCGACATACCTCCCCCTCTCCCTAACCCTCCCTCCCTGGTACCTAAACCTATCCATCCCCCTCCGCGCACCCTGAACCTAACCGTCCCCCCTTAGTGCCTAACCCTAACCGTCCAACTAGTGCCTAACCCTAACCCCTAAACCAAACCCTCCCCCCCACCCCGCTACTTACCTTCGGCGATTGGGATGCGGGTGCCGGTATTCTGATGCCGAACGCATACCAGTGTCTCACCATATGTCCTGTAGTGGTTCTAATCTTAAATAGGAGCTTCTAAGCATTTCAATAATGTCTTATAGAGGGAATGACGTCGCCCCCTTCGTTTTTAAAAATAATAGAAGAATCATTAATTGCGGCAGCAATAACAGTTATGTTACTGAAAGGGAAAGGAAAAGTTCTAGGCAACGGTGGTGCACTGTACCTGTACGTTGCCTAAATATTCAGGGCATTGATGTATCAAAATTAAAATTGCAGTAAAATCTAAAAAAACTGCAGTTCTCAAAAGGTTTACTGCAACATGTATAGCTCGCCATATGTATTGAAAAAGGGTCTATAACATCAAAGATTTCCACAGCGGACTTGAGGAACAGCAAGACCGATATAATGCTATAGGGCTTGGCTGTGACGGTATGCAGCAACATTTCCGTACAGTTACACTTTGGCCCGATCTATAGATACGTTGCCTATAGAAGCCTATGGACTTGATATGACAAAAAGCATCAGAGAGGGATGCAAAGGATCCCTGTCTGCCCCCCTGCAGATTGCTCTAGGAAGAGCTGTTCCAGCAGACAGACGTCGGAGGCCGGTTTGCAAGCACAGAGGCCGGTTTGCAAGCACAGAGGCCAGTTTGCAAGCACAGAGGCCAGTTTGCAAGCAAAGAGGCCAGTTTGCACAGAGGCCAGTTTGCACAGAGGCCAGTTTGCACAGAGGCCAGTTTGCAAGCACAGAGGCCAGTTTGCAAGCACAGAGGCCAATTTGCAAGCACAGAGGCCAGTTTGCACAGAGGCCGGTTTGCACAGAGGCCGGTTTGCAAGCACAGAGGCCGGTTTGCACAGAGGCCGGTTTGCACAGAGGCCAGTTTGCAAGCACAGAGGCCAGTTTGCACAGAGGCCAGTTTGCACAGAGGCCGGTTTGCAAGCGAAACAGGGCGGGATGTACAGTATCACAATTTCCATGTGAAAATTGATACATTCCGTCTTTAAAGTGTAAGTGCCTAAAGCAGTGTTGAGCACTAATCTGTCGCTCCTGCATTATGTGCATGGAATTAAATGTGTATTTTTTACCCATATGAAGATCTTTATGATCCCTCTTTGCAATCCGGATCTCCTTCCAATAGAAAGGACCGGGGCTGCGAGAACAAACACCACGTGAAGATGTGTCAGCTCCCACCATCAAACTTCATGAGTTTAGGTCCCCATGCTACTACTGTAGTACATACTACAACAGGACGGTGCTGTCTGCAGGAGGTACCAGTGATTCCTCCTGCGTTACAGCCATGCTGAACGGCTCTGTAACTAAACACATGCAGGAACTACTGTTTCCGCATGCGCATTGGACCTATTCGGCTTCAGTAATAGGCACCTGCTGTGAGTCACACGAAAAAATAAATTAGCAAGTTTTTTTATTTAGATTTTTAGCATTTATTATTATTATTATTATTGATAATAGTAATAAAAATAGAAATCTATTTACAATTTTATAGTATTTTTTTTCAAAATAGATGAAAATGTCATATACAGTACATAATGTTTTTTGCAGTTTTCTTGGGCTAGGTATTATCATTCTCACATCTAGGGGTATATTTACTAAAGTAAAGTGGAGATGTTGCCTATAGCAACCATTTCACTAGCACCTTCTAGAAGATAATAGCTAGAATCTGATTGGTTGCTATGGGCAACATCTCCACTTCTAAAAACTCTCACTTTAGTTAATTTACCTCCTAGTCTTCTCTGGGGTTACAGCAATGTAAGAATCTCTTGTTGCTGATAAATAGTAGTTACTGTAGCTTGTTGTCCAGTTCTGTATTACATTACCTCAGGCGTAATAGCAGACTTGTGCCATAGTATTTATCTTTCTGATGATCTTTTGTGTCCTGGATGCTGCAACAGAGTTGTGTGTTACTGGCCCCATTTAACCATTTGATACTTATTTACACACTGTTACTTGTTTGATTCTTAGATAACACACACACACACACACACACACACACACACACACACACACACACACACACACACACACACGTTTTTACAGTTATAGTAATTATTAGTATTCCTCCTTTTAGTACAGATCAGTGTTTTCAGCTTATGAAGTTTAACTCCTATTAAATAAGGTATTATCATTTATAGATTGTAGGCCTGATTCAGCTTTGGGAATAGAAGGCCTTGATTCACTGCTGATCGCAGACTCCGATAACTGGGAACCTGCGCGTGCGCAGGACCCATTCTGCGAGTGTGCAGAATAGGTCCTGCGTAGTCGCAAGCAAACCCTTGAATGCCTCTGCCTGATTGAGAGGCAGAGGCATTTAAGGGGTGAGTCAGGGGCGGGGTGGCCGCCGTTCCCAGAATTTTCTGGGAGTGGACAGCCCAGGATCTGCGTTGATCAACACAGTGTCCTGGGCTCGCAAGCCGGCCAGCCTGAGTAAGCTGTCCACCATCGTGACCATTGACCACCGATGGTTGTGATGGTGATCCCAGCCTGTGACCTCCATCGCAGTGCTGGGATCGCAAATGCAGCGGGGGTGTCATACAGGGGGTGTCATACACCTCTTGCTGCATTTGCATTATTGCAAGGATCGCAATTGCAAAGCTGGCGGCGTGCATACATCATATATCTATAGCCTGCGTGCAGACATCATATATCTATAGCCTGCGTGCATACATTATATATCTAAAGCCTACATGCATACATCATATATCTATAGCCTGCATGCATACATCATATATTTATAGCCTGTGTGCATACATCATATATCTCTAGCCTGCATGCATATATCATATCTTTAGCCTGCGTGCATACATCATATCTATAGCCTGCGTGCATAAATCATATATCTATAACCTGCGTGCATAAATCATATTTCCATAGCCTGCATGCACACATCATATCTATAGCCTGCGTGCATACTGTACATCATATCTATAGCCTGCGTGCATACATCATATCTATAGCCTACATGTATACATCATATATCTATAGCCTGCATGCATACATCATATCTATAGCCTGCGTCTATACATCATATCTAGAGCCTGCGTCAATACATCATATATTTATAGCCTGCGTGCATACATCATATCTATAGCCTGTGTGTATACATCATATGTCTATAGCCTGCATGTATACATCATATATCTATAGCCTGCATGTATACATCATATATCTATAGCCTGCGTGTATACATCATATATCTATAGCCTGCGTGTATACATCATATATCTATAGCCTGCATGCACACATCATATATCTATAGCCTGCGTGTATACATCATATATCTATAGCCTACATGTATGCATCATATATCTATAGCCTGCATGCATACATCATATCTATAGCCTGCGTCTATACATCATATCTATAGCCTGCGTCAATACATCATATATTTATAGCCTGCATGCATACATCATATATCTATAGCCTGTATGCATACATCATATATCTATAGCCTGCGTGTATACATCATATATATAGCCTGCGTGCATACATCATATATCTATAGCCTGTATGCACACATCATATATCTATAGCTTGCATACATACATCATATATCTATAGCCTGCGTGTATACATCATATATCTATAGCCTGTATGCACACATCATATATCTATAGCCTGCGTGTATACATCATATATCTATAGCTTGCGTGTATACATCATATATCTATAGCCTGCATGCATACATCATATATCTAAAGCCTACATGCATACATCATATATCTATAGCCTGCATGCATACATCATATATTTATAGCCTGTGTGCATACATCATATATCTCTAGCCTGCATGCATATATCATATCTTTAGCCTGCGTGCATATATCATATCTATAGCCTGCGTGCATAAATCATATATCTATAACCTGCGTGCATAAATCATATTTCCATAGCCTGCATGCACACATCATATCTATAGCCTACGTGCATACTGTACATCATATCTATAGCCTGCGTGCATACATCATATCTATAGCCTACATGTATACATCATATATCTATAGCCTGCGTGTATACATCATATATCTATAGCTTGCGTGTATACATCATATATCTATAGCCTGCGTGCATACATTATATATCTATAGCCTGCATGCATACATCATATATCTAAAGCCTACATGCATACATCATATATCTATAGCCTGCATGCATACATCATATATTTATAGCCTGTGTGCATACATCATATATCTCTAGCCTGCATGCATGTATCATATCTTTAGCCTGCGTGCATACATCATATCTATAGCCTGCGTGCATAAATCATATATCTATAACCTGCGTGCATAAATCATATTTCCATAGCCTGCATGCACACATCATATCTATAGCCTGCGTGCATACTGTACATCATATCTATAGCCTGCGTGCATACATCATATCTATAGCCTACATGTATACATCATATATCTATAGCCTGCGTGTATACATCATATATCTATAGCCTACATGTATGCATCATATATCTATAGCCTGCATGCATACATCATATCTATAGCCTGCGTCTATACATCATATCTATAGCCTGCGTCAATACATCATATATTTATAGCCTGCATGCATACATCATATATCTATAGCCTGTATGCATACATCATATATCTATAGCCTGCGTGTATACATCATATATATAGCCTGCGTGCATACATCATATATCTATAGCCTGTATGCACACATCATATATCTATAGCTTGCATACATACATCATATATCTATAGCCTGCGTGTATACATCATATATCTATAGCCTGTATGCACACATCATATATCTATAGCCTGCGTGTATACATCATATATCTATAGCTTGCGTGTATACATCATATATCTATAGCCTGCATGCATACATCATATATCTAAAGCCTACATGCATACATCATATATCTATAGCCTGCATGCATACATCATATATTTATAGCCTGTGTGCATACATCATATATCTCTAGCCTGCATGCATATATCATATCTTTAGCCTGCGTGCATATATCATATATCTATAGCCTGTATGCACACATCATATATCTATAGCCTGCGTGTATACATCATATATCTATAGCCTACATGTATACATCATATATCTATAGCCTGCATGCATACATCATATCTATAGCCTGCGTCTATACATCATATCTATAGCCTGCGTCAATACATCATATATTTATAGCCTGCATGCATACAACATATATCTATAGCCTGCGTGTATACATCATATATCTATAGCCTGCGTGTATACATCATATATCTATAGCTTGCATGCATACATCATATCTCTAGCCTGCGTCTATACATCATATCTATAGCCTGCGTCAATACATCATATATTTATGGCCTGCATGCATACATCATATATCTATAGCCTGTATGCATACATCATATATCTATAGCCTGCGTGTATACATCATATATATAGCCTGCGTGCATACATCATATATCTATAGCCTGCATGCATACATCATATATCTATAGCCTGTATGCACACATCATATATCTATAGCTTGCATGCATACATCATATATCTATAGCCTGCGTGTATACATCATATATCTATAGCCTGCATGCATACATCATATATCTATAGCCTGTGTGTATACATCATATATCTATAGCTTGCGTGTATACATCATATATCTATAGCCTGCGTGTATACATCATATATCTATAGCTTGCGTGTATACATCATATATCTATAGCCTGCGTGTATACATCATATATCTATAGCCTGCGTGCATACATCATATATCTATAGCCTGCGTGTATACATCATATATCTATAGCCTGCGTGTATACATCATATTTCTATAGCTTGCGTGCATACATCATATATCTATAGCCTGCGTGTATACATCATATATCTATAGCTTGCGTGCATACATCATATATCTATAACCTGCGTGTATACATCATATATCTATAGCCTGCGTGTATACATCATATATCTATAGCCTGCGTGTATACATCATATATCTATAGCCTGCATGCAGTTTTGCAATTGCTGAATCAGGCCCAGAGTAAGAAAGAGCAAGTAACTGTGCACCTGGGTAACACCATGTTGCAGTGCAGGGGGAAGGGATGATTGCAGATTTATAATATGCAGAGAGATTTAGATTTGGGAGGGGTGTGTCCAAACTGACTTGGCTACATTCAACAGCAGCTAGTAATTAGCTTTACCCCACATGCAGAAAAAGGTATGTATTTGCACCCCTTGCATTGCAACATGGTTTGTCCAGGTACTGTACACTCTGGGAGTCGATCGGTGTACATTAGGTGACTTACAGATGTGTCCTCATATACCTAGTAGCTATACGCCACGAGACGCCAACTGAGGCGCGCCGGTAGCTGAGTCGCCCGGGACCTGGCACGCCGGGAGGGGCTGTTTGGTGCAAATGAAGCCACATTATATGAGAACAAATCTGTGATATGTGCAGTCCACTAAATATGGAGACGCTGCAGGAAACAAGGGCCAGATACACGCTGCCTGAGAGAGTACATAGCACGCTATGATAAGTAGGAGATATATATACAAGCTTGTCCTCTAAAAGCCATTCAAGATTTAAGTCTTGGAGAGAGATAAGTAGACGGAGATAAAGTACCAACCGATCAGCTCCAAACTGCCATTTTTTAAAACACAGCCTGTAAAGTGACAGCTAGGAGCTGATTGGTTGGTACTTTATCTCCATTAACTTTATCCATCTCCAAGGCTTAGTACATAGACCCCTTAATGTAATAAGCCACTCCCACATAATCATGATCCATGCCTATATGTTTGCCTGGTTCCCTTAAGCTGGGCATACACGGGCAGATAAAATGCCTGTGAGACCGACAGACATTTTATCTGGCAGCCTGCCAGGTGCAGACGTCCGCGGCATACACGGTGAGATTTCTCACAGTGTATCAGCCCGACATCTGCGCTCCGCCCCCGGGGGAGGAGACATTTCTCTGCTCCTTCCATGAGAAGGAACACTGGATGTGTCTGTCTGTCGGCCGCGGCTGGGCATACACTGCCCGATGCGGCCGACAGGTTACCCCATAAATATCACATCGGACGGCCATGCTGGACAATCCGGCATGCCCGACCGAGCAATATGTAACTCTCGGTCGCCTGGACACATGCTACAATTATCGGGGCAACCCCGGATATCGGGTGTATCGGGGCGATACACCCGATACAAAGTGTCTAAAAGTATTTTGTATGCATTGGATAAACATTTTTTAGACGTTTGCTGCCCATCAACTTAGTTCAGGCCTCTAACCCTCCATGTTAAAATTTTAGGGTGCCCATGTTATGCACTGAGGTACACCTTCATAATTGTCATAAAGACTACCCCATTCGTCCCAGCAAAATATAGATTTTTAGCAAAATAGTAAGGGGTATATTTACTAAAGTGCGGGTTTTTAGAAGTGGAGATGTTGCCCATAGCAACCAATCAGATTCTAACTATTATCTTCTAGAAGGTGCTGGATAAATGATAAGTAGAATCTGATTGGTTGCTATAGGGCAATATCTCCACTTCTAAAAGCTCATACTTTATAACTATACCCTTAAGTATTTGACCTGAGAAATGCTGTTAATGACTGATTTACACAGGTTTCCTACAGTACTTGTGATATGAAACCTATGACTTTATATATTAATTTTCTGATTTAATGAGGTTATTATCTGATGACCCAGAGTATAATTAATGTAATCTGCTTGATCAGACAGGGAATAGTTTATCAACTTGCTATTAATAGACTTAAGAATCATTATTTACATTGTTTATCTTTTTTACTCTTTCAGCCAATCCTTGCCAATGGACTGATAGTCATTATGGCTGCGATGAATTCAAGGAACATTGCCCTGTTTCGGACGATATACAAACTAAATGTGAAGGAACGTGTAATTGTATCAATGATGAAATTGTATAGCTTCTGTCCAGGTAGATCTTGAGACATTAAGTGAACAATATAGACATTGGGCCTGATTCAGACCCACTCGCGAGCGGCTGTACGCTCGCAAGTGGGTCGATGGTCTGCACTGAGCATGCGCACGACGGAGGGAGCTCCGTCGTGCGCATGCGCCAGACACGACGAGCGAAGGACTTTCCTTCGCTCGTTGTGTCCAATCAAAGGGGGCGTGCTGTCAATGTTGATTGACAGCACGCCCCCTTTGGTGGGCGTGCCGGGGGCGTGCCTCCCTGACGGGGGCGTTCCCACGGGAACGCCTCCCGTCAGAAGCCGGCCCACTGACATCACTAGGGATGTCAGTGGGAGTGATTTTGGCTCTGATAGAGCCAAAATCACTCCGGAGCTTGCGGTTGAAAACCTCAACCGCAGGCTCCGGCTCGCAATTTCGATGGTCGCGATGGTCACGACCATCGCGGCCATCAAAATGTACGCTCGTATAGCCTGTGGGTGGTGACCCACAGCTATACGAGCGTCCAGGAGGACGCTCCATGAAAAAGGAGCCCGGCCCTCATGCAGAGCGTGCGCTCTGCTCAGAGCGTACGGCTCTGAATGAGGGCCATTGTGTGTAAGCAAACTCTACATTACTTTATCTTTGATTCATTGCAACACACCTGATATTAGCTTTTACTACTCTAGTGCAAGTTAGTCTTATCATATATATACATTTGCAGATATATATATATATATCTGAACAAGGTTTAGAAGCAGCACTCAAAGAACTTGAAATCCATCAAAAAATACTATACATGCAGTATATCGTCCAACGTTTCAGTTTTAATCATCTTTCCTCAGGGACAAAACATCTATCCTTTATTGAATGCACGTGGCATGACGCGGTCCAGGTATAGCCCGCAAATTTGACTGTCAGTGATGTGCAGCTTCATCCTGGATTCGATTGCCATAGTAACTGAGAGATATAAAAACCAACAACAATTATACGTGCCAGAGCACATAGATCAACACTCAACTGATAAAATATAAAGCATTAGGGCCTACAAATATAAATATATATATTTGCATGGCCTAATAATGTTTGCTGTTTTGATGGAATTCAAGTCCTTCGAGTGCCATCTATAAACCTTAGTCAGTATATACCAACGTTTCATTGTTAGTAAAACATTTTCATCAGTGAATGGCCCACGGGTGGCCTCAGGGAGGCTTGTCCACTTTTCCAATCATTCGGGAGAGACATCCGAGCTTTGGGGGTCTCCCTGATGGTACAGTAGAGTAGGAAAGTCAGACCCTGCATTAGCAAACCATTTAGATTGGCCGTTTGCAAATGCCCTGATGACACTGATAGCTATATTCTTCATGTGCCTGATAACGAATATGTAATTTTCAAGCAAAACAAATGCTGGCCTTAGTGTAAGGGTAGTATGCCTGTTGTAAACCATGTGCATATGCTAGTGGGGCTACAGAGGGTGACCTGCGTGCATCTTGCATTATGTACACCTCAGGGAATACATACAATCGACCGACGGTCGGGATGCCAAGGTCGGAAGACCGACAGTGGCATCTCGATGTTCAGGATCTGGACAGGGGCCGATAAGTAGCCTAACCCTCCCCCTCTCCCCCCTAACCCTCCCCTGGTGGTGCCTAACCCTCCTTCCTCCTGGTGGTACCTAACCCTAACTCCCCATCCCCACAGCCTAACCCTCCCCGGTCAGTGCCTAACCCTAACCCACCCAGGGAGGTCACTCTACCTAACCTCCCCATCCATTGGGATGCTGACGTCGGTATCTGATCTCTTCGGGATGGTGGCGTGGGCATTCTGACGGGCGTCAGGATTCTGGCGTCGGTATATTGACATCCGGCATCCAGTCCACCAGCATCCTGACGGCATCCCCACCTCACCATATGGCAGTGATTGCACAATTTACAAATGCATATAATTGAAGCATAAATTATGATCATTTTTCATGTAACTCTGCAACAGTTAGATATTATTTGTTATATTGTATTGTTGCAGCATAGTAATGTTCATTTATTGGTTATTATATGCTACGGCACAGTCTTATTATCTCATTGGTTGCTATTCGTTGCAGTAAACTTGTGTTATTTGGAAGCTGTTATTAAACAACATCCCTTGGGAACAGAGATAAAAGTCTAACATTTGTATGTCAGAATTTAGGTTTCAAAAGAAATATAGTATTCATAATGCTGGCATAAGGATGACATGATACAACTTAAATAATGGTGTCATACATGGCGAATTATTCCCGTGACCTTCTGTGCACATGTACTGAGAGAGATAAGGCTTGTCTCACCATGAGCTATAAAGTCAATAAAAAGATGCATTAAAACAATGGCTGTTATCCACTTTTTATGATGTACAATGGTAAAAGGCCCTATAGGGCAATATACAAACTGCACAATCCACAGACCCACATTGCTCAATTACATCAGCGAGTTCTTGTTCTTATTCTCAAGTGCATTTCACAGTCTTTGGGAACAGCTCCATGAAACACGTAAGTAATAACCAATTACACATCACATCAAAGCCCAATTTAATTCCACTTATCTCTTCTCTCATTCATTTAAACCATTACATATTTCTCCAAAAAGTAATTTCTAGAACTTGTGAGCTTAAAGCTTCTTGTTACAATTGTTGGTGTTCCCAGAAATTCAAATCCCCCACAGAAGTGCAGTTGGTAGATGCAAAGAGCGTCCATTTATAGATCTAGGAATGGGATCTGATCTCCAGGACATTGACGTTGGTAGCGAGTGCAAACTCCATGGCGTAGAGAAAAAGGTTGTTCTTCCACACAACTAGGGAATGCCACTTAGGTACAGGACACCCTCTCCACCATTTATCTCCTTTAAATAATCCTGCCCCACACTATTAAATCATGTTACTGCCCTTTGGTGAAGAAAGTGAATTCTCATTGAACTAGGAAGCATCTTGCCCCACCAACCTCCTACCACTGGCTGCTTCAATACATTGGCCGCTGCCATCTCGACCCACAAATCCATGTTCTGTATGAAACCAGGAGCAATTGCGCAAAAGTACATTGTAATATCACAAGAGAATTTGGGGCTGAGTAGAATGTCAACAAGGGGTAAGTATTAAAGAAAGGGCTTATTATCTGGACTGTGGCACACCATACATGACAGGTAAGGAGTGTATGTATGTAGGTATATATTAAAGGAAAAAAACAAAAACATATAGTACGCCAACATTACCAATACGCTATATTATATAGAGGTTGGACTTATTTGATAAAATGAGGCTGGTTACCCATCATCCTTAAAGCACATGCCATAATTAGAGATGTGCGGGTTCGGTTTTACTCGGATAGGTTTGGATCTCAAAAATGGCAGCTTGTTGGCTATCGGCTATCACGTGTTTTGGATAGCCAATAAAATAAATCCGAACTAATCAGAACTTGCGATAATTTTGGCTAAAAGAACAGAGTAAAACCGAACCCGCACATCTCTAGACATAATTTATTGTGTCTGACGTGTGATCATAACAATGGGTCTGATGTACAGTTGTACGCTAATGCCGCTGGAGGTGTCTTGTGTAATTCTTAGTGACCCTCAAGTTACTTAGGATGGCCGTGAAATTCACACTGCCGGGGCCAGTGAAGCTGCATCAGAGAAGTTGCAGCCACTGGCCTTAGCTGACCCCCCCTACCAGTTTCTAGGACCCTGGCCACCCCCAAACAGCAGCAGCATGTCAAAAAAGTTACGGCTTAGGAGGAACTGCGACTGTCGTCTCAGACACCGGTCGGCACATGTAAAGTACAGAGCCTGCGCAATGCGCCAATCGTCCAGCATGTGAGTAGTATGCAATCCATCTTGTTTGTGTACAAAACTAAATGTGGTCCAATGTTTGCCGTTGGAGTGTGGTCTTGCAGTGAATGTACATTAGGTCAAAAGAGCAGCCAGCATCAAAAAGGCATCACTTACATGTGTTAAAACTTTTATGAAATTGGGCGGAGGAGGCAAAGTGCACCTGAAATGTGCAAAGTGCCTCCCAGTAAGTATGTAAGAGAATACACAATCTCCCTTTACGCCAGAGGTTGTGGAAATACAGTATTAAGTCTATAACCAGGGAATTAACCACTTAACTGGTACAGTCATATGGGAAGTGACCACAGCCAGCTGGGCTTTATCTGACGCGGTTACATCCCATGTGACCGTTCCATCCCATTGTGTCCCCCAGCTGTGCAGAACAGATTCTCTCCTGCTGGCCCGGCCCCCTGGGAGTGATGTAGCTGTTTCTGTGACTGCTGACATCACCGCTGAAACCGCGTCCCAGAATGCCATGCGAACGGCACTCCGGGTCACACGCACTCACTGGGGACAAAAGGTCTGATTCAGAGCTGGACGTAATGGTGATTATGGATGCAGATCTAGCAATTGTATGCCATCATACGTGCGCAGCGATCGCACTGCGACTATGTACACACAGAAGAATCCATTGCAAAGTGAGTTACAGGCTGTCAGCGTTTGAGGGTGGTCTGAAAAATAGAGGCGTGCCTGTCCGTTTGAACGCCGTTTCATGGGCGTGCATAAATTTGCCCGTGTGATCTCCTACGCAGGTCAGACTTCAAGATGGCTGCTCGATGTGCTTCGATGTTACCGATATTTACACAGGTAAGCGACACCGACGCTGCAATGTGTAAGAAATCGCAGCTGCGATCGCATTAACATCCGTTTCTGAATCAGCCCCTTATTTCTTCCTGAGCACAAAATCTGTGAGTGCATGGATCAGCTGCAGCAGGGGGAACTGATAGACGCTCCGCAGTGCTCTGCAGGAGGGAAGCAGAAGGGGTAATACCACAGGACGGGTGTAAGGGTGTTTTATAAAGAAAAAAAATAATTATTCTCCAAATAATCTCCTGCCACAAAACTAAATATTGTTTTTCATCCGGATTTACAGTATGTTGTACCTAATCCGAATTCAGCGATGAAAATCCTAATTATTGTTATTATCTTTTATTAATAAGGCGCCTCAAAATGTATGCAGCACCGTACAGGGTAATCATACAAAACATTCACATTAAACAGGGTATTAGATGATAAATACAGTACACAGAGGAATGCCATAACATACAGCAAGTACCATACATTAATGTCACACCGCAGACTGGGCAGGTAACTGGGTCATAGGTCGGGCAGTTGAACCTTCGGAAGCTGGTAGGAGTCACAGGTGGGAATCTTTTCTGTACTCAGTGATCCTGTACCCAACGTACGGGCGAGCAGACGGAGGGCCTGGTGCGGAGATGGTTGGTAATGTACCCGTAGTTGCAGCTGCTCTCTCAATAGCGGTTGCGGGAATATACCAATGCTGATCTCAGTCTTCCCTTTGCGCTCCGCTGGGCGACGGACTGTACAAGCGCTGAGACACCCACTTTCAGGATGTGTGGTCTGTGCAATTGCGATGGAAATTGTAAACACTCCTACATTGGCGCAACATCGGTCGCACCACTTTTTCATGAGAGTACTCCATGCATTAGCGCAGGGCCGGCCCAAGCCTAAACTTTTTGGTAAGCGAATATAGAATTTGTTCCTCCTCGTATTTCTGATACATGTGTGATTTAAATTCAGATTAAATATCGGTCCCGGACTCCTGGCATACCTGATTTTAATAGTTGTTAGAGTTTTGAGTTTGCACTGCCGCTGCTTCCATCGTGCGTTACATAGATCACGGAGGTCAGGATGAGCACGCATACCTCCAGCTGCGGATAACGTTTAGCGTTGGAAGGGCATGATCAGGGGCATTTTAAGAGAGGAGGGGGCCAGTGTGCAGACGCAGTGCGGGCCCTCTCCTCTCTCCGGTGGTGCCGAGGTGGGTGCACCTTAATGCCAGAATCTACTGCACATGCGCGGGTCTCCGGAAAATTGGCACCTGAGCCATTTTCCCGTGGCCGCCACCATTTTCCCAGTGATTTTTGACTCGGCGCTGCAGAGCAGCACTGTGGACAGGTAAGTATAAGATTATATGGGTGTAGGGTGCGCGGTGTGGCCCCCCCCTGGACCCATTATAGATACGCCCCTGGGCACAATCCAAGTGAAAACCCAGCACTAAATGCAGCCTACAGAGGGGACCGGACCAGGCTACCAGTAGGTAATACCACCGGATACACCTGAAATCCAGGATTACATTTTATTATGAACATTTTATACGTATCCCTTGCAGATAAAAAAAACTATTTATTGTATTATTATCCCATTTTGTGAGATTTTACATAAAAAGACCAGACCCTAACATTGCAGTCTAGGGTCAAATTATTTTTCATGAGGATATATATCTATAGATACAGTATATCTGTAGATATCTATAGATATATCTATAAATATAGCTACATCTATAAAACCACAACATTAGCAGTATAATTCCTGCCCCAAGTCAGCACCTCTACCCATAGGCAAAACTAGAGATCTGTTAATGGGTTGTCCCAGTTATAGCCTCGTGTCAGATACTGTATTGTATTACTGTTCCTTGGGAAAAAACTCCATTACATATTACGTATATATATATATTGCAGAGTTGCAGGGGGCATGGTGCCTGTTAGTGAAAAGGAAACTTTTGCGCGTACCCCCGGTGTGCACTCCAAAAAAGGAGGCGTGGCCACTCAAACAGGGGGTGTGTGTTTTGAGAAACACCACCTGTAAGGTCATTCCATGGTAACTCATGTTGCAGGGTGACAAGGTGAGTGTGTGCATGGTTGTCAACAGCAACAGTTTGTGTGAGGTTGGTTTTGTGTGCTGAGAAAGTGATGAGACGGGTCAGGCTTTGGAAGACTGTATACAGGAGTTGCTGATTGTTTGCTTTGTAACTTTGTAATGTGAGTTACCATGGAATGACCCAGTAGTAATATAGGCTGCATCGCTAGGCACAGAACCTGTCAGCAGTCAAAGATGAGGGAACCTTAATCAGTCCCACAGCAAAGGGTCCTAGAGGAGGGAAAGTCCTCCAGCAACAGGGTCAGTCAGGTATAGGAAATAAACTCAGCTAGCAGCTGGCCAAATGTTGTTGGGGCAGCAGAAAAATAAGTGTCAGTACCTGAGGCAGCCTAAGGACATACCTCCCAACATGACCCTCTCCAGGAGGGACACAATACTCTGGTCCTGGACTTCCCTGGTAAGTTATGATTGGCGGTGGCTCCAGAGGCGGGGCTGCAGTACAGTCCAAAATTCAAATAGGGGAGTCACACCAACTGCCAGTGAGTCCCAGCCAGTGATGTTTGGCAGTGTGTGAGATGACAGTTGGTGTGGCTCCCCTATTTGAATTTTGAACTGCGCTGCAGCCCCACCTCTTACCAGGGAAGCCCAGGACCAGAGCATTGTGTTCCTCCTGGAGAGGGTCATGTTGGGAGGTATGTAAGGCGGTCAGGCGGAGGAGGCCCGGATCAGCAGCGATGGTCCCTCACGGAGGGAGCTGGAGGAACAACGCAGAGGGAGATCCCGGGATGAGGAAAAGAGAGACAATCTGTAGCTGCACCGGGGGCACCAGATAGCCAGTAAAGCAGTGGGGGATACCTGAGCCGGAGGAGAGGGAGGTCACTGGCAGAGAGGGAGGAAGCGCTGGGGACTCTGGTAGGGATTGCGAGCAAAAGGGTGGGCCCTTCTCCTGCTGCTGGAGAGCATCCCTACTGTGCTACGGTCCGCAGCGGCCCTATCACTGTGGCAGGTCCTAGACAAAGTGAAGCCCAGGTCAAGAATTTCATTTGGTGCCCCCACCCGCTTCCTGTCCCCATAGACTCAGACACACACTGCCGCCATAGCCACACACACACACACGCTGTCCCACATAGCCTCACACATACTCACTGCTGCCTATAGCCTCACACACGCTGCCCATATAGCCTCTCGCACATGCTGCCCCCATAGCCTCACACACACTGCCCATTATAGCCTAATGCACCCACTGTCCCTCACAGATCACACTGCCCCCTCACACAGCACCCCCTTACAGATCACACTGCACCCCCTTACAGATCACACAGCACCACCTTACAGATCACACTGCACTCCCTTACAGATCACACTGCACCTCTTTACAGATCACACTGTCCCCTCACACAGCACCTCCTTACAGATCACACTGCACTCCCTTACAGATCACACAGCACCTCCTCACAGATCACACAGCACCCCTTACAGATCACACTGCACCTCCTTACAGATCACACAGTACCCCCTTAGAGATCACACTGCACCTCCTTACAGATCACACAGCACCTCCTTACAGATCACACTGCACTCCCTTACAGATCACACAGCACCCCTTACAGATCACACTGCACCTCTTTACAGATCACACTGCCCCCTCACACAGCACCTCCTTACAGATCACACAGCACCTCCTTACAGATCACACTGCACTCCCTTACAGATCACACAGCACCTCCTTACAGATCACACAGCACCTCCATAGAGATCACACAGTACCCCCTTACAGATCACACTGCACCTCCTTACAGATCACACTGCACCTCCTTACAGATCACACAGCACCCCCTTACAGATCCCACAGCACCCCCTTAAAGATCACACTGCACCTCCTTACAGATCACACAGCACACCCTTACAGATCACACTGCACCTCCTTACAGATCACACTGCACCCCTTACAGATCACACAGCACCCCTTACAGATCACACTGCACCCCCTTACAGATCACACAGCACCTCCTTACAGATCACACAGTACCCCCTTACAGATCACACTGCACCTCCTTACAGATCACACTGCACCCCCTTACAGATCACAGAGCACACTTTTACAGATCACACTGCACCTCCTTACAGATCACACTGCACCCCCTTACAGATCACACAACACCCCTTACAGATCACACTGCACCTCCTTACAGATCACACAGCACCTCCTTACAGATCACACTGCACCCCCTTACAGATCACACTGCATCCCCTTACAGATCACACTGCACCTCCTTACAGATCCCACAGCACCTCCTTACAGACCACACTGCACCCCTTACAGATCACACTGCACCTCCTTACAGATCACACTGCACCCCCTTACAGATCACACAGCACCCCTTACAGATCACACTACACCTCCTTACAGATCACACAGCACCCCTTACAGATCCCACAGCACCTCCTTACAGATCACACTGCACCCCCTTACAGATCACACAGTATCTCCTTACAGATCACACTGCCCCCTCACAGCACCCACTTTTCACAGATCACACTGCCCCTCCCCCCTCGCTGAGTGCACTACCCCTTCACAGAACAAACCATCCCCCCTGACACATCGCCATTGCCCAACTCACAGATTACATTGGCTCCCACATCAGATCTCACAGACCCCCCCCCCACACTCTCAGATCGCACTGCATCACCCACAACCCCCTACAGATCGCACTGACGTCTACTGTCCACAGATAACTTCCTCCTCCCCCCTCGCAAGCTCTCAGCCTCTCTCACTGGCTGCACAGTGGCTCACTTACACACTGTCCGTGCTATGCAGCCTGAACACCGTGCCAACCCCGACTCTTCAAAGTTTAGGAATGCAGATACCCTTCCCGACGATGGCGACTCGCAGTGCGGGCGGGCAGTTTTGCTGCCCCAGTCCACAGTACTGACAGTAGAAAGATGCCTGGCGCCAATGTTACTTTGCGGGCAGTGACTCCCATCCCTCTCTCCACCAGTATGCGTCCAAGCCCCAGCACTGTTTTCACAATGCGCCTGCAACGTGATGTCATGACGTCATGTCACCCCTTACGACCAATCAGACAGCTGCCCATTCAACCGCGGTACAGCTGTGTCACAGTAACACAGACTGCCCGCGGCTTGCCTCTGCTGCTGGCTGCATTGTTTTATTATATAATACATTAGCAAGGTTGCGGCCAGGGTGCCCTCCCATATGTGGCGCCCTACTCGGCTGCGTATCTTGCATAATTATAGACCCGGCCCTGCATTAGCGAGATCAGATGCTGCAGGAGTGTGTGCACCAAATAATGGTAGAACTTGGTTTGATTAGCCCTCGCCTTCAAGCAATACCTCTCCTACCCTCCACCATTTATTTTTCCCAGGTCTCTCTCCAAACCTTCCTTCTCCTTAGTATGTAAGCTCTTACAGGCAGGGCCCTATGCCCTCTTGTTCTTCCTTGTCACCAGTGTACTGCTCCCCTATCTCCTTCTACCCTTCAGTGACCCTGGTTTTGGGCCTGATTCAGAGATTAGCGCACTGCCGATGTTTACGCAGTTGAGCGATATGGAATACCACTACTACACACGTGACCTCAGTTGTCCAATGTCATTCGCAATTGCTTACGGCATCACTAACACTTGAGAAGAGGTTTGCAATCCCTGGGCATTATTAGGGTGGAGACTGGGAGGTGACCTAAAGTCATTGCAAAAAGGGGCCGTCTCATGGGCATTATGAGAGAGTCACGGGGTGTCTGGGGACGCTGCTGCTTTCTCAAATGCAAATCCGATTGTAAATGGGGGAAGGGGATATTGGGAGAACTTCTGCACTAGTAGGTGTCTCTAAAAATTCATATGTAACACTAAATTATTACTTATGACATAAATATGTCTTGATCATGCAGGGGGGGGGGGGGTGTTGCCAAAGACAATAAGGGGTATATTTACTGAAGGTCGATTTTAATTGTGTAAAAGAGTCGATTAACATCGATGTAGTGTTCCTAATTTGCTAATACTTACAAAACTAAATCAAAAATTGTCTATTAGTAAATGTGTGATTAGGCTCCAGAAACACATCGATGTTAATCAATTTTGATTGATTTTTAATCGATTGAAATCTATTAAAATCGACCTTTAGTAAATATACAAAAAATATAATAATCTAGGCCCCAGCGGGGGTGTAAAGCAATCTGTCCTCTGCTAGTAATGAAAGCTGCACACCTACAAGAGGCTTTGCCAAACCTCTATCAACAAAACCTAAAAGAACAAAATAATAGGTGGCGCTTATCACTCACAACAGTGGATCGTATATATCAATGTTTTTATTAATACAAAACAGATGTATTTCAGACAGCAAATAACCAATATTTATAAAACTCTTGAAAAAGCCGCCTTGTGCGTGGAAACGAGTCGATGATACTGGACTGTGACAGAGCTCCATCGAGTATACGGGACTTGTGGCAGAGCTCCATCGAGTATACGGGACTTGTGGCAGAGCTCCCCTGTGAAATCCATCTGCATTCACCTGCACCCCACGTGATACCACTTAGCCTTGCGGGGGTCTTCTACTTGCAGGGCATAGGTGGGTGAGTTCCGTGGAGAGGAGAGCTGTGTTATTGCACTGGGAGGAATATTCACACTGCTGGATAAGACACTGCTTACCTTCCATTGGAGCAAAACTTTAACGTACAATAATTGTGAGTACTGTGGAGAGCTGGGATTCTGGACGGATCATTATTCCTTATTATTACAAGTTGAAACACATGAGCATGCTCTCATTGCTGACATTTATTATTGGAACATTGTGGAGAGCTGGGATTCCCGGCATCTGGCTGTGAGTGATCTCAAAACTACATTATTTTGCTACATATCTTACTATTCACCAGCGATATAAAGTTACAAATCTGCAAAATAACAAAGATTATTGTATAAAAATATTGCAATTATAAAAAAACTCTGTGGGACAGTGAGGTCCTATTTGTAGTGGATGATTTAACTATCTTGATGCCTGCCATAAGCTGACCTACATGTGTTTGTTTTATTAGATGTATGTGCTCATTTTTTTATATACAACATCTATTTTTATATTGATGTATTTATAACCCCACTCCCGGGAGTTTTATAAATATTGGTTATTTACTGTCTGAAATACATCTGTTTTGTATTAATAAAATATTGATATATACGATTCACTGTTGTGAGTGATAAGCGCCACCTACTATTTTGTTCTTTAGTAAATATACCTCTAAATATGGTTATACAAAGAAAAAGGAAAACGATTGTCTCTTTGTTAGGCGCACTATAGAAGTTTATGTATAAAATATAACCTTTATTTCATTCATTAAAATTGTGTACCGTACCAGTGAAATATTAAAAGCCATCATTCATATTAAAGATAACATGCAGTAATACAATTTGCAAAGTTGTGAAATAAACAGATACTAATTTCTGGTGTTGTCTTGCTCTCAGTTTATATGCTATAATATAGTAAGTAAATATTGCCTTATATTGTGGGATGAGGGTGTTCCCTCTTATGGATGAATGCTCTTGCACACAGTTAAAGGGGGATGTATCACTTAATTGTTGCCACAATTGTATCTCTATTCAGTAACTACTTATATTATTAGCAGTATGCTGAACAAATGATCAGGTTACCAACATATGAATATGATATTGAGAATAAAGTAACTGACCCTATATACTATGGACCGAGGTAATTGGCACTCATGTATATCATTTAAATTATTCTGATTTATCATGCAACCTTATTCTTAAATAATGTTCTTTTAGATACTAGGATTCCAATCATCTTTATTAGCAGTATTAACTGCCTCATGCCGCGTATCCATTAGACGATATGCTCCATGAGCGATATCGTCTAGTGTCTGCCCTGCAGTGCTGGGCTCAATGTCATTATCGTTCAATGAAGTCACCCTTCCTCATCCCGGTACTACAGAACCTGATGATATCGTCTAGTGTCTGCCCTGCAGTGCCGGGCTCAATGTCGTTAATGATATCGTTCAGTGACGTCACCCTCCCTCATCCCGGTACTACAGAACCTGATGATATCGTCAGGTTGTCCTTGAAAGTACGGGCTATGAAAGATGTCATCAATGACCAGCAGGAGCGCACATTGTTGGTCGTTGACGGGACACCGTTGCCGATATTGCGGACGATGAACGATAACAATATCGTTATCATTCAAATCATCCAATTTATCATGAAGTGGATACACGGCATTACACTGTTGTGCAGAGATTGGTATTTGAATATGTTAAGTACTAATGGCCACTTAGTAACACTGTTTTTCAATAGCCTCAAAGGTCTGAGGAAGATTAGCAGAAATCTGCACTATCCTACAATAAATGAGCTGGGAGTTATAATTAGTGCAGGTATATTAAGCAGACAATAAATGCACATGTTCACTCAGTACTCAAATATTTTCCATATGTGGTATTGGGTAGATGTAAAGTTATTTTATATTTAAAATTGGTTATAGTAAAAGGCAAATGTGGTTGATGTACTAAGTTAACTTAAAACGTACAAGTGTCCCGGCAGGGGTTGGTCTTTTAAAATAGAAACACATTGCATTGCATCAATTGTCAGAGACACAATGTGTGTTTGTAGTGAATTAGCTTGAATTCACAAATTCTCCACACTACAAACAGCATGTACTGTAGTTTGTTGGGTAAAAGCATACTACATGCCATGTTTTGTCTTAGGGCAGCTTGCTGAGGGTAGCAGCTTGATGTGGTTATGCATTAAGTGGTTAAAATCAAGTGTGCTTTCTGAACAGTTAAATAACATTTATTCTGCATGAACCTCATGAATCACACTGAATATGGACTTATCTGTCCTTCTCATCCCAGGTATGTGATTGTCCTTGCTGAGTACAAGTGCCAGAGCCTGCATTAACCCCCATGCACCATCAGCTGTCTAGGCAATGTATGTGATTGTCCTTGTTGAGTACAACTGCCAGAGTCTGCATTAACCCCCATGCACCATCAGCTGTCTAGGCAATGTATGTGATTGTCCTTGCTGAGTACAACTGCCAGAGTCTGCATTAACCCCCATGCACCATCAGCTGTCTAGGCAATGTATGTGATTGTCCTTGCTGAGTACAACTGCCAGAGTCTGCATTAACCCCCATGCACCATCAGCTGTCTAGGCAATGTATGTGATATTATTTGACATCCTGCAAACCACAACTCCTAATCTATAGTTGCATTAATACAAGATTAGCTGTGTATTTAAAGTATGTGTTTAATTTTGTACAAATTTGTAATTGGTATTGTTTAAATGTCTGTGAATCTTTTTTGACTTGCTAGCCATAGTCATTACCTCTGTTTGGATGGGGATCACTGAAGCATAGTTTATAGTGCCATAAACTTAGTGCAATATATGTCCACTGATCAATCTGCATTTCAACCAGCTGACCAATTGGCTCAGATATAAGCTAGTGTCTTAATCAGGCATACTATTTCTTAACATTCAGGCTTAGGGCAGCTTGCTGAGGGTAGCAGCTTGATGTGGTTAAAATCAAGTGCGCTTTCTGAACAGTTAAATAACAGTTGAAAAATATCAAAGACCAGGTAATTACAAACCCATTACTTAGAAAATTTTATTTTTTCCAAATACAAAGAAGACAATGTATCAAAAACTTCTTTTTATAATCTCACTTCATGGCATCATCTCTAAGGCTACTACATCTTTTACTCTCCCTGCAGCTCACCCCTCTGTACATATTGCTACCTCATTAATCTACTCACCACTTATGAACACACATGAGCTTTTAACTTATCTATACACACTGACAATAACATCCACAACCTGTTGTCATAAAAATCTTTCGGACAAATCCAACAATTATATTTATATCTCCTGCTGCTTCTATTAGCTGGTGACATATCACCAAATCCAGGCCCAACCCACATTCCACACCCACAATGAACTATAAATCCAGCTAACCTCATAAACATTGCGTGCATCCCTTCACCATCCAAGTTACTAAAATGTGCATTATGGAATGCACACTCTATCTGCAATAAGCTAACATCCATCCATGACCTTTTTATTTCAACCTTCTGGCAATAACAGAAACATGGCTCACACAATCAGACACTGTCTCCCCTGCTGCACTTTCACATGGTAACCTACACTTCTCACACACCTCCAGGCCTGGTAATTGTAAAGGAGGTGGGGTAGGAATATTACTCTCCCAATCTTTCACCTACACAGTTTTCCCACAGGTAGCTTCACTCACATTTACATCATTTGAAGTACATTCTATAAGGATTTTCACCCCATCTCTATGAGTTGCTGTTATCTATCGCCCACCTGGGCCACCTCAACAATTTCTGGAACACTTTTCTGCCTGGCTCCCTCACTTTCTATCCTTAGACATCTCCACCATCATTATGGGTGATTTCAATATCCCCATTGACAGTCCACAATCTCCTCATGCCTCCAAACTACTTTCTTTAACATCCTCTCTTGGCCTCTCCCAATGGACTGACTCCTCTACTCATCAGGAGGGCCAGTGCCTTGATCTTGTATTCACCAGACTATGCTCAGTTTCTGATTTCACTAATGCTCCTTTCCCTCTCTCAGATCACAACCTTATCACCTGCACACTCTCGTCCATTACATCAACATCATTGAAATCAACCAAACCTAAACCCAAAACCCGTAGAAATATTAATGCCATTAACCTTCTACAACAACAACTTTCACCAATTTCTACATTCACTTCTCCTGAGACTGCTGCATCACACCTAAACCAGATTCTAGAAAAAGCCCTTGATGAAGTAGCTCCAGCTACCCATCACACACCACGTAGAGTTAGACGTCAACCGTGGCATTCTAGCTTAACAAGGCATCTACAAAAACTCTCGCGTAAAGTTGAACGTCAGTGGCGAAAGTCTCATACTCCAAGTGACTTCCTCACATATAAGACTAGCTACAACTCTTATCGTACTGCTCTGGACACTGCCAAACAAACATATTTCTAATCTCTGCTCAAGCTTCTAACCCCAAGGGACTTTTTAATACATTTAAACTGCTTCTTACCCCTCCATCACCCAAACCACCTGCTACTATCTGTGCACAAGATCTTGCTTCCTATTTTAGGGACAAGATTGATAAGATCCGAAATGAAATGGTAGGCTCTTCCTCAGCTAGTGACCTGCTCAATTCCCTACCTGAACCCTCTGGCACATTCTCTTCATTTGATCTCACAAACAAAGATGAAGTATCTACACTCTTCTCATCCTCCTACTCTATTACCTCTCCTCTAGATCCTATACCCTCACAAATCAGTAAAGCTCTGTCTCTTGCGCTTATCCCAACCCTAACTAAAATCTGTAATCTCTCTCTCTCTACTGGCAACTTTCCATCACTGTTCAAGCACGCAGTGATTACTCCCATTCTGAAAAAACTAAATTCTGACCCTAATACTCTCAAATTACCGTCCAATCTCCCAGCTCCCATGCCCCTCCAAGCTACTTGAGAGACTTGTCTACACCCGCCTCACACACTTTCTTAACTCACACAACTTATTGGACCCACTTCAGTCCGGCTTTCATTCCCAACACTCCACAGAGACAGCACTGACTAAGGTAGTAAATGACCTTGTCACTGCCAAGGCTAAAGGTTATTTACTCACTCCTAATTCTTCTAGATATCTCTGCTGCTTTTGACACTGTTGACCACTCTCTTCTCATACAAACACTGCAATCCCTAGGTCTTAAGGACACAGCTCTTTCTTGGTTTTCTTCCTACCTATCTGATCGCTCTTTTACTGTTCCTTTTTCTGATTCTGCCTCTTCTTCGCTACCTCTATCAGTTGGAGTACCGCAAGGCTCTATCTTAGGTCCTTTGCTATTCTCAATCTATACCACCTCTCTTGGCAAACTAATCAGCTCTTTTGGATTTCAGTACCATCTGTATGCGGATGATACTCAAATCTACCTATCCTCCCCAGATTTATCACCATCTGTATTGGTCCGTGTCACTGAATGTCTTTCTGCCATTTCATCTTGGATGTCATCTCGCTACCTGAAACTTAATATTTCTAAAACAGAATTAATTATATTTCCACCGGCCAATAACATTTTCCAACCTGATCTCTCTATCACTGTTGATACCTCGACCATCCACCCCGTCCCACAAGCTCGCTGCCTTGGTGTCATCCTTGACTCTGAACTGTCCTTTGTTCCCCATATTCAATCTGTCTCAAAATCATGTTACATACATCTAAAAACCATATCCAAAATTCGACCATATCTCACACAAGACACTGTAAAAACTCTAATCCATGCACTTATTATTTCCCGCATTGACTATTGCAATAGCCTCCTTACTGGTCTTCCCAAAAACAGGCTATCACCATTACAATCCATTATGAATGCAGCTGCAAGGCTTATCTTCCTTGCGAAATGTTCATCATCTGCTGCTCCGCTCTGTCAGTCCCTCCATTGGTTACCAGTTTTCTCCCATATTCAATACAAAATACTGTTACTTACACATAAGGCCATTAACCAAACCACGCCAACATACATCTCTTCACTCATCTCAAAATATCTCCCAACCCAACCTCTCCGCTCAGCACAAGATCTGCGTCTCTCATCCCCACACATTACTTGCTCCCATTCACGGTTACAGGACTTTCTTTGCGCTGCACCCACTCTATGGAATGACCTACCTCGCACAATAAGACTTTCCTCTAGTCTCCAATCCTTCAAGCGTTCCTTGAAAACTCACCTCTTCAGGCAAGCTTATCAGATTCCAGAACCTCCCACATAACCTTCATAGCTTCCATATCTAATTACATCCCCTTTTACAGTCCACACACAATCTCACACATCGTCTTTCTCTCACATCCTCATGACATTTGGTCGACATTCCTGTGTGACTGGATCATGCAGCCAACCAAGAAACTGTGCATTCTGGCTGGACCAAAATGCAATATATAGCACCTATCCTTGTGTATCAATGCCTATTTCCCTATAGATTGTAAGCTTGCGAGCAGGGCCTTCCTACCTATATATCTGTCTGTTATTACCGAGTTTTGTTCTATTAATGCTTAGAATTATAAAGCGCAATGGAATATGCTGTGCTATATAAGGAACTGTTAATAAATATATAAATTAGGGATGTGCAGGCTCGGATAGGTTCAAGTTTGTACGTGGAGTTTGGATTTTTCCCTCCAAAAAAACGGAACTAAGAAAGAGGCAAAACGTCATCTTACATGGACGAACATCATCATTCCTGGACTTTTGTCCAGGAATGATGATGTTCGTCCATGTAAGATGACGTTTTGCCTCTTTCTGAGTTCTGTTTTTTTGGAGGGAAAAATCCGAACTCCACGTGCAAACTCGAACCTATCCGAGCCTGCACATCCCTAATATAAATAAATAAATAAATAATGTTTTCAGGAAAGTGGATTAGAGCAATTATAGCTGATTAGCTTCTGTTCTCAATTACACCTCACCAACAAAATCAGTATAATGTGGATGTACAGATGTGCCCAGCTAGTTTGCTGCTCATAGCCATTCAGGCCTCTGTGTTGCGCCATGGAAAGTTGAGTGATGGCTGGATTTTGGCGTAACGTGGTATTCTTCAACAAAAGATACACTATGGCATGTAATACAGCGCTTAGCCGCTGGGTGGCGAGTGCTCCACTGATGTAATTTGTACTGAATACCATACTGTTAAATTGGATGGATAACACAAACACGCACTGTATTTGCATATTGCATGTTCGCATAACCAATCTTTCTAATATCACTTAAGCTCTTAGAACGGGACGCAAATCAGTATACATACTGTACAGTAGTGTAATTGCCGTGTTCTTATGAAGGTATAACCGATACTATACATTAATGAGATGCACGCACGCACAGCTTTCAATGAGATGGGATGAATTATTCTCTAACTAGCTGGAGTACACATCATCCTCCAACAAACCTCTCCTTATGCAGGCCTCATGAAAAGTGTGACAAACTTCCCCATCCACAGTCCTAAGGTATTCAAAGGAAGTAGGACCTGTAACGGTGTAAAGCAAACTTCGGAGATAGAAGCAATCAAAATTTGTCGGATGTACAGTGTAAACACGGCCAAGAGCTTCTGTTGCTCTGATACCAGAATGACTGTGTACTTCCTGGTTGCTGGATCGCACTATGAAATGCACAGCAATTACTTCCAGTTCCTTGTTCAGCTGTTTGCGGCATTCAGGGTCTCTACAGTGTATAAAATTCATCCAAACGGTTTTACCCTTCAGGGACTGACAAAGGAATGAACCGGAAGTAGCCTCTGTGCGTTCCATAGTGCGGTCTAGCAACCAAGGAGGTAGAGAAAAAAGTTTGGTCGCCACTGTTGACACCATCTAGTTGTGTAAGCTCATGCATGAGGAAGTATAAACTAAAATTTGTGCTGCAGAGCTGCGTTTTTGCATCCCAGTATAGTTGCCATCTTTATGGGCCTGATTCTAAATCAGATGGATCTCTCCTCATGGATGCAGAGAGCAATTTTTACCATATTCAGACTCATAATAAGCCTGGCTTAATATCATTAGTAGAGATGTGCGCTGACCCTCGTGTTTTGGTTTTGGATCTCCCCTGGTTTTGGATCTGAATCTGGTTTTGGATTTTTATCCTTGGTGTTTTGTTTTTGGGTTTTGGTTTTGGATCTGGATTTTCTCTTAAAATATCATAAAAACAGCTAAAATCACATAAAATGGGCCTGTTTTTGTTCCTACAGTATTATTAACCACAATAACATTTATTTCCAGTCATTTCCAATCAATTTTGACCACCTCACAATATTATTTTTTTCATCTAGTTAAGGCCAAAAGATTGCAGCCACCTAGCTGGCTGACTAAGCTAAGTGACACAGTGGGTGGCACTAACGTGGCAGTTCAGCTTCCAATTTCCAACACAGATACAGTGTGTTATACAGTGTGGGTTGGATACACCAATAGTGCACTTACTGTGACAGCAGTGTCGGCAGTGTGAGGTGCTGGCGGTGTCCTCAATGTGAAAGTGCCAGTGGTGTCTTCAATGCGGAAGTGGTGTCAGTGTTGGCAGTGTGGCGGTGTTGGCAGAGTAGGGGCCCTGGCAGTGTCCTGAGTGCATAGTGCCAGCAGTGTCGGCAGAGAGGGGGTGCCAGCAGTGTCCTCAGTGCAGGAGTGCTGACAGTGTCGGCTGTGCAGGGATGCCCTTGGTGTGGGAGTAGCAGCAGTGCTGAGTCACTGACGGAGTCCTCAATCCATGGGGCAGTAGTTCGGGGGTGCTGGCAGTGTCCTTAGTGCAGGGTGCCGGTGGTGTCGACAAAGCAGGGGTGCCAGCGGTGTCCTCATTGCATGTGTGCTGACAGTGCAGGGGTGCTGGTGGTGTATCCAGGTGGGAGTGCCAGCAGTGTGGGAGCACTGACTGTGTCCTCAGTACATGGGGCAGCAGTGCAGGGGTGCTGGCAGTGTTGGCAGCGGGGGATGCTGCCGGTGGGGGTGCCGGCGGTGTCAGGCAGCGGGGGATGGCAGGTGCCATCTCCTTTTGTTTCCTGTGTGCATGTTAAATGGCCTTAATGCCGTTTACCTGAGAGCCATGACAGACGGCTCTCTCAGCCAATCAGTGTTAAGCCCACTCAATGCAAAACCTTCATCCTGTCAGCGGGATCGCGAGGTTTTGCCTCAGGTGAGGGATCCGGGGCAGGCAGGGAAATCCGAGCTTGGCTCGGATCGCCCTGGATCCCCGAACTTTCTGGTGGTTTCAGTTCTCTGAAAACCGAACCCACTCATCGCTAATCAATAGTGGTTATAAATTCATACAGCATTTAAAAGGTACTGTAAAATCCATGCGAGAGCCATAGTAAATGATTTTCAGAGACTTAGATTATATGCTACAGAATAAAATTCCATAATTCTTAGTATGTAGCAAAATACATTTTATAAAATCAAATTATTGACCTTGCAGATGGCCCAAGAAGAATGGTGTCCAAATCTGCATCTAACAATAAACCAAACAGGACAATGCTTTTATTCTTCTTTGGTGTTTTAGGTGTAGAACCATGAGAGATCTCTGCTTGTAAACTGTGGATTTGTATAGAAAGACAGAAGGAAATATTTTCGCTTTTATATAGTAGATAGTAGAGAGAGAATAGAAAAAAATAGTAGATAAGCTAAATCCTTTTCTAATTCCGTACCTGACCTGTAGAGGGTGAATACTATGCAAAAATTGTGTTTTTTAATTAATTAAAAATGAACTGTAATTAAGTTCGATTTTCAAATTTTTTTTAGTTGCCTCCGCCGTGTTTTAATACGCTCATATGTAAAATTTCACTATCTTGGCTTGTAAACTGTGGATTTGTATTACAGTGCCTGCTGTAATTCGCACACATCACATACACGACTGGTGCAGCTCTTGATATGGCTAGCACGTGGGCTAGTGGTTAGGTGATCGCCTTTCTACAGTGCTTGTCCCGTGGGTTCGGGACCTGGAAAATATATGTTTTTTTAAATCTTCACTACAGGTTTAAAAAGAAATCACTTGGTGGTGTGTGACGTCTGTCGTTTATACAGATATCTCTGTTGACCAAAAAGATGCACTCCCAGCAGAGACGTCACTAGGGTTGGTGTCACCCGGTACTGTAATGCACGGTGACACCCCCCCCACAAAAAAAAAATCAGGACCATGGAGCGCAGCTCCGCGAACTCTTCCCCCTTACCAGTCCAGCAGTCACACTGTGCTCCTCACGGAATGCCAGGCGCACCCGGCAGGCGTGTCGATGCCACGCCCGTTATTCTGGGTAGCAATGCTTAAAGTGGTCCTAGAGATGTGGTGGAATGACCCCCCCTCCCCCGGCGATTTATCAATAAAAGGACAGCGTGCACCTAAGGCGTGTAGCGCAAAAGAGGGGCGTGATCTTAAAAGAAAGGGACATGGCCATACAATACTATCCCTAATTCAAATTACGTCACACAGTAGCACAATCTTATCCACATTACACCGCACATAGTGCTAGAGATTCACATTACACCATAAAGTAGTGTCCCTTATTTATGTTCTGACACACAGTAGTGCCCATTTCACACAATGACCACGTTATTGACACTTATACACAATGCCCACAGTAGTAGTGCCCCTTATTCAATGCCCCCAGTAATAGTGTCCATTATGCAGTTTCCCCTTTAGTAATACCCCTTTATGCAATGCCCCCTGTAGTTGTGCCCAATATGCAGTGCTTCCTGTATTAGAACCCATTATGCAATGCCTCCTATATTAAAGCCCATTATGCAATGCTTCCTGTATTAGAGCCCCTGATGCTGTGCCCCCAGTAGCTCCCCTTATGCAGTGCCCCCTATAGTGCCCTTATACAGTACCCCAGTAGTGCCCTTATACAGTACCCCCAGTAGCACCCCTTATACAGTGCCCCTATAGTGCCCTTATACAGTGCCCCCTATAGTGCCCTTATACAGTGCCCCCTATAGTGCCCTTATACAGTGCCCCCTATAGTGCCCTTATACAGTACCCCAGTAGTGCCCTTATACAGTACCCCGCAGGAGCTCCCCTTATGCAGTGCCCCCAGACAGTAGTGCCCCATATGCTGTGCCTTCTATAATGCCCTTATACTGTGCCCCCTATACAGTACCCCCAGTAGTGCCCCCAGAACACCCCCAGTAATGCCCCTTATGCTGTGCCCCCTCCCCTGTGCAATACTACTTACCTATCTTCAGGATGTGCACTCCAGGCTGGCTTCCACCAGGAGGGTTCCGGGCGCGCACCTCCTTCTTCCTCATGCCGCGCGAGTGATGACGTCACCGCGGCCGGCGTCCAGAGCCACACACAGGCACATAGAAATGCTCTGTGCCTGTGTGTGGCTCTGGATGCCGGCCGCGGAGAGAGAACTAAGTCACTCCCGGCGGCGGCGGAGTGCAGGACCTCGGGGGAGAGGAAGGGGGTGTGCTGACAGCAGGTGCGGCCCGCGGGTCTGTATGCTGCTGTTTTTGGTGTCACCCCCTTGAAGGGTGACACCCGATGCGGGCCGCACCCCCCGAACCCCCCTTCTGATGCCACTGACTCCCAGCATTGCATAAAGTCAAAGGTACTGAAGTTCAGTATTGTTATCCAACCCTTACTGAACTCAATACATTATCCACAACTTTCCACCACCTGGCATTTCTATGCTACTTTATGCCACTGTACTGCTAATGCACTGTGCAGTGGCAAATGCAGGACTTCAAAAGGGGGGTTTCCAACTGCTTGATTTTAGAGTGAGTGTGGCCAGTCCATGAATACGGTAGAATTAACACAACCAGCTTTAATATGCGTCATACAAATGGTATTGTGTGTCATAATTCCAGCATATAGAGGACCAGCAATCACAGCAAGCCATTATATGCGGCAGTAGGGCCATCCTGCCTGAGCTGAATGTATTTATTTTAGATGTGGGCACCATTCCAGAGTATTAGAGCAAGTTGGGGGGGTCCCCAACTCCCCTGGGATCCCTGACCTGGGCTGACTAATGGTCAGGGCTGATGCTGTGGCTGGGGGGCCCGGTGAAAGGGCACCCCTGGCTGTGGCATCAGTTCCCCATTAGAAAGGGTCCAGGGCTAGTTTTAAATATACGGGGGACCTCACGTCAATTTTTTTTCTCCATATATTTAAAACCAGCTCTGTCCCTCCTGCCTGTTGCTGGTTCGTAATTTGCAGTGGAACCATACACATTTTTTTTCCCTGTAAATTAAGAACCAGGACAGGCTGGCAAGCCCAAGGCTGGTTAGTGTTTTGGGGGGGACCTCACATCTTTTTTTTTTTTTTACAAATTAACCCTATTTAACCATTTACAGAAAGAAACATACACAAATCACAATGATTTGTGTATGTTTCTGACCATCTTGCAACTCAGGGGGTTGAGAGTTTGAAAAGTGATTTTGACAGAGAGTTTGTTCCTATCTCACTCGAGCTTGTCATCCCAATTCTTGGTAAATTTGAGAGATGTATGGCCCTAATTCAGAGCCGGATGCTCTGATAGAGCGTTCGCTCTGAATCAGGGCCGTCCTTCTGAATTTTTAGAGCGGCCTCCTGGCCGCTCGTATAGCTGTGACCATCGCAGCCATCGGACTTGCGACGAGACCCTTGTGGTAGGGTCTCGTTGCCGCAAGCCCTGGAGTGTTTTTGGCTCTATCAGAGCCGAAAGCACTCCGACTGGCATCACTTGTGATGTCAGTGGGGCCGGCCCCAGACGGTAGGCGTTCCCATGGGAATGCCTCCGTCTGGCCAGCCACGCTCCCTGCACGCCCACCAAAGGGGGCGTGCTGTCATTCGCCATCACCGTCGCTATCCGGGTCTCGCGCATGCACACTGGGCCAACATCGACCTGCTTGCGAGCGCTCAGCATTGGGCCCTATGTTTTAGATGAAAAGTACTTCCGATTTGGCCCGATGGTGATTTGATTCGAGATTGCTATCTCATCCAAGTTTTACGAGTGAGATGAGAGAAATCTCTCTCTAACTCACCTGACTTTACCTTTAGTAAATTTGCAAGCAGGAAAAAAAATCAATAAATCACCCGAGATGGTCATCTCGGCCTATCTCGAATGTTAGTAAATTTACCCCAATGACTATACAGTACTAGTGACATACTTGATTCTGTACTTTTACTGTACCCTATTACTGTTCTAAAAATTGCCTTTTTTCTCACAAAGTAACTGAGACGGCTGGTCCTTCGACTGCGGGAGGCGGTCATCCGCATTTTTTATTTAATTTTATATGACATAATTTTAAAAAAAAGCAGCACTGTACTTGCATAAAGTTTATAGTTATATTTATAAATATAATATAAATATATACAGTACTATACAGTAAATATAAATATATTTATAGTGTGCGTACATGTGTGTGTGCAGGGATACAGTCAATAGACCAGTGGACTAGATGTCGCCGGTCTATATCTCGACTGCAGAAGCCCAGCACAGGAGTTAAGATACTGTAGGCGTCAACATACCGGAAAAATACAGAACGCCAAAGGACGTCAGCCCGAATGAGGCAAGTCCTGGAGCGCCCTTAGCTTTAGCCACACGGGGGGGTGTTTAGGGTTAAGGTTGGGCACCCCCGGGGGCAGGTTTAGGGTTAGAATATAGGGGGGGATGTTAGGGTTAGACACCGCTAAGGGAGAGTTGCGCGGGAGAGGGGTAGGGATAGGGTATTTACCTTCTCCCTTCTGGCTGCCGGCATTGGGATATTTCATATCCATTCTATGTGTGCATGTATGTTTTAATAAACTTTAACTTTCTATGGTGTGTGTCTTGTGTTTATTTTAATATATATTTTGCTGTGGAACTACAGGTACCAGGGATGCCCACTCGTCAAAGCGGTGCCACAAGTGTGTGTCTTAAAACGCACAGTCAGTTTGTAATCCAGGGACCGCTCTGTGACTCAGACCAAGCAATTAGTTTCTAAGACGTGCATTAACTACAGTATCTGTCCGGGACAACGCCCAGTCTGTAATATAGAGACACGTCTTTCTGGGTTGACTTCTAGTTCAGTGATGATTTTATGCACCACTATTAAGGCAACACTACAAATTACTAAAACATGCGATCGCGTATTCTGCAGTGCTGCAGCGACCGACACATTCATAGTGGCACATTAGTTGTCATAGCAGATGGGGGATGGTGTCATTGGCAAAGGTCACCATTCCTCGCCTTTTCAGGACACAAGGGCAAACCTTGAGCTGACTGCTTAAATGGCTAACAAAGCAGCCTTTATTATGGTAATGAAAGGCTCTTGCTTGCTTTGGGGACCTGATGCACTGTGTGTCTCCCGACCGGCTCAATTGGGCATGCGCCACAGCATAGTGCTACTAGCAGGGCGCTACATGGCATATGGAGTGGCTCCACTGGGCATGCACCAGAGATCCCATGTGCAACCCCCGGAGCTGTCAGCCACCACAGCGCTGATGTGCTGACAGTGCCGCAAGTATGTGGATTAAAATGCACAGTCAGTTTGTAATACAGAGACCTCACTTTTAAACAGACCCCACTACTAGTTTCTAGTCATGAAATCTGTATACTGTTTAAGTCTAGGACAGTGCCGACAATGATGCAAGTATGCAGCTTCAAACGCACAGTCAGTTTGTATTATAGAGACCCCACTTTTAAACAGAGGCCACTACTAGTTTCTAAAGTCATGAAATCACTATAGTCTGGGATGCAATGTGTGACTCCCAACACACTTGGAATGCGCAGTACTATGAGACTCTAAACGCCATAGCGTGACTAGCAGGGTGCTACGTGGGTACTGTATTGGAGCACCGTACACCACTTTCTTGAGCACACAGTGAATCAGCAGTACAGTGGCATAAAGTAGCATAGAAATGCCAGGTGGAGGAAGTTGTGGACAATGTATTGAGTTCAGTAAGGGTTGGATAACAATACTGAACTTCAATAGCTTGGTCTTTATGCAATGCTGGGAGTGCATCTTTTTGGTCAACACAGATACCTGTATAAATGACAGAACTCACACACCACCAAGTGATTTCTTTTTAATCCTGTAGTGAAGATTAAAAAAAAATTTAAAATAAAAAATTATTTTCCAGGTCCCGAACCCCCAATAAAAGCACTGTAGCAAGGCGATCACCTAACCTCTAGCCCACATGCCAGCCATATCAAGAGCTGCACCTGTCGTGTATGTGATATGCCATCTGCGAATTACAGCAAGCAGTGTTTAAAATGTCAATAGTGGGCTCATCTGTGTGCACTCCACCCACCCGCTGCTGTTTTTAATAACAAAATTGTGTCTTCCTTACAAAATATTATACTAGTACATATAGTATATACACAGTACCTCACTGTTAGAGAATAAATCATCCCATCTCATTGAAAGCTGTGAATGCCTCTCATTAATCTACAGTATCGGTTATACCGTCATAAGAACACAGCATTCACACTACTGTACAGTTTTGCATCCCGTTCTAAGACCTTATGTGATATTAAAAAGATTGGCTGTGCGAACATGCAATATGCAAATACACTGCATGCATGTGATATCCATCCAATTTAACAGTATGGTATTCAGTACAAATGACATCAGTGAAGCACTCACCACCCAGCGGTTAAGCAGTGTATTCCATGCCGTAACATATCTTTCGTTGAAGAATACCACAGTCGCCAAAGTCCAGCCATCATGTAATGTTCCATGGCGTGACACAGAGGCCTGAATGGCACGCTATGAGCAACAAACTAGCTGGGCACATCTGTACATCCACATTATACTGATTGTGTTGGTGAGGTGTAATTGACAACAAAAGCTAATCAGCTATAATTGCACAATCCGCTTTCCTGAAAACATGGCATGTAGTATGCTTTTACCTAACAAACTGAAGTACATGCTGCTTGTAGTGGGGAGAATTTGTGAATTCAAGCTAATTCACTACAAACACACATTGTGTCTCTGACAATCGATGCAATGCAATGTGTCAGGGACACTTGTACGTTTTAAGTTAACGTAGTACATCAATCACAATTGCTTTTTACTATAGCTAATTGTAAATATAAAATATCTTTACATCTACCCAATACCACATATGGAAAATATTTGAGTACTGAGTGGACATGTGCATTTATTGTCTGCTTAATATACCTGCACTAATTATAACTCCCAACTCATTTATTGTAGGATAGTGCAGATTTCTGCTAATCTTCCTCAGACCATTGAGGCTAATGAAAACCACAGTGTTACTAAGCGGCCATTAGTACTTAACGTATTCAAATACCAATCTCTGCACAACAGTGTAAAGCCGCGTATCCACTTCACGATAAATTGGATGATTTGAATGATAACGATATTATCGTTCATCGTCCGCAATATCATCAACGGTGTCCCATCAACGACCAACAATGTGCGCTCCTGCTGGTCATTGATGACATCTTTCATCGCCCGTACTTGCAGGGCAACCTGACGATATCATCAGGTTCTGTAGTACCGGGATGAGGGAGGGTGACGTCACTGAACGATATTGTTAACGACATTGAGCCCGGCACTGCAGGGCAGACACTAGACGATATCGCTCATGAGGCATATCGTCTAGTGGGTACGCGGCATGAGGCAGTTAATACTGCTAATAAAGATGATTGGAATCCTAATATCTAAAAGAACATTATTTAAGAATAAGGTTGCATGATAAATCAGAATAATTTAAATGATATACATGAGTGCCAATTACCTCGGTCCATAATATATAGGGTCAGTTACTTTATTCTCAATATCATATTCATATGTTGGTAACCTGATCATTTGTTCAATTTACTGCTAATAATATAAGTAGTTACTGAATAGAGATACAATTGTGGCAACAATTAATTGATACATCCCCCTTTAACTGTGTGCAAGAGCATTCATCCATAAGAGGGAACACCCTCATCCCACAATATAAGGCAATATTTACTGTACTATATTATAGCATATAAACTGAGAGCAAGACAACACCAGAAATTAGTATCTGTTTATTTCACAACTTTGCAAATTGTATTAATGCATGATATCTTTAATATGAATGATGGCTTTTAATATTTCACTGGTACGGTACACAATTTTAATGAATGAAATAAAGGTTATATGTTATACATAAACTTCTATAGTGTGCCTAACAAAGAGACAATCCTTTTCCTTTTTTTCTTTGTTTAACCATATTTAGAGGTATATTTACTAAAGAACAAAATAGTAGGTGGCGCTTATCACTCACAACAGTGAATCGTATATCAATATTTTATTAATACAAAACAGATGTATTTCAGACAGTAAATAACCAATATTTATAAAACTCCCGGGAGTGGGGTTATAAATACATCAATATAAAAATAGATGTTGTATATAAAAAAATGAGCACATACATCTAATAAAACAAACACATGTAGGTCAGCTTATGGCAGGCATCAAGATAGTTAAATCATCCACTACAAATAGGACCTCACTGTTCCACGGAGTCTTTTTATAATTGCAATATTTTTATACAATAATCTTTGTTATTTTGCAGATTTGTAACTTTATATCGCTGGTGAATAGTAAGATATGTAGCAAAATAATGTAGTTTTTAGATCACTCACAGCCAGATGCCGGGAATCCCAGCTCTCCACAATGTTCCAATAATAAATGTCAACAATGAGAGCATGCTCATGTGTTTCAACTTTTAATAATAAGGAATAATGAGCCGTCCAGAATCCCAGCTCTCCACAGTAATCACAATTACTGCACGTTAAAGTTTTACCACCTCCAATGGTAGGTAATTAGTGACTTATCCAGCAGTGTGAATATTCCTCCTGCTGCAATAACTCGGCTCTCCTCTCCACGGAACTCACCGAAATAAGCCCTGCAATTAGAAGACCCCCGCAAGGCTAAAGCTGGCCACACACCAGACCAACTTACATCCAACCAGCCAACTTGTTGATTGGTTGGAATGAAAATCTGGTAAGGAATGGGAGTAACTGATGATCAGGAATTTGCTCCTAAATACCAGAAAACAGATGAAAATGGTCGTTCAGACAAGTTTGTTAAATGTTTTATCTAAACAATTTGTTCAAACAACAGTTTTTGTCAATTTTCCGGCGTTTGGGAGCAAATTGCTGATTGTCCTTTGATTTCATACCTTACCAGATTTTCATTCCAACCAATCAACAAGTTGGCTGGTTGGATGTAAGTTGGTCTAGTGTGTGGCCAGCTTTAGGCTGGGTACACACGTAAAGATTTTCTGTCCAACCATCCAACTAGTTGATTGGTTGGAACGAAAATCTGGTAACGTATGGGAGTAACTGCTCCTAAATGCCAGAAAACAGATGAAAATGGTCATTCAGACAAGTTTGTTAAATGTTTTATCTAAATAATTTGTTCAACAGTTTTTGTCCATTTTCCGGTGTTTGGGAGCAAATTGCTGATCATCAGTTACTCCCATACCTAACCAGATTTTCATCCCAACCAATCAACTAGTTGGATGGTTGGACAGAAAATCTTTACGTGTGTATGCACCATAAGTGGGATCACAAGTCCCGTATAATCGACACGTTTCCGCGCACAAGGCGGCTTTTTCAAGAGTTTTATAAATATTGGTTATTTGCTGTCTGAAATACATATGTTTTGTATTAATAAAAATATTGATATTTACGATCCACTGTTGTGAGTGATAAGCGCCACCTATTATTTTGTTCTTTTATGTTTTGTTGATAGAGATTTGGCAAAGCCTCTTGTAGGTGTGCAGCTTTCATTACTAGCAGAGGACAGATTGCTTTACACCCCCGCTGGCGCCTGGATTATTATCTTTTTTGTATATTTACTAAAGGTCGATTTTAATAGATTTCAATCGATTTAAAATCGATCAAAATTGATTAACATCGATGTTATGATTCTGGGGCTATATCACACATTTACTAATAGACAATTTTTGATTTAGTTTTGTAAGTATTAGCAAATGTGTGATTTAGCTCTAGAAACACAACATCGATGTTAATCGATTTTTTTAAACGATTAAAATCGACCTTTAGTAAATATTCCCCTTATTGTCTTTGGCAGAATCCCCCCCCGCATGAACAAGACCTATTTATGTCATAAGTAATAATTTAGGGTTACATATGAATTTTTAGAGACACCTACTAGTGCAGAAGTTCTCCCAATATCCCCTTCCCCCATTTACAATCGGATTTGCATTTGATTTGAGAATGCAGCAGCGTCCCCAGACACCCCGTGACGCTCCCATAACACGCCCATGAGACGGCCCCTTCTTGCAATGACTTTAGGTCACCTCCCAGTCTCCACCCTAATAACGCCCAGGGATTGCAAAACTCTTCTCAAGTGTTAGTGATGCCGTACGCAATTGCGAATGACATTTGACAAATGAGGTCACGCATGTGTAGTAGGGGTATCCCATATCGCTCAACTGCGTAAGCATCGGCAGTGCCCTAATCTCTAAATCAAGCCCAGAACCAGGGTCACTGAAGGGTAGAAGGAGACAGGGGTGCAGTACACTGGAGACAAGGAATGAGCTAGAGAAGAACAAGAGGGCGGAGGGCCCTGCCTGTAAGAGCTTACATACTAAGGAGAAGGGAGGTTTGGAGAGATACCTGGGAAAGATAAATGGTGGAGGGTTGGAGAGGTATTAATTGAGGACGAGGGCTAATAAGACCAAGTTCTCCCATTATTTGGTGCACACACTCCTGCAGCATCTGGTCTCGCTAATGCATACAGTACGCTCATGAAAAAGTGGTGCGACCGATGTTGCGCCAATGTTGGAGTGTATAGAATTTCCATCGCAATTGCACAGACCACACAGCCTGAAAGTTGGCGTCTCAGCGCTTGTACAGTCCGTCGCCCAGCGGAGCGCAAACGGAAGGCTGAGATTAGCATTGGCATATTCCCATAACCGCTATTGAGAGAGCGGGTACATTACCAACCATCTCCGCACCAGGCCCTCTGCCTGCTCGCCCATACGTTAGGTACAGGATCACTGAGTACAGAAAAGATTCCCACCTGTGACTCCTGCCAGCTTCCGAAGGCTCAACTGCCCGACCTATGACCCAGTTACCTGCCCAGTCTGCGGTGTGATATTAATGTATGGTACTTGCTGTATGTTATGGCATTCCTCTGTGTACTGTATTTATCATCTAATACCCTGTATAATGTGAAATGTTTGTGTGTTTACCCTGTACGGTGCTGCATACATTTTGAGGCGCCTTATTAATAAAAGATAATAACAATAATTTGGATTTTCATCGCTGAATTCGGATTAGGTACAACATGTAAATCCGGATGAAAAACAATATTTAGTTTTGTGGCAGAAGATTATTTGGAGAATATATATTTTTTTCTTTTTAAAACACCCTTACACCTGTCCTGTGGTATTACCCCTTCTGCTTCCCACCTGCAGAGCACTGCGGAGCGTCTATCAGTTCCCCCTGCTGTAGCTGATCCATGCACTCAGAGATTTTGTGAGAAATAAGGGCCTGATTCAGAAACGGACGCTAATGCGATCGCAGCTGCGATTTCTTACACATCGCAGCGTCGGTTTCGCTTCCATGTGTAAATATCGGTAACATCGAAGCACATCGAGCAGCCATCTTGGCCTTGAGGCAAGTCTGACCTGTGTAGGAGATCACACGAGCAAATTTATGCACGCCTATGAAACGTCGTTAAAATGAACAGACACGCCTGCGTTTTTCAGACCACCCTCAAACGCTGACAGCCTGTAACTCACTTTGCAATGGATTAATCTGTGTGTACATAGTCGCAGTGCGTTCGCTGCGCACGTATGGTGGCAAACAATTGCTAGATCTGCATCCGTAATCGCCATTATGTCCAGCTCTGAATCAAACCCTAAGTTCCCCTCCACACACTTTTGTCCCTAGTGAGTGCGTGTGAACCAGAGTGCCGTTCGCATTGCATTCTGGGACGTGGTTTCAGCAGTGATGTCAGCAGTTACAGAAACAGCTACATCACTCCCAGGGGGCCGGGCCAGCAGGAGAGAATCTGTTCTGCACAGCTGGGGGACACAGTGGGATGGCACGGTCACATGGGATGCAACCGCATCAGCTAAAGCCCAGCTGGCTGTGGTCGCTTCCCATGCGACTATACCAGTTAAGTGGTTAATTCCCTGGTTATAGACTTAATACTGTATTTCCACAGCCTCTGGCGTAAAGGGAGATTGTGTATTCTCTTACATACTTAATGGGAGGCAATTTCAGGTGCACTTTGCCTCCTCCGCCCAATTTCATAAAAGTTTTAACACGTGAAAGTGATGCCTTTTGGATGTTGGCTGCTCTTTTGAGCTAATGTACATTCACTGCAAGACCAGACTCCAACTGCAAACATTGGACCACATTTAGTTTTGTACACAAACACGATGGATTGTGTACAACTCCCATGCTGGACGATTGGCGCAGGTTCTGTACTGAACATGTGCCGACCGGTGTCTGAGACGACAGTCGCAGTTCCTCCTAAGCCGTAACTTTATTGACATGCTGCGACTGTTTGGGGTCAGCCAAGGCCAGTGGCTGCGACTTCTCTGATGCAGCTTCACTGGCCCCGGCAGTGTGAATTTCACGCCCATCTTGAGTAACTTGAAGGCCACTAAGAATTACACAAGGCGCCTCCAGCGGCATTAGCGTACAACTGTACATCAGACCCATTGTTACGATCGCACGTCAGACACAATAAATTATGTATAGAGATGTGCGGGTTCTGTTTTACTCGGTTCTGTTTGCCAAAATTATTGCAAGCTCTGATTAGTTCAGATTTATTTTATTGGCTATCCAAAACACGTGATAGCCGATAGCCAACAAGATGCCGTTTTTGAGATCTGAACATATCCGCGTAAAACTGAACCCACACATCTCTAATTATGGCATGTGCTTTAAGGATGATGGGTAACCAGCCTCATTTTATCAAATAAGTCCAACCTCTATATAATATAGCGTATTGGTAATGTTGGCGTACTATATGTTTCTTTTTTTCCTTTAATAGATACCTACATACCCTACTTACCTGTCATGTATGGTGTGCCACAGTCCAGATAATAAGCCCTTTCTTTAATAATTACCCTTGTTGACATTCTACTCAGCCCCAAATTCTCTTTTGTGATATTACAATGTACTTTTGCGCAATTGCTCCTGGTTTCACACAGAACATGGATTTGTGGGCCGAGATGGCAGCGGACAATGTATTGAAGCAGCCAGTGGTAGGAGGTTGGTGGGGAAAGAGGCTTCCTAGTCCAATGAGAATTCACTTTCTTCACCAAAGGGCAGTAATGTGATTTAATAGTGTGGGGCAGGATTATTTAAAGGAGATAAAGGGTGGAGAGGGTGTCCTGTACCTAAGTGGCATTCCCTAGTTGTGTGGAAGAACAACCTTTTTCTCTACGCCATGGAGTTTGCACTCACTACCAACGTCAATGTCCTGGAGATCAGATCCCATTCCTAGATCTATAAATGGACGCTCTTTGCATCTACCAACTGCACTTCTGTGGGGGATTTGCATTTCTGGGAACACCAACAAATGTAACAAGAAGCTTTAAGCTTACAAGTTCTAGAAATTATTTTAGGAGAAAAATGTAATGGTTTAAATGAATATAAGAATAGAGAAGTGGAAGTAAGTTGGGCTTTGATGTGATGTGCAATTGGTGTTTACCTACGCGTTTCATGGAGCTTTTCCCAAAGACTGTGAAATGCACTTGAGAATAATATCAAGAACTTGCTGATGTAATTGAGCAATGTGGGTCTGTGGATTATGCAGTTTGTATATTGCCCTATAGGGCCTTTTACCATTGTACATCATAAAAAGTGGATTACAGCCATTGTTTTAATGCATCTTTTTATTTACTTTATAGCTCATGGTGAGACAAGCCTTATCTCTCTCAGTACATGTGCAATGAAGATCACGGGAATAATTCGCCATGTATGACACATCAGTTTGACACCATTATTTAAGTTGTATCATTTCATCCTTATGCCAGCATTATGAATACAATATTTCTTTTGAAACCTTAATTATGACATACAAATATTAGACTTTTATCTCTGTTCCCAAGGGATGTTGTTTAATAACAGCTTCCAAATAACACAAGTTTACTGCAATGAGTAGCAACCAATGAGATAATAAGACTGTGCCGTAGCATATAATAATAATAACCAACAAATGAACATTACTATGCTGCAACAATAGAATATAACAAATAATATCTAACTGTTGCAGAGTTACATGAAAAATTATCATCATTTATACCCCAATTATATGCATTTGTAAATTGTGCTATCACTGCCATATGCTGAGGTGGGGATACCGTCAGGATGCTGGCGGACGGGATGCCGGACATCAATATACCGATGCCAGATTCCTGACGCCCGTCAGAATGCCCACGCCACCATCCCGAAGAGATCAAGATACCGACGTCAGCATCCCAATGGTAAGTATGTGGGTTAGGGGTAGAGTTAGGCCGGGGATGGGGGGTGTGGTGTTTATCTCAAGAATAATCACCAGGAATTATGTCATGTGAATGTAAATATAAATGTGTGTATCAACATGGATTCTAGGCAGTGTCCTGTATTTAACCTGTAGGAATACAAAGCTTGGAGAAGATTTGTCTTCCTGGAAACAGGCATCTAGATAACCAGCTCTTATCTCTACAGGCCATAAAGTTTGGGGGGAGATACATCCTTAATGCAGATGGTCAGACCTGGTCAAGCCAGGTCATGGGATATAAAATCCTTTACGAGGGAGATGACAGGAATGTAGGGTATGTTACCTGCTTATTGGTTTCTAAAGACCCATTCACACTGTTTCAAGACCCCCTACTTCCTATAGACAATATGGAAGGGTGTGGCCGATTTCTTAATGCCCAGTGTACAGCAATGAAAGAGTGAAAAATCCAAAGGTGGGGGCTAGTGAAGCTGTGAGAGTATAACTATGCATCTCCCCCAGTGATAAGTGTTCTTGTGCCCAAGGACAGTCCGAGACGACTGGCCAGAATCCAATGCTCCTGTGTCTCCTTCATGACTGAGTCTAGATGTAAACACTCTGGGTTCTTTTTGATTTTAATTCCTTTTATTTTCTGAAACTTATTTGTGATATATTTGTATTGTCCATATTTGTACTACCTTTTTCTGTAATCAATAACCTTGGAAATATTTTTCGGATTAAACATTCTTAGTCCAGTGTATTCTCTGTGTTCTTGTCAAATTCACGAGCCTGTGGGGTCAAAGCTACGTACCTATATGTAAGTGAGTGTGCATATCGAGATATGAGCGGAGAACCTAACGACTCCCGTTAACTTCGTTGGTGGTGGCAGAACCATGTTAGAGTAACCGTACGTGCTGAGGTAACCATAAGTCACTGTTGGCGATTCTCAGATTGAGGTATCTGGAGAATCGGCCGGCTGGTCGTGACAGGGGGGTTAGGTAGAGGGACCTCCCAGTGTGGGTTAGGGTTAGGCACTGACCAGGGAGGGTTAGCATTAGGCTGCGGGGTGGGGGAGTTAAGGTTAGGTACCACCAGGGGGAGGAAGGGTTAGGAACCACCAGGGGAGGGTTAGGGGGGAGAGGGGGAGGGTTAGGCTACTTATCGGTTATCGGCCCCTGTCAGGATTCTGAACATCGAGATGCCACTGTTGGTCTTCTGAGGTGTACACAATGCAAAATGCACGCAGGTCACCGTCTGTAGCACCCCACTAGCATATGTACATGGTTTACAACAGGCATACTATACTTACACTAAGGCCAGCGTTTGTTTTGCTTGAAAAATACATATTCGTTATCAGGCACATGAACAATTTAGCTATCAGCGTCATCAGGGCATTCGCAAATAGCCAATCTAAATGGTTTGCTAATGCAGGGTCAGACTTTCCTACTCTACTGTACCATCAGGGAGACCCCCAAATCTCGGATGGCTCTCCCGCATAATTGGAAAAGTGGACAAGCCTCCCTGAGGCCACCCGTGGACCATTCACTGATGAAAATATTTTACTAACAATGAAACGTTGGTATATACTGACTAAGGTTTATAGATGGCACTCGAAGGACTTGAATTCCATCAAAACAGCAAACATTATTAGGCCATGCAAATATATATATTTGTATGCCCTAATGTTTGATATTTATCAGTTGAGTGTTGGTCTATGTGCTCTGGCACGTATAATTGTTGTTGGTTTTTATATCTCTCAGTTACTATGGCAATGGAATCCAGGATGCAGCTGCACGTCACTGACAGTCAAATTTGCGGGCTGTACATGGACCGCGTCATGCCGCGTGCATCCTGCACTCCGGGTGAATTACATCAATAAAGGATAGATGTTTTGTCCTGAGGAAAGATAATTAAAACTGAAACACTGGACGATTTAATGCATGTATAGTATTTTTTTATGGATTTGAAGTCCTTTGAGTGCTGCTTATAAACCTTGTTCAGATATACTGTATGTGTGTGTATATATATATATATATATATATATATATATATATATATATATACACACACATACAGTATATCTGCAAGTGTATATATATGATAAGACTAACTTGCACTAGAGTAGTAAAAGCTAATAACAGATGTGTTGCAATGAATCAAAGATAAAGTAATGTAGAGCTTGCCTGCACACAATGTCTTTATTGTTCACTTAATGTCTCAAGATCTACCTGGACAGAAGTTATACAATTTCATCATTGATACATCCACACGTTCCTTTACAATTAGTTTTCATATTGGCCGAAAGAGTGCAATATTGCTTGTAATCATTGCAGCCATATTGATTATCAGACCATTGGCAAGGATTGGCTGAAAGAGTAAAAAAGATAAACAATGTAAATAATGATTATTAAGTCTATTAATAGCAAGTTGATAAACTAATTCCCTCTCTGATCAAGCAGATTACATTAATTATACTCTGGGGCATCAGACAATAACCTCATTAAATCAGAAAATTAATATATAAAGTCATAGATTTCATATCACAAGTACTGTAGGAAACCTGTGTAAATCAGTCATTAACAGCATTTCTCAGGTCAAATACTTAAGGGTATAGTTATAAAGTATGAGCTTTTAGAAGTGGAGATGTTGCCCATAGCAAACAATCAGATTCTACATATCATTTATCCAGCACCTTCTAGAAGATGATAGTTAGAATCTCATTGGTTGCTATGGGCAACATCTACACTTCTAAAAACCTGCACTTTAGTAAATATACCCCTTACTATTTTGCTAAAAATCTATATTTTGTTGGGGACGAATGGGGTAGTCTTTATGACAATTATGAAGGCGTACCTCAGTGCATAACATGGGCACCCCAAAATTTGAACATGGATTGTTAGAGGCCTGAACTAGGTTGATGGGCAGCAAACGTCTAAAAAAATGTTTATCCAATGCATACAAAATACTTTTAGACAAGGCTTGAGAAAATGTAACAGCCAATCCCAATACTAAAGCTGGCAATACAGGCTCCAATTATCGGGGCCATCCTAGACCAACTTACATCCAACCAGCCAACTAGGTGATTGGTTGGAATGAAAACCTGGTAAGGTATGAAAGCAAATGACAAACAGCAATTTGCTCCCAAACGCCGAAAAATGGACAAAAACTATTGTTTGAACAAATTGTTTAGATAAAACATTTAACAAACTTGTCTGACGGCCATTTTCATCTGTTTTCTGGCATTTAGGAACAAATTGCTGATCATCAGTTACTCCCATACGTTACCAGATTTTCATTCCAACCAATCAACTAGTTGGCTGGTTGGATGAAAGTTGGTCTAGTGTGTGGGCAGCTTAAGTGCACAGTACCTGGACAAACCATGTTGCAATGCAAGGGGTGCAAATACATACCTTATTTTGCATGTGAGGTAAAGCTAAATACTGGCTGCAGTTGCATGTAGCCAAGTCAGTTTGGACACACCCCTTCCAAATCTAAATATCTCTGCATATTATAAATCTGTAACCCCCCCTGCACTGCAACATGGTGTTACCCAGGTGCACAGTTACTTGCTCTTTCTTACTCTGGCCCTGATTCAGCAAGGACAGCCATTGCAAAGCTACATGCAGGCTATAGATATATAATGTATGCACGCTGGCAGCTTTGCAATTGCGATCCTTGCAATAATGCAAATGCAGCAGGAGGTGTATGACACCCCCTGCTGCATTTGCGATCCCAACACTGCAATGGAGGTCACAGGCTGGGATCACCATCACAACTATCGGTGGTCAATGGTCACGATGGTGGACAGCTTACTCAGGCTGGTCGGCTTGCGAGCCCAGGACACTGTGTTGGTCAACGCAGATCCTGGGCTGTCCACTACCAGAAAATTCCGGGAACGGCGGCCACCCCGCCCCTGACTCACCCCTTAAATGCCTCTGCCTCTCAATCAGGCAGAGGCATTCAAGGGTTTGCTTGCGACTATGCAGGACCTATTCTGCACACTCGCAGAATGGGTCCTGCGCACGCGCAGATTCCCAGTTATCGGAGTCCGCGATCAGCAGTGAATCAGGCCCTCTATTCCCAAAGCTGAATCAGGCCTACAATCTATAAATGAAAATACCTTATTTAATAGGAGTTAAACTTCATAAGCTGAAAGCACTGATCAGTACTTAAAGGAGGAATAGTGTGTGTGTGTGTGTGTGTGTGTGTGTGTGTGTGTGTGTGTGTGTGTGTGTGTGTGTGTGTGTGTGTGTGTGTGTGTGTGTGTGTGTGTGTGTGTGTGTGTGTGTGTGTGTGTGTGTGTGTGTGTGTGTGTGTGTGTGTTCTAAGAATCAAACAAGTTACAGTGTGTAAATAAGTATCAAATGGTTAAATGGGGCCAGTAACACACAACTCTGTTGCAGTATCCAGGACACAAAAGATCATCAGAAAGATAAATACTATGGCACAAGTCTGCTATTACGCCTGAGGTAATGTAATACAGAACTGGACAACAAGCTACAGTAACTACTATTTATCAGCAACAATAGATTCTTACATTGCTGTAACCCCAGAGAAGACTAGGAGGTAAATTAATTAAAGTGAGAGTTTTTAGAAATGGAGATGTTGCCCATAGCAACCAATCAGATTCTAGCTATTATCTTCTAGAAGGTGTTAGTGAAATGTTAAGCATAATCTGATTGGTTGTTATAGGCAACATCTCCGGAGATCCGGATTGCAAAGAGGGATCATAAAGATCTTCATATGGGTAAAAAATACACATTTAATTCCGTGCACATAATGCAGGAGCGACAGATTAGTGCTCAACACTGCTTTAGGCACTTACACTTTAAAGATGGAATGTATCAATTTTCACATGGAAATTGTGATACTGTACATCCCGCCCAGTTTCGCTTGCAAACCAGCCTCTGTGATCGCTATGCAGGTACGTCTGTCTGCTGGGACAGCTCTTCCTAGAGTAGACTTCCGGGTTTATGACCCAGGAGTCGTATTGCGAATGCGCGGCCATTGACCTGCACATGAGCAATCTGCAGGGGGGCAGAGAGGGATCCTTTGCATCCCTCTCTGAGGCTTTTTGTCATATCAAGTCCATAGGCTTCTATAGGCAACGTATCTATAGATCGGGCCAAAGTGTAACTGTACGGTGCTAGCTGCATACCGTCACAGCCAAGCCCTATAGCATTATATCGGTCTTGCCGTTCCTCAAGTCCGCAGTGGAAATCTTTGATGTTGTAGACCCTCTTTCATTACATACGGCGAGCTATACATGTTGCAGTAAACATTTAAAAACTGCATTTTTTTTTAGATTTTGCTGCAATTTTAATATTGATGCATAATTCCCTGAATTTTTAGGCAACGTACAGGTACAGTGCACCACCGTTGCCTAGAACTTTACCTTTCCCTTTCAGTAACACAACTGTTATTGCTGCCACAATTAATGATTCTTCTATTATTTTTAAAAACGAAGGGGGCGATGTCATTCCCTCTATAAGATATTATTGAAATGCTTAGAAGCTCCTATTTAAGATTAGAACCACTACAGGACATATGGTGAGACACTGGTATGCGTTCGGCATCCAGACCGAAGGTAAGTAGCGGGGTGGGGGGGGGGGGGAGGGTTAGGTTTAGGGGTTAGGGTTAGGCACTAGGGGGACGGTTAGGGTTAGGCACTAAGGGGGGAGGGTTAGGTTTAGGGTGCGGGGAGGGGGAGGATAGGTTTAGGTACCAGGGAGGGAGGGTTAGGGAGAGGGGGAGGTATGTCGGTATGTTAACCCTGTCGGGATCCAGGCATCAGGATTCTGACTGCCTGGATCCCCTCTGTCGGTATTACATACAGATTCTGAAACACTGATATTCAAGTCATTATAACACAAAGACTAGTGTGTCATATTACTTTGTAAGGCTGTCCTGGCCAATCTGTGGCTCTCCAGCTATTGTAAAAATGTCCCAGCATACCCTCCCACCGATTAGCTGGTAAGGCATGCTGGGATTTGTAGTTTTCACAACAGCTGGAGAGCCACAGGCTGGCCAGACTTGTTCTAGGGCTTATAGGATTCCTTAGTACATTAATGCCAAACACGTACTGCATAAGCCGTTTTCACAATTATTGGGGCAGTCTCCGCATGTAGGTCCAGACTTGTATGGATGGGTTATGGAGTTTATATTTCCCCTGAAAAAAAAAAAGATGCAAAATAAAACAAAGTTAAAAAAAATATAAGGGTCCATGTCATTAAGGGGCAGATGTACTAAGCTCTGGAAAGTGATAAATTGGAGAGTGATAAACTACCAGCCAATCAGCTCCTAACTGTCATTTTTCAAACACACCCTGTAACGTGACAGTTAGGATCTGAGTGGCTGGTAGTTTATCACTCTCTAATTTATCACTTTCCAGAGCTTAGTACATCTCCCCCTTATGTAAAAGAGACATTGTTAATCCTGTGTTGGCCGGGCATGGAAATAAGCAAAGCAGATATTTTGCGGACCGGCAGCGTCTCCGTTCTGGTGGCCATTCTGCGTGACCATAGGGTTAGTCAGAACTTTGACAATCGACTGATCTGCGACCGTTCTCATCTGCGGCTCAGCCGCGCCAGACGTTTTGTGATGTATGGTGCATTGAGGCTGGTGAATGAGGGCACATCTGCATTATAGATAAAATATGAATGGCGCTTTCATGGTAATATGAGGAATACTGTTAGGGGTAAATTTACTAAGAATCGTGTTTGACTGAATCGTGTTTTTGATGGTGTATGCCAGGGCTTAAAGTGGTCCTGGAGAGGCGGTGGAACTCATCTCCCCCCCCCGCTACCTACACCCCGTCCCCCCCACACTAGGCGGTGCTACTCTGAAAGGCCAGAACAATGTGACTACTGTACTTTACACACACACACACACACACACACACACACACACACACACACACACACACACACACACATTGCTGTGTTTAGGAAACTTTACACTGAAGTGTCGGGGGCCTGGGGAGTTGTCTGCCACCAGACAGTGGCCTCTGTCTGTAGGACTTCTATGCAGGGACGTGGTGGAGGGGGAACTAGTTCCATCTACCATTAGAGGTGCCGGAACCCAGTAGTTCCACCCCGTTCCTTCCTGCCCACTTTAACCCCTGGTGTTTGTAAGTGTGTGTGTTCAGACGTATTTGGACTGAACTCAATAGACCTGCCTGTGAGAAGCTGTGTACATGCTTCTACTAAACAGCAGCCTGTTTAGAAGAACATGCACAGATCAGCGTGGTCTGTGCAGTCTTCTGAATTTAAGAAAGTAATGAAAGGGTTAAATTTTAAACAAAAAATTACATGGCATCCCCCCCCAAGAGCATAACCAGCCCCGGACCTCTGTGCTCGGGCTGGTAGAGGGAAATTGGGGGGGGAAAAAACAGCATAGGGTTCTCCCTATTTTCCTATAACCAGAACCGGGCTGAACCAGCCAGGGTGGTAATGCCAGAGCAGATGGACACACAGCATGGAGTCTCCCTGACAATCTGGACAGCCTAGGACTGCCAATCCTCGAAGAGTGGGGACCCCCCCAAAAAAGGTGTCCCAACTCCCAAGCATTAACCAGTGGGTTTCCTGTAAATTAACCATGATTGGCTAAGAGTCAGGCAGCTCTTAGCCAATCAGCGGCCATGGTCATAGTAAGCGGCTGCTTATTGGCTAAGATCAGTTGAGGTTCAGGAAATCTCATGTCATTCAGCTAGCACTATACTGTACATACAGTTTAGCGTTGTTGAGGACCGGGTCACTCATTTTTTTTTTCTGAAGACCGAGATACCGAGGACAGACCTGCGCTAGGGAGTAGGTAGTGTGAGTGCGGGAGAATGAGTGAGTGAATGAGTGATAAAATAAAAAAACCTTCATTGTCCATGGCTGGTTAATGCTCAGGAGGAGGAATCCCATTTTTTTTTTTTTGAGGGAGGGTCCCCACTTTGCAAGAATTGCCAGCACTGGGCTGACCAGTTTGGGGCTAGTGAATGGTTTGGCAGGGAGACTCCACTTTGTACTGTATGTCCTCCTGCTGTGGCATCACCACCCCTCCAGCTGGTTCAGCCCAGTTCTGGTTATAAGAAAATAGGAGGAACCCCACGTCTGTTTTTATCCTGATTTTCCTCTACCAGCGTGGGCTCAGAAGTCCATTGCTGGTTGTGCTTTGGGGAGGGGGGGCACATCAATTTCTTCTTTAAAATGTAAACCTTTCATCGCTGTTTTACACTCAGAAGCATAAACAGATCACACAGAAACACACTGCTGGGGTGGGGGTCTGTTTGATATTTCTATTTTGTCCCGAGTTTGCTGAATTTACAATTGTGTTCTAATCCTGTCTGTGGAAAGTACTTGCAAGTTTGGTCGATGGTGTACTGACTTCTATTTGTGTTTTCATCTGTGTTTTGCAGATAGGCATGTTTTGTCACCCATATTTACCTTTAGTAAATCTCCGTGTTTTAAAATCAAGGGAAACTCTCACAGGAATATTAACTTGGCCAGACGTGATTCTTAGTAAATGTACCCCTTAGTCTCTGTGTTCATAGCATCTAACATTATTGCATGATTAAACAAAGCTATGGGCAAAATTTACTAAGTGGCGGTTTGACGGCGGTTTCTATTCTATTCTAAACTCCGGCGGTTTGGTGGCGGTTTTGCAGCGGTTTCTAAATGACAGCCCTGTTCTATTCTATTCTAAAATGTGTTTTGACTGTGGTTTGGTGGCGGTTTTGCTATCTGCAGAATTACTAAGGGCAAAACCGCTGCAAAACTGCCATCTAAACACATTTTAGAATAGAATAGAACAGGGCTGTCATTTAGAAACCGCTGCAAAACCACCACCAAACCCCCGGTGTTTAGAATAGAATAGAAACCGCCTTGGAGGTAGTGTCCACAGGGGTGCCATTCTAACAGATTTAGGGGCCTATTCATTAAACCTAAAAATTCGATGGAGATAATTAGGTTTAGAACTCGCATGGAGTTCTACCTAATTATAGGTGGAATTCATCATTCCACCTCTCCATAAGTATCTATTCCGAAAAGCTGTCACTTTTGCGATGACAGCTTTTCGGGAAATAGATACTTTTCCTGCCTACACTACCTTATCGCATCTGGAAACAGTGCTGCGCATGCGCTGTTACATCTGTAAAACCAGCGCATGCGCAGCACTGCCAACAGATGCGTTAAGAATAGAATAGAAACCACCGACAAACCACTGCTTAGTAAATTTTGCCCCATGGCTTGAATCTGCCTGAGTTTTGTTCTTTATTTGATGAACAGCCGGTAATATTCTGAACGTCAGTGCTTATGTAACATGTGCCCAGCACAGTATGTACCTTCTGACACAAGTGACCAGTGTGAGGAGTAAGCAACAACTGATAATTCAGAAAAAAAGACATTTGTCTATTAATAGATCTTACGCTGGACATTGGTGACACACGAAGAAATACTTCCAGGGCCCAGTGGGGCAGTAAGCACAGGCGCAGCCAACCTCATGTGAGTTATACCAGACGGCCTGAAAGGTGAAATCACAATGTGTTACATTTTTACAACGTAGGATTATTTTTATTAATCCAGTATTAAAAAATATACCAAATATATAAATTTTGTGCATCAAGCTTGTACAAAAATAATTAAATGTAACAATTTTGGTAACTGTGTACATAATTCGCCAGGCAACGCTCTGCCTGAGATTGCTATTTTCAGAACAGTTGACATTTAAGACAAGCGGAACGTGCTCCTAAAGGCTCGGCTGATGTTCTTGGAAGTGTCACGCCAGCAAAACGAATGAATACAGTATCATTTCTGATGGGCAAAATGTGAGTCTAGTCCTCCCAAAAATAATGACATATTTTGAGCAGAACTTTACAATCACCCTGCTGTCTATACCAATGCAGTTGCGGAGTGGAGGATATGCGCGAGGAGTTGGGAGAATACTGTACAAGGCTTTACAGTGCGTCTGATCAGTGGTGTAACTAGGGTATTTGGAGCCCAGGGCAAATGTAAAAATGGAGCCCTGCGCGCCAAAGGCGCGCATGGCAAAAAAATGGGCGTGGTCACTTAAAAATGGGGCGTGTCAACATGACACACACCCCTTTATCGTCACTCTGAACATTCCTTTCCATATGCACCTTAACCACAGTAGTGCTCCTTATACAGTACCCCCAATATGCAATGTCCCCAGTTGTGGTCCCTCTAATGGAGGCCCATAGTAGTGCCCCTTATACAGTACCCCCAGTAGTGGTTCCCCTTATGCAGCCCCTCATTAGTTCTCCTTATTCAGTGCCCCCAGTAGTAGTCCCCCTTATGCAGTGCCCCATGTAGTGGTCCCCCCTATGAAGTGCCCCCAGTAGTGGTCCCCCTTATAAAGTGCCCCCAGTAGCAGTCCCCCCAATGCAGTGCCCCCAGTAGTGGTACCCTCTTATGCAGTGCCCTTTATATAGTGCCCCCAGTAGTAGCCCCCCTATGCAGTGCCCCCAGTAGTGGTACCCCCTATGCAGTGCCCTTTATATAGTGCCCCCAGTAGTAGTACCCCCTATGCAGTGCCCTTTATATAGTGCCCCAGTAGTAGTCCCCCCTATGCAGTGCCCCCAGTAGTAGTCCCCCCTATGCAGTGCCCCCAGTAGTAGTCCCCCCTATGCAGTGTCCCCAGTAGTGGTACCCCCTATGCAGTGCCCTTTATATAGTGCCCTCAGCAGTAGTCCCCCCCATGCAGTGCCCCCAGTAGTGCTCCCCCTTATGCAGGCCCTCAGCAGTGATCCCCTCTATCCAGTGCCCCTTATACAGTGCCCCCAGTAGTGGTCTTCCCTATTTAGTGCCACCAGTAGTGGTCCCCCCAGTGCAGTGCCCATAGTCCCTAATATAGTGCCCCCAGCATTAGTACCTGCCCCATGCAGTGTCCCCAGTAGTAGCCCCCCCAGTTGTAGTCCCCAGTAGTGCCCCACCCCCAGTAGAGGTCCCCCCCCAGTAATGGTGACCCCAGTAGTAGTAGCTTCCCCCCAGTAATGGTGCCCCCAGTAGTAGTAGCTCCCCCCCAGTAATGGTGCCCCCAGTAGTAGTAGCTCCCCCCCTAGTAATGGTGCCCCCAGTAGTAGTAGTAGTATCTCCCCCCATTTCCCGTAGTGCAGACACACAAGTTACAAAAAAAAAAATACACTTACCTGAATCCACGCTCCGGCTCCGGCAACTGCTCCCGCCGTCAGTCCTCCCGGGATGGCGCGCTTTGCATCATGGGAGAGACGTCATGACGTCTCTTCCATTACCCACTGCAGGAGCCGGAAGGGAGCCGGCTCTGGCAGTGGGTGCGCAGCAGTCAATGAGAGTCTGTCTGACTCTCATTGGCTGCTGATTCACACGCACATCGCCGCCAGCGCTGGCGGCTATGTGCGTGTTATGCACAGCGTGAGCCCGCCTGCCACCCTCCTCCTGGCGCTATTGGGCAAGCGCTCAGGGTGAGGGAAGGGGCTCGGCTGTGCAGCACAGGACCGGCGCTGGTAGCCTAGCGCCGGTCCTGTGTAAATGTGTAGCACTGACCGCACTCACTGCGGTCGGCGCTACACTGGCTAACTAGGGCAGGACCGGACCATGGCCGGCGGCGTCCCTCCACACCAGTGCCCAGCTCGCCCTGCCCTAGTTACACCACTGCGTGTGATTCACAGATGGGCGGGACTGCAGAGCCGCATACAAGCAGATGTGCAATCCGCCCAGCTCAAATGCAAATGCAGCAGGAGGTGTCTGTAGGAAACAGCCGGCTCCTTGCTGCATCTGCTATCACCTGGGATCACCATCGGAACAACCGTCACCATCAGTCCCTTTCTCTAACTTACCACAGCCTGACTGGACTCAGCGCTCCCAGAAAACGGGGGCGGCACGGCACAATGTGACCGCCTCTGATGAAGCATGGCTGGTAGTGAGGGCCGCATCTCCACTCCACAGACTTAAAGATCCCTTATTGCCACTATTTATCAATGGAATAAAGATGGGGAAGCAGAGCGATACTCAAAGTATAAAGTATTCGTTCAGTGAGATGGCGGTAACGGGGCACGTGATAAGGCGGTGCAGCGGTAATTGTTAAATAAACTATCAAACGGAATCTACGGCAATCAGGACATTCCGACTCTTTACTGTACAGAGCAAAGCTTTACCGCCGGCACAAACACCCCTTATTGCAGGTCATGGGGCATTTTTATCCTGAGAGACAATGGGGCCTAATTCTGAGTCCAGTGTGTCATTTAGCGTGGACGCAAACAGCGCATTTTTGCATGTAGCACGTGAGCAGTAGTGAAATTACGCATTTTTATTATGACTTGGGTGGAATCTTTCTTTCTGTGACATAGGGAATTTCCAGGTGGAATCTGGATGGCGGCAATGCGATCACATGTCGTGGGCGAGTATCAAAAGCTCTGTGCGGTTCTGAGTCTTGCAACTGGGGTAGGGGAGCCTGTTTCTGACAGAACTCTTGCACCTAAATTGGGGCTGGTGCAAATACTGATACTATTAATGACATTTGCGCCCCAGGCATGAAATAAATGAGCGGCATGGGTTTCCGCCTGTACGCGCATGAACCGCGCATTATGTGAATGGAGTCAGGCATTAGCATGAGTTAGCCACTTTGCGTGCGAATCAGCATCAGCACCGATGTGTAAAGTAAGCGCCTTTTATGACGTCTCAGAGGTGGACTATGCATCTAAAGAAATCTTATACGCACATTGGGTCTGATTCAGCGCGTATCGCAAGTCTGCAACCGCCCGCACCTGCTCGCTGTGAAAATATGCAAATTAATGCAATCATGTGCAATCGCAGCACTATACCAAGACGCCCCTCAGCTTACAAAGCGGCCCCCTTCCCATTACATACATCCGCAAGTCAGTAAGTACATCGTAACAACGAGTAACATCGGACGCATACGCAGAGTTGTGGTTGAGCTTGACCTGACTCACAACCTGCAAAGCTTCCTGTCGCCATGTAGAGCACTGGCTGCGTATGCCATCGATGGGGCTTAATTATGCACGCCCCTGTAACGGCGTTCAAACGTACAGGCACGCCTGCGTTCCTTCCACCACTCCCCCTCAACACCCCCAAACGGCACTTGCTGTCAATCATTTCCTTGTGTCTCTGCATATCGGCTGCGATCGCGAATGCGGTGCATACACATACGCAGAACGCAAACATCGACCGGGTGCGTGCGAACCTGTGACCTAAGCTAAATCAGGCCCATTGTTTTTCATAGTTTTGGTTTCAAGATCAGAATTTTACTAAGAATTCCAGGTACCTGGGTGAAGTGTCCGACAACTTTCCCCGGTTCCGTGGCTCCTTCTCCATAAATAAAATCTTTAGATTCGTCACAGAATGCTTTAATGACTTCTGTCCAGGATGGGGCATATGACGCCATGTATAAGTTTTCCCCACACTGGTTTTCTGAAACGCACAATGAAATTGGACAGTGTTTACATTCTTACACATGGGAATACATTTCTGCTATATAATGTATGTCCTGCAAATTAAGTGTTCATGTTACATTCTCCGTGTGGGTTATTTTGTTTAGCAGCGCACTTACAGTATATGTGCCAGACGTGGTATGGTCATAATCCTTTCAGCGATGCGGAAATTGGAAGGGGGCTCATTTTTCACAGAGGGGCATGTCCACGCCCCCACATGCTTGGCCACATCCCCCTCCCCAAAGTATCTGGGCCTGAAATTTTCATGATGGTCCTGTATAAATGGTGCCTGAATGTATGTACTGTAAGTGCTGGAGGCATAGGGAAGAATGGGCCTGGTTCAGGGTCGCACTACACATGCATCACAGTGCATTAACGTCAGTGGTGGAACTAGAGAGTGGTGGGCCCACATGCAAGAATATGCTTTGGGCTCCCCTATGCAATGCCCCACATAGTGGTACCCCTATGCAGTGCCCCCAGTAGTAATCCCCCTATGTGCAGTGCCTCCAGGAGTAGTCCCCCCTATGTGCAGTGCCCCCAGTAGTAGTCCGACCTATGTGCAGTGCCCGCAGTAGTAGTCCCACCTAGGCACAGTGCCCCCAGTAATAGGCCCCCTATGTATAGTGCCCCAGTAGTAGTTCCCCCTAGGTGCAGTGCCCCCAGTAGTAGTCCCCCTTAGGTTCAGTGCCCCCAGTAGTAGTCCCCCTTAGGTTCAGTGCCCCCAGTAGTAGTCCCTGTTATGAGCAGCGCCCCCAGTAGTAGTCCCGCTATGTGCAGTGCCCCCAGTAGTAGTCCCCTCTATGTGCAGTGCTCCCAGTAGCAGTCCCCGCTATGTACAGTGCCCCCAGAAGTAGTCCCCGCTATGTGCAGTGCTCCCAGTAATAGTCCCCTCTATGTGCAGTAACCCCAGTAGAAGTTCCTCTTAAGTGCAGTGCCCCCAGTAGTAGTCCCCCTTATGTGCAGTGCCCCCAGTAGTAGTCCCCTCTATGTGCAGTGCCCCCAGTAGCAGTTCCCCTTATGTGCAGTACCCCTAGCAGTAGTCCCCGCTATGTGCAGTGCCCCTAGTAGTAGTCCCCGCTATGTGCAGTGCCCCCAGTAGTAGTCTCCGCTATGTGCAGTGCCTCCAGTAGTAGTCCCCGCTATGTGCAGTACCCCCAGTAATAGTCTCCTCTATGTGCAGTGTCCCCAGTAGTAGTTCCCCTTATGTGCAGTGCCCCCAGTAGTAGTCCCCGCTATGTGCAGTTCCCCCAGTAGTAGTCCCCTCTATGTGTAGTGCCCACAGTAGTAGTCTCCTCTATGTGCAGTGCCCCCAGTAGTAGTTCCCCTTATGTGCAGTGCCCCCAGTAGTAGTCCCCGCTATGTGCAGTGCCCCCAGTAGTAGTTCTGCTATGTGCAGTACCCCCAGTAGTAGTCCCATCTATGTGTAGTGCCCCCAGTTGTAGTCCACCTTATGTGCAGTGCCTGCAGTAGTAGTCCTCACTATGTGCAGTGTCCCCAGTAGTAGTCCCCTCTATGTGCAGTGCCCCAGTAGTAGTCCCCGCTATGTGCAGTGCTCCCAGTAGTAGTCCCCGCTATGTGCAGTGCCCCCAGTAATAGTCCCTGCTATGTGCAGTACCCCCAGTAGTAGTCCCATCTATGTGTAGTGCCCCCAGTTGTAGTCCCCCTTATGTGCAGTGCCTGCAGTAGTAGTCCCTGCTATATGCAGTGTCCCCAGTAGTAGTCCCCTCTATGTGCAATGTCCCTAGTAGTAGTCCCCGCTATGTGCAGTGCCCCAAGTAGTAGTCCCCCTTATGTGCAAGGCCCCCAGTAGTAGTCCCCGCTATGTGTACCACCCTCAGTAGTAGTCCTCCCTATGTGCAGTGCAAGCAGTAGTAGTCCCCTCTATATGCAGTGTCCCCATAGTAGTAGTCCCTGCTATGTGCAGTGTCCCCAGTAGCAGGGCCATATTAACAATGGGGCGGATGGAGCTACAGCTCCAGGCCCCCACATAAAAATAGGCCCATGACGGTGGGGCTGATAGTGTATGGGGTGTACACATCCACCTGGCTCTGGCCACACCCACACAGCACTGTTTACAGCTCTTCCCCTTCTCAATATAGGCCCTTGAACATTTTGAGCTCCAGGCCCTGCCCAGTAGTAGTCCCCTCTATGTGCAGTGCAGTAGTAGTCCCCTTTATGTCCCCGCTATGTGCAGTGTCCCCAGTAGTAGTCCCTGCTATGTGCAGTGTCCCCAGTAGTAGTCCCCTCTATGTGCAGTGCCCCCAGTAGTAGTCCCTGCTATGTGCAGTGCCCCCAGTAGTAGTCCCTGCTATGTGCAGTGTCCCCAGTAGTAGTCCCCTCTATGTGCAGTGCCCCCAGTAGTAGTCCCTGCTATGTGCAGTGCCTCCAGTAGTAGTCCCTGCTATGTGCAGTGTCCCCAGTAGTAGTCCCCGCTATGTGCAGTGTCCCCAGTAGTAGTCCCCTCTATGTGCAATGTCCCCAGTAGTAGTCCCTGCTATGTGCAGTGCCCCCAGTAGTAGTCCCTGCTATGTGCAGTGCCCCCAGTAGTAGCCCAACGTATGTGCAGTGCCCCCAGTAGTAGTCCCCTCTATGTGCAGTGCCCCCAGTAGTAGTCCCATTAGTAGCATCTATTGCCGGTCGCACACCTGCACCGTTATGCTAATTCCGCTACGAAGCCCTTCTCTGGTGTACAGCCGTGCGTCCAAATGTGTAAGGACTGAGGCGCCCACTTTCTGCGTCTATAGACGCGGCAATCAAGCTTGGTGCGTTGTCAGATGCCGCCATCGAACGAGACATGGAAACTTGCACCAGCCCCATGCTAGCTGCAGATTCTCTGTCAGTGTATGGCCTCCAGTGCGAGCAATTAGGTTCCTGTGCCCACAACCACCTCAGCGACACTCCTGTAACACGCCTATAAGACACTACATCTCCGTGAGTCGCGCCCAGGAACGCCCGGTACATTATTAATACACTTCTTCGTGCGTGCACCTGAAATGACAACTGCAACTCTGTACGAGCACAAACGGGATGAATGCGAATAAAAAATAAAATCCCTCCACTGCATAGCGCGCAACTTAAAACCAGACCATAAGGGGCTTATTTACTAAGTATCAGGATCTAAATCCAGGTGCTTCTGATCACTTTTATGCCAGAAATGTTGCTGGTAAGACTCGGCTAGTAAAATCATTGACCTTAAATTTCGTCCATAAACGCGTTCAGCAGCGCCGGGTGATAGAACCCAACCCTTAGTAAATAAACACCTACAGATTGTGTTAATTGCAGATACAGGGCCTCATTCAGCAAGTACCGCAGGTCTGCTGCCGAAAGTACGCTAATGTTTGCAATCGCAAAGTCGTCGGACGGACAGCATGAAAACGCCCACTTCCCTTATATTACGTCCGTAATACCTGGCATTCCATACAAAACATCGGTAACATCGAAGTACATCGGAGCCTCTCGCACAATTATGGCAGGGCAGACCTTACTTATAAACTGCTAACCTTCCTGCACGCAGTGAAAGCTCAGGCTGCGTATGCAATCGTAGCGGCTAATTTATGTACTCCCCTGTAACGGTGTTCAAACGCACTGGCACGTCTACGCTTCCCTGACCACCCCCTCGTCATCACCCCCAAATGCTCTCTGCCTGTCAATCACTCTGCGATTGCTCAGCGTGGTTTCCTGATCGCAATACGATGACAGTGAAGCATTCACGCACACGTACTGCAATGCATACACATGCGCAGTGCGCAACTATCGTCCGACTGCATTCGCTTTTGCACTAGTGACCATTGCTGAATCAGGCCCACGGATCTGTTTTATTGTGCCAGGCTTGGTGAGATGGGGCGGGGGTGCGTGACGCATCGCATTCGGGATGCGATTCATCCCGATAGCCTTCGTATGCCTGCCAGCGTTAATTACGCCGATATGCATGAAGAAAATGACAAAGGACCGCTCTCTCGGTAAGAGCTGTCCTTTGCGAATGAGGGACTTCCAGGTCTATGACCCAGAAGCCCCTCTGGCGTCCTTCTGCACGTGACGCGGGGGGTGCTGGGTGGGATGTGATTGGATCCCTCTCACATCTGTTTGTGAATAGAAGCTCATAGGTTTATATAGGGTAATGCCATATGAAGATGGCATTACCCACCGCATCTGGAGCTTGGTGCTTATGAGAAATGTGGTCAAACTCCCGAAAACAGCATTTTCGCGGGGTTTGACCGCATTTCTTCCTTTGCTTCCCCCCGGCGTCTTACTTTATAATTTTTGTGTAATAATAACATTTGTGGGGCCTATTTACTAAGCCTTGGGTGGAGATAAAGTGAACGAACCCAACCCATCATCTCCTAACTGCCATGTCACAGGCTGAGTTTGAAAAATGACAGTTAGGAGCTGATTGGTTGGGACTTTACCTCCATTCACTTTATCGCCTTCCAAGGCTTAGTACATAAACCCCTCAGTTCCTGAACCAACTCTCTGAACAGAAGTTACTGCCTCAGCTGGATGAATCATATCGGATGGGATTATTTCCCAATTGATTATATAAGAATAAGAATAGTATTGTTGTACCAATAACTTCTTGGATCTCCAGCCCAATCTGAAACTGTCAATGTGCACAGTACAGTATGTAGTGTCAGTGTCACTGCTTGCAATGGCCTTAACATAATTTACTTACTTGATGTCGTTCTATCAGCCACAACACTGTGTTTAGATAGACATTGCTTAGCCCATCTTTCAGCCGTCTGTTGAGCCTCTATGCTCCATGTCTAGAAAATAAAATAAAATAAAATTTGCTGTTATTAGCCCACACTCACTGTATATACACCTATATGACTTCTAAGAATCACTATTATTCTCAGCTCCCCATTATTTACAACCTATGTGCTCATGCCCCCTCTCCTGCCATTATGCCCATGTCACCCCATGAGACTGCTGCACACACAAGTTAAATAATCAGTTCAGTGTAATTATTATAATTATTTTTAAGACGCCATGTATTGTCATTTCTGTAACGGTGTAACCTGACTTATCACAGTATATGACATATTTACAATAGAACAACACTGATCAATAATCCATCGGAATAGGCAGGTTGAGGTCAAGTATCAAGGGTAACACAACTCACTGTGGTGCAGATGGACTTAAAGGGGCATACACATGATTGGACGGTAAAACTGAACGATATGAACGATAGCCATATCGTTCAACGATAAATCGTTCATATGTCGTCTAGTGCAGTGGTCTCCAATGTTAATTGAGGTGTGAGCTACTTTAGAAAAATGAAACCTCCTGAAGAGCTACACAAATTGTAGAAAAATAAAATAAAATAACAATGCATCTAATTATTACAGTGATAAAGTTGTAGTTTGTAAATAAAATTTAAGCACAGGCATATTTCACGGTTAATTACCGGCTCCAAGCAGTAGAGGAGCAAAAGATATAGGCAGGGCTGTGGTGTGATTTTCCGGCAGGGCTGGGCGGGAGTCATTCGCTCTGCAGTAGCGTAGACGTCATGGGTGGAACCACAGGGAAGCACGTCAGGTGATTGCCGTAGAGGCTGCAGCAATCACCTGACGTGCTTCCCTGTGGATCCACCCATGGCTTCAATGCCACGGGAGAGCATACGTCAGTGCTCACTTCCCCCTAGTTGACTCAGCAGTACTGCAGCTAGGTGAGCTACCAAAATTAAGACCGCGAGCTACCGGTAGCTCGCGAGCTACAGGTTGGAGACCACTGGTCTAGTGTGTATGGTCCAAACACCTAACAATGCGCGTTCCCGTGGGTCGTTAACAATATCCCCAGTCGGCTGTACATGCAACCCAATCTGGGGAATCTGGGGACATCGTGAGCGATACCATGCTGCAGAATGCAGCATGGCCATCAATCCCCCCTTCCCCCGTCGTCGTACGTCACTGGTCCCCCCGTCACCCCCACCGGGCCCGCCGCTGACGATATTGCCGCTTACACACATCATCTAGTGTGTATGCGGCTTTAGTCTTGGAGAGTGGTAAAGTGGATAGAGATAAAGGCCCTCATTCAGACGCGGTCGGAGGATGCAAGCAGTCGCTCAGAAACTGGGCGGCCGCTTGCATCCTGACCGGCTGCCTCTGTTTCGGTCGTTAGGCTGTGGGTGATGGTCGCAATGGTCATAAGCCCCGGAGAGCTTCTGGCTCTGTCAGAGCCGGAAGCTCTCCAATGACATCACTAGTGATGTCAGTGGAGCCTCCCCCAAATGGCAGGCGTTCCCATGGGAACGCCTCCATTTGGGCTGCCACCCCCCGGCCCGCCTTCCAAACGGGGCGAGCTGTCAATCAACATCGACAGCTCGCCCCCTTTGGAAAGAGACCCGCTACGACCGGCGCTGTCGGTCGTAGCGGGTCTCATGCATGCGCACGAAGGAGCCGGCTCCCTCGTGCGCATGCGCACTGGACAAACATCGAGGCGGCCGTGCGGTCGTAGACCGTACGGCCGCCTCTGAATGAAGCCCAAAGTACCTACCACTCAGCTCCTAACTGTCATTTTTCAAATACAGTCTGTAACATGGCAGTTAGGAGCTGGGGAGAGGAAGCTCAGCACTGGATGAGTCTGTACCCAACCTAATGGCAGACATTCACTACTGAATGGGACTTGGCCCAATAATGGCATGGGTAGTGCTAGGGGTCAAACTTGAGGAAGGAGGGCCCTGCCTGTCATAGCGTACATACGAAGGGTAGGGATGAATATTGGGAGGGTGAATTGGGAAGAAGAGCAGGTATTTAAGGCCACATAAAAGAAAGGTTCTTTTGGGCACAGGTACACCATCTAAATAAGGTTGGACTGACACCTCCACTTTCAGTAAATTAGAATATTTCTAAAATGGTTCTTTTCCAAATAATTTATCTTTATTAGATACAAGGATCAAAATTCTCTCTATATAGTTGAAATAATTACAGCGATATATATAACTAAAGTGTTTTGCAAAACAACTGTCCGCTTCATCAGAAAACGCGCTGTAGGTAACTGACGTGAGAATCTCGCTGACGTCCTTGTTGACTAAGGGTCAGGGAGATCAGCTTGCTGTATCAGAAACACGTACAGTGTGCAGCTCACATTACAGTCATGCTGTGTAGCGCCTGATACCTACACTCTACCGGATAATCAAGGCAACACTGTCAGACTCGCCGCATTCTAATTTCTAGTATCTGCTTGTACTTTCCATATCAACTCATGGCCACAGAGCGTTTACTGAAACACAGAGCATAGGCCACATTGGACTGTTTCTAAAGCTCACATTGAATGTGACTCAGGAGGACATAAGCACTACAATGAGCTAGAACTGTCACCTCCAAAGGAACTTATTCTCCCTTTGACCCTACAAAAATACATTGCTAACAAATCCCTTCATGAGCATTGGAGCAGGTCTTTAAGTCCCCTGACCCCACTAGAGATATCTCATCCTGGGGTGCTACAACCAGTTAAGCCAATCACATGGCCCCTTTCCACTAAGCAGCGACTATTTTACACGGATAATTAGAAGTTATATTATTATTTGTAATCCACGCAGCAAGATGACCTCTCAAATGATCCTTGGTTGCGGCCCCCAAATCATGAGGCTTGGTGCAATTTTGCTGTACTCATTGTTTATTTCCTCTTAAGTTTAGACTAACCTTTCCATAGATGTTAGATTACTGTGACCCTTGTGTCCAGCCCATCTGTGTCACCCATGTTTGTCTGCCCCTCCCCTTTAGAATGTAAGCTCTCACGAGCAGGGCCCTCTTCCCTCATGTGCTTCTCCTTAACTTAATTATACTCTAATTTACAACAGCACCCAACCCTTGGTTGCTGACACCATGCTGCTTATCTAAGTGTTATGCAGCATTGTATAAATCCTGTATGTGTCCTGCATTGTTTGTACTGTTAATATCTGTTTTCTTGTTTGCTTATTTGTTTATGTACTGTTTAAGGCGCTGCGGAACCCTTGTGGCACCATAAAAATAAAGGATAATAATAATAATAATGTAATATTGTAATAATATTTGCATGTATTATGCAGACCAATGTCTAAATGAGTTCAAAGCCTTATGCAATGATGACCATTGGCATACAATTATACTGTACAACAAGAACAAACACGCCTTCATCATTTACATGATTTTGCTATTATGTATATTCAAATCATAATTAGAAATAGCGCCTTCAGTGTATTCAAAATCTAATAAAGTATATAGTGATATGCGTACCAGAACTGTAAGCTTTCACGTTTATATAGGTAACTCTTTTCATACTCAATCCCTTCTCTTCATCCAGAGATTTATATATGATAAATATAAACCGTAAAAAGGAAAATACTATAATAGTATAATACTGATGATCCAAAATACTGTACTCATGTAATGAAATAGTATGTGTGTGTTTATTCAAACTCCCAAAGTAATAATAACCCTACACCAGATGAAACTCGTGAATTGCTTTCAATATAAAACCGTGGCTTTACCAATCTGGACATAGAATGAGGACTTAAAGAAAATAAAAAAGCTTCCAAAAGCGTAATACGTGCAAAAAAAAATTCAATATGCATAAAAAACATACAATAAAATGGACTCTTCCTTTTTAAAAAAATATAAAATAAATTGTGCTCATCTGACATGTGCCTCGAGGAGTAAGGTTCCACATAATTACCCTACGCATTTTGTCCCTTTAACATATCTGGGACATCCTTAGGTGAGCATGAAGACCTTGTATGTTTTTTATGATTGATAAAAAATTAGAGGCCTCGAAGATATGTGTTTTCATGGACAATTTCCCAACCAAAACCACAAGGGAGTTAATGATCCAACTTTGAGCACCTTTGCTTATCTGGCTTTGCTTGTGATCACAGAAGCAGCTCCTGTCTAAATTAATCTTTGAGAACTTTGGCTATCCTGCTTTTAACTGGTCTTTAGCTCCTAACTATTGGTTTATGAGTACACCAAATAGGCTTTTGCCATTCAGCAGCACATATTGCTATACAGTTACCACCTATTTTTACCCTTTGCTATCCCTCACTTCAAAACCTGGCTGTTCCAAATTAAATACAGTATTGCAAAAAAAAAAAAGACGGAATTGGAGTTTTTGCTATGGAGTACAGATCCTTTCTGTAGAGTGAAATGTTCGAAGGTACATTTGCCAACGCCAGTGTATATTTATATAATATTTCAACATCACCCTACGCATTTCACCAGTTTTGAAGTGAGTGGGTTTAAAACAGCCTGTAGCCAATTAGATGACTGGAATATTCGTAGCCTAAGTGTAGTGACTTGGTGGAGTCAATGATCTATCCACTCACATGATTCAGTGAGTGAAGGGCTGCTTGTGGCAGGGGGTAGCGGTTTAATGAATGTGGGAGCTATGAGGCAAGGAGCTTTAGATTAAAGAATAAATCGCTGGAAAGAGCAGGGTCCACATTAGACCAGACACTGGCACATTGTGGTGTACAGCACACCTTATAAAAAGCAAATCTCATACAGTATATCCAACTTATTTGGGCTCTAGCAATATCTTACCATTTTCAGCATGTTAATTGCAGTTGGTTGGACTTCTCTTCTGCACTTATTCAGTGCATCCAGAATTTCTTTCTGTACAGCTGGATCAATGGTTGACAATGACGCCATTGGATCACTGGCCTAAATGAGTTACAATGAGTTACAATGGACATTTATTTTTCTTTTAAAAAGATCATAATATCTATTTCTTCAATTCATTGTTACTTTTGATTCTTGATTCTTTAAAGTGCAGAGTTCAATGTATTGCATAAAGTGGCAATTAGCCTGTGACCTGTGTATTGCTAAACTAAACAAAATATGTATACTGTACAGTTGTTACCCCCAAACGGCTGTGTGCTCAGACTCAGTCACTTATATAAACCTGCTTCCCAGGCTCAGCCCTGCAATGGCTTTATGCAAGTTCTCACTTTTGTTTTGTTTCCTGAAACCCTGCCATGTACAGTCTGGTCTGTTTGCTACCTGAGGTTCCCTGTTGGATTTTGTGTGGTTGAGCTTAGTCTTAGCTTATGATCTTCAGCAAATGTCTTTTATCTCTGCCACTGTCTGACTACTCTCCCTGGACTTCTCTATAAGAAGAATCTGGGTGCGTTACTAGCGTCCGTGATCACATTGCAGGATGCGATCTTAGTGCCGGCATGTATCAAAGAGCCCCCCGCAGGGACAGGGGCTCCAGAAGCAGGGTCATCCCTGTGAGGTGCTTGGAATGAACACCGCGCATGCGTGGTGGCCATTGCCGTGGAGGGTTCAGTTGGAATCCATATGATATACCGGCGGACAGGGATGCTGGAGGTCAGGAGAGGTGAACATCCTGACGGGCCAGTAAGTAGCCTAAATCTCTCCCTCTCCCCCCTAACCCTCCCCGGGCGGTGCCTAAACCTAACCTCCCCCCACTGGTGCCTAACCCTATCCCCCCTTCCCCGCACCCTAAACCTAACCCTCCACGAGCGGTGCCTAACCCTTACCTCCCCCCGTTACTGCCTAACCCTATCCCCCCTCCCCGCAACCTAACCCTAACCCTCCCCCGTCGGTGCCTAACCCTAACCCACCCAGGCAGGTCCTTAAACCTAACCCCCCCATACCCGGCCTAACCGTAACCTTAACCCGCATACTTACCTTCAGGATGTTGGCATTGGTATCTTGATCCCTTCGGGATGCCGAAGTTGGCATTCTGACAGGCGTCGGGATGCCAGCGTCAGTATCCTGATGGCCATCATCCCATCTGCCGGCATCTTGACTGGATCCTGTTCAGTTATGCGATGTGTGGTCCATTGGGTACAGTAGCACAACATCATCTTTAGATGGCATTAGCTGCGGGGTCCAAGCTACGCTAAATCTGACGGCATCACATCCCCCATAGAAACCTTTGGGGTTGTGGTTGCTGTCGGAAATGGATATAAGTCCCCCCCATTGTAGGGATACTAATTATTTGTGGGTGTTTTTCAGCAAATATGCCACAAATTGGATCTATTACTGTTGACCCTATGGGGTATATTTACTAAAGCTTCTAAAACAGACAAGTGGTGATATTGCCCATAGCAACCAATCGGTGTATTCTTTTGTAGAATGCAATAGAGAAATGATAGCTAGAACCTGATTGGTTGCTATGGGCAACATCACCACTTGTCTGTATTAGAAGCGTCAGTAAATTTACCCCTATGGGTGCATAGCGTGACACCACTATGTTGGTACCAAGACTGAAAATGACTTTATTAGCAAAATAGTGCATGGGTCCCTTGGTTTGGCATAGTAAGTAAATACAAATATAAGTAGATATATTTTGGCATGTTGTGCCAGTTTTATTTCATGTTCTAAATGGCATGCAGTCGTAATTTCGGTATTGACGATGTCGACATTTATCATGTAAACACAAACCATTATTTTTGAGATCTCGGCATCTGCAGAATGTCGACATGTTCAAATTGTCGGCATGTGAAATGTCCACATTCTGCAGGGACTGCAGTGTTGGGGTTAAGTACGGGAGCGGTGGGTTAGGGTTAGGCGCTAGGGGAAGAGTCACGGTTAGGCTACGGGAGGGGAGGTTAGAGTTAGGCATTAGGGGGGAGGGTTAGGGGTTAGCAATACTCACCACCTGCACAATGAGTCTTTAGAACATGACAGCCGGACCCAGAAGACACCTATGGAGCTGCTGGACCCGCCGAACTGAGTAAGTCACCATTAGACCACAAGAAACCTTTTGTAATCATGTTGACATTTGATCAGTGTCAACAAGATGAATGTTGACGTGGTCAATGTTGACATCGTGAATGATTCCTTGTGTTGGAATTGGAAATAGGGGCAGTGGGGGCGACAAACTGAGTAGAACAGGGAATGTAACGTACAAGCTGCTGCTGATTTCTCTAACTTGCAGAACTGACGCTTCAGAAAATCATTTATTGCTATAACAAAAATAATCACCTGCCCTCAAGTTTGTCTCTTTTGCTTATTTTACAACACATCTGACTGGAAATAGGGGTAAGGACCACCGAGGGTCATACATACCTGCCCGGAGGCCAGCGCCAGCACAGCTGATAAGCACAACACAGAAAGCATCATCTTCTGATTCTTCCCTGTAACAATTATTTTTGTTTGATTAGTGTTTGTTTGCCAACAAGTTTAATCTACAGCAGTGACTCCTAATCCTCTGTGCCCCCACCCAGACAAATAGAGGGCTTTATCCTCAGGGAACGTAGAGGCGGAACGAAACATTTTTGGAGTTGATTGTAAGATTTTAAAATCCCCCCCACCCCAATAAAATATATATATATACACTCAGGGTTGTGACAGCAGAGTGCCTCCCAATCCCCGGCTACACAACCTGCTACTTTGGTGAATATGGGGCTACGGTGAGCAGGGAAGTTGGCAGTTATGTACAGGGCAGAGTATTCTGCCCATAAAAGCCTGGCAGACAAGGTGTCTGAGCTACTACCATTGCAGGGGTGCAACAGTTATGTTGCTTCTCAAGACGAAAATGGCCCCAATACACCTTTTGCTGGACACGTTGGCACAGTGTACTGCGATTACACACGCAGTCTCACTGCGATGATATTCTAATGCATTGCGATCGCTATGCCATCGCTGCACTACATAAGGACGCCCACCTTACCGTACACACATCCGTATTGTTTAGCAAGACTGCGAAACCATCGGTAACATCGAGTACCATCACAGCCTCACGCACACTTGCACAAGGTCAGACCTTACTCAGAAATAACTAATCTCATCGCACGCACTGTGTACTCAGGCTGTGTATGGCATCACAATGGATCGTTTATGAATGCCCCTGCAACGGCGTTCGAATGCACTGACACGCCTGCGTTTCACCGACCCCCTGCCCCAGTCACCACCCACAAATGGCGCTTCCTGTCAATCACTTTGTGATGGGTCTGCATAGTCACTGCGATCGCAGTCCCGATCGCAGCGGCTACAGTTCGTGCACGCGCAATGCGAGGCATACGCAGAAAGCAACAATCGGCCGATTGCGTGCGGAATCGCAGTTGCGATCCGTAGTGAATCAGGCCCAATGATGGCAAGAGGCTATCAGGCAGGCAGCCTGCATTTAGTGGTATATGCTGTACATACAGTATGAGGGTTATGGCAATGTTATATATTTATAAACATTTGGCCTTTGTGAAATCACTTTGTTAACTACAGACTAATTAAAGCCCTTAGGGAAAAGTAGATTATACTTCTGCTATTAATGTTTTATGTTTTATGTCTTAGCTTTCTCTTACTCTTATTCCTGGCTCTTAGAGGACTTAGGGCCTGATTCAGAGCCGGACGCTATTTGCGGACGCTCGTTCAGAAAAAGGGGCTGGCTATTTAAATTGAGCGCTCGCTCTTTGCGGTCTGTTGACGCCTCTATGTCTGAGCGAGCGTCCGAAACATGCGCTCGTTATTTTGTAAAGACGCCCCTTGGCCGCTCACATCATACGTCATCTCCGCTATTTATTAGATTAATCGAGTACATCGAAAGGCGTATGAACTGCTCGCTATTCTTGTGGTAGCATTTTCCTACCGCAATCATGCGAGCAGTTGAGGCTAAAAGACAACCAAGTGACGTGGCCGATGACGCTGCTTGGTTAATTATGCACACCCTTAAAACGCCCATTTTGACCTTTTGGCACGCCTGCGTTCAGATCTCCACTCCCCGTTTTCAAGCACCTTCCCTTGTTACCACCCACAAACACCTCATTCTGTCACTCAAATTAGCAGGCATTCGCTATTTTGCGAGCACATGATTTCCGACCGCACTGACTGGTTGGTGCATGCACTTTACGACCCATACGCATGCGCAGATGTGCGAAGATCGCTCGGAGCGAACGAGCGGCCGCTTACGAGCGGCTCTGAATCAGACCCTTTGTCCACTTTTTTGACTATTTCTTCATATTTAAACATTGTTTCTCCCGGAATAAAATGTTCTATCTGAAGGAGGCTCCTAATGAATTATTCCCATTCTCATATTTTTTGGGCAAAATGAATAAGGCGCAAACCTGTCCATAGCCTGAAACTAGAGCTCTATTGAAGCCCCGCAGATGACCGTAATAATAGGTGGGAATATGTTAGATTATAGAGGATTATTCCAAAATGGACAAGATCTTTTATTATTGCAATTAATACATTTATTACTTTAACCTTATAGTGTTTGTCACTGCAGGGGCAGAAACAGTGACACCCGTGTAATACATAAGAATGGGACCTAAAACCTTCTTGTTGGTTATAGTCAGTAGAAAATAAAAGTAAATTAAATGCGATGAACAAAATAGAACCTAAACAGTCAATAACCTTTCTAAGTTTTTCTTTTTCTTTGTCGCGTTACATAACCTGGAAGAAATTCCTTTCAGCTCTTTTATAATACGTCACATTGTACTTACGGTATTAATTTTCATTTCAGGTTTAGACTATGCAGATGCCCTCTGAGACTACAGCTTATTGTAATAATATCATTCACACAAGATATACATTTACAGTGTTATAGTGTATTCTCTTAACGCTGGTACTTCTTGTTTACTAAACCTAATTTTATTAGCAAAGATCCAAAACATAATATATACAGAACATGCAAATTAAAAAAAATAACATAAAATGTAAATGAGAGCGTACTAAAAACTTTAACACTATCTCTACAGTTAATTATCCACAATGCATGTTTAAATAATAGATAGATAGATAGATAGATAGATAGATAGATAATAATAAATTATCAGCCAGTAATAAATAACCTGTGCACCAACTAGAAGATATGGAAAACATGCAGTGTTAGAGATGCACTGCTATAGAGCCCAATATGTACATATATGTCCAGGGCAGTGCTAGGTTCTTCTGCTGCTCCTCCAGGCTCCCGAACTTGCTCCGAAAGTCTGGAATGGTGCCCTCATCTAAAATAAATACGTTCAGCTCAGACAGGATGGCCCTACTGGCGCATCTAATGGCTTACTGTGATCACTGGTCCTGTATATGCTGGAATTAATACACACAATACACTTTGTATGATGCTTATTAAAGCTGGTTAAGTACTAATTCTGCCCTGTTCATGGACTGGCCACACTCGCTCTAAAATTAAGCATTTAGAAACCCCCCTCTGGAAGTCCTGTGTTTGCCACTGAGATAGATAGATAGATAGATAGATAGATATGAGATAGATAGATATATAGATATATAGATATGAGATAGATAGATAGATAGATAGATATGAGGTAGATAGATAGATAGATATGAGATAGATAGCTAGATAGATATGAGATAGATAGATAGATAGATAGATATGAGATAGATAGATAGATAGATAGATAGATAGATAGATAGATAGATAGATAGATAGATATGAGATAGATAGATAGATACATATGAGATAGATAGATAGATAGATAGATAGATAGATATGAGATAGATAGACAGATAGATAGATAGATAGATAGATAGATAGATATGAGATAGATAGATAGATATGAGATAGATACATAGATAGATACATAGATAGATAGATAGATATGAGATAGATAGATATATGAAATGCCTTACTGAAACTGTGCATACAGTATGTAATATGTATGTTTAGCAATATGCAATAACTACCTGAAGGAATGGTAGTAAGCAGAAGACTATATAATTCCATATAATTCTTACCTGCTTATAACCGGTTACTTGTAGATCTTGTGCCTGTGAGATAGATCTCTGCTGTGTGATGCTGCTGGATCTGAGAGCCTTATATAATGCACAGGTAACATGATAAATACTTCCTGTTTGTTTTTTTTACAATTGAAACACCGTGTTACAAATTAATGCAGTAATTAGCATTTTCAAAGACAATGATGACCGCAGTTACGCTGAGTGTTGTGCAAGTATGTCCTGTCTCATTTAATGGGAATCCCTCGTTATAATCTTCCTATTGTTGATTGTCCGCACATTAAGCTGCTTTTTGCAAATTCAGACAATGTATTCTTGTTTCATGCAACAATAATAAAATATATAAAGAGTATGGTGTTCCCGAAAAGTCTACCAACACTTGCTTTTAGCCATACTAATGCTTTTTCTAAGAAAGATGGGCAATATAAATTAGGGCAGTGGAAAAATAAATTACTGTGGCATTGTATTGAGTGGCACAACTATTAGCAATACATTCAATGTGATCATGGGTTCTGCTTGGCGAGTCTTCTGTCTATGTCCTCTGTCTATGTCTATTGTCTGTTTTCTGTCTACAAGTAAATCATCTGTCTATGTCTTCTGTCTGTGTCTTCTATGTCCTCTGTCTATGTCTACTGTCTACAAATAAATCATCTGTCTATGTCCTCTGTATGTGTCTTCTGTCTATGTCCTCCTCCTCTGTCTACAGGTATGTCATCTGTCTATGTCCTCTGTCTATGTCCTCTGTCTATGTCCTCTGTCTATGTCCTCTGTCTTTGTCATCAGTCTATGTCCTCTGTCTATGTCCACTGTCTGTGTCCTCTGTCTGTGTCCTCTGTCTGTCTACAGGTATGTCATCTGTCTGTGTCCTCTGTCTGTGTCCTCTGTCTACAGTATGTCCTGTCTATGTCTTCTGTCTTCTGTCTGTGTCTTCTGTCTATGTCATCTGTCTATATCCTCTGTCTATGTCCTCTGCCTGTGTCTTCTGTCCATGTCATCTGTTTATATCCTCTGTCCATGTCCTCTGTCTGTGTCATCTGTCTGTGTCCTCAGGCCCTGATTCAGAGCCGGACGCTATTTGCGGTCGTTCGTTCTCAAAAAAGGGGTGGCTATTCAAATGAACCGTTCGCTCATTGTGGTCTGTTCACGCCTATAAGTCTGAACGAGCGAACAAAACTTGCGGTCGAAATTTTGAAAAAGACGCCCCCTGGCCGCTCGCACCATACGTCATGTCCGCTATTTATTTGATTAATCTAGTACATCGAACAGCGTATGAACTGCTCGCTATTCTTGTGGCTGGTTTTTCCTACCGCTATATTGCGAGCAGTTCTGACTATAAAATAACCCAGTGACGTGGTCAATGACGCTGCTGTTTTAAATATGCACACCCTTAAAACGCCCGTTTTGACCTTTAAGCACGCCTGCGTTCTGATCTCCACTCCCCGTTTTCAAGTACCTTCCCCTGTTACCACCCACATACGCCTCCCTCTGTCACTCAAAATAGCAGGCCTTCGCTATATAGCGAACTAACGATTTTCGGCCGCACTGACTGGTTCGCGCATGCGTATTATAAACCGTACGCATGCGCAGATGTGCGAACATCGCTCGGAACGAGCGTACTGCCGCTTACAACGGCTCTGAATGAGGGCCTCTGTCTACAGGTATGTCATCTGTCTATGTCCTCTGTCTATGTCCTCTGTCTGTGTCATCTGTCTGTGTCCTCTGACTACAGGTATGTCATCTGTCTATGTCATCTGTCTATGTCATCTGTCTATGTCATCTGTCTATGTCCTCTGTCTATGTCCTCTATCTGTGTCCTCTGTCTACAGGTATGTCTTCTATCTGTGTCCTCTGTCTACAGGTATGTCATCTGTCTATGTCCTCTGTCTATGGGGCATATTCAATTGGGCGCGAGGTTTAGCAAGGAAAAACACAATTCCAATTTTGGAATACCGCGGATATGCGAGCTTTCCAATACCCGCGGTATCCAATTAAAAAAAAGTGGTCACAGGGTTTTCAGCTCTGAAAACCTCGCAACACATTAAAAAAATAATAATAACTCTTCACTTACATGCCTGGGGGACTTAGGTGGTCTCCGCGGCTCCCAATGGCCTCCCCTCTATCTTCTTACTGCAGAGGGGGCTGCTGGGTGTCCCGGGGGCTGCTGGGAGGTTCCAGGGGCTGCTGGGAATTGCAGTTCTCACAGCACCCATTCCAGGGGGGCACACATACATTGGAGGAGATACACATACACCGGGGGTCACACATACACACACTCACTCATACACACTTACATACAGCACACACACTGACATACTCACCCTGCTGCAGAAGAGCCGGCTCCCGACGATGGATGCAGAAGACAGAGCTACAGAAGGATAGTAATTAAGGACTAATAAAGCTAATTGGAAACTTCCAATTGCTTAATTAGTCCTATGATGGGGGTGCCGCAGGGGTCCCAGAGCAAGTACCACTGATTTTTCCTAAAAATAATGATTTTAGGAAAAATCACATTTGTTCTGTAGGTGCAAGGAAATAAATGTCCCGGCTGTCCAAAAAAAACAACAACACGCATCTAATTGAATTGCACCTACAGAAAAAACCTCACAGGTGCGGGATTTTTGCTATTCTCGCACACAATTGAATATGCCCCTATGTGTTCTGTCTATGTGTTCTGTCTATATCGTCTATGTCCTCTGTCTATGTCCTCTGTCTATGTCCTCTGTCTATGTCCTCTATGTCCTCTGTTTCTGTCCTCTGTCTATGCCCTCTGTCTTATCGATTCATACCTATCGATTCCTACCTACCTATACCTTTTAAAATTGTTGCTATTTAGCGTAATGAGTCGCACAAGAAATAAATGCTTTCAGACTTTGAGTGTGGTTCCAAAGCACAAAAAGTTATTACAATATAAAAACAGATGGTTACACGCTGTGATCTAAATACAATTAGTGCAAATAAATCATACAGACCCAAGGTACAGTTGTTACATACGCACACGCTCTGGACCCAGATACCGGCATCAATATAGAAACCTCCGTCAACAGCAAGGCAAGAAGACTGTCATCCAAGTTTAGAGAGCCCACATATATACTCTTACAGAGATAGGCAATACAATAGAACAGTTTGGCATGATTCCATTGGTTCTTCTTCATGGTTCTTCTGTTACAGTATAGTTCATAGGTCAATTCATATGGACACAAACCAGCCTCCAACAGCTCTTTGTGTCCTATTTTCCGCTGCATAATAAATCTAAGCTGGCTACATTACAAAGTACATTTTAATGTTTAACTCTCTATAGTCCATAGTTTGCAGACACATGTTGCGATCTTCTCACCGATGGTACAGGAAATCTGCAAAGACACAGTAGATCAGTACAACACCAAACATGGTCTGCTTACCATGTACTAAACCTTAGATATCAAATTACATTTATTTCACAACATTAATAATACTGAATAAACCTTGAATATAACACCTTAATGCTAGGGAACCTTTTATGTAAGTGTGCAGGGTGTAAGTATTGGGATTTTGGGAAAAGACGCTAGTTAGCGTTGTGCGACTACGTGTTTGTGGAGTATACCATGGTACGTGTTTTGCAGGGTTAATCATTGTATATGTTTTAGTGACTGTCTGTATTTATATGGTGAAGACTTTTAACTTCTTTCTATTGCTTGGGAATCGCACAACACTAAATAATAGCATCGCCGTATGTACTTATAATGGGCGAGATTCACTAAAATGGCGCTGGGTGGCTAGTCGCAAAATGGCATCTCATTGCCATTCGCAAAATGGTGTAGTGCAGATTTAATTTTAAACTGATCCTGTCTCAGCCAATTATCCGGCTTCGACAGTCCACCCTTTGATAGCAAACAACATGCTATCATACTCTGTTTTTAAAATTAATTTAGGCTTACATTATGACATATTACTTAATGTTAATTTATAGGATGCCACAAGGTGGTTCTTAATCCATCAATAATGTGTCTTTAGGAGGGGACATAAAACTACTCTTATACGCACACCGCCGATCTTGGGAGATCATGGGAAAGATGTGGGGATGCACCAATCCTATAAAGGAAGTCTTGAGGGGGAATAGGGACTTACATTATTTAAGATGTTTTGGAATAACATTTTTAATAACACATTTTTATGCATGTCTAAATCTTATACATTATACGATGGTACCTTCTAGTTCAGGGTTGTAATGCAGTCCTACATTTACCTCAGTGTTCATATTGTTACTACTGACCACCATCATAATTTAATTCCTTTGATTCACCTTATCTTTACATTTTCCACATTTCAACACAGTAGGAACACACCTGACACATAAGCCAATTACTATGATGACAACCAGTATGAGGATCAGTAGTTTACCTATGGTCGCAATCATTCCCTGGACCCACTCTCCTAGACCTAAGAACCATTTCACTGGGTTCAACCAAGAAATCCATTCCTCTACCATCTCCTCTACTTCAGCCACTGAAGCATTATGGTTCTTTCAAAATTCCCATATTAACTGCAGAATTTCATCCATCTTCCGGTCTATCACCTCCTTGGGATCGCTGGTATCATTTGTAATGTAAGTGCAACATTTTACACCAAACTGCATGGCCAAAGTTACGCAATATCCTCCAGTGACAGCTGTTAAATAATTTAACACTAATCTATGTTGCACAAGTTCTTTCTTGTAAGCTTGCAACTCCCTACCTATATACCTGAATGTGTCATCATACATCTCGGTGATATTATCTATTAATTTAGCAAGATCTTGGATATATCTAAAATTTAGTGTACCCCGAGCGATTCTGGTGGGATCCAAGGTTACAAAAACTTGAAAGCCAGTTGTCTCACTAATTAACTGTGTGGCTTTATGCACATCACCAGGTATCATATTTCTTTTGTCTCTGTGTTCATACTGTGTGTGAAGATATGGTGATGGTGTGTTTTTATGAATACCAAGTATTTCACCATGTGTGAGGGTCATAACTTCTTGAACTACTCTTCCCAGATAACACAAACCTTCGGAACTCAGAGAGAGCCACTTATATGCTTTCCTTCCACATATAAAATATACGTCATCGGGGAGAACATAAGGAATAGAATGCATCATGATCATCCAACACATTTCCCTTACAAATGATCCTCTCTCAGGTTCTCCCATCTGACTAATACATGTTTCTGGTTGTATAACCCTAACACAGTACCCTTCTGGTATTCTGCCAACCATTTCTTTGTTGTTACTCAGTGTATATTTATACCGGTAGTTTCTTCCACTTGAGATAATTGTGTGTAACAGTTCATAATTCATAGGCTCACGGTCAGCTCTTTGTGAGAAGGTCATCGTCTGGTTATTACCAGTCACTTCCCAACTTCCTGGTTCATTGGAGTTGGTGATGTTTACACATAAGAGTGTTTTATCTGCCTGATACTGGTGGAGTTTAAAATGGGGTGGTTTGGTATTAAGAAATTTTCCATCCAGTGTCTTCCCTTTTTGTAATTCTAAAATTTCAGAGACATTTAATGGAAATGGCACTAATCCTACATTATGCTGTCCTTGGGGCACGTGAGAGCACACCCAACAGTTGGTTTGCTTAAAAATTTGGCCCACCATGGTGTGATAATCCTCTAAAGGATACCCACCCCAATACTGGTTATACTTAGGTTGGCACTGTTGGATGCATCTCTCATTGAATACGGACCCACAGAACTCACACATACAATAATCCTCAGATGATAGACCTTCACACTGTCTCCGAGCATCCAGAATAGCAGATCTCTTAACAATTACTGTACTAAGATTGGTCAGACACTCCCCTGATTGACATAGCACTCCTCCTCTCGACTCCACTCCATCAATACTGCCATTAGCTCCCATCTCCTCTATCGGTCCCCCATCACAGAAACCAGAAATCCCCGAGCAAACCAGGATGATGGAAACTCTGGAAGAGAATACAAAAATGAACACAGCAGACCAGTCCATTGCCGTAGCAAGGATCTACAAATTTCTTTAGTTCAGATATCTCACTGCAACCTTTTAACCCTCCTGGAACAAGCTCGCGATCGACAGGTCCATGTTATCTGCCTTGTCTCCGCCTTGTATCTCCACCGGTTGGTTGACCTTCTTACAGTGAGTGGAATGCACCCAGGTATCTCTCTCCGCCACCTTCAATGAGGTTGTACTCATCAGCAACACCTGATATGGACCTTCCCACCGAACAGTCAAACAACCTGAACGCAAGAAATTTCTGATCATAACAAATTCTCCAGGTTCAACATCATGACAGTATGTTTCAGGCATATCATGTGACAACAATTTCAGTTTCTGATGTTGCTGTTTTAACTGTTTACTCATTGTTATAAGATACCTTATAGTTACCTCGTTGTTACCTTTCAAATCTTCCTGTGGACTTATAATCAAATGAGGTTGTCTACCAAACAGTATTTCAAAGGGGGACAGATTGAGAGGGCATCTAGGAGTTGTCCTAATACTATGAAGGACAAGTGGTAGCCCAGTCCAGTTTCTGACATGATTTTACTTAATTTGTTATTAATAGTCCCATTCGTCCTCTACACCTTGGCACTGGCTTGTGGTCGGTAGGGGGTATGAAGTCGACTATTAATACCCATCAGCTTACACATATTTTAAAAAACATCACCTGTGAAATGAGTACCCCTATCACTCTCAATAATTCTAGGGATACCGTATCTGCATACAAACTCCTGAACAATTTCATTGGCAGTAAACACAGCAGTATTAGTGGCAGCTGGGTATGCCTCAACCCAATTAGAAAACACATCAGTGCACACTAATACATACTTGAGATTCATGCAGGGTGGTAATTGGATGAAATCAATTTGTATTACCTGAAAAGGTCCGTCAGTCAGAGGAATGTGGGATGGTTCGGTAGGGATCATTTTCCCAATGTTTTTCCTCAAGCAGGTCAGACAGGACATTGCTCTCTTTTCCGCTTGAGAAGAAAAACCCAGTGTGCACCCGTACGCTCTCACCAATTTGCACATACCTTGCTTTCCCAAATGAGTCAGACCATGCGCTGCCTCAGCCAGGTTTGGGTAGTTCGCCTTGGGAGCCACTGGCTTACCTTGTCCATCTCTCCAGAGTCCAGAAGACTCTTGCCCACATCCCTTGGACCTCCAGACTGCCTTTTCCTGAATGGAACACAAATTTTGCATCTCAATTAATTTCAGCATGTCAATCGTTTGAAAAGTCATAATTTGTTCAATTGGTACATTCAATTTTAACCCTGCTGCCCATTTTGCAGCTTCGTCTGCCCTGTTGTTGCCCAGTGACACTGGATCATCCTCACATGTATGGGCTTTACACTTAATTACCGCCACTGTCTTAGGCAATTGGATTGCTGTCAGTAGTCCTTTTATATGTCTGGAATGTGCAATTGGTGTGCCTTATGCTGCCATAAATGTTCTCAGACGCCATAGAGCACCAAACTCGTGTACTACCCTGAAGGCGTACCTAGAGTCAGTGTAGATATTAGCAGATTTACCTTCCGCTAATTCACACTCCCTCTTTAGTGCTACCAGTTCTGCCACTTGGGCCAAGTGTGGTGGGCCTAAAGGTTCGGCCCCTATAACAACCTCGTCATTTACCACTGCATAACTTGTACATAACTCTCCAGTGTCAGTTTGTCTATGACAACTCCCATCCATGTAAAATGTCACATCTACATTTTCTAAAGGTGTATCCCGTATGTCAGGTCTTGCAGTTAAGGTTTGATTCAGATATTCCATACAATCATGTGCATCAATATACCTGCAGAACTCACCTTCCGCCAGCGACTCACCTCTCTCCACCATTTTTGCATCATGTTGCACATATGGTAAATACGTAGCTGGACTTAACGTACTGCACCTTTTGATGGTGATGTTTGCAGGTGCTATTAAGGCTAGTTCCCATTTTGTGAACCTAGCTGAGGAGACATGTCTTGTTTGGGCAGAGTTTAGCAAAGCAGATACAGCATGGGGAGTATAGACAATCATATCATGGCCTAGTACCACATCCTCACTCTTACTGACCAATAGAGCAGTTGCTGCTACACTTCTTAAACACGTTGGGAGTGATCTTGCCACAGTGTCCAATTATGCACTGTAGTATGCTACAGGCCTACTGGTATCACCATGCTTTTGTGTGAGGACACCTGCTGTACAACCATCAGCTTCCATACAATACAAATCAAAAGGTTTTTCATAATCTGGTATTCCCAATGCAGGTGCTCTTGTCAGACTATCCTTAAGATTAATGAAAGCCTGCTCTGATTCCTCTGTGTGTATGACACGATCGGGCTTTGAGGAAGAGACTAAGGACCTCATTCAGAGTCGGTCGTTGCGGCCGCACGGTCGTACGCAGCCGATGTTCGCTGAACTGCGCATGCATAAAGTTCGCAATGCGCGTGCGCAAACTAGCTGTTATGATGAGAAATTTCTCTCTCCTTGAACACAGCCAGGTCGTTAGTTTGAGTGACAGAATGTGGGCGGTAACAGGGGAAGGTGCTTGAAAATGGGGGAGTGGAGATCCGAACGCAGGCGTGCCTAATTATGCGAACGGCGTTTAATGGGAGTGCATAATTAACAAAGAAGTGTCATGGCACATGTGACATGGGAGGTTTGTACACTGACTTGATCGTAGTGCTTAAGAGAGGGTATGGTCAACCTTAAGCTCTACGACCAGCTCCGATGGTTCCCGATGGTCGCGATTAATCCTTATATCCCAGGAGATGACGTGTGTTGTGATCGAGAAGGGGGCGTGATTTAGTCTTACGACCGCTTCTTACCCTCGGTCGTTCAGCTAACGATCTCATCTTAGGACCGCAACTTGTGATCGCTTCATTTGCATATCCGGCCCCTTTTCCCTACGACCGTGCGGCCGCAATGACCGACTCTGAATGAGGTCCTAAGTCCTGTAATGGCAAGGCCAAAATAGAAAAACCTGGGATCCACATTCTGCAATATCCACACATCCCCAAGAAGGTACGAATTTGCTGTTGATTTTGCGGCAGTGTCATGTTCTGTATGGCTTGAATTCTGTCATTTGTCAGATGTCATAACCCCTGGGTTAGGCAGCGTCCCAAGTATTTAACCCTGGACTGGCATGGCTGTAGTTTGTCCTTAGCAACCTTGTGTCCTGTTTGCGAGAGATGAAGCAAAAAAAGTTTAGTATCATTTAAACATGACATAAATGAATCAGAAGATAACAATAAATCATCCATATATTGTATTAGAACAGATCCATTGGCAGGTTGAAAAGATCGTAAACAGTCATGTAAGGCCTGGGAGAAGATACTGGGGCTGTCTATGAAACCCTGGGGCAGTCGTGTCCATGTGTATTGTACACCCCTGTATGTAAAAGCGAATAGGTACTGACAGTCAGGATGAAGAGGTACAGAGAAGAAAGCAGAACAGAGGTCAATGACAGTGAAATGGGTTGCATTTAGTGGGATCTGCATGAGGATGACAGCTGGATTTGGCACTATGTGAAATTGGCTCTCTACTACCTAATTAACACCTCTAAGGTCTTGTACCAGCCTATAACCCCTCCCACCACTCTTCTTCACAGGAATGATGGGACTGTTGGCTACACTTGCTGTACGGACTAAAATTCCCTGCTGTAATAATCGCTCAATTATGGGATAAACCCCTAACTCTACATCCTGTTTTAATGGGTACAGGGGAATTTTCGGAGCTTACCGACTTTTTTTTTAGATTTACCATTACGGGAGCTACATTAGCTATTAATCCAGTGTTCTGTCCATCCTTGGTCCAAAGTGAATCTGGAATTTGTGATAACATTTGATCTACCTGAGATGGATTTTTACCTGAACCTGTAGAGTGATACATTATCCTTTGGGGAGTGTCAAATATATCCCTCAACTCGTGCGCAACTCTCTCTGGGATATCTAGAAATATACCATCACGGGTACAATATATGACACATCCCATCTTACATAACAAATCCCTTCCCAGTACGTTAGTAGGAGCTGCTGCTGCCAGGAGGAAAGAATGCCTGGTATGCAATGGCCTGATAGGGACCTCTGTGGATTTGGTTACAGGATAATGTTGCACTATACCCATTGCACCCATTGCTGGTACTGTCTCGCTGGTCACCTGTAAATTAGCTGGAGATTTTATCACTGATCTGGTCACCCCTGTGTCTACAAGAAAAGGATATTTAGTACCAGCTACATCAACCATCAACACCGGTTCTTCCCTAGTACTTCCCGTTAACCTGACTATCTGTAGACTACAGGTATGACCTGACCCCTAGCGTTGACTCTCACTCTCCAATACAGCATTTAAGGCCACAATTGGAGCTGGTGACTGTTGTAAATTTCCTGTACTCTGTGTATATCCCTTATGGGGATATCCAGGTACTCCCTGGTTAGGGGGTCCTACCTTCTTCACCTTACAGTTCCTACTTACATGTCCCACTTGGTTGCAGTTAAAGCACCTTCGTGAGTGGGGTGGGTGAAAGGGTTGCTGTGTGGGTTGAGCGGAAGGGAAAGATTGTGGGTATGGATAAGGATTTTGAGGGTAATATGGTGGCTGTGGGTAGTATGGGTTTTGTGGCTGTGTGTAATAAGTGGGGTAGGGTTGTGTTTGCGGTGGTGTAGGATTGGTAAGGACGTGTAGCTGTGCAGGTGCAGATGTGTCTGGTGGCTGTGATGTTACAGTCATTCCTTCTAGAGCTTGAATACTAACAGTCATTAGTTTCTCACTCTGGGTCTCTCTCTTTTTGAGGATGTTTTTATCATGTTCAATAGCGGATTCTGGGCCTGATTCAGAGCCGGACGCTCTGACCAGAGCGCTCGCTCTGAATCAATGCCCTCCTACCTCAACTTGGAGTGGCCTCCTGGCCGCTCGCATAGCTGTGGGTGACCACCCACAGCATATGCGAGCGGCCAAAAAGATGGTCACGATGGTCAAGACCATCGCGACCATCGGGCTTGCAACGAGACCCTGCGGTAGGGTCTCGCTGCCGCAAGCCCTGGATTGATTTTGGCTCTATCAGAGCCAAAATCACTCCCACTGACATCACTAGTGATGTCAGTGGGGCCGGACCCAGACGGTAGGCGTTCCCATGGGAACGCCTCCATCTGGCAGCCACGCCCCTGGCATGCCCACCAAAGGGGGCGTGCTGTCACTCACCATCGACAGCATGCCCCCTTTGGTGCGAGACCCCGAGCGAAGGATTCCCCGTCGCTCGCCGGATCTCGCGCATGCGCACGACGGAGCTCCCTCCATCGTGCGCATGCGCACTTGTGCACCATCGACCCGCTTGCGAGCGTACAGCGCTCGTGAGCGGGTCAGAATCAGGTTCTCTATGAGCATGTCTAAAGTAACTCCTCTCCAGCCAGGTAGTGGGGTCTGAACTTGGGTCTTTAGATTCTCTTTTAGATCATCCATAAGTACAGTGATGATCATTCTCTGTGATGAGTGCTATCTTTAATATCCTCTATCCCAGTGTACTGGGTGATAGCCTGCAAAGCTCGGTTACAGTAATCCTCTGCAGATTCACTCTCTTTTAGTTTTATGGTGAAAATTTTACTCCATTTTACTACTACTGGAAAATATACACCCAATTGAGTTATTATGCGCGTAATGTTACCTTGGTTACTCTTGTCTGTTATGGGACCATCTCCTTCCAATACGCAATCCGTAATAAACTTTTTCATGTTGGTATTGTGTGGAAGACAAACCCTTAACACCACTCGCCAATCTTTATTTGTTGGCTCGTGAGCACTACCCAAATTTTTCAAAAATCTTTGGCATTTGGCTAATTCCTTTTTAGGATCAGGGAAATCATTCATTATGGAATTTAGCTCCGCTCTTGTCCAAGGACAATGCATTGCTACCTCCCTTGTGGGCACTACACCGTTCGCATCCGCATTCCCATTCGGAACAGTTATTGTCCGGATGGGATGCAGACCGGCCGCACTGCTACTTTTGACCTTGTTACCTGGCTGGGGATTTAGGGGGTCATGCAGACCCACTCGCGAGCGGCAGTACGCTCGCAAGTGGGTCGATGTTCCCCACTGCGCATGCACACGACGGAGGGAGCTCCGTCGTGCGCATGCGCGAGACCTGGTGAGCGAAGGACTTTCCTTCGCTCGGAGTCTCGCACCAAAGGGGGTGTGCTGTCGATGTTGATTGACAGCACGCCCCCTTTGGTGGGCGTGCTGGGGGCGTGCCTGCCAGACGGAGGCGTTCCCAAGGGAATGCCTACCGTCTGAAGCCGGCCCCACTGACATCACTAGTGATGTCAGTGGGAGTGATTTTGGCTCTGATAGAGCCAAAATCACTCCAGGGCTTGCGGTTGAGAAACACTCACAAGTCCGATGGTCACGATGGTCAAGACCATCACGACCATCTTGTGGGTGGTGACCCACAGCTATACGAGCGTCCAGGAGGACGCTCCATTTTAATGGAGGTGGGCCCTGATTCAGAGCGAGCGCTCTGGTCAGAGCGTCCGGCTCTGAATCAGGGCCTTAGTCTATTACTGCTATGTATAGGATTAACAACTTCCTCTACGGGTGCAGCGGATGTTAACACTTCCTGTACTATCACTGATGGAGATGGCGGCACCACTTGTGCTTGTGGTGATGGAGCATCTAACATGTGTACAGCATGGGAAATGGCAGACATAACAATAGGCTCATCATCCGCATCATAAACATTTTCTTTGTGATTACTCAAGAGAGAGTTCAAGTTACGGGTTTTTACAACAACTGTACCTGCACCCCCATCCGCATAGGGCGGTGGTGGTGCGCGTGAGCCACTGGCAATACCTTCCGCAACGCTACCTTCCTGCATGTGCGCGCTATCTCGCGGTGGCACGTGGCTCCATCGTGCGCATGCGCACTGGGCCACCATCGACCCGCTTGCGAGCGCATAGCGCTCGTGTGCGGGTCTGAATCAGGCCCATTGTTCAATACCTCCTTATCAAAGTTGACAATTCTGGGAAATGGTCTAACACTCTTCATCATCATTTTAAACTAGGGGTGAGCGGGTTCGGATTTCTGAAATCCGAACCCCCCCGAGCCCCCCCGATCCGAGTCCGATCCGAATCAGGCTCGACTTTTCCCGCCTGACTCGGATCTGAAATCGAGGCAAAACTTCATCATCCCGCCTTCCGAGTCTCGCGGGTTTTGGATCCTATATAAGGTACCCACGTCGGCGCCATTTTCTCACTCGGCTGTGGACAGTGAAGAGGGAGGGTGGGAGTTAGGGCTGTGTAGTGTAGTGTAGTGTAGTGCTGCTGTTGTCCACTACTTCAAAGTCCATAGGGGCTGGCTGTGTTGTGCTGTGCTGCTGTTGTTAATAGGGGCTGTGTCCACTACTTCAAAGTCCATAGGGGCTGGCTGGACTGTGTTGTGCAGTCAGTTCTCCATAGGGGCTGTGTCCACTCCAAAGTCCTGTGCAGTGTCCCAGTCCTAAAGAGGTGCTGTAGTGTTGTCCAGGGGGTGCTCTGTCCATCAGGGGTGCTCCCCCCAAGTGCTAAAAAAATAATATATTTTCTGTGTTTGTGAATTGTGTGCGCAGTAGCCGCACGTGCATCAACAAAGTAGTGCCAAGCGTGCGCCTGTGTCATAAGTAAAGGGCCGGCTGGCTTGACCGTTAAAGGGTGCTGTAACCCCCGAAAGTACACTCCAGTCCAAACCAAAAAAAAATTATTTTCTGTGTTTGTGAATTGTGTGCGCAGTAGCCGCACGTGCATCAACAAAGTAGTGCCAAGCGTGCGCCTGTGTCATAAGTAAAGGGCCGGCTGGCTTGACCGTTAAGGGTGCTGTAACCCCCGAAAGTACACTCCAGTCCAAACCAAAAAAAAAATTATTTTCTGTGTTTGTGAATTGTGTGCGCAGTAGCCGCACGTGCATCAACAAAGTAGTGCCAAGCGTGCGCCTGTGTCATAAGTAAAGGGCCGGCTGGCTTGACCGTTAAGGGTGCTGTAACCCCCGAAAGTACACTCCAGTCCAAACCAAAAAAAAAATTATTTTCTGTGTTTGTGAATTGTGTGCGCAGTAGCCGCACGTGCATCAACAAAGTAGTGCCAAGCGTGCGCCTGTGTCATAAGTAAAAGGGCCGGCTGGCTTGACCGTTAAGGGTGCTGTAACCCCCGAAAGTACACTCCAGTCCAAACCAAAAAAAAAATTATTTTCTGTGTTTGTGAATTGTGTGCGCAGTAGCCGCACGTGCATCAACAAAGTAGTGCCAAGCGTAAGCCTGTGTCATAAGTAAAGGGCCGGCTGGCTTGACCGTTAAAGGGTGCTGTAACCCCCAAAGTACACTCCAGTCCAAACCAAAAAAAAAATTATTTTCTGTGTTTGTGAATTGTGTGCGCAGTAGCCGCATGTGCATCAACAAAGTAGTGCCAAGCGTGCGCCTGTGTCATAAGTAAAGGGCCGGCTGGCTTGACCGTTAAAGGGTGCTGTAACCCCCGAAAGTACACTCCAGTCCAAACCAAAAAAAAAATTATTTTCTGTGTTTGTGAATTGTGTGCGCAGTAGCCGCACGTGCATCAACAAAGTAGTGCCAAGCGTGCGCCTGTGTCATAAGTAAAGGGCCAGCTGGCTTGACCGTTAAAGGGTGCTGTAACCCCCGAAAGTACACTCCAGTCCAAACCAAAAAAAAAATTATTTTCTGTGTTTGTGAATTGTGTGCGCAGTAGCCGCACGTGCATCAACAAAGTAGTGCCAAGCGTGCGCCTGTGTCATAAGTAAAGGGCCGGCTGGCTTGACCGTTAAAGGGTGCTGTAACCCCCAAAGTACACTCCAGTCCAAACCGAAAAAAAATTATTTTCTGTGTTTGTGAATTGTGTGCGCAGTAGCCGCACGTGCATCAACAAAGTAGTGCCAAGTGTGCGCCTGTGTCATAAGTAAAGGGCCGGCTGGCTTGACCGTTAAAGGGTGCTGTAACCCCCGAAAGTACACTCCAGTCCAAACCAAAAAAAAAAATATTTTCTGTGTTTGTGAATTGTGTGCGCAGTAGCCGCACGTGCATCAACAAAGTAGTGCCAAGTGTGCGCCTGTGTCATAAGTAAAGGGCCGGCTGGCTTGACTGTTAAAGGGTGCTGTAACCCCCGAAAGTACACTCCAGTCCAAACCAAAAAAAAAATTATTTTCTGTGTTTGTGAATTGTGTGCGCAGTAGCCGCACGTGCATCAACAAAGTAGTGCCAAGTGTGCGCCTGTGTCATAAGTAAAGGGCCGGCTGGCTTGACCGTTAAAGGGTGCTGTAACCCCGAAAAGTACACTCCAGTCCAAACCAAAAAAAAAATTATTTTCTGTGTTTGTGAATTGTGTGCGCAGTAGCCGCACGTGCATCAACAAAGTAGTGCCAAGCATAAGCCTGTGTCATAAGTAAAGGGCCGGCTGGCTTGACCGTTAAAGGGTGCTGTAACCCCCAAAGTACACTCCAGTCCAAACCAAAAAAAAAATTATTTTCTGTGTTTGTGAATTGTGTGCGCAGTAGCCGCACGTGCATCAACAAAGTAGTGCCAAGTGTGCGCCTGTGTCATAAGTAAAGGGCCGGCTGGCTTGACCGTTAAAGGGTGCTGTAACCCCCGAAAGTACACTCCAGTCCAAACAAAAAAAAAAATTATTTTCTGTGTTTGTGAATTGTGTGCGCAGTAGCCGCACGTGCATCAACAAAGTAGTGCCAAGTGTGCGCCTGTGTCATAAGTAAAGGGCCGGCTGGCTTGACCGTTAAAGGGTGCTGTAACCCCCGAAAGTACACTCCAGTCCAAACCAAAAAAAAATTATTTTCTGTGTTTGTGAATTGTGTGCGCAGTAGCCGCACGTGCATCAACAAAGTAGTGCCAAGCGTGCGCCTGTGTCATAAGTAAAGGGCCGGCTGGCTTGACCGTTAAAGGGTTCTGTAACCCCCAAAGTACACTCCAAACCAAAAAAATATATATTTTCTGTGTTTGTGACTTGTGTGCACTGTGGCTGCACGTGCATCAACAAAGGAGCAGCGCCAAGCGTGCGCCTGTGTCCCATAAGTAAAGAGCCGGCTGGCTCATTTCTTAAAGGGTGGTGTAACCCACAAAGTGCACTACTCTCCAGCAAAAATAAAAAAATATTTTCTGTGTTTGTGTGCGCTTTAGCCGCACGTATATATATCAATATAACATAAATGGAGGACCAAACTTTCTCTGATAAAAATAAAATAGGGAAAGATCAAGAACCACTTCCTACTAGTGCTGTTGCTGCTGCTGGGAGTTGTTCATCATCCCAGAGAGGAAGTAGGAACATCACTACTTTTACTAAACAATTGACCCTCCAACAGTCCCTAGCGATGAGGATGAAGTACGACAGCAGTCATCCTGAAGCAAAACGTATAACTGAGGCCTTGACTGCTATGTTGGTGTTAGACGTGCGTCCGGTATCCGACATTAGTGCAGTGGGATTTAGACAATTGATGGAGGTAGTGTGTCCTCGGTTCCAAATCCCGTCTAGATTCCACCTGCATCCTCAAAGCAGCAGCGACAAGCGTGCGTCTGTCTGTTAAAGGGTGGTGACACCCTCAAATTGTGCTACACAAACAATTAAAATATTGTTCTTTTTTTTTCTGTCTTTGTGAAATGTGTGGGCTGTAGCCACACCTGCATCCTTAAAGCAGCAGCGACAAGCGTGCGTCTGTCTGTTAAAGGGTGGTGACACCCTCAAAGTGTGCTACACAAACAATTAAAATATTGTTCTTTTTTTTTCTGTCTTTGTGAATTGTGTGGGCTGTAGCCGCACTTGCATCCTCAAAGCAGCAGCGACAAGCGTGCGTCTGTCTGTTAAAGGGTGTTGTAACTCTCAAAGTGCTCCAAAAAATCAAAAATTTTTTTTTAATGTGTTTGTGACTTGTGTGCGATGTAGCCGCACTTGCATCCTCAAAGCAGCAGCGACAAGCGTGCGTCTGTCTGTTAAAGGGTGGTGACACCCTCAAAGTGTGCTACACAAATAATTAAAATATTGTTCTTTTTTTTTCAGTCTTTGTGAATTGTGTGGGCTGTAGCCGCACTTGCATCCTCAAAGCAGCAGCGACAAGCGTGCGTCTGTCTGTTAAAGGGTGTTTTAACTCTCAAAGTGCTCCAAAAAATCAAAAAATGTTTTTTAATGTGTTTGTGACTTGTGTGCGATGTAGCCACACTTGCATCCTCAAAGCAGCAGCAACAAGCGTGCGTCTGTCTGTTAAAGGGTGGTGACACCCTCAAAGTGTGCTACACAAACAATAAAAATATTCTTCTTCTTTTTTCTGTCTTTGTGAATTGTGTGGGCTGTAGCCGCACCTGCATCCTTAAAGCAGCAGCGACAAGCGTGCGTCTGTCTGTTAAAGGGTGGTGTAACTCACGAAGTGCTCCAAAAAATAAAAAACTATTTTTTTAATGTGTTTGTGACTTGTGTGCGATGTAGCCGCACTTGCATCCTCAAAGCAGCTGCGACAAGCGTGCGTCTGTCTGTTAAAGGGTGGTGACACCCTCAAAGTGTGCTACACAAACAATAAAAATATTCTTCTTTTTTCTGTCTTTGTGAATTGTGTGGGCTGTAGCCGCACCTGCATCCTTAAAGCAGCAGCGACAAGCGTGCATCTGTCTGTTAAAGGGTGGTGACACCCTCAAAGTGTGCTACACAAACAATTAAAATATTGTTCTTTTTTCTGTCTTTGTGAATTGTGTGGGCTGTAGCCGCACCTGCATCCTTAAAGCAGCTGCGACAAGCATGCATCTGTCTGTTAAAGGGTGGTGACACCCTCAAAGTGTGCTACACAAACAATTAAAATATTGTTCTTTTTTTTCGGTCTTTGTGAAATGTGTGGGCTGTAGCCGCACCTGCATCCTTAAAGCAGCAGCGACAAGCGTGCGTCTGTCTGTTAAAGGGTGGTGACACCCTCAAAGTGTGCTACACAAAGAATAAAAATATTCTTCTTCTTTTTTCTGTCTTTGTGAATTGTGTGGGCTGTAGCCGCACTTGCATCCTCAAAGCAGCAGCGACAACCGTGCGTCTGTCTGTTAGAGGGTGGTGTAACCCTCAAAGTGTGCTCCACAAACAATAAAAATATTTTTTTTTTTTTCTGTCTTTGTGAATTGTGTGGGCTGTAGCCGCACTTGAATCCTCAAAGCAGCAGCGACAAGCGTGCGTCTGTCTGTTAAAGGATTACATCGGTGACAGCATCCAAGTAGGCATGTCAGACAGTCCGTACCTGTACTGGCAGGAAAAAGAAGCAATTTGGAGGTCCCTGTACAAACTGGCTCTATTTTACCTGAGTTGCCCCCCCTCCAGTGTGTACTCCGAAAGAGTGTTTAGTGCAGCCGGGAACCTTGTTAGCGAAAGGCGTAGGAGGTTGCTTCCACAAAATGTGGAGAAGATGATGTTCATAAAATGAATGATCAACTCTTCCAGGGAGACCAGCCTCCAGAACGTACAGAGGGACCTGTGGTTCCAGCAGGGACGAATTAATACTCTGTGAGGATGAGGATGTACATAACACTGAAGAGGGTGAGGAATCTGTGGATGAGGAGGATGAGGATGACTTCTTGCCTCCGTAGAGCCAGTTTGTGCAGGGACAGATTAATTGCCAGCTTGTTTTGTGGGGGCCCAAACGAACCAATCATTTCAGCCACAGTTGTGTGGCAGACCCTGGCGCTGAAATGATTGGTTTGTTAAAGTGTGCATGTCCTGTTTATACAACATAAGGGTGGGTGGGAGGGCCCAAGGACAATTCCATCTTGCACCTCTTTTTTTTCTTTGCATTATGTACAGTTTGGGGCCTAGTTTTTCAATGCCATCCTGTCTGCCACTGCAGTTTCACGCCTAGATGGGTCACGTGTTTGTGCCGCCCACTCGTGTCGCTTAGCATAGTCATCCAGCTACCTCGGTGCAACCTTTTGGACATAAAAACACTATTGTGAGGTGTGAGGTATTCAGAATAGACTGGAAATGAGTGGAAATTAAGGTTATTGAGGTTAATAATAGCATAGGAGCAGAAAAACCTACAAATTCTGTGATTTTAGCTGTTTTTATGCTTTTTTTCAAAAAAATACAGATCCAAAACACAAAACCCAGAACCCAAAACACGGAAGGGTGGTTTTGGCAAAACCAATCCAGATCCAAAACACGAAGAAAGATCCAGATCCAAAACCAAAACACAAAACACGAAAAGTGGCCGGTGCACACCCCTATTTTAAACCATACATCACAGTACCTAATTGCATAAGCACCGTACTTAGTATGCATAATATGGCGTGCCGACCCAAGCGGCGCTTCCAACGGCAGCACATCATCTAACATCTCTACCGTTTGCTTGGCTCCCATTCTGGGAGAACCTTAAGCTTTTCAATAGAGATTTAGGCCCTCATTCAGAGCCGTATGCTCTGAGCAGAGCGCACGCTCTGAATGAGGGCCGGCCTCCATGAAAATGGAGCGTCCTCCTGGACGCTCGTATAGCTGTGGGTCACCACCCACAGCCTATACGAGCGTGCATTTTGATGGCCGCGATGGTCGTGACCATCGCGACCATCGAAACTGCGAGCCGGAGCCTGCGGTTGACGTTTTCAACCGCAAGCTCCGGAGTGATTTTGGCTCTATCAGAGCCAAAATCACTCCCACTGACATCACTAGTGATGTCAGTGGGCTGGCTTCTGACGGGAGGCGTTCCCGTGGGAACGCCCCCATCAGGGTGGCACGCCCCCAGCACGCCTACCAAATGTGGAGTGCTGTCAATCAACATCGACAGCACGCCCCCTTTGATCAGACACAACGAGCGAAGGACTTTCCTTCGCTCGTCGCGTCTGGCGCATGCGCACGACGGAGCTCCCTCCGTCGTGCTCATGCTCAGTCCAGAACATCGACCCACTTGTAAGCGGACAGCCGCTCGCGAGTGGGTCTGAATCAGGCCCTTAGACTGGTGAAAGACAGTCAAGATACTTTCACTTACCTGTGGACGATATTAATAGGATGTGCCCACACACCTATGGAAGAATAACCAGGCTGCTTCCACGCACCTAATCCCTTTTTGACTACCTTTCAACTGCTAGCATGTAGGTATTCCAATAACACCTACCCTTTACAGTGATTTTGTCCACCCTCTACTCAGTTCACAATCACAATTTAGCCACAACTGTGTGGTTCAATTACAATGCTCAAATAACCCTAACTGATCACTGAATACTGTAACCACACTGAGAGCCGAAACTACAACAAAGACAACAGATACACCTGCTAATGTGTTAGAACGGTATCTACTACCGAGCTACTAGGCCAACCCTTGCGCCTAGTACTTAAGGGTCCTACGATACCCTTAATTAGGGAACATGTTACCCCTACCAACAAAGATATTCACTGTTACACACCCTTTTCCTGCGCAGAAAAATACACGTTTTCCCAGCTTATGGCAACCCTGATCAAGATATTTTATAACAATGCTATCTATCAATGCAATCTCAATGGCTTTGTTTGAAACACGTGGCAGCAATACTGGAAATACGTATACGCTATTGTGCGACTAGTCGCATACACAATAATGCGACTACTACATAAACGTATTATTACCCTTACACTATTGTGTGACTTCCCCTTTTTAACATCAAAAAAATCTATCAATGAAGGAAAACAAACTTTTTCCTCCCTTGTCCCTAATTCTTAATCAGTGCTCCTTAAGCCACAATAACGAGTAGGCACAATGCGTTCTCCTGCTATGGCGCCTCCACCCTTTTGCTGAGAGATCGCTACCGAGTGTTACTAAGTGACCAGTAGCGTGATTCACACTGCGAGCCCCCAACTATCGATTCCTACCTATCGATTCCTACCTACCTATACTTTCTAAAATTATCGCTATTTAGCGTAATGAGTCGCACAAGAAATAAATGCTTTCGGACTTTGAGTGTGGTTCCAAAGCACAAAAAGTTATTATTCAATATAAAAACAGATGGTTACACGCTGTGATCTAAATACAATTAGCGCAAATAAATCATACAGACCCAAGGTACAGTTGTTACATACGCACACGCTCTGGACCAGAGATACCGGCATCAATATAGAAACCTCCGTCAACAGCAAGGCAAGAAGACTGTCATCCAAGTTTAGAGAGCCCACATATATACTCTTACAGAGATAGGCAATACAATAGAACAGTTTGGCATGACTCCATTGGTTCTTCTTCCTGGTTCTTCTGTTACAGTACAGTTCATAGGTCAAGTCATATGGACACAATCCAGCCTCCAACAGCTCTTTGTGTCCTGTTTCCCGCTGCATAATAAATCTAAGCTGGCTACATTACAAAGTACATTTTAATGTTTAACTCTCTATAGTCCATACTTTGCAGACACATGTTGCGATCTTCTCACCGATGGTACCGGAAATCTGCAAAGACACAGTGGATCAGTAAAACACCAAACACGGTCTGCTTACCATGTACTAAACCTTAGATATCAAATTACATTTATTTCACAACATTAATAATACTGAATAAACCTTGAATATTACACCTTAATGCTAGGGAACCTTTTATGTAAGTGTGCAGTGTGTAAGTATTGGGATTTTGGGAAAAGATGCTAGCTAGCGTTGTGCGACTACGTGTTTGTGGAGTACACCATGGTACGTGTTTTGCAGGGTTAATCATTGTATATGTTTTAGTGACTGTCTGTATTTATATGGTGAGGACTTTTAACTTCTTTCTATTGCATGGGAATCATACAACGCTAAATAATAGCATCGTCGTATGTACTTATAATGGGCGAGATTCACTAAAATGGTGCTGGGCAGCCAGTCGCAAAATGGCGTCTCGTTGCCATTCGCAAAATGGTGTCGCGCAGATTTAGTTTTAAACCGATCCTGTCTCAGCCAATTATCCGACTTCAACAGTCTATGTCCTCTGTCTATGTCCTCTGTCTGTGGCCTCTGTCTATGACCTCTGTCTATGTCCTCTGTCTGTGTCCTCTGTCTGTGGCCTCTCTCTATGACCTCTGTCTATGTCCTCTGTCTGTGGCCTCTGTCTATGTCTTCTGTCTATGTTCTCTGTCTGTGGCCTCTGTCTATGACCTCTGTCTATGTCCTCTGTCTGTGTCCTCTGTCTATGTCTTCTGTCTGTGTCCTTTGTCTGTGGCCTCTGTCTATGACCTCTGTCTGTGTCCTCTGTCTATGTCCTCTGTCTATGTCCTCTGTCTGTGTCCTCTGTCTATGTCCTCTGTCTGTGTCCTCTGTCTGTGTCTTCTGTCTATGTCCTCTGTCTGTGTCCTCTGTCTGTGTCCTCTGTCTATGTCTTCTGTCTGTGTCCTCTATCTATGTTCTCTGTCTGTGTCCTCTGTCTATGTCCTCTGTCTATGTCTTCTATGTCTTCTGTCTGTGTCTTCTGTCTGTGTTCTCTGTCTACAGATGTGCCCAGCTAGTTTGTTGCTCCATACGCCATGTAGCGCGCCATGCATGGCGCGCCACACACTACGCCATGAGTTGTGCTACACAGAAAGTTTTGTAATGTAGCGTAACGTAGCGCTGGAAAAAAGTAATTACATGTAATACAATTTTTTGTCCACCAGGTGTCACTTTTCCTAAACTACACAGCGCATGCGTCTTATTTCCAATGCATGTTCTGTATCACCGCCCGATGACTGGCAGACAGAAGCGGTGATTCGGTACACTATACAGTAGTACAGTGTTTTCCACATGGAGTCAGGACTGTAGAAGAATGTATAATAAAGTTTGAAGTCATTAAGTGTGTGAGTCCTCTACTTTTAAATAAAAATATTTCACATGCACGCACAGCTCTGTAATACACACTGACTGTGCGGTTGAAGTTGCACACTTGCGGCAATGTAAGTACTGTCGGCACTGTCCCAGACTTTGACATTGTAGTGATTTCATGACTTTAGGAACTACTATAGTATCGGGCTGAGGCGTGTGGGCTAGGGGATTAGGACCTCATTCAGAGGCAGTCGCACGGAGCGATTGGACACAGCGAGCGATGTTTTTTCAACTGCGCATGCGTGTACATGGCAGTGCGCGTGCGCAAGCCTGTCTTTCTGACCGCAATCCTCTTGCTCGCTAGTCACTATGAGGTCGTGCAGGTAGCTGTGATTGACATTTCGTGCCGTTTGTGGGTGGTTACAGGGGAAGGTGCTTGTGAACAGGGGTGTGGTGGTGCGCACGCAGGCGTGGTTGACCTTAAAAAGGGCGTTTTAAGGGCGTGCATATATTACTGATCGAGTCATCACACACGTCATCTCGTTGCAATAACGATGCTACTGCTCGCAGTGCTGAAGGTAGCCCAGGGTCTACCTTAAGCATTGCGAGTGCAGGCGATGGTTTCTGCCTCAACTGATGTCTGTAGGCAATTAACAATGTAACAGGTGTTAATCATTGCAATGGATTCTAGCAAAGTGGTTGCGTAAATTAGCATATTTTTTTAATAAAAGGCAATTGTTTTTGGTTTGTTTCTGTATGTTATTTTGCAAATACATTCGTTTGCAAAACCATGATACATCAGTTTTTAAATCATAAGTTCCTTTTTTTGCACATTTGCAAAATACCTGTTGTTTTAAAAGGTTTTTTTTTCTTTTAAGTTTTGTAGGCCATAGCAACAAATTAAATTATAAAAAACAAATGTACACATACAACATTTAGCTTAGAAGAACAGACAAAAATCATTTCATTCTTTTTTTAAAGTTTTTTTTATTTTTATTTTTGTGAACTCCACAGCTGCAGAATATAGACTTTAAATTTTGGTATTTTATGGTTAAAATACCCAAACAAAACATTGTCAAAAAAAAAAAATGTAAAAAGAACCATCGAAAGCACAAATGTGACAACATCAATCGGCAATAAAATCACGGTGCTGATGTAGGTTGCCGCCTGTGACCGACTCTGAATTAGGCCGTAGAGATAGGAGGTGTGCTTTCATTGTTGTGGGTGTTTCCGCGCTTACGATGTGCATTGCGATTGAGCGCTCATTTTGCATATTCTCGATCACTTTGGGTGCGACCGATCGCTCCCGAGCGACCGCCTCTGAATGAGGTCCTTAATGCCTAGCCTCACTGCTTCTCCCGTCTTCTTGTCCCACGGGTTCAAGACCTTGAAAATATATATATATTTTTTAAATCTTCACTAGTTCAGTATTTAATACATTATCCACAACTTCCCACCACCTGGCATTTCTATGCTACTTTATGCCACTGTGGGAAGGGGGTGTACGGCGCTCCAATACAGTACTCACGTAGCACCTTGCTAGTTGCACTATGGCGTTTCGAGTCTATTTCTACTGTGCATGCCCAGTGTGTCGGGAGTCACACACTGCATCCCAGACTACTGTACAGTATAGTGAATTCATGACTTTAGTAATTAGTAGTAGGCTGTTTAAAAGTGAGGTCTCTACAAACTGATTGTGCATTTGAAAACGCAAAATTGCGGCACTGTCTCAGACTTTTACACTATAGTGATTTCATGACTTCAGAAACTGGTAGCGTGCTGTTTGAGAGAGAGGTTTCTTTATTACAAACTGATTGTGCATTTAAAAACAGGCGTCACATACACAACAGGAGCAATTCTTGCTAGTATAGGCTTGTGGGCAAGGGGTTAGGTGATCTGCCCTGATACACTGCCTGTTCGAGACCTTGATAATTCTTTTTTTTTTAATCTTCACTAGTTTCGCAGGTTCAGGATTTTTGCTATTCTCGCACACAATTGAATATGCCCCTATGTGTTCTGTATATGTCTTCAGTCTATGTCCTCTGTCTGTGTCCTATATGTCTTCTGTCTGTGTCTTCTGTCTATGTCCTCTATGTCTTCTGATTGTGTCCTCTGTCTATGACTTCTGTCTATGTGTACTTTATATGTCCTCTGTCTGTGTCCTCAGTCTATGTCCTCTGTCTGTGCCCTGTCTGTGCCCTCTGTTTGTGTCTTTTGTCTGTCCTCTGTCTGTGCCCTCTGTCTCTGTGTCTTCTGTCTATGTGTCCTCTGTCTGTGTTCTCTGTCTGTGTCTTCTGTCTGTGTCCTCTGTCTCTATGTCCTCTGTATATGTCTTCAGCCTGTGTCCTCTGCCTGTGTCCTCTGTATATGTCTTCTGTCTGTGTCCTCTGTATATGCCCTCTGTCTGTGCCCTGTCTGTATTCTCTGCCTGTGCCCTCTGTTTGTGTCCTCTATGTCTTCTGTCTGTGTCCTCTATATACTCTGTCTGTGTCCTCTATTTCCTCTGTCTGTGTCCTCTATCTATGTCCTCTGCCTATGTCCTCTGTCTCTGTCTTCTGTCTCTTTGTTTTCTGTCTCTGTGTCCTCTGTCTCTGTGCACTCTGTGCCTTCTCTCTATCACCATCCTGCGGCACGACCCTCCAGATACGCCAATCTGAGAATCGCCGCCAGTGACTTTTACAGGTTACCTCAGCATGTGCGATTAATTAAACCGGGTAACTGCCACCAGCAGAAGTAACTGTAATGCTAATGCATAAGGTTGGCTTCTGCTCCCACCTGCACACACAATTATCAATACTTAGAAAAATAGGTAACATAAGCCATATGAGGCCTTGGGTCATAAAAACACAGTTCCAGAACTAGAATTAATGTTTTAATTCAATAATATCTTCAAAGCTTAGTTACAAAAAGTTACAAGAATATAATAATGGTATACAAAAGGGATCACACAATTAATCACAACTTCCAAGAAATAAAAGAAAATAACAAATTTGGAGAAACAAACCACACTGTTAACTTAAGTGGTCCGGGGATGAGGCAATCCCAATGTAGAACTCCGGATCATCTATACCTTTTGATAGCCTCTCTCAGAATGAACACTGAAGACTGTGTGTCTCTGGTATAAGCAATCCTTCTTTGATCTCTGACCCTAAGAAGAACACAGGGCTCTTAAGGACTGGTTGTCAAGGATCTGGCCAGATGTCAGGTAATTTCCCTGGACATCTTACATGTTATATACAATTTGATATAATTATGGCTGGGGCAGGAAAGCTGAACTTCCTAAACCTCTCTTACAACCTTTCTGTCCATCTTCAAAGGTTTGTCATTTCCTATACACAAATAACATTACATATACATTTACAAGGGAAAGTTATGGGTCTGCTGACGCAATATCATGTGCCATTATGCCGATGCGGACGCAAAATCCGCTTTTTCGCTACACTGTCTGTGTCCTCTGTCTGTGTCCTCTGTCTATGTCCTCTGTCCATGCCTTCTGTTTATGTCATCTGTCTGTGTCTTCTGTCTGTGTCCTCTGTGTCCTCTGTATATGTCCTCTTTTCTATGTCTTCTGTATATGCCCTCTCTATGTCCTCTGCCTCTATCCTCTGTCTATGCCTTCTGTCTGTGTCTTCTGTCTGTGTCCTCTGTCAATGTCCTCTGTCAATGCCCTCTCTATGTCCTCTGTCTCTGTCCTCTGTCTATGCCTTCTGTCTGTGTCTTCTGTCTGTGTCCTCTGTCTATGTCCTCTGGATATGCCTTTTGTCTGTGTCCTCTGTCTGTGTCCTCTGTCTATGCCCTCTGTCTGTGCCCTCTCTATGTCCTCTGTCTCTGTCCTTTGTTTATGTCCTCTGTCTATGCCTTCTGTCTATGTCTTCTGTCTGTGCCCTCTGTATCTATGTCTTCTGTCTGTGTCCTCTATCTGTGTCCTCTTTATGTATCCTCTGTCTATATCTTCTGTCTATGTCCTCTGTCTACAAAATGTCCTCTATCTCTGTCTTCTATCTCTTCTGTCTCTGTGTCTTCTGTCTCTGTGTCCTCTGTCTCTGTGTTTTCTGTCTCTGTGACCTCTGTCTCTGTGTCCTCTGTCTCTGTTCTCTGTGCCATCTGTCTGTGCCTTCTGTCTATCATGATCCTGTGGCACGACCCTCCTGATACGTCAATCTGAGAATTGCCGCCCGTGACTTTTACAGGTTACCTCAGCACATGCGGTTAATTAAACCGGGTAACTGCCACCAGCAGAAGTAACTGTAATGCTAATGCATAAGGTGGGCTTCTGCTCCCACCTGCACACACAATTATCAATACTTAGAAAAATAGGTAACATGAGCCATATGAGGCCTTGGGTCATAAAAACACAGGGCCTGATTCAGACCCGGTCGCTATGAGCATACGCTCGCATGATGTCCATGCAAATATTTGAAAGTGACGCGACGGGGAGCGATCGCTCGCCAAGGCATAAGCACACCCATTGTACCTGTACAAGCATTCACTTTGTGTATGCAGACTCCCCTTAGCGTATGTCCACTGCCCCACATCATCTCCAGCAAGTTTATGAAAACATTGGTACATCAACCACTATCGGATGTGAACGCAGTGCTTGTGGTCGCTTTTTTTTACCGCAAGCATTGCAAGGAAAACAGTGGAAAAAAATGGCTGGTGACGTGTACTATGACGCTGCCTGTTAATTATGCACGCCTCTAAAATGGCGTTGAAACACTCGGGCATGCCTGCGTTCACATCTCCAACCCCCCGTTTTTACTGGACTGCCCCTGTCACCACCCACAAAAGGCCTCTCCTGTCACTCACTCTGCTGGGCTGGCTTTGCTGGGCGAGCGAGGGATCTGTGATCGCACAGTGTAGTTCGCGCATGCAGATTAGCAACCATCGGCAATTGCGAATGGACTGCAGATACCGTCCGGGTCTGAATCAGGCCCACAGTTCCAAAACTAGAATTAATGTTTTAATTCAAGAATATATTCAAAGCTTAGTTACAAAAAGTTACAAGAATATAATAATGGTAAACAAAAGGGATCACAGAATTACTCACAACTTCCAAGAAATAAAAGAAAATAACAAATTTGGAGAAACAAACAACACTGTTGACTTACTGTAAGTGGTCCCGGGATGAAGCAATCCCAATGTAGAACTCCGGATCATCTGTACCTTTCGATAGCCTCTCTCAGAATGAACACTGAACTACCAGAGTGTCACATTATTATGCCTGCTTTTCCAGCATCCCCCCCTCACCCCCCTCCATGGGGTGATTTTAACCCTTGTCAGCTCACAGTTTATTGTCCCTCTAGCTGTAGCTCCAGGGTCTCTTGGTCATTTGGGCAGGGGTTATTTTATTATACCTTCAGCTCTTTGTGAAGCTGAGAGGTTTTGGGATCACAGACTTGCATCAATAAACATACCCACGGAGTTAGGTGGGGAAATACATACCTTTCAAAACTGTGTGTCTCTGGTATAAGCAATCCTTCTATGATCTCTGACCCTAAGTAGAACACAGGGCTCTTAAGGACTGGTTATCAAGGATCTGGCCAGATGTCAGGTAATTTACCTGGGCATCTTTCTTACATGTTATATACAATTTGATATAATTATGGCTGGGACAGGAAAGCAGAGCTTCCTAAACCTCTTTAAACAACCATTCTGTCCATCTTCAAAGGTTTGTAATTTCCTATACACAAGGGAAAGTTACGGGTCTGCTGATGCAATATCATGTGCCATTATGCCCATGCGGACGGAAAATCCGCTTTTTTGCTACACTGTCTGTGTCCTCTGTCTGTGTCCTCTGTCTATGCCTTCTGCCTATGCCTTCTGTATAGGCCCTCTGTCTGTGTCCTCTGTCTGTGTCCTCTGTCTATGCCTTCTGCCTATGCCTTCTGTATAGGCCCTCTGTCTGTGTCCTCTGTCTGTGTCCTCTGTCTGTGTCCTCTGTCTGTGTCCTCTGTCTATGCGTTCTGCCTATGTCTTCTGTATAGGCCCTCTGTCTGTGTCCTCTGTCTTTGGGTCTGTTTCAGAGCCAGACGCTCTTGAAGAGTGCTCGTTCTGAATCAGGGCGTTTTTTGGGGTTTTTGTTGCGGCCTCCTGGCCGCTCGCTAAGCTGTGGGTGACCACTCACAGCTTTTGCGAGTGGCCTGGTGATGGTCGCAATGGTCGCGACCATCGCGACCACCGGGGCTTGCGACGAGACCCTTGTGGTAGGGTCTCATCCGTCGCAAGCCCCAGAGAGCTTACTGCTCTAAAAGAGCAGGAAGCTCTCCACTGACATCACTGGTGATGTCAGTGGTGCCTCCCACAAATGGCAGGTGTTCCTTCGGGAATGCCTCCGTTTCTGTAGCCACCCCCCCTCCCCGCCTACAAAATGGGGTGAGCTGTCGATCAACATCGACAGCCGTCCCTTTTGTAGTGAGCCCCGGAGCGAGAGAAATTCTCTCTCACTCCGGGGCTTGTGCATGCGCGCAGTGTGCGCCACGCGTGCGCAGTACCCCACCATCGACCCGCTTGCGAGTGCTATGCACTCGCAAGCTGGTCTGAATCAGGCCCTATGTCCTCTGTCTATGCCTTCTGTATAGGTCCTCTGTCTGTGTCCTCTGTTTGTGTCTTCTATCTAGGCCTTCTGTCTATGCCTTCTGTCTATGCCTTCTGTATAGGTCCTCTGTCTGTGTCCTCTGTCTATATCATCTGTCTATGCCTTCTGTATAGGTCCTCTGTCTGTGTCCTCTGTCTGTGCCTTCTGTCTATGCCTTCTGAATAGGTCCTCTGTCTGTGTCCTCTGTCTATGCCATATGTCTATGTCTTCTGTCTGTGTCTATGCCTTCTATATAGGTCCTCTGTCTGTGTCCTCTGTCTGTGTACTCTGTCTATGCCATCTGTCTAATGCCATCTGTCTGTGTCTTCTGTCTATGTCTTCTGTCTGTGTCCTCTGTCTGTGTCCCCTGTCTGTGTCTTCTGTCTGTGTCCTCTGTCTGTGTCTTCTGTCTGTGTCCTCTATCTATGACCTCTGTCTTTGTCCTCTGTCTATGTCCTCTGTCTGAGTCCTATGTCTGCGTCCTCTATCTATGTCTGTGTCTTCTGTCTGTGTCTCTGTCTGTGTCCTCTGTCTGTGTCCTCTGTCTATGTCTTCTATCTGTATCCTCTGTCTGTGTCCTCTGTCTATGTCTTCTATCTGTATTCTCTGTCTATGTCCTCTGTCTGTGTCCTCTGTCTATGTCTTCTATCTGTATCCTCTGTCTGTGTCCTGTGTCTGTGTCCTCTGTCTATGTCCTCTGTCTATGTCTTCTATCTGTATCCTCTGTCTGTGTCCTCTGTCTGTGTCCTCTGTCTGTGTCCTCTGTCTATGTCCCCTGTCTGTATCCTCTGTCTTTGACCTCTGTCTGTGTCCTCTGTCTGTGCCCTCTGTCTGTGTCCTCTGTCTGTGTCCTCTGTTGTGTCTTCTGCCTGTGTCCTCTGTCTATGTCTTCTATCTGTATCCTCTGTCAGTGTCCTCTACCTGTGTCCTCTGTCTGTGTCTTCTGCCTGTGTCCTCTGTCTATGTCTTCTATCTGTGTCCTCTGTCTGCGTCCTCTGTCTATGTCCTCTGTCTATGTCTTCTATCTGTATCCTCTGTCTGTGTCCTCTGTCTGTGTCCTCTGTCTGTGTCCTCTGTCTATGTCCTCTGTCTATGTCTTCTATCTGTATCCTCTGTCTGTGTCCTCTGTCTGTGTCCTCTGTCTGTGTCCCCTGTCTGTGTCCTCTGTCTTTGACCTCTGTCTGTGTCCTCTGTCTGTGTCCTCTGTCTGTGTCCTCTGTCTGTGTCTTCTGCCTGTGTCCTCTGTCTATGTCTTCTATCTGTATCCTCTGCCCGTGTCCTCTACCTGTGTCCTCTGTCTGTGTCTTCTGCCTGTGTCCTCAGTCTATGTCTTCTATCTGTGTCCTCTGTCTGTGTCCTCTGTCTATGTCCTCTCTCTATGTCTTCTATCTGTATCCTCTGTCTGTGTCCTCTGTCTGTGTCCTATGTCTGTGTCCTCTGTCTATGTCCTCTGTTTGTGTCCTGTCTTTGACCTCTGTCTGTGTCCTCTGTCTATGTCTTCTATCTGTATCCTCTGTCTATGTCTTCTATCTGTATCCTCTGTCTGTGTCCTCTGTCTGTGTCTTCTGCCTGTGTCCTCTGTCTATGTCTTCTATCTGTGTCCTCTGTCTATGTCTTCTATCTGTATCCTCTGTCTGTGTCCTCTGTCTGTGTCCTCTGTCGGTGTCCTCTGTCTGTGTCTTCTGCCTGTGTCCTCTGTCTATGTCTTCTATCTGTGTCCTCTGTGTATGTCTTCTATCTGTATCCTCTGTCTGTATCCTCTGTCTGTGTCCTCTGTCTATGTCTTCTATCTGTATCCTCTGTCTGTGTCCTCTGTCTGTGTCCTCTGTCTATGTCTTCTATCTGTATCCTCTGTCTGTGTCCTCTGTCTGTGTCCTCTGTCTATGTCCTCTGTCTATGTCTTCTATCTGTATCCTCTGTCTGTGTCCTCTGTCTGTGTCCCCTGTCTGTGTCCTCTGTCTTTGACCTCTGTCTGTGTCCTCTGTCTGTGTCTTCTGCCTGTGTCCTCTGTCTATGTCTTCTGTCTGTGTCCTCTGTCTGTGTCCTCTGTCTTTGACCTCTGTCTGTGTCCTCTGTCTGTGTCCTCTGTCTGTGTCTTCTATCTGTATCTTCTGTCTATGTCTTCTATCTGTATCCTCTGTCTGTGTCCTCTACCTGTGTCCTTTGTCTGTGTCTTCTGTCTGTGTCCTCTGTCTATGTCTTCTATCTGTATCTTCTGTCTATGTCTTCTATCTGTATCCTCTGTCTGTGTCCTCTACCTGTGTCCTTTGTCTGTGTCTTCTGCCTGTGTCCTTTGTCTGTGTCTTCTATCTGTGTCCTCTGTCTATGTCTTCTATCTGTATCCTCTGTCTGTGTCCTCTGTCGGTGTCCTCTGTCTGTGTCTTCTAACTGTGTCCTCTGTCTATGTCCTCTGTCTTTGACCTCTGTCTGTGTCCTCTGTCTGTGTCCTCTGTATGTGTCCTCTGTCTATGTCCTCTGTCTGTGTCCTCTGTCTTTGACCTCTGTCTGTGTCCTCTGTCTGTGTCCTCTGTCTGTGTCTTCTATCTGTATCCTCTGTCTGTGTCCTCTGTCTGTGTCTTCTGCCTGTGTCCTCTGTCTATGTCTTCTATCTGTGTCCTCTGTCTATGTCTTCTATCTGTATCCTCTGTCTATGTCCTCTGTCTATGTCTTCTATCTGTGTCCTCTGTCTATGTCTTCTATCTGTATCCTCTGTCTGTGTCTTCTGCCTGTGTCCTCTGTCTATGTCTTCTATCTGTGTCCTCTGTCTATGTCTTCTATCTGTATCCTCTGTCTATGTCTTCTATCTGTGTCCTCTGTCTATGTCTTCTATCTGTATCCTCTGTCTGTATCCTCTGTCTGTGTCCTCTGTCTATGTCTTCTATCTGTATCCTCTGTCTATGTCTTCTATCTGTATCCTCTGTCTGTATCCTCTGTCTGTGTCCTCTGTCTGTGTCCTCTGTCTATGTCTTCTATCTGTATCCTCTGTCTGTGTCTTCTGCCTGTGTCCTCTGTCTATGTCTTCTATCTGTGTCCTCTGTCTATGTCTTCTATCTGTATCCTCTGTCTGTATCCTCTGTCTGTGTCCTCTGTCTATGTCTTCTATCTGTATCCTCTGTCTATGTCTTCTATCTGTATCCTCTGTCTGTATCCTCTGTCTGTGTCCTCTGTCTGTGTCCTCTGTCTATGTCTTCTATCTGTATCCTCTGTCTGTATCCTCTGTCTGTGTCCTCTGTCTGTATCCTCTGTCTGTATCCTCTGTCTGTATCCTCTGTCTGTGTCCTCTGTCTGTGTCCTCTGTCTGTGTCCTCTGACAATGCAGTGTTCAGAACACACGCACTGCGATACAAGCGCATAATGCAGCAAACGGCCATCTGTGTGTGTAATCGCATTTGCGATCCTTGCTGAATCAGGCCCTATGGCCCCTCTGACGTCCTTCTGAATCCCGTCAGCCCTCTCCCAATAGAAGCTCATAGGCTTCTATAGGGTAACACCATCTGGAATGCATCGCACCAGGGCTTGGTGCATAAGAGAAATGCGGTCAAACCCGCATTTTCGGGGTTTGACCACATTTCTCCCCTCGCTGCATCCCACCCTATGTCTTCTGTCTATGGGCCTGATTCATTAGGAATCACAACTGTGATTACCGCTGTGATTACACACGCAGTCTGACTGCGATGATATGCTAATCCATTACACGCTAGCAGATGCACGCACCCGTCCACTGCGAGAATATGCCAATCAGTGCACACGCACGCAGACAACAGCTCCATATTAAGCCGCCCATCTCCCTTTACTTACAGCCTGGTCAGTACGCAAGATGGCGTAATCATCGGTAACATCGAGAACCATCAGATCCATTTGCATATTAGTGGTTGACCTGACCTGCTGCAGGTTTTGCCCGCTTCCTGCGCAGAGCTTACGGTATGGCTGCGTTTCCGCCGCAGTGCCTTAATTATGCACGACCCTATAATGGTGATCCCAATGCACAGGCACGCCTGCATTCGCCCAATCACCTCCGTCACCACCCACAAATGGCACTTCCTGTCAATCAATGTCGGAAAGGGGTACACGCTGCGTATAGTCTGCGTCTGCTTACCCGATCGCACTGGTTAGTTTGCGCACGTGCAGTGCGATGCATACGCATGCACAGTACGGAAACATCGGCAAAGTGCGTGCGTTCTCTCCTGTGCGTTCCTTGCTAAATCAGGCCCTGTGTCTTCTGTCTATGGCCCCCATTCAGACACGCTCGCAAGCGGGTCGATGGTGGGGGACTGCGCACGTGCCGCACGTGCTCAAGCCCCATAGTGAGTGAGAAATTCACTCGCTCTGGGGCTCGCTACAAACGGGGTGGCTGTTGATGTTGATTGACAGCTCACCCAGTTTTGTAGGCGGGGAGGGGGGTGGCTGGACAAACGGAGGCGTTCCTGTAGGAACGCCTGCCGTTTGTGGGCAGCCCTACTGACATCACTCGTGATGTCAGTAGTGAGCTTCATGCTCTATTAGAGCAGGAAGCTCACTGGGGCTTGCGGCAGACAAGACCCTACCAGAAGGGTCTCGTCGCAAGCCCACAGCTTAGCGAGTGGACGGGAGGCCGGCTAAAAAAAACAAAGAGGCCACCCTCATTTAGAGCGAGCACTCGCTGTTTGCGAGCGGCTCTGAATGAGGTCCTATGTCTTCTGTCTGTCCTACACAGTCTTCGTATCTGCTTCTGAAGCCTTGTCCATCACTAGTCAGAGACCTGGCTCATATATTCAACAACCCATGAGCTATCCCACTACAGCAAACTGTACAGCCATTTACCTAGGCCATGATCTAATCTGAATTACAAAGTAATCTGCTGCCCTTCTTGAAGCGTCTACAGCACCTGTACACACAGAGGGCCTGATTCAGACCCGCACGCGAGCGCTGAGCGCTCGCAAGCAGGTCAATGTTGCCCAAATGCGCATGCGCACGACGGAGGCACCTCCGGCGTGCGCATGCGCGAGACCCGAATGACGACGGGGTAGCCGTCGTTATGGGTCTCGCACCAAAGGGGCCGTGCTGTCGATGGTGAGTGACAGCACGACCCCTTTGGTGGGTGTGCCGTGGGCGTGGCTGCCCAGACGGAGGCGTTCCCATGGGAACGCCTACCGTCTGGGTCCGGCCCCACTGACATCACTAGTGATGTCAGTGGGAGTGATTTTGGCTCTCATAGAGCCAAAATCACTCCAGCGCTTGCGGTCAACGAGACCCTACCGCAAGGGTCTCGTCGCAAGCCCGATCATGGACGCTCGCATAAGCTGTGGGTAGTAACACAGCACAGCGCTTGCGACCGGGTCTGAATGAGGCCCAGACTGTGGGTCTCATTCAGACCCGCTCGCAAGTGCTCGCAAGCGGGTCAATGTAGAGGCCCTGTGCACGTACAGCGGCCGCACTGCGAGTGCGCAAGCCCTGGAGCGAGAGAGACATTCTCTTGCTCCAGGGCTCACTTCAAAAGGGGCGGCTGTCGATGGTGAGTGGCTAAAGCGAGTGGCCAGGAGGCTGGATCATTACACTGAAGCAGCTGCCCTCATTCAGAGTGAGCGCTCGCATTTTGTGAGCGGCTCTGAATGAGGTCCTCTATGAGCAGGAACTCTGGGCACATGTGCAGTACACGTTACACCCATGCACAGAAGAAACAAAAAACAGTCAATGGTGTCCGGCATCAGCAGTGCCTCCAACTCAAAATCAGCCCCAAAATATGACTAGCAATTATACATACACATCAAAATGGCAGCCTACTGGGAGATTACAGTACAAATTATTCAGGAAAAATTCACAAAAAAGCCAACGGCACCAAACATAGGGGGAGAGGTATCAAACCTTGGAGAGAGAAACAGTGGAGACAGATAAAGTACCAACCAATCAGCTCCTTTCATTTTACAGGCTGTGTTTGAAAAATTACAGTTAGAAGCTGATTAGTTGGTACTCAGGGAACTAGGGGCCTGACTCAGCACGGATCGCACGGCTGCGTTTGCTCGTAGCTGGCCAATTTTCGCTTTCTGCGCATGCGTACGCATCGCAGTGCATGTACGCGAGCCAGTCTTAGCGTTCGTGAAGCGATCACACACCAGCGTTATTTTGCGCTCTACTTTGAGTGACAGAATGTGCTGTTTGTGGGTGGTGACAGGGGCTGGTCTTTGAAAACGGGGGAGTGGATGTGCGAACACAGGCATGCCTGTGCGTTCTAACCAGAGCTAGACTTTTTGGTGCCCTGTGCCAGAGAGAGCATTGGCGCCCCCCCCCTATTTTTTAAATAGGGGCATAAGATAGTGCACCTGAAAAAGGGCCATGCACTCATGGGGAAGGGCCAGGGAAGAGATAGGGGAGGCCAGGAGATGCCGGGGATAAATAGGGACATAATTTAGTGCACCTGAGAGAGGGCCATGGCCTCATGGGGAAAGGCCAGGGAAGACATAGGGGAGGCCAGGAGATGCTGGGGATAAATAGGGACATAATATAGTGCACCTGAGAGAGGGCCATGGCCTCATGGGGAAGGGCCAGGGAAGAGATAGGGGAGGCCAGGAGATGCTGGGGATAAATAGGGACATAATATAGTGCACCTGAGAGAGGGCCATGGCCTCATGGGGAAGGGCCAGGGAAGAGATAGGGGAGGCCAGGAGATGCTGGGGATAAATAGGGACATAATATAGTGCACCTGAGAGAGGGCCATGGTCTCATGGGGAAGGGCCAGGGAAGAGATAGGGGAGGCCAGGAGATGCTGGGGATAAATAGGGACATAATATAGTGCACCTGAGAGAGGGCCATGGCCTCATGGGGAAGGGCCAGGGAAGAGATAGGGGAGGCCAGGAGATGCTGGGGATAAAAGAAGAGGACGCTGCAAGTGAGACTGATAATAAACAGAAAAATTGACAGAAAAGTGGGCGTCCTTAGACCAGCGTGCGTTCGCTCTGCTGACGCTCATTAAGACATAGAGGGCGTCCTTAAGCCAGACCGTGCGAACGCGGGATTTGCATACTCTGCCCCTTTCGGCTGCGTGCAAACTAGGGGTGAGCGGGTTCGGATTTCTGAAATCCGAACCCCCCCGAGCCCCCCCGATCCGAGTCCGATCCGAGTCAGGCTCGACTTTTCCCGCCTGACTCGGATCTGACATCGAGGCAAAACGTCATCATCCCGCCTTCCGAGTCTCGCGGGTTTTGGATCCTATATAAGGTACCCGCGTCGGCGCCATTTTCTCACTCGGCTGTGGACAGTGAAGAGGGAGGGTGGGAGTTAGTGCTGTGTAGTGTAGTGTAGTGTAGTGCTGCTGTTGTCCACTACTTCAAAGTCCATAGGGGCTGGCTGTGTTGTGCTGTGCTGCTGTTGTTAATAGGGGCTGTGTCCACTACTTCAAAGTCCATAGGGGCTGGCTGGACTGTGTTGTGCAGTCAGTTCTCCATAGGGGCTGTGTCCACTCCAAAGTCCTGTGCAGTGTCCCAGTCCTAAAGGGGTGCTGTAGTGTTGTCCAGGGGGTGCTCTGTCCATCAGGGGTGCTCCCCCCAAGTGCTAAAAAAATAATATATTTTCTGTGTTTGTGAATTGTGTGCGCAGTAGCCGCACGTGCATCAACAAAGTAGTGCCAAGCGTGCGCCTGTGTCATAAGTAAAGGGCCGGCTGGCTTGACCGTTAAAGGGTGCTGTAACCCCCGAAAGTACACTCCAGTCCAAACCAAAAAAAAATTATTTTCTGTGTTTGTGAATTGTGTGCGCAGTAGCCGCACGTGCATCAACAAAGTAGTGCCAAGCGTGCGCCTGTGTCATAAGTAAAGGGCCGGCTGGCTTGATCGTTAAGGGTGCTGTAACCCCCGAAAGTACACTCCAGTCCAAACCAAAAAAAAAATTATTTTCTGTGTTTGTGAATTGTGTGCGCAGTAGCCGCACGTGCATCAACAAAGTAGTGCCAAACGTGCGCCTGTGTCATAAGTAAAGGGCCGGCTGGCTTGACCGTTAAGGGTGCTGTAACCCCCGAAAGTACACTCCAGTCCAAACCAAAAAAAAAATTATTTTCTGTGTTTGTGAATTGTGTGCGCAGTAGCCGCACGTGCATCAACAAAGTAGTGCCAAACGTGCGCCTGTGTCATAAGTAAAGGGCCGGCTGGCTTGACCGTTAAGGGTGCTGTAACCCCCGAAAGTACACTCCAGTCCAAACCCCCAAAAAAATTATTTTCTGTGTTTGTGAATTGTGTGCGCAGTAGCCGCACGTGCATCAACAAAGTAGTGCCAAGCGTGCGCCTGTGTCATAAGTAAAGGGCCGGCTGGCTTGACCGTTAAGGGTGCTGTAACCCCCGAAAGTACACTCCAGTCCAAACCAAAAAAAAAATTATTTTCTGTGTTTGTGAATTGTGTGCGCAGTAGCCGCACGTGCATCAACAAAGTAGTGCCAAGCGTGCGCCTGTGTCATAAGTAAAGGGCCGGCTGGCTTGATCGTTAAGGGTGCTGTAACCCCCGAAAGTACACTCCAGTCCAAACCAAAAAAAAAATTATTTTCTGTGTTTGTGAATTGTGTGCGCAGTAGCCGCACGTGCATCAACAAAGTAGTGCCAAACGTGCGCCTGTGTCATAAGTAAAGGGCCGGCTGGCTTGACCGTTAAGGGTGCTGTAACCCCCGAAAGTACACTCCAGTCCAAACCAAAAAAAAAATTATTTTCTGTGTTTGTGAATTGTGTGCGCAGTAGCCGCACGTGCATCAACAAAGTAGTGCCAAACGTGCGCCTGTGTCATAAGTAAAGGGCCGGCTGGCTTGACCGTTAAGGGTGCTGTAACCCCCGAAAGTACACTCCAGTCCAAACCCCCAAAAAAATTATTTTCTGTGTTTGTGAATTGTGTGCGCAGTAGCCGCACGTGCATCAACAAAGTAGTGCCAAGCGTGCGCCTGTGTCATAAGTAAAGGGCCGGCTGGCTTGACCGTTAAGGGTGCTGTAACCCCCGAAAGTACACTCCAGTCCAAACCAAAAAAAAAATTATTTTCTGTGTTTGTGAATTGTGTGCGCAGTAGCCGCACGTGCATCAACAAAGTAGTGCCAAGCGTGCGCCTGTGTCATAAGTAAAGGGCCGGCTGGCTTGACCGTTAAGGGTGCTGTAACCCCCGAAAGTACACTCCAGTCCAAACCTAAAAAAAAATTATTTTCTGTGTTTGTGAATTGTGTGCGCAGTAGCCGCACGTGCATCAACAAAGTAGTGCCAAGCGTGCGCCTGTGTCATAAGTAAAGGGCCAGCTGGCTTGACCGTTAAAGGGTGCTGTAACCCCCGAAAGTACACTCCAGTCCAAACCAAAAAAAAATTCTTTTCTGTGTTTGTGAATTGTGTGCGCAGTAGCCGCACGTGCATCAACAAAGTAGTGCCAAGCGTGCGCCTGTGTCATAAGTAAAGGGCCGGCTGGCTTGACCGTTAAAGGGTGCTGTAACCCCCGAAAGTACACTCCAGTCCAAACCAAAAAAAAATTATTTTCTGTGTTTGTGAATTGTGTGCGCAGTAGCCGCACGTGCATCAACAAAGTAGTGCCAAGCGTGCGCCTGTGTCATAAGTAAAGGGCCGGCTGGCTTGACCGTTAAAGGGTGCTGTAACCCCCGAAAGTACACTCCAGTCCAAACCAAAAAAAAAATTATTTTCTGTGTTTGTGAATTGTGTGCGCAGTAGCCGCACGTGCATCAACAAAGTAGTGCCAAGCGTGCGCCTGTGTCATAAGTAAAGGGCCGGCTGGCTTGACCGTTAAGGGTGCTGTAACCCCTGAAAGTACACTCCAGTCCAAACCTAAAAAAAAATTATTTTCTGTGTTTGTGAATTGTGTGCGCAGTAGCCGCACGTGCATCAACAAAGTAGTGCCAAGCGTGCGCCTGTGTCATAAGTAAAGGGCCGGCTGGCTTGACCGTTAAAGGGTGCTGTAACCCCCGAAAGTACACTCCAGTCCAAACCAAAAAAAAATTATTTTCTGTGTTTGTGAATTGTGTGCGCAGTAGCCGCACGTGCATCAACAAAGTAGTGCCAAGCGTGCGCCTGTGTCATAAGTAAAGGGCCGGCTGGCTTGACCGTTAAAGGGTGCTGTAACCCCCGAAAGTACACTCCAGTCCAAACCAAAAAAAAATTATTTTCTGTGTTTGTGAATTGTGTGCGCAGTAGCCGCACGTGCATCAACAAAGTAGTGCCAAGCGTGCGCCTGTGTCATAAGTAAAGGGCCGGCTGGCTTGACCGTTAAAGGGTGCTGTAACCCCCGAAAGTACACTCCAGTCCAAACCAAAAAAAAATTATTTTCTGTGTTTGTGAATTGTGTGCGCAGTAGCCGCACGTGCATCAACAAAGTAGTGCCAAGCGTGCGCCTGTGTCATAAGTAAAGGGCCGGCTGGCTTGACCGTTAAAGGGTGCTGTAACCCCCAAAGTACACTCCAGTCCAAACCAAAAAAAAATTATTTTCTGTGTTTGTGAATTGTGTGCGCAGTAGCCGCACGTGCATCAACAAAGTAGTGCCAAGAGTGCGCCTGTGTCATAAGTAAAGGGCCGGCTGGCTTGACCGTTAAAGGGTGCTGTAACCCACAAAGTACACTCCAGTCCAAACCAAAAAAAAAATTATTTTCTGTGTTTAGCCGCACGTATATATCAAATCGATATAACATAAATGGAGGACCAAACTTTCTCCGATAAAAATAAAATAGAGAAAGATCAAGAACCACTTCCTCCTAGTGCTGAAGCTGCTGCCACTAGTCATGACATAGACGATAACATGCCATCAACGTCGTCTGCCAAGGCCGATGCCCAATGTCATAGTAGAGGGCACATACAATCCCAAATGGCAAAGTTCAGGAAAATGACCTTGAAAAAGACATTTAAATCAGCTGAAGAGAAACGTAAACTTGCCAATATGCCATTTACGACACGGAGTGGCAAGGAACGGCTAAGGTCGATCCCTAGTATGTTCATGACTAGTGGTTCAGCTTCACATGACGATGGAAGCACTCCTCCCACTAAAAAAATCAAAAGAGTTAAGCTGGCAAAAGCACAGCGAAGAACTGTGCTTTCTAAGAAGATATCACAAATCCCCAAGGAGAGTCCAAGTGTGGTGGTGGTTGCGATGCCTGACCTTCCCAGCACTGGACGGGAAGAGGTGGCTCTTTCCACCATTTGCACGCCCCCTGCAAGTGCTGAAAGGAGCACCCACAGTCCACTTGCTGATATGCAAATTGAAGATGTCACTGTTGAAGTACAACAGGATGAGGATACTGGTGTAGCTGGCGCTGAGGAGGAAGTTGGCGAGGAGGATTCTGATGGTGATGTGGTTTGTTTAAATCAGGCTCCGGGGGAGACAGTTGTTGTCCGTGGGATGAAAAAGCCCATCACGGTCATGCCTGGGCAGAAGACCAAACATTCCACCTCTTTGGTCTGGCAATATTTCTATCCAAATCCGGACAACAACTGTCTTGCCATATGTACCATATGTAAAGGTGAAATAAGTAGGGGTAGGGACGTCAACCACCTAGGAACATCCTCCCTTATACGGCACCTGCAGCGCGTTCATAAAAAGTTACTGTCAAGTTCAGAAACTTTGGCTCAGACCGTAAGCAGTCCAGGGACACCTAAATCCCGTTGTCCTGTTGTATCCAAGCGCCTGCAAACCACACCGTCAACTCCCTCCTCGTCAATTTCCTCCTTAGTCAGGATCGGAAGTAGTCCTGCAGGCCATATCACTGGCATGACTGACTCTCCTATCCGGGATTCCTCCGGAGGATCCTGCATTGCTACGCCTACTGCTGCCGCTGCTGCTGTTGCTGCTGCTGCTGGGAGTCGTTCATCATCCCAGAGAGGAAGTAGGAACACCACTACTTTTACTAAACAATTGACCCTCCAACAGTCCTTAGCGAGGAGGATGAAGTACGACAGCAGTCATCCTGAAGCAAAACGTATAACTGAGGCCTTGACTGCTATGTTGGTGTTAGACGTGCGTCCGGTATCCGCCATTAGTGCAGTGGGATTTAGACAATTGATGGAGGTAGTGTGTCCCCGGTTCCAAATCCCGTCTAGATTCCACTTCACTAGGCAGGCGATACCGAGACTGTACAGAAACGTCAGAAAAAGTGTCCTCAGTGTCCTGAAAAATGCCGTTGTACACAATGTCCACTTAACCACGGACATGTGGACAAGTGGAACAGGGCAGACTAAGGACTATATGACTGTGACAGCCCACTGGGTAGATGTATCACCTTACGCAGCAACAGCAGCAGCGTCACCAGTAGCAGCATCTCAGAAACGCCAGCTCGTTACAAGGCAGGCTACGCTGTGTATCACCGGTTTCAGTAAGAGGCACACCGCCGACAACCTCTTAGAGAAACTGAGGGAAATCATCGCCCAGTGGCTTACCCCACTTAGACTCTCCTGGGGATTTGTGATATCTGACAACGCCACCAATATTGTGCGGGCATTACATCTGGGCAAATTCCAGCACGTCCCATGTTTTGCTCACACAATAAACTTGGTGGTGCAGAATTTTCTGAAAAGCGACAGGGGCGTGCAGGAGACGCTTTGGGTGGCCCAAAAAATTTCTGGCCACTTTCGCCATTCAGCGACTGCGTGCCGAAGACTGGAGCGCCAGCAAACACTCTTGAACCTGCCCCGCCATCACCTGAAGCAAGAGGTTGTGACGCGGTGGAACTCAACCCTCTATATGCTTCAGAGGATGGAGGAGCAGCAAAAGGCCATACAAGCCTATACATCCACCTATGACATAGGCAAAGGAGGGGGTATGCACCTGACTCAAGCGCAGTGGAGAATGATTTCCGTGTTGTGCAAGGTTCTTCAGCCCTTCGAACTTGCCACACGTGAAGTCAGTTCAGACACTGCGAGCTTGAGTCAGGTCATTCCCCTCATCAGGCTTTTGCAGAAGCAGCTGGAGAAAGTGAAGTAGGAGCTAAGACGGAGCGATTCCGCTCGGCATGTGGGACTTGTGGATGAAGCCCTTCATTCGCTTTGCCAGGATTCCAGGGTGGTCAATCTGTTGAAATCAGACCACTACATTTTGGCCACCGTGCTCGATCCTAGGTTTAAAGCCTATGTGGTGTCTCTCTTTCCGGCCGACACAAGCCTGCAGAGGTGCAAAGACCTGCTGGTGAACACACTGTCAGCTGAAGCGGAACGTGACACGTCAACGGCTCCTTCTTCATTTTCTCCCGCAACTGGGGCTGCCAGGAAAAAACTTAGGTATCCTAAGCAACCCGCTGGCGGTGATGCAGGGCAGGCAGGACCAAGTTTGGACATCTGGTCCGGACTGAAGGACCTGGCAACAATTTCTGACATGTCTACTGTCACTGCATATGATACTGTCACCATTGACAGAATGGTGGAGGATTACATCGGTGACAGCATCCAAGTAGGCATGTCAGACAGTCCATACCTGTACTGGCAGGAAAAAGAGGCAATTTGGAGGCCCCTGTACAAACTGGCTCTATTTTACCTGAGTTGCCCCCCCTCCAGTGTGTACTCCGAAAGAGTGTTTAGTGCAGCCGGGAACCTTGTCAGCGAAAGGCGTAGGAGGTTGCTTCCACAGAATGTGGAGAAGATGATGTTCATCAAAATGAATTATCAGCTCTTCCAGGGAGACCAGCCTCCAGAACGTACAGAGGGACCTGTGGTGGTGGATTCAAGTGGGGACGAGTTAATACTTTGTGAGGATGAGGATGTACACACTGAAGAGGGTGAGGAATCGGTGGATGAGGAGGATGAGGATGACATCTTGCCTCCGTAGAGCCAGTTTGTGCAGGGACACATTAATTGCCAGCTTGTTTTGTGGGGGCCCAAACGAACCAATCATTTCAGCCACAGTTGTGTGGCAGACCCTGGCGCTGAAATGATTGATTTGTTAAAGTGTGCATGTCCTGTTTATACAACATAAGGGTGGGTGGGAGGGCCCAAGGACAATTCCATCTTGCACCTCTTTTTTTCTTTGCATTATGTACAGTTTGGGGCCTAATTTTTCTAACTGCCATCCTGTCTGCCACTGCAGTGTCACTCCTAGATGGGTCACGTGTTTGTGCCGCCCACTCGTGTCGCTTAGCATAGTCATCCAGCTACCTCGGTGCAACCTTTTGGACATAAAAACACTATTGTGAGGTGTGAGGTGTTCAGAATAGACTGGAAATGAGTGGAAATTAAGGTTATTGAGGTTAATAATAGCATAGGAGCAGAAAAACCTACAAATTCTGTGATTTTAGCTGTTTTTATGCTTTTTTTCAAAAAAATACAGATCCAAAACACAAAACCCAGAACCCAAAACACGGAAGGGTGGTTTTGGCAAAACCAATCCAGATCCAAAACACGAAGAAAGATCCAGATCCAAAACCAAAACACAAAACACGAAAAGTGGCCGGTGCACACCCCTAGTGCAAACGCAGCTTAGCTTCCGCCTCTGAATCGGGCCCACTATCTCCATCCACTTTATCTCTCTCCAAGACTTAGGACCTGATTCAGACCCGTTCGCTAGCAAACGATCGCTCGATGCTGGCGATGTTTGCTAATGTGCGCAAGCGTATACTTCGCAGTGCGCGTGCGGAAACTAGCATGAACGATCGGGATGTGCTCGCTCGTCCAGCAAAGACAGCCCAGTGGAATGAGTGATAGGAGAGTCCGTTTGTGGGTGGTAACAGGGGCAGGCCACTAGAAACGGGGGAGTGGAGGTGCGAACACAGGCGTGCCTGTGTGTTTCAACGCCATTTCATAGGTGTGCATAATTAACAGGCAGTGTCATAGTACACGTCACCTGCTTGTATTTCACACTGAAGGGATCGTAGTGCTTGCGGCCAGGTATAGTCAACCTCAAGCGCTGCGATCGCATCCGATGGTGCTCGATGTACCAATGTTTTCATGCACTTCCTAGAGATGACATGCGCAAGTGGGCGTCTTATGAATGGCTGGTGGGCGTCTGCATACACAAGGTGATCGCTCGCCAAGACATAGTGGGCGTGCTAATGCCTTGCCGTGTGATCGCCTCGCTCGCTGGGCGTGCGCTGGATTTGCATAAGCTGGGAGCAAGCGGCCGCATCTTGTGAGCAGGTCTGAATCAGGCCCTTAGTACATAGACCACTTTATCTCTCTCCACTTTTTCTCTACAAGATTTGATAAATCTCCCCCAAGGTGCATGAAATGTGAAACAATAAAAGCTTTAACAAGCAACCATTATGGAGCTGATTCCAAACCGCGTGCAAAGTGGCTGTAGTTGCCAGCAGCCGCGTAAGCCTGATTTCCTAATTTATGCTAAAGTGAGATTCTGTACTAATGTGGGGGATCGTACACGTGCAAGCGGAAAGCAGTGCCCCGCATTTATTTTACACCGGCAGCAGCCACCGTCATCATCGTATCAGCGCTTTCACCAGCCCCATGCTGGGCGCAAGACATATATCAGAGACCGGCTTCCCTACAAAACAAATGCGTCATTTTGCACCTGATATAAAAACTCGCCGTTTACGTCTGTGTGACTCCGAGCCAGCCCGTCCGAATATGTGCCTACCAGATGAAGCAGGATGTAGTGCCTTTCAATAATAACTTTGTGTTTACTGATGGTGTCTTAAATAATCCCTCCAATTAAATAAATAACAGAAAGGACAAAACAGTGTAGTAGGGTAATACAGGTGGAAACACTATGCAAATAAAAATTATCTGTGTAATTCAGGGTACATCAAAAAGAGCATATATGATAATTCTGTATATCACCCCAGCGTTCCAAATAATGTACTCCCACAGTCCTTATAGCTCTACGAACGTATCTGAATTTTAAAGGAATCACAATAGTGTGATGTTGCTTACACAAATTTTAACTCCTTTTAACACAAAATAAAAATACACATTCCTAAAACAAAATAATCTATCAGCTTTACTAAAATCCCAGGCAACAGGAGGACGCTTCCCAAAGACTATCCAGCGCTATGTCCCAACATTGAGCCCGGATGCATTACTGCCTCGCTACCCTGCAGTCATGAGTTAAATTCCTGACCAAGTCATTATTTGTGTGGAGTTTGTACTCTCTCTCTCCCTGTTTGTGTGGGTTACCTCCCACATGTAAAAAAAAAATGCTGGTAAGTTAATTGGCTTCTGTAGAAAACAAAACAAAAAAAGAAACCTAGTGTATCTGTGATTGTCCATGTAATAAAGTGTATAAATTGAAAGCCCCACTGGGCTTACAGCCGACATGAAGGATTGAAATGTGCGCTATATAAATGTTAGAGATGAGCAGTTCAGTTTTGCAGAAATCTGAACACACCCGAACTTGGGGTTTCTGAGGAGAACCAAGTTATGGCTCGGGTCTTCCCGTCAAGTTTTGGTTCTCAGAACGAGGCAAAACTTAATTTTCTGGAAAATGTTGGATGTTTGGATTGCATATAAGAGTCCCTCCCTCATGATCAAGCGCTATTTCACACAGGATATTGTAGGGAGAGGGTTGTTTAATCCTAATTTTTACCAGGTGTTTCATTGTTGCATAAGTAATAGACTCCAATCCAGTATATGTAAGAATTTGTCATTTATTAATTAACTAGCTGGAGTACCCGGCGTTGCCCGGGATTTTTAGAATGTTTGTTTACACATCATCCTCCAACAAACCTCTCCTTAGGCAGGCCTCACAAAAAGTGTGACAAACTTCCCCATCCACAGTCCTAAGGTCTTCGAAGGAAGTAGGACCTGTAACGGTGTAAAGCAAACTTCGGAGATAGAAGCATTCAAAATTTGTCGGATGTACAGTGAAAACACGGCCAAGAGCTTCTGTTGCTCTGATACCAGGATGACTGTGTACTTCCTGGTTGCTGGATCGCAATATGAAATTCACAGCAACCACTTCCAGTTCCTTGTGCAACTGTTTCCGGCATTCAGGGTCTCCACAGTGTATAAGATTCATCCGATCAGTTTTACCCTTCAGGGGCTGACAAAGGAATGAACGGGAAGTAGCCTCTGTGCGTTCCATAGTGCGGTCCAGCAACCAAGGAGGTAGACAAAAAAGTTTGGTCGCCACTGTTGACACCATCTAGTTCTGTAAGCTCATGCATGAGCAAGTATAAATAAAAATTTGTGCTGCAGAGCTGCGTTTTTGCATCCCAGTATAGTTGCCATCTTTATGGGCCTGACTGTAAATCAGATGGATCTCTCCTCATGGATGCAGATATCAATTTTGACCATATGCAGACTCATAATAAGCCTGGCTTAATATCAATAGTGGTTCCTCAGTGCAGGTTTGCTGACTGTGTCGGCAATGCAGGGTGCCGGCGATGTCGGCAGTGTGTGGGTGCCAGCAGTGTCCTCAGTGCAGGTCTGCTGACTGTGTTGGCAGTGCAAGGGTATTCTCAATGCAGGGTGTCGGCGGTGTCCGCAGAGCGGGGGTGCCAGCGGTGTCCTCAGTGCATGTGTGCTGACAGTGTCGGCAGTGCAGAGGTGCTGGTGGTGTCCTCAGTGTGGGAGTGCCGGCAGTGTGGGGGTCGCTAAGGGTGTCCTGAGTATGTGGGGCAGCATTGCAGGGGTGCCGGCAGTGTTGGCAGCGGTGGTGTCGGCAGCAGGGGATGCTGCCAATGGAGGTGCTGGCGGTGTCGGCAGCGGAGGGTTACGGCAGTGTCAGGGAGCGAGGGATTGTGGGGGCACCATCTTCTTTTGCTTCCTGTGCGCATATTAAATGGGCTTAATGCTGATTGGCTGAGAGCCGTGACACACCTGACAGCGGCATCGCAAGGTTTTGCCTCGGGTGAGGGATCCGGGGCTGGCAGGGAGATCCAAGCTTGGCTCAGATCGCCTCGGATCCCCAAAATTCGGATGGGTTTGGTTCTCTGAGAACCGAACCCGCTCATCCCTAATAAATTCATACAGCATTTAAAAGGTACTGTAAACTCCATGCGAGAGCCATAGTAAATGATGTTCAGAGACTTAGATTATATGCTACACAATACAATTCCATAATTCCTTAGTATGTAGCAAAATGCATGTTATAAAATCAAATTATGAAATGAAACAAAAATAACATTTTAATATTTTTATTATTGACCTTGCAGATGGCCCAAGAAGAATGGTGTCCAAATCCGCATCTAACAATAAACCAAACAGGACAATGCTTTTATTCTTCTTTGGTGTTTTAGGTGTAGAACCATGAGAGATCTTGGCTTGTAAACTGTGGGCTAAATCCTTTTCTAATTCCGAACCTGACCTGTAGAGGGCGAATGCAAAAATTGTGTTTTTTAATTAATTAAAAATTAACAGTAATTAATTTCGATTTCAAATTTTTTTAGTTGCCTCTGTATGTAAAATTTCACGATCTTGGCTTGTAAACTGTGGATTTGTATAGAAAGACAGAATGACAGAATGACACATTTTCATTTTTATATAGTAGATTAAATAAATAGATCTAGCCCTTAACTGGGAGCGCAAACTCCCCCAGGGTTATAATGCAACAAATAACAATGATTTACTTCATTACAGAGTTTTAATATTACAATCTTAAATACGCCCATTAACATCACGCTTCTAGAACATTCTACATTATTCCACATTATGCAAGCATATTCATATATAACATTCATCAGGTTAGACAAAGTTTGTTCATGTTAGCCTTGTGTGCTTGGCAGTCAAATAGAAGTAGTCTCCTTCATGAGATACTCATCATCACTCTATCACTATATTTGGTGCGAATCTTCCACTAGCCCAGAATTATACATAAATGGACAAGTTCTTGTACACTTCTTCAAATAAACACTTTCATAGGGAGTTGTCCTTAAAGACATCTCAACTCATGTCTTTAGTATTCCTAAGTTTTACTAAGCAAAATGGCTGTGCAAAGGCTATATTGAATTGCAAGAGCTGTATTCTCATATGTAATATGGAATTATGTAAAATTAAAATGTTTCTTATAAACTAAGCTTCCACAGGGTATAGGCTGTTGATGCTCTTCAAAAGATGCTATTAGGATGCTGTTAGATTAGAGAGAGTTGAAGTAGGTAGATGCAGTGGGTAGAAAGGGTGACTGCAGGCATCTTTGTCACTGTGTGTTTGATTGTCAATCAATAGCTAGCAACTGCAATCCAGTGCACTGCAAGCTGCAAACAGGCTGCTGTGTGTGTTTTTTTTGTCCGACATAGTAGCACTTGCAATCCAGTGCTGCAATCATGCCGTTGTATATGTTCGTTAATGTGAACTTCTTGAACTTATTTCACAAGGATATCTAATCTATCTACACTGTAGAACATAAAGTATGTTGTCAGTTGTGTATGAGAGTAGAGAGACAGTGTAATTTCAAGATTATTGTCCAAAAAATACTATGACCTCTTTACCTGTTATGAAAAAATGATTGCAAAAACCCCAACTTTTGTATGTGCAATCTTTTATAATTCAATTTAAATAGTATTTCAAAAGTGTGTATCTTGGAAATGCAGCATATATTACTGTACTTACTCTGGATGTTGATGTTTTATTGTTAGCTGGACATCAACAAAATAATTAAAGTGGAAGAATATAAACATTTTTCTGGTGTTAAAAAATCTGCAGTCTTTCAAAATTCTATTTAAATACTGTAGTATTTCAAGAATGTGTCTTAGAGAGGCAGCGTATATTACTGTACTTGCTCTGGGTATTTTTGTGTCCCATTAACTTCCCCCCCAAAAATTAAAGTAAAATAATATTTTTTCCTGTAGTCAATTGAGCTCCTACCATCATACTGATGAGACGCTTGTCTTGACGGGGGTCCCCGCTGCGCACACGAGGACTCCATCCTGGGACACACCACTGCCGCAACACACAACTTACCACCAGGTACACTTTAATTCAGGGACATGCTGTCCACGCCACCTCATTTAATGTTCCCACTGCGCTATTTTGCGAGCAGTTCTGAGTAAAAAAAAACCAAGTGACGTGGTCAATGACGCTGCTGTATTAATTATGCACTCCCTTAAAACGCCCGTTTTGACCTTTAAGCACGCCTGCGATCTAATTCCACACCCCCGTTTTCAAGCACCTTCCCCTGTTACCACCCACATACGCCTCCTTCTGTCACTCAAAATAGCAGGCATTCGCTATATAGCGAACAAACGATTTTCGGCCGCACTGACTGGTTCGCGCATGCGTATTAAAAACCGTACGCATCCGCAGATGTGCGAACATCGGTCAGAACGAACGAGCGGCCGCTTACGAGCGGCTCTGAATCAGGGCCTAAGGTCTGACCTTGTGCAAGTGTGCGTGAGGCTGCGATGGTACTCTATTGTACGGACGGTTTCACAGTCTTGCTAAACATTATGGATGTGTGTAAGGTAAAGTGGGCGTCCTTGTGTAGTGCTGCGGTGGCATAGCGATCGCAATGGATTAGCATAGATACTACCACAGTTGAACTGCGTGCGTAATCGCTATTGCAACAAACTTTGTACAAACTGAAACAGAATGAATGATATAGAAGCACATAACTACATTGCTGCGTTCCAGCCATTTACAAACCATATATGATTATACATTGCCAGGACATAGTTATTGAACATAGAAAAAGTTCCACTCTGTATGTTCCCTGTTTTCATTTCCTGCTGGGAATTAACAATTAGACCTGTGTCCCGTAAATACTGTGTTTATTGGCGTGCAAGGAAGGAAGAAGCATTATTTACTAATCTGTTATAATTGTTAAAGTACATAGCTTGTATAATGCTAAAACAATGACGATGAGTCAACATGCGGCAGTAAAGGTCAGCACAGAATTTGTCCTAGTGATAAATGATAAATGCCTTTGCACGCAATTTGCTTCAGTTTCAACTGTTAAATGTGAAACAGGATGCAACATCGCAAATGATAAAGTAGAAATATATATTTTTCATTTAGTAACCTTTTTTTAAAAAAAAACGAAAACAAAACGATATCAATCTAAATATAAACTCCTCTAAATAATGCAGCTGATGCAGAGTTTAAAAAAAAAAAAAAGTCATGCAAAAAAGTGTTTTCACCAATTTGCAGAACCGTATACATCCTAAGATGCATCTGGCTCTGCAATATCAGAATATGTTTATACTGTATCAGGTCATGATCGTGTATTTATATTGAGTCATCAGCATGTGCCTGCACTGGTTCTCTATTCTGAAGATGGCTGCGAAATGTTAACTTGGGATAAGGATTCTGAGCTGGCCCAGAGTGCATGAGCAGCGACCCATCTCTATGATGACTGTTCTTGTGTATTATGTGGCTGGCTGTATACCAGTGTAAACTATGGATTTCCAGCGTTTTTGGAAAGTCAGATTTCCACTTGCTCCCTGGTAGGACAGGCTGCACCTTGCAGTTCCACAACAGTGAAGAGCCAGAGGTGCTAATAAAAGTCGCATGTCAGTGGCGTGGTTGAATGCCGCCTACCATGTAGCCTGTATCCTACCTTGCAGCCTGTAATTTGTCGGGCTTCTTCACCTATGTAGCTTTTCCAGAGCAGGGCAGGAAAGCAGAGTCTTTAAGCTGTCGGGATGTAGTCAGGAAGCTGACGGTCTAAGTGCCGACCGTCGGGTTCCCGACTGTCTAATCCCGGCAAGGTACTAACGACAGGTGTAGAAATCCCATAGGCACCCCCGGGGGGAGGTTAGGGTTAGGCACACCCCCAGAGACATAGGCTTAGGCTGCAGGGAAGGGGGAGGTTAGGTTTTGACACTTAGAGGGGAGTTAGGGTTAGGCACTAGGGGGGGAGGTTAGGGTTAGGCACCCATAAAGGAGGGTTAGGGTAGGGAATAAGGTTAGCAGTACTTACCTTAATTAGCAATCGGGATCTTCACCCCTGCCGGGCTTCTGCTGTTGGGATTTGAACCATGCGGCCGGCGGTAATACCTACTACACCCAAGCTGTCTAATCTTTGATAACGCTTCAGTTATAACTATATAGAGATTTGGACACCAAGAAATGGAATTTAGATAGGTCGCAGCTTTTATTGATTTATGATCTGCAAATGGGTGGCACTAGAAAGCATTGCCCCTCAGTTCTAGCCAAAGTGAACTTAACAAATGAGATGGCATGTATGCCCTTTGATGTCATGTGAGATTGCTAGAGCCCCACCTGCTTCACACCATCAGGATGACAAGGCTGGTGTCATTAAAGCTTATCAAAGATGCCTAACTGAGGCCAATCACAAACTTTCCAACTAAGGTGTTTACCTTCCTCCTAACACGATCGATCATGGAATTGCCATGAGGAAACCTCCAAGCTCTGCGCTGCACAATATCAGACCAAAAGATCTCAAATGAGCACGAAAATCACCCAGGTCCACCTCTATCCATAGGACACCTTAACATAAATCATTCCCCCAATATGCAGAACCACACAACGCGGGACACCCCTGCAATCAAAAACCTCTTTCAACAAGGGAACACCACTGTCCCATTTGAAACCCTGGACACACATCCACCTGACCCATCGAGTATCCCTAAAAAGGTCTGACACAAAACAGAACCAGTTGTAACTACGACATTAGCTTCTAACATGCCAGAGTCTGCTGAAACCTTAGAGGATGCCATCAGCTCACTGACCCTAAATAACCTGGAGAACGCCATAGAGAAAACACAGCCCTAAGCAACACTATCTCGAACTTGCTGGAAGCCACTGACTGCAGAATACCTAGAAGTGGTTTGAATGAACTCGAGATTTATAGGTCAACTCTCATCCTCAACACCCTTCTGTGTCCGTGTTTAACCTTTCATGGCCTTGGGAGACCTACAATTTAGATAAATAAGCAATGGCTGCAAGTGCCATCGGTGTCGACACATTGGAACAACAGCCTCTATAGCTACCCCCTTCCAACATCTCTATCACTGTTGACAACACAACTATCTCTTCTGTTCCCCAATTCTGCTGTCTGGGTGTCATTGTTGATTTCTCCCTCTCCTTTGCCCCTCCCCCCGCCTCACAATATCGCTGAAATCAGTCCCTCCCTCTTCCTAGCAGCTGAGACCTGCACAGGAGGAGAAGTAGGAGAACCTGAAAGGATGTCCACCAACTCAGCTGCGTAATTGCCCCCATCGTCAGAACCGTCGCTAAGATGGCCAACTGGACTGTAATGGGTTGAAGTCAGGGCCGTGACCTGTTCTGCCATCTGAGGAAAAGGGCAAACGTGGCCTGGCAGCGGGCCTAGTGCAGTGGGAGCAAGAGTCCCGGCTGCTGGAGAATAATGAACCAGCAGTGCGCACTGCCCAGGAGATACTGGCATAGGCAGTGTACACTGCATATTGTGACCGATTGCACAGGCTGGGTATGGTAAGGAGACCGTGGGATATGAAGCTGGGAGCCGCTATCATGGCAGCGGAGATGTAAAAAGAGAAAGGAGGAAATAGAAAGGAGGAAAGAAAACATAACACGAAAAGAGAAACAAAGAAAATAATCAAAAGCAACACCAGGGGTCAGTGAGGCAAAAATGGTTGATACTTATCTGCTGTAGATTCTTCCAGAAAATGGCCGCCAAACTGACAACAGCCACCTATGTAAACTGCCAAACCCCACCCTCAATACGCTCAATAAGCTATTTTAAACCTGCTGACCTACAACTACCCAGGGCCGTAACTAGGGGTGTGTGTGCAGTGCAGCCGCACAGAATGCAGCGCTCTGTGGGCGGCACGGCTGCTCACCCATGGCTCCCTTTTCTAGCTAGAATGGCACCCTGCAGCTGCCCTTACAGCTCCCCGAAGCATCCTGAGGATGCTCCTGGCATTGCTGTAATCCCCGGAAATTGTGGCCCCGTCCCCCCTGCGTGATGTCACAAATAGGAGGCGTGCCTGCTGCGGGCACGCTAGTTACAGTAGATACCAACACAGTCAGCTCCATAACTGTCTAACATCTCTATCTACAACTAGAACTTTATGTAGTCTTATGCTGGGCATACATTGTTACATAAAATGTCTGTCAGACCGACAGACATTTTATCTGACAACCTGACACCAGCAGATATAATGGCCATACACTGTGAGATATGAATGGCCCTGATATCTGTGTTCGTCAGACATGCCAAACGATTTGGCATGACTGACAGACCGATGATTTGTGGTCTGTTGCTTAAATACGCTGTACAGTACAATTATCTGGCCGATCAGCCGATATCTGGCAGCTCTGTCAGATAATTGTATGATGTACAGTATGGCCAGCATTAGGCTTATACCGCCTGCAGCGAGGAAAGCTTACCTCGCCATGCAACGCATGTTTTCTATGATATTTTACGGCCTCTCACAAGAACTAAATTTTTTTTTAATGATCTAATGATTGTTTCCATTTTATCACACTGAATATCATTTTAATAATGTTCATATAAACTAAATTGTCCAGCGAACTTAATGAATGTTATTTCTGTTCAAAGCAGTAGAGATCCAGTTAAAAGCTATAGGAGCCTTATATGAACGGCCTCTATCTTGGTGATATGTAAGATTGTTTCAATGCGGCTTTTCACGACAATAAAAAATCCTTGTCACAGTAATTTATCCAAAATATGGGGAGATGTATGTAACACCCACCTAATAGCTCGTCTCAAGTGTGGTGTTATGTGGTATTTTCTTACCCGGCAGAGCTGTCTCTTGATCCACTAATACCCCTTTTACACCAGAGCAAAAACCTGGGTTTTTGCTGGGTCTTCCCGGGTCGCAGCTCAGTGTAAAAGGGTCCCTGAAAAATAACCTGGGTCAAGTGACCCTGCAATCCAACCCAGGTAGCTACCAGGGTTGGACCCAGGTAATGGTGCAGTGTAAACGGTGCAACCCAGGTTATCTGATCTGGATCATGCCTAAAATGAGCGGATTGGTGGTTGTGGAGCATTCACCTCCCACTTTTTATGACCTCACAGGTTTAGCAGGGCAGACCTGAGTTCAGTGTGAACAGGGCTGACCTGGGAGTAACCCAGATCAAAGGTGCAGTGTAAATGGGTCTGTCCTGGGTCTGACCATGGTTGGAACCATGTCCAAAAACCCAGGTCGGACCTGGGTTTTTGGTGGAAAAGAGGTATTATATTCTTTTAGGAAGGTGGCGTGGTAACTACAGGCAAGTATATTCACCAATGTACTTAGAACAATCATGTCAATTTATTCTAGAGTAACAAACTCATAAAGTTAACAAAGTTCCATCCAACAAATACAATTCAGCAATCTGAAATAAATTCCTATGCACACCCTTTAGAGTGGACAAATACACTGGGATCCCCAGGCAAGTTTTATTAAACTGGAACCCAGGATCAGACGTGGCCCTCCTTCAGCTTTTTTTTAAAAATGAGTTAAGTCAGAGGCAAATGTAGGTTTTCTAGAGGGGAGTTTCCAAATGCTTAATTTTAAAGCAAGTGTGGCCAGTCCATGAAGAGGGCATAATCAGCACTTAACCAGCTATAATACCCTACCCTCCAACATGACCCGTTCCATTAGGTACAAAACACTCTGCTCCTGGACTTCCCACCTAATTTATGATTGCAGACACCTGTGTTGAACTAGGTAATTGATGAGACATGTTACAGCACAGGTGGCTGCAATCATCAATTAAGAGGGAAGTCCAGGAGCAGAGAGTTTTGTACCTAATGGAACGGGTCATGTTGGAGGGTCTGTAATATGCATCATACGAAGTAAAGTGTATGTAATAATTCTGACATATACATAGTCTTACCATACTATCCCTTTAAACCGGGAACCTTTATGAATTACACAGGTTCTGTGGCTAGCTGACTTCAAGCCTGGATTTCAACTGGTTTTGATGAGCCACAGAATCTGTGTAATCCATGAGTGTCCTGGTTTAAAGGGATGATATAGTAAGCCTACATATAAAGGACCAGCGATCACAGTACGCCATTATATGTGGCAGTAGAGCCATCCTGTCTGAGCTGAATGTTTTTATTTCAGACATGGGCTCCATTCCAGATCATTTGAGCAAGTTCGGGAATCTGGGGGAGCAGCAGAAGGACCTAGCACTGCCCTGGACATATATGTACAGATTAGTCTCCTTATGCACTGGATAATGTATTATTATTATACATTATTAATAATTGACCCTATAGATGGTCTATATCATTGCACCCCTAACAGTGCATGTTTTCCAGATCTCCTTGTTGGTGCACAAGTGTATTCATTACTGACTCACACATTTTAAAAGATCAACAGGTGGTGCTAATTATTTCATTTGTGACACTGAGGGGGATCTTAAAAACATGCAACTTTAGTTTTATATGTTATTTCTATTGTGGTCATCATGGTGTAGGCAACCGGAACCCTGCGATTGCCTACGTTATACCCCTTTTACACCTAAATTCCGGGTCTGACCCGGAGTTGGAACAAAGTTCCTATCCGGATCAGACCCGGAATTTTGCCGGCGCTGACTCGGGATATTCCCGAGTCAGCGCCGCTCACACCGCAGTCGGGTCTGCATAGACCCGGCTTTTGCGGAGTGAAATTGGCGCTTGGAGATGACGTCATCTCCAAGCGCCACTGAAGCCGGGCCAATCGGCCGGCTAGCAGCGCACTCCAGGTCTTCGTGACCCGGAGTGCGCTGTTCCCATAGCAGGGTTTCACGGGCTACGCCCCTGTTAAACCCTGCTAGTTACCTGGGTTGGATTGCCGGGTCACTCGACCTTCGGGTGCAGAAACTGTAAGAATTTTCACCTTATAACGACTTATTAATGAGTCCTCTCGTATCCCTGCAGCTGTAGATGTTAAATAAGATTAGTGTTGGTAACTCCTAGTTTTAGATGATTAATTATATGCTGCTCCTTTTATCCTGGCCATCTTTCTCCTGTTTGCTTTGTCCTAAACCTGTTTTAATAGTCTCTGTCTATCTGGCTCAGGCAATTAGCTAGCTCACTGTATATCCAGGAGTTCTGAGAGAAATTATACGCTCTTATTACTTGAACGATGTGACCAGTAGCCCAGAAGATACACTGCAGTGTCGCATACAGTTTATTACAGTCCTGTACTGATATCTATTAAATCTCTGAATGCAGGGGTCCCTTTCAGTTGTACCGCCTCAGGCGCACTGCCCTCAACTGTTCGTTGCCGGAGCTTTTATACCCTCACCCCAGTCCTGAGCGCGAGCTGACTTTTTCTCTCGACTGGACTCACTCGCTGGACACACTTCTCCAATGCCCAGGTCTCTCCGTACCGGCAGGGCCTCCCTCTTTTTGTCCATGGGAAAGTACTTGCCTACAGAAGGTGGGGGAAATTTAGAAGAACCCATAAGTTCACTAGTGGGGGAAACAGCTAGACAGCGTGATTATACCAAGGATATCACAACAAACATATTCACACATTTTAATATTACCACAATGAACTACTGTACCATTGAGTAAAGTGTAAATACATGAATTCCCCTAAAATTAAACATACATATAAATATATTTTTCTCTGTACATACACTATATGAAATTACCTATGGCAAAAGAGCTATTTTGGATGAAATTATTATTATTATTATTATTATTATTATTATTATTATTATTAAATAAATAATAAATTAAATGATATTTTCTTTACATTTATCAAATCACATTGTGTTGTTACATGTGTCAAGCCTTGGCGAGAGATAAAGTGGAGAGAGTTAAAGTACCAACCAATCAGCTCCTCCCATTTTTAACATACAGCCTGTAAAGTGACAGGAGCAGATAAGTTGGTACTTTATTTATCTTCACTTTATCTCTCACCACAGCTTGATACATCTCCCCCCAAATCACCGAGACAGCTCAGCAGTACACAGCGGTCAAGACGATACTGTCTGGAAGCGGTAAAGGTTAAAGTACTACTTTGCTGGTTGAGTCTTAGATGTATCAGCCAACTTGCCAGATTTGGAAATTCTAAATAAATAAATAATAATAATAAAAAAAATAAATAGATCAAATCTTATACAGTATATATTAGAGATGAGCGGGTTCGGATCTCTGAGATACGAACCCACCCGCACTTAGGGGATCCGGGTTTTCCCGCCTGACTCGGATCTGAAAACGAGGCAAAACGTCATCATCCCGCTGTCGGATTCTCACGGGTTTTGGATTCTATAAAGGTCCCGCGATCGCCGCCATTTTTCATTTCGGCTGTGGAGATTGAAAAGGGAGGAAGCTGGGAGCTGTGCTGTTCTGCTGTGCATAGGGGCTGGCTACTGTTGTGTCAGGGGCTGGCTGCTTATGTCCATAAGGGGCGGGGTTGGCTGTTGTCCATATACTGGGGCTGGTTGGCTGTTGTCCTGTCCACTCCATACTAGGGGCTGGCTGGCTATTGTCTATAGAGGCTGGCTGTTGTCCATATAGGGGCTGGCTGTTGTCTATAGGGGCTGGCTGTGCTGCTGTGTTGTCCAGGGGGTGCTCTGTCCATCAGGGGTGTTATTAACCCCCAGTGTGAAAAAAATAAAGTATTTTATTTTTATTTCTGTGTGTGTGTGTGTGCGCGCTTGTTTGCCACACTTATCAGCAACGTAGGTGCGCAGGGGTGCTGTGCTACCTGTGTCTTATTATCAAGGGGCTGCTGCCTCGTTCAGGGGTCCTCTTCAACCCCAGTGTGAAAAAAATAAAATAATTTTTTTTGTGTGTGCGTGTTAGCCACACCACCAGTGAAAAAAGTAAAACTATTTTTTTGGTGTGTGTGGTTGGTTGTGTGCGTTAGCCGCAACTTAGCTGCGCTATAATTGCTTGGGACACTGCTGTAAGACTGCAGTGAGTATGGAGGACAGTCACATGACAGGAGAGCAGGATCCACATACCAGTCTTGTAGCTGCCGGCAGCAGTCATGATGACGATGCAAGGCCGTCAACGTCATCTATGAAGGGCGATGTACCAGGGCTTAAGTCAGGCCAAAAAGTCAGGTTAAAAAAGTAAACTTTTACCGTTTTAAAAAAAAAAAAAGCTAAAGCTAAAGCTGCATACACACACAACGATTTTGTTACCAACGATTTTATGAACGATTTTATGAACGATTTTCTGTCAGATTATCTTCCTAAAGACTAGATACTGATGGAGCTAAACCCAGCCCTCTTGGATGACAAACAGGGGTAACTCCCCAGTCACGTGGAATCCTGAGAGATTATGTACGTACTAGTCTCCTTCCATAACAAGGGCTCTGATTGGTGGATGATGTTTAGTCACATAGATTTGGAGCCTTCACTTCCGGATAAAAGCCGGCAGCCCACGAGGGCAATATACGGACTTTGAAGAAGCCGCAGGGTGAAACGCGCGTTGTCAAGGTTACAGGAAGGGACTCTACCGGAAGGTGCACACGGTGTCCCTCACTTCACTAAGCAAGCTCCCTCACGCAAGGCTGATTACTGGCATGACTATTCACTGGTATTGTACACTCTAATTTTCTCTATTATAATCCTGTGCAGATAGTGAGGATTATCCTCACCAAGGGAATCGCTCCCCCATATCTGCTAAAAAAGGATTATAAGTCTGTGTCTCTAAGTAGGACACCCAGCAGTTTCTTTATCCGGCATTCACTGTGATTATTTGCACATGCCTTGATAGCACTGCAGGACCTGTATGGAACAGAGGGCCTGATTCAGAGCCGGACGCTCTGACAAGAGTGCTCGCTCTGAATCAGGGCCGTCCTACCTAAAATTGGAGCGGCCTCCTGGCCGCTCTCATAGCTGTGGGTGACCACCCACAGCTTATGCGAGCAGCCAAAAAGATGGTCGCGATGGTCAAGACCATCGCGACCATCGGGCTTGCGACGAGACCCTTGCGGTAGGGTCTTGTTGGCTGCAAGCCCGGAGTGCTTTTGGCTCTATCAGAGCCAAAAACACTCCCATGGGAACGCCTCCGTCTGGGCAGCCACTCACCATCGACAGCACGCCATAATGACGGCTTGGCCGTCGTTATTCGGGTCTCGCGCATGCGCACGATGGAGCAGCCTCCGTCGTGCGCATGTGCACTTGAGCAACGTCGACCCGCTTGCGAGCGCTCAGCGCTCGCGAGCGGGACTGAATCAGGCCCTGAGACTTTCTTTTTCTATTACCCTTTACTAATTTGCCAGATATCTCTAATTGCTCATGTTAAGAGTGTACTATAGACATATGTGACAACAGTATCAGTCCTGGCTCACATTGATATTTGTGAGGGAGATTTTTCTCTGATATTCTTTTTGATATCAGAGGATAAACTGCTATTTTGAATTTGAATTTTTGCAACAATTATAATTTTTTGTATATGCAATTATTATATTTCTTCCAATGCAGTAGATACTCTTGCTATAAATATTTCACCCCAAATGTTGGAGGACTTATGCAGCTCTCCTAATATGTTTATATTGTACGTCTTTTTGTGTATTGGTGACTATACTATGTTTTAATTGGATTAATAGGGATACCTCAATGCAATATTGCTGTGTATATCAGAAACATATAGATATACAATTGTTCACTAATGTATGTTTGTTTACACACTAATACATGTTGGAGAACTTATGTAGCTCTCCTAATATGTTTGTATTGTGTGTCTTTTTGTGTATTGGTGACTATACTATGTTTTAAATTGGATTGTTAGGTACACCTTTGCATAAATATTGCTACGTATATCAAAAACATACAATAATACAACTGCTCACTAATATACGTTTTTATACACACCATTTTTTATTATATACCCTCCTCCTTATACTTCTTTTGCTGAACTGATCTTTCTGTATTCTCATCAGTTCCATCTCTGGGGAAAAACTCTGCAGGTAAAACTATCTATCATCTGTATTTGGAGAGGGTAACTCTCATTGACCACCTCTGCCGACGGACATGTGGTCAAAAGCAGATTATAACTCCATAAAGTCATACAGATGCTTTTTATAAACCTATCTATTACAATGAATATTCAGTGTGACCTTTGTTCATGAAGTTAAGGAATATTTATTAGACCTTGGAAGGAGAAGGGGTATGCCATTTGAGAGATACACATCTCTTTCTAATTATGTTATGTTATATGTTTGTCTCTACCCTGTATCAATGTTGTTAGTTAGATCAGATCTATAATAAGATCTCAATAAAAGTTACGTTTTAATTTATTAGAGTGCCCCCAGAAAAAAGAGTCTTCTTTTTTCTTTTTCTCCTGTCAGATTATCTGTCAGATTTTTTAAAGTGTAATGAACGATTTTTTTGAACTACAAACGATTTTTGCATATTCCCTTAATGAAAATCGTTGAGTTGACAAGTCTGACTAAACTACAAACTACAAACGTGAACGCGCATGAACGATTTTCGTTCATTGTTTGACTCAGAAAGTGAACGATTTTTTTAAACGATATCGTTTAACGATAATCGTTCAAAAAATCGTTGTGTGTGTATGCAGCTTAAGGGCCTGATTCAGAGCCGCTCGTAAGCGGCCGCTCGTTCGTTCCGAGCGATGTTTGCACAACTGCGCATGCGTACGGACCGTAATAAGCATGCGCGAACCAGTCAGTGCAGCCGAAAATCGTTTGTTCGCTAAATAGCGAATGCCTGCTATTTTGAGTGACAGGAGGAGGCGTATGTGGGTGGTAACAGGGAAAGGTGCTTGAAAACGGGGAGTGGAGATCAGAACGCAGGCGTGCTTAAAGGTCAAAATGGGCGTTTTATGGGTGTGCATAATTAATACAGCAGCGTCATTGACCACGTCACTGGGTTATTTTATAGCCAGAACTGCTCGCAAGATTGTGGTAGGAAAAACCAACCACAAGAATAGCGAGCAGTTCATACGCTGGTCGATGTACTCGATTAATCTAATAAATAGCGGACATGACGTAGGATGCGAGCGGCCAGGGGGCGTAGTTTTCCAAAAAACGACCGCAAGTTTTGTTCGCTCGTTCAGACCTAGAGGCGTGAACAGACCGCAAAGAGCGAACGGTTCATTTGAATAGCCACCCCTATTTTCTGAACGAGCGAGCGCAAATAGCGACCGGCTCTGAATCAGGCCCTAAGTCAGCTTTAGAGAAACAAAAAATTGGCAATATGCCATTCACTACACGAAGTGGCAAGGAAAGGATACGGCCTTGGCCTTTATTATTTATGACTGATGGGTCTAGTGATGATTTAAGCCCCTCTGCTTGTAGGAGAGATACAAAAAAAATTTTAAATTGTTAAGACGAGTAAGACAATGGAACCAACTTTGTGCTCCGAAAAATCACAAATCCCTGAAGAGAGTCCAAGGGCTCTATTTATTAACATTATTTTGACTAAAATAAAGTGAAAAAGGGTGTTTTCACACCCTTTTCACATTATTTTAGTATCACCTACAGTTACTAAAGGACAATTGGAGTAGAATTCGTATAATTATACTCCAAGCCCTAATTATCACTTATTTTTAGTAAGCAGATCGCATTTCCCATGATTGTAATGGGAAAAGTGATCTGGCCAAAGTTACTAAAAATAAAATGTGAAAAAATACCGGGGAAAGCCCTGTGATAATAACACCACCTGGAGGTGGCGTTATCCAGGGTCTACCCCGGTTACCGGACTCCTGCTCCTCTATAACGGGGAGAGCAGAGCTGGGAGCCGGACCCAGTGATCAGCTGTGTGGTCTAAACAGACCACATGCTGATTCACTGTAAAAAAAAGTAAAAAAGAAAACAAACTTGCCTGAGTCCAGGGACCGTAGTTCGGGGCTCTGGTGATGTCCTCCCTCCGGTCAGCTGGTCTCCCATGGTGCACTGGGGCCCGGTCATCACCTGACAGGGTCCCAGTGCAGTATGGGATGTCACCTGACCAGAGCGACAGAGGACATCACCGGAGGCCCGATAACTGCAGGTAAGTGTAATTAAGGGAGGGGGGGTTGCAGGGGGGGTCTGCAATAGTGGGGGTCAGGGCTTAGCGATGGGGCGGGGCTTGGTGATAGGGGGGGTAGCAGCGGGGGCCAGTCGGCGCATGCACGGGGCACTTGTTATGGTATTTTTTGCAAAAATACAGTGAAAATCCTCCGGAGGGGATTCACAGGGACAGAGCTTTATCGCAAGCTCTGTCCCTGCAAGGGATTTATAGTAAATCCCTGTGATATTGCCTGAATTCGCAATGCGAATCAGTCGGTAATATCACACTACAACCTGCATTATAAATGCGGATTGTAGTAAATAGAGCCCCAAGTGTGTCCGCGGTTGCCATGTGTGAGGCTGACCTTTCTAATACTGGACTTGAAGAGGATCCTCCTTCCACCATTTGTGTGCCCTCTGCAAATGTGGGGATGAGCAGCACAAGTCAACATGCTGGCGTAGAAATCGAGGATGCTTCTGTGGAATTGTATCAGGAGGATGAGAAGTATATTTACGTAGTTGGCGATAACAACAAGGATGATGAGGATGTTGCTGATGATGAGGATGTTGCTGCAGAAGATGTTTGTGTAAAAACTGTAAATCAGTCTACAGTTGTTGCCCATGGTGGGAAAAATCCCATTGTTGGCATGCCTGGGCAAATGACCAAAAAATCCACTTTTCATGTGTGGAATTATTTCCACCTAAATCCGGACAAACTTTGCCAAGCCATTTGTAACCATTGCCAAGTAACAGAGAGTAGAGGTAAGGACCTTCACCATCTTGGCACCTACTCCCTGTTACGTCACTTGCAGCGCATTCATCAAATTGGAAAGGGTATTTCAAATTCTAAAACTTTGGGGACAAAAAACGAACAACAATCAGTCCAGTGTCACCTGGCTGCTCCCTTCTATCTGGATCCAAGCGCCTGCAATCTCCACCACCAACACCAGCATCATCATCAATATCCTCATTCGTGACCGGAAGTAGTCCTGCATCCAATTTCAGAAGCATGACTGACTCCTCTCCTATTCATGATTCCTCGGAAGGATCCTTGAGTGCTACACCTGTTGCTGCTGCTGGGGGTGGATCTTCGTCCCAGAAAGGGACCAATAAGACTACTACTAGTAGTAATTTAAAAAAAACAATTGACTATGAAACAGTCCTTTGATAGAGGGAGTAAGTTTAACAGCTGTCACCCAGGTTCACAGCAGATCACTGATGCCATGACGGCTGTGCTAGTATTAGATGGTGAAATAATAAAAAAATGAGGATGATAGTGTGGAGGAAGTGCAAAAGGAGGATGAGGGGGACACTTGTGACCTATCTGACGGTAATGAGGATGTTGATGATGAGGATGTTGTTTGCATAAATCAGCCACCAGTGGCAGCAGTTCTTGCTCATGATAAAAAGAAAGCCAGAAAAGCCACTTCTTGGGTGTGGAATTATTTTAATCTAAATTCTGACAACAGTTGTGAAGGCATCTATTCCATTTGTAAAGCCAAAGTTAGCAGAGGAAGGGACGTTAACCATCTAGGCACCCTGTTACGTCATTTGCAGCGAGTTCATGCAATTTGTTTAACAAAATTATAATAATTTGTAAATTAATAACAAGCAGTCCAATATCAGCTACCAGCAGTTTGAACCAACACATGCAATCTCCACCACCAACACCCTCATCATCAACCTCCTCCTTAATAATTGAAGGTAGTCTTTACAAAAAATGTTTTGTGGGGGTCCAAACAAACCAAGGAGTTCAGCCACGAAAGTGTCAGTCCTAGTGGCTAAAGTGCTTGGTTTGTTAAACTGTGCATGTCCTTTTTAATATCCCACAATAAGGTGCCTACACACATAGCAATGTGCTCACGATCCAACGATGTGTACAATTTCTCCTTGAACTCTCCCCGGGAGCTCCCCGACAGTTGTAGGCACGATTTGGTCTGAAAAAGCTGCCAATTTGACACACGATCTATTGTGCCTCCTAAACTATCCAGTGCATCGTGACTTGAGATTGTCAGATTTGCCCTACAGCACGGCAGAACTGAAGATGCGATGTGTGACCTGAGAGGACACGCATTGCATCGTGATCGTGAGTGGGGACTCACGATTTCGGCAAATTTTACACGATCTGTCGGTCCGATGCTTCGGAATCGGCCAGATCGTGTAAAATATCGCTATGTGTGTAGTAGGGATGTGCAGGCTCGGATAGGTTCGAATTTTCCACCAAGTTCGAATTTTTCCAGCCAAAAATCGGGTCTTAGAAAGAGGCAAAACGTCATATTTCATGGACAAACATCATCTTCCATGGACTTTTGTCCAGGAATGATGATGTTTGTCCATGAAAGATGACGTTTTGCCTCTTTCTGAGACCCGATTTTTGGCAGGAAAAATCTGAAATTGGCGGGAAGATTCGAACTTATCCGAGTCTGCACATCCCTAGTGTGTAGGCACCTTAAGAGTGGGTGGGAGGGACAATTCCATCTTGCACCTCTTTTCTTTACATTTCACAGAATTTGGGGCATTGCCGACTGACATTATTATAGTTTATTAAACTGCCATCCTGTCTGCCACTGCTGTGTGGTAATGTTTCATAGATGTCCTATATTTTTTTAAACTGCTGTGCGTTTGTGTCGCTGCTTTGTCGCTTACTTTAGCCAGCCAGCTCACTGCAGCCTTTGGCCTGTATTGGTGAAAAATTGTGAAATCAATATTGTGAGCTGTGAGGTGGTTAAAAATGCATGGAAATGCCGGAAAATTATTGTTATTAAGGTTAATAATACTGTAGGAAGAAAAACAGGCCCAAATTATGTGGTTTTAGCTGTTTATATAATTTTTTGGAAAAAATACAGATCCAAAACCAAAACCTAAAAACAAAACACCAAGGAAAAAGATCCAAAACCAGATCCAGATCCAAAACCAGGGGAGATACAAATCCAAAACCAAAACACGGGGATAGGTGCAAATCTTTTTTAGACTATTTTTATCTATTACCACCATCATAAGATGGTGCTAACTAAACAAGCATTGTGGAAGTGTAAATACTGCTGTATTAACTGTGAATTTGGGACGCCTTCACTTGCTAAGCCGGCAAATCTTACCGCCATGGGTCCATGGGTGTAATCGATGGCGTTAGCAGGGTCATTGCATGCAGGAAACCTTTGCTGTACTGTATAGGGTTAAATGAAAAAAAAAAAAAACAGCAACACTATTTACATCCAAAACCCCATTTTCATAGGTAATAGGGAGGCAGCAGAAGATGGAGGGAAAAATGAAAAGTGTTAGAGGAAAATTATAGGGATAGAAGACGAAAGAGGGGCAAAGGGATAGATACAGAAACACAAAGGGGGGGCAGAAAGCAACAGATATGAAGAAAAAAGTACAAATTAAAAATGAGAAACAAACAAAATGTGGGGGGAGAGGGACTGAGAGGCACACATTATAAAGGAGGTGTAAGGGCACAAGGGAATGCATGGGGAAGAGAGGAACACACAAAAAAATGTAGACAAAAACAAAGGGAGAGTTAGACGGGGTGATGAATACAGACAGACAAAAGGGATGTAGGATTAGGAATTATGCACCAGGAGTATCGGTGAGGTTTAATGAGACAAGGATCTTTTACGTGCACATGCCCCATTGGAGCCTACACTCTAAGGGTCTGATTCAGAGCCGCTCGTAAGCGGCCGCTCGTTCGCTCTGAGCGATGTTCACACAACTGCGCATGCGTATGGGTCGTAATGCGCATGCGCCAACCAGTCATTGCGGTCGGAAATCGTGCGCTCTTAATACAGCGAGGGGCTGCTAATTTGAGTGACAGAATGAGGCGTTTGTGGGTGGTGACAGGGGAAGGTGCTTGAACACGGGGGAGTGGAGATCCGAATGCAGGCGTGCCAAACGGTCAAAACGGGCGTTTTATGGGTGTGCATAATTAGTAAGGGAGTGTCATCGACCACGTCACTTGGTTGTCTTTTAGCCTGAACTGCTCGCAGTGATTGCGGGAAGTAAATCCTACCACAAGCACTGCGAGCAGTTCAGACGCCTTTCGATGTTCCCGATTAATCTAATAAATAGCGGAGATGACGTAGGATGCAAAGGTGCGTCTTTAGAAAATAGCAAGCGCATTTTTCGGACGCTCGCTCAGACATAGAGGCGTCAACAGACCGCAAAGAGCGAGCGCTCAATTTAAATATCCGGCCCCTTTTTAAGAACGAGCGTCTGCAAATAGCGTCCGGGTCTGAATCAGGCCGTAAATTCACACAAAATAATAAATATACACACACTAGGGTTCATTTTGTCCTGAGCCAATTAACCTACAAGTGTGTTTTACATTTCTGGGATGAAACCAAAGCACCCAGAAAGAACCCACGCAAATGTGAAAAGAACATACAAACTCCACACAGACAGAGCCCAGGGAGAAGCACCTTTTTTTTTTGTAAGAACTGTGAGATTTACTAAAAGTAAAACCGTGTATCAAATGAAATGCCACTTCTAGAACCACCTGGTCATATTTTTTTCTTCTAAAGAATATAATTTCTGCAATATATGAAGCTGTAGCCTGCAAAACCGCACAGAAAACCACCAGGAGAAAAGACATTACAGCTTTATTCATTAAGGAGGCAATAATTATTTATGTATTAGGGGGACAAAATAAATGTATACTTTTATTTATCAGGCAATAATAAATTGTACTTTTATGATGGGGAATATAATTTTATCTAATTTTCTTAAGAGGGCAATATTAATATTAGAGATGTGCGATTCGGTTCTGAAGAAATTTCGTGAATCCGGGTAAATACGAAATTAGAGTTTTGGAAATTAAATGATTTTAGCTATTTTTTCTATTTTTTTTTATTTTTTTTTTTTTAATCCAGAACCAAAACCAAAACCAGAACACGGAGATCAGTGCACATCTCTAATTGATATACAATATTATTAATGGACAATACATTTATAATGGGGGCAATAACACTGTAATATTCATTGATATGCATGAACTATTTATTTCGTTTTTTTTTTTTCTTTTAAGATTTATTGTTAAGGATATCAGAATGACAATGCCTGCTGACTATCATAGAGACAGACTTATTTTTATAAATAAAGACATTGAATTGTGAATCAATGTTTTACTTTTGGATTCATTTTCTGCTTCTAGTGTTATGGATAAAGATCTTTTCCGTTTTCATTAATGCAGAAAATCTGATAACCGTTATGCTGGGTACACACTGGCCGACATATAAGTTGAACGGCCGATATATATCTTGTGTGTGTCGGCCAGTGTGTACCAACGATATGTCTGTGAATTGTCATTCACAGACATATTGCGTCGGCTGTGCTGCACAGCCGACGCACAATATTTCTGCAGATATATTGGGGCATCGTGCTGTGTGTAAGGGCGGTCAGCTGACTATCCGCACACTTGCTGCATGGCCTGGCTGTGATTGACAGATCTACTGGGCGGGCACATGTAAATGCCCACCCAGTGGTGACGTCAGTTATGATGGATCATGCAGACTCTATGCAGAACATATGTTCTTAACAGTCGATCTGCAGATATATCTATCAGGTGTGTACCCACCTTTAGACCAGACACCCATAGGCATTGTGCTAATCCACTATAACGCTATAACGTGTGTGATAAGTATTTTCAGCATCCGATCACCCCCCAGGAGTCAGAAATGCTATAACAACAAGTTAAACTTTGCAGATTTAGGGGCCTATTCATTAACCGTAAAAATTCTCTGGAGATAATTAGCTTTAGAACTCTCATGGAGTTCTAGCTAATTATAGGTGGAATTCATCATTCCACCTCTCCATAAGTATCTATTCCGAAAAGCTGTCATTTTTGCGATGACAGCTTTTCGGGAAATAGATACTTTTCCCTCTCTACACTACCTTATCGCGTCTGGAAACAGTGCTGCGCATGCGCTGTTACATCTGTAAAACCAGCGCATGCGCAGCACTGCCTACAGATGCGGTGAGTTTCGTACCCCCCCCCCACCCCCCCACCCCCCTCCCCCCTCCGCTCACCTTCCCCCCCCCCCGACTTACCTGTCCGCGCAGCAGCCTCCGGCTCCGTCCTGCTGGTCTGTCATGTGGTTTCCCAGCAGACCACATGACAGATTAGAAAAAAAAATAAATATTTTTTTTCTTTTTCTAAACTTTCTTGTGCTCTGCTGGGGAGCACACATGACAGACCAGCCTCCGGAGCCTGAGGACGGAGCAGAGCGCCGGAGGGACTCGTCGGGGGACCTGCACACGCTGATACAGGTAAGTGGATTCTGCTATTCGCCACCTCACAGTGGCGAATAGTAACTGCATCAAATTCCGAAAATTGATAATTTTCGGAATTTGATGAATACCATAATTTCCACATCCCCATACTAATGTATGGGGAGTGTGGAAATTAACGCAGGGGGACTTAGCAAGGAGATATCTGTGATATCTCCTGTGTTAAGTCTGTTCATGAATACCAAAATAACGTTATTTAAGGAAAATGTCCTTAAAAACGTTATTTTAGTGTTGATGAATAGGCCCCTCAGTATTAGTAACAGCTATACCAGATGTACCATATTTCACATTCATATACAGTAATCATTTGTCATTGTTTTTTCCACTTACAGACGCACCCAGTTACATTGTGGCTAATTGCGCCACAAACCTGCACCCTCATCGTGCCATGCGATTCCCCCGCGGCTGCATACAGCGCGCTACGGTGTGCACTGGGATCGCACCATGTATTCCTATGGAGGCGCGGTCACGTACAGAGTGCGCGTATACGCTCGCATAAGCGCTCCTCGCACTAAGCATGGCGTGATTCGCCGCGCCATCGGCAACAATATAGTTGGGCATATCTGCATATGGCCAGATATAGGGGCCAATTTATCATTCTATATTTGCGGCTATATCCCCAAAAACACCCATTTTTCGGGGGGTTAAACCGCAAATATTTAGCATCCCCCGAATGTATGAACGAGAGACCACAGTGGGTTTCTATGGGGGTTGCGATGCTGCCAAAGTTACAGTATAAAACATCTGAAATGCAATTGCCCCCCGCAGCTCTGAGTCTGGGCTACACTTCATATAATTAGCCCTGGGACCCTTCCCCCGCAATGGCGGCCATTAATGTGCAATCAGTGGTCACCCACAGCTATGCGAGCGGCAAGGAGGCCGCACAAAAAAACATAAAACTCCAGATTCAGAGCGAGCGCTCCGCTCTTTCAGAGCTTCCGTCTCTGAATCAGGGCCAATATTTTTACTAGAGATGTGCGCCGACCCTCGTGTTTTGGTTTTGGATCTGGATCTCCCCTGGTTTTGGATCTGAATCTGGTTTTGGATTTTTTTTCCTTGGGGTTTTGTTTTCGTGTTTTAGTTTTGGATCTGAAAACATCTAAAATCACATAAAATGTGCCATAATAACCTCAATAACATTTATTTCCACTCGTTTAGAGTCAATTTTGGTTACCTCACAGCTCACAATATTGATTTTTTTCATCTAGTTAAAGGCCAAAAGGTTGCATCCAGCTTGCTGGCTCAAAACTGATTGATATCATTATTAATAGAGTTGAGGACTGTGCAACGATGATGGTTGGGATACCCTGGAGGATTGAAGGCACGGGCCTTCATAGAGGACAAGGAAGTTGACGGCATTGCATTATCATGATGACTGCTGGCGGCAGCTACAACATGTGGTTCTTGGCCTTGCTCTACTGTCATGTGACAGCCCTCCATAATTTCTGCGGTCTTGAAGCAATGTTATAAGCACCAATAGTATAGCCAAGGTGCAGTTACAAAATTCACACACGTGCAGTCGTGCGCACACAGAAAAAAACATACAAAAGACACTATATTTTTTTTCGGGTCCAGAGCACAGAATTGTGACGACTGGAGTCGGGCAGCACTAGGTCATACATGCCGACTATCTGGCTGCCCCTTCCGGGAGGGAGCAGCCAGATCGGCATTACTGGGGGGCGTGGCCAGCAGATGGGGGCATCATTTTGGCCCCGCCCCCGCTACACACTGCCGATATTACAGGCAGTGTGAAGCGGGGGGCGGTGCCAAAATGACGCGAATCGCATCACCGCCCCCCTTCGCTGCCGGGAGACTTGCGGTGGGACAGGAGGGGTCGGCGGTGGGACAGGAGGGGTCGGCGGCAGCCGGTAGACTTGCCTGCCATTCCGGGAGGTCGGGAGCGACCAAATCGGGAGGGTAGGCAAGTATGCTCTAGGTTGCGTTGCTGTATCTTGTGTGGCTAAGCCTAAAGCGCACACACACAGAAAATAAATAGACAAAACTCACAATATTTATTTTTTTTTTCGGGTCCAGAACTTGGGCCCAGAGCACAGATTGATGACGACTGGAGTTGGGCAGCACTAGGTTGCGTTGCCGACTTGCTAGATCTTGTGCGGCTAATCTTAACACACAGACACACACACACAGACAATTATAAGAAAAAAAACAATTGATTTTTTTTTTCAGCTCCAGAACTTGGGCCCAGAGCACAGATTGATCGCGACTGGAGTCAGGCAGCACTAGGTTGCAACTTGCATTGGTGGCTGGAACTTGTGCGGTACTGCGGTTAAGCCTAACACGCATGCACACACACAGAAAAATATATAGATTTTTTTTTTCAGTCCAGAACTTGGGCCCAGATGGACACCAGCACAGATGTATCTGCAGTTCTGCACCAGCCCAGATGGACACAGCAGACAGCAAAGCACCAGCCCCGAATGGATCAGCAGCACAAGCCCAGGACACAGAAGACAGCACAGACAGCCCAGATGGATCAGCAACAGCCCAGATGGACACAGCAGACAGCACAGTGACAGCACCAGCCCAGAATGGATCAGCAGTCACCAGCCCAGGACACAGCAGACATGAAAAACACCAGCCCAGAATGGATCAGCAGTCACCAGCCCAGGACACAGCAGACAGCACCAGCACCTATCCAAGCCCTACACTACTCACCCTCCCTGTTCAGTCTCCACAGCCGGAGTGAAATGGCGTCCGTCTCGTCGTCCCATATATACTACATTGATCATAGAGACGAAAGCTTGCGAACCGCGAGATTTCGTCTCTATGGTTTTGCCTTGATTTGAGAGATCCGAGTAAGGCGGGAACATCCGAGCCGGCTTGGCTCCGACTCGGATCTGCTAAATTCGGGTGGGCTCGGATGTCTAAAATCCGAACCCACTCATCTCTAGTTTTTACCTCCAGTACATTAATACAGGCCAGTTATTGCAATTAGCATATAAGTGAAAATAGCAGGTGATTATCACACAGTATAAAGTGTCTTGCTGAAAGGCACTGAAATTAATCATCGGCTAGTCATGTTGACAAGCGTGCAGATAATTTACTGTCTCTTTTCTTTGGCTAGGACTTCAAAGTCGCTGTGACGCAGGAAGAAGTGTTCCAAAAACAACACCTAATTCAAAGAAACTACTGGTGTGTTCTCCTGTGAAACCCACGGGAACATCCAAGTCACCTTTGATAATTGTTCTAGGAACTACAAGATCTTTAGCAGTAAAGTAAAAAAAAAAATCTGTACAATGAAATCTACCTGCCCAGGTCTACCAATAAAAATACCCAAATACTAAACCTCATTTTTCTATTTCCAGCCTTCAGGTGGTGTCACACCAGCAGTTTTTTAAAAAAAGCGCTTTTATGAAGATTACTGGCCTGGTTCTGAGTCGGGTATAAGAGGGATTGCTTGCGAATCTCACACACAGATAGAGGTCACAAGTGCAAGTCTATTGCTCTGTTGATGGAACACACTTTCCGTGAGCTGGACATTTCAGGGCGGTAAAATGGCGACAACCATTTGGTCATGCGTGGAACTGTTCCAACTCATGGGAGTGTCGCTGGCGTGCATGCCGACTTCCGTGCTCAATCGCAGCACGCGAATGGAAATTGGACGCCTGTTTCAGACAAGCCTTTTGTAGCATGGGATGGGAGCAAGTCCAGATATTAATGATGGCGCCTACAGTGGGCGGGATGGATTCCACCTGGAGATGCGTGGATAATCGGCATAAACGGGCGGATACTAGCATTAGCATTAATTGGTAAGTAGGATGCCGCCACGGCTCTTTTATGTTATTTGGAAACAAATCAATACATGTGTAATAAATACTGTTACAGTATAATAAAAACTGCTTAGGCGCCACCATATATACTGTACATAAGAGCAATAAATGTGCTACAGGATAAACAACATTTAGAAAAAAATGACACAAGAATAGAATAAACATCTATATTTCTCATTTATTGTAATCTATGAAAAATTAAAAATTGACAATGAAATTATAGTCCACATATTCTCTCTTTTATCGGGATATACTTTATTTTGCTATCAGGGTACTACTGTGAATGCGTGGGGCTAAAGATCGCTAGGAGCCCTTGTGTCCCCTTATAGTAATTATAATAACTTAGAGAGCAGGAGGCGAAGGGTTACAGTAATTCTTCTGTACTTTAACCACACAACTGACAACTTTATTTCGCCAAAACAACTCACAAATTCTTGTTTTTTTTTTTTAAATAAAGTTTAAAAAGCATTTTTTTTAAATATATCAAAAAAATATACCTGCAGTAGGGAGTGTTTTGCACTCTCCCCACCCCCGTATCTATAGGCACCCGTCGTAATATCACTTCCCTCCTCCCATCAGAAATAGCTCCGCCAGTGGCAAAAGATCCCCAGCTTTACCTACCCCCACCCCAGGGGCGTATTAAGAGAGGAGGGGGCCGGTGTGCAGTCTCCACCCGGGGCCCCCTCTTCTCTGCCCGGCGGCTGGCAGCGCACTGAGAGTATCAGTCTCCGGGCACTAGATCAGGCGGTAGCCAAATTTCCAGGCAATTTGTAGAGCGATGGTACCACCAACGCGGGACTCTGGAGAGGAAAGTATTTATTAAATGAGTGCAGGGTGTGCGGTGTGGGCCCCACTGGACCCGGGGGCCCGTGTGCGCTGCACACCCTGCACCCATACTAGATATCAGCGCCGTAGCTAGATGGCAGTGCGCCCTGTGCAGCACTGCCGCCCCTCTCACTCCCTCTCCACCCCCCTTCTCCCCCCCTGAGCGCTTACTTTACTTCCGAGGGGAGGAGGGAGGGCGGGATCCTGCGCCGACATTCACTGTGCGGCGCGCACCACTGCCGGAGGTCTCTTCCTGCAGACCTCCGGCGCAGAGAAGTGTGTGGCCAGTGCCGCTGGAGGATTCCGCCCTGTGCGGAGGCACCGGTCGCACCACCCTCCCTACGGCCCTGCTAGATATGCCCCTGCCAACCCCCATTGTGGTAATAGAGCCTCCACCCTCACCCCCAGTGTCATTGATCCCCCAGTTTAGTCCTCCCCCATGTGTCACTATATATGAAATTTTTTATTTTTAGTATATATCTCTCCTCCAGCCAAATAAATATTCTTATGGGGCAGCATAACCCACCCTACTCTCCCCCAGTGCCAAAAGATGACTCCCCCCCCTTTTACCCCCATAACTCGTGGATTAGCCCCGCTCCCTCACCTCATTGCATCATGAGTCCCCCCTGTTGCTCACTATGTTCCCCTCCTGGCCCTTTTACTTTAGGCTCATGCACCCAGGAGTGCCATTCGCACGTTATTCTGGGGTGCGATTTGGGGTGTGATGACGGCGGTCACAGGCCACATCGTCACTCCCAGGGGGGCTGGGCAGGAGGAGGAAATCCGTACTGCACATAATTTCCTCCATTACACAAGGAGGACACAGCAGCACGAACGCATGAGGTGTCAGGTAACGCAGTCCTGTCTGCGGCCGCAACTCATGCGTCAGTGCCAGGCGAGTGGTTAATGTAGGGGAGTGGAAAATACCTTTTGATGAACTAGCTGAGAAGATATAATTATCCTTATTATTTGAGATAATTATTTACTTAACTTTGAACAGCTGAATCTCTCTTGTATTTATTTTTCACATGTAATTATCTCATTGTTTGGGTAACTGGCAGCATACATAAACCCTAGGTCTATCTTCATACATAGAGCTGAGCTGGCTGCAGTTTGGATCAGCTCTGTGCTCCATTGCTGACATTTTCTATCTTTCAGCAAATATAGACGGGGTAGTTTGTCAGGAATCAGCATGATTACCCCGACATGCGGCAGCCGGCCGGCAGGGGTGAAGATCCCGATTGTTCTTTGTAGGGGTGAGCGGGTTCGGATTTCTGAAATCCGAACCCCCCCGAGCCCCCCCGATCCGAGTCCGATCCGAGTCAGGCTCGACTTTTCCCGCCTGACTCGGATCTGAAATCGAGGCAAAACGTCATCATCCCGCCTTCCGAGTCTCGCGGGTTTTGGATCCTATATAAGGTACCCGCGTCGGCGCCATTTTCTCACTCGGCTGTGGACAGTGAAGAGGGAGGGTGGGAGTTAGGGCTGTGTAGTGTAGTGTAGTGTAGTGTAGTGCTGCTGTTGTCCACTACTTCAAAGTCCATAGGGGCTGGCTGTGTTGTGCTGTGCTGCTGTTGTTAATAGGGGCTGTGTCCACTACTTCAAAGTCCATAGGGGCTGGCTGGACTGTGTTGTGCAGTCAGTTCTCCATAGGGGCTGTGTCCACTCCAAAGTCCTGTGCAGTGTCCCAGTCCTAAAGGGGTGCTGTAGTGTTGTCCAGGGGGTGCTCTGTCCATCAGGGGTGCTCCCCCCAAGTGCTAAAAAAATAATATATTTTCTGTGTTTGTGAATTGTGTGCGCAGTAGCCGCACGTGCATCAACAAAGTAGTGCCAAGCGTGCGCCTGTGTCATAAGTAAAGGGCCGGCTGGCTTGACCATTAAGGGTGCTGTAACCCCCGAAAGTACACTCCAGTCCAAACCAAAAAAAAAATTATTTTCTGTGTTTGTGAATTGTGTGCGCAGTAGCCGCACGTGCATCAACAAAGTAGTGCCAAGCGTGCACCTGTGTCATAAGTAAAGGGCCGGCTGGCTTGACCGTTAAGGGTGCTGTAACCCCCGAAAGTACACTCCAGTCCAAACCAAAAAAAAAATTATTTTCTGTGTTTGTGAATTGTGTGCGCAGTAGCCGCACGTGCATCAACAAAGTAGTGCCAAGCGTGCGCCTGTGTCATAAGTAAAGGGCCGGCTGGCTTGACCGTTAAAGGGTGCTGTAACCCCCAAAGTACACTCCAGTCCAAACCAAAAAAAAAATTATTTTCTGTGTTTGTGAATTGTGTGCGCAGTAGCCGCACGTGCATCAACAAAGTAGTGCCAAGCGTGCGCCTGTGTCATAAGTAAAGGGCCGGCTGGCTTGACCGTTAAAGGGTGCTGTAACCCCCGAAAGTACACTCCAGTCCAAACCAAAAAAAAATTATTTTCTGTGTTTGTGAATTGTGTGCGCAGTAGCCGCACGTGCATCAACAAAGTAGTGCCAAGCGTGCGCCTGTGTCATAAGTAAAGGGCCGGCTGGCTTGACCGTTAAAGGGTGCTGTAACCCCCGAAAGTACACTCCAGTCCAAACCAAAAAAAAATTATTTTCTGTGTTTGTGAATTGTGTGCGCAGTAGCCGCACGTGCATCAACAAAGTAGTGCCAAGCGTGCGCCTGTGTCATAAGTAAAGGGCCGGCTGGCTTGACCGTTAAGGGTGCTGTAACCCCCGAAAGTACACTCCAGTCCAAACCAAAAAAAAAATTATTTTCTGTGTTTGTGAATTGTGTGCGCAGTAGCCGCACGTGCATCAACAAAGTAGTGCCAAGCGTGCACCTGTGTCATAAGTAAAGGGCCAGCTGGCTTGACCGTTAAAGGGTGCTGTAACCCCCAAAGTACACTCCAGTCCAAACCAAAAAAAAAATTATTTTCTGTGTTTGTGAATTGTGTGCGCAGTAGCCGCACGTGCATCAACAAAGTAGTGCCAAGCGTGCGCCTGTGTCATAAGTAAAGGGCCGGCTGGCTTGACCGTTAAAGGGTGCTGTAACCCCCAAAGTACACTCCAGTCCAAACCAAAAAAAAATTATTTTCTGTGTTTAGCCGCACGTATATATCAAATCGATATAACATAAATGGAGGACCAAACTTTCTCCGATAAAAATAAAATAGAGAAAGATCAAGAACCACTTCCTCCTAGTGCTGAAGCTGCTGCCACTAGTCATGACATAGACGATAACATGCCATCAACGTCGTCTGCCAAGGCCGATGCCCAATGTCATAGTAGAGGGCACATACAATCCCAAATGGCAAAGTTCAGGAAAATGACCTTGAAAAAGACATTTAAATCAGCTGAAGAGAAACGTAAACTTGCCAATATGCCATTTACGACACGGAGTGGCAAGGAACGGCTAAGGTCGATCCCTAGTATGTTCATGACTAGTGGTTCAGCTTCACATGACGATGGAAGCCCTCCTCCCACTAAAAAAATCAAAAGAGTTAAGCTGGCAAAAGCACAGCGAAGAACTGTGCTTTCTAAGAAGATATCACAAATCCCCAAGGAGAGTCCAAGTGTGGTGGTGGTTGCGATGCCTGACCTTCCCAGCACTGGACGGGAAGAGGTGGCTCTTTCCACCATTTGCACGCCCCCTGCAAGTGCTGAAAGGAGCACCCACAGTCCACTTGCTGATATGCAAATTGAAGATGTCACTGTTGAAGTACAACAGGATGAGGATACTGGTGTAGCTGGCGCTGAGGAGGAAGTTGGCGAGGAGGATTCTGATGGTGATGTGGTTTGTTTAAATCAGGCTCTGGGGGAGACAGTTGTTGTCCGTGGGATGAAAAAGCCCATCACGGTCATGCCTGGGCAGAAGACCAAACATTCCACCTCTTTGGTCTGGCAATATTTCTATCCAAATCCGGACAACAACTGTCTTGCCATATGTACCATATGTAAAGGTGAAATAAGTAGGGGTAGGGACGTCAACCACCTAGGAACATCCTCCCTTATACGGCACCTGCAGCGCGTTCATAAAAAGTTACTGTCAAGTTCAGAAACTTTGGCTAAGACCGTAAGCAGTCCAGGGACACCTAAATCCCGTTGTCCTGTTGTATCCAAGCGCCTGCAAACCACACCGTCAACTCCCTCCTCGTCAATTTCCTCCTTAGTCAGGATCGGAAGTAGTCCTGCAGGCCATGTCACTGGCATGACTGACTCTCCTATCCAGGATTCCTCTGGAGGATCCTGCATTGCTACGCCTACTGCTGCCGCTGCTGCTGTTGCTGCTGCTGCTGGGAGTCGTTCATCATCCCAGAGAGGAAGTAGGAACACCACTACTTTTACTAAACAATTGACCCTCCAACAGTCCTTAGCGAGGAGGATGAAGTACGACAGCAGTCATCCTGAAGCAAAACGTATAACTGAGGCCTTGACTGCTATGTTGGTGTTAGACGTGCGTCCGGTATCCGCCATTAGTGCAGTGGGATTTAGACAATTGATGGAGGTAGTGTGTCCCCGGTTCCAAATCCCGTCTAGATTCCACTTCACTAGGCAGGCGATACCGAGACTGTACAGAAACGTCAGAAAAAGTGTCCTCAGTGTCCTGAAAAATGCCGTTGTACACAATGTCCACTTAACCACGGACATGTGGACAAGTGGAACAGGGCAGACTAAGGACTATATGACTGTGACAGCCCACTGGGTAGATGTATCACCTTACGCAGCAACAGCAGCAGCGTCACCAGTAGCAGCATCTCAGAAACGCCAGCTCGTTACAAGGCAGGCTACGCTGTGTATCACCGGTTTCAGTAAGAGGCACACCGCCGACAACCTCTTAGAGAAACTGAGGGAAATCATCGCCCAGTGGCTTACCCCACTTAGACTCTCCTGGGGATTTGTGATATCTGACAACGCCACCAATATTGTGCGGGCATTACATCTGGGCAAATTCCAGCACGTCCCATGTTTTGCTCACACAATAAACTTGGTGGTGCAGAATTTTCTGAAAAGCGACAGGGGCGTGCAGGAGACGCTTTGGGTGGCCCAAAAAATTTCTGGCCACTTTCGCCATTCAGCGACTGCGTGCCGAAGACTGGAGCGCCAGCAAACACTCTTGAACCTGCCCCACCATCACCTGAAGCAAGAGGTTGTGACGCGGTGGAACTCAACCCTCTATATGCTTCAGAGGATGGAGGAGCAGCAAAAGGCCATACAAGCCTATACATCCACCTATGACATAGGCAAAGGAGGGGGTATGCACCTGACTCAAGCGCAGTGGAGAATGATTTCCGTGTTGTGCAAGGTTCTCCAGCCCTTCGAACTTGCCACACGTGAAGTCAGTTCAGACACAGCCAGCTTGAGTCAGGTCATTCCCCTCATCAGGCTTTTGCAGAAGCAGCTGGAGAAAGTGAAGGAGGAGCTAAGACGGAGCGATTCCGCTCGGCATGTGGGACTTGTGGATGAAGCCCTTCATTCGCTTTGCCAGGATTCCAGGGTGGTCAATCTGTTGAAATCAGACCACTACATTTTGGCCACCGTGCTTGATCCTAGGTTTAAAGCCTATGTGGTGTCTCTCTTTCCGGCCGACACAAGCCTGCAGAGGTGCAAAGACCTGCTGGTGAACACACTGTCAGCTGAAGCGGAACGTGACACGTCAACGGCTCCTTCTTCATTTTCTCCCGCAACTGGGGCTGCCAGGAAAAAACTTAGGTATCCTAAGCAACCCGCTGGCGGTGATGCAGGGCAGGCAGGACCAAGTTTGGACATCTGGTCCGGACTGAAGGACCTGGCAACAATTTCTGACATGTCTACTGTCACTGCATATGATACTGTCACCATTGACAGAATGGTGGAGGATTACATCGGTGACAGCATCCAAGTAGGCATGTCAGACAGTCCATACCTGTACTGGCAGGAAAAAGAGGCAATTTGGAGGCCCCTGTACAAGCTGGCTCTATTTTACCTGAGTTGCCCCCCCTCCAGTGTGTACTCCGAAAGAGTGTTTAGTGCAGCCGGGAACCTTGTCAGCGAAAGGCGTAGGAGGTTGCTTCCACAGAATGTGGAGAAGATGATGTTCATCAAAATGAATTATCAGCTCTTCCAGAGAGACCAGCCTCCAGAAGGTACAGAGGGACCTGTGGTGGTGGATTCAAGTGGGGACGAGTTAATACTTTGTGAGGATGAGGATGTACACACTGAAGAGGGTGAGGAATCGGTGGATGAGGAGGATGAGGATGACATCTTGCCTCCGTAGAGCCAGTTTGTGCAGGGACACATTAATTGCCAGCTTGTTTTGTGGGGGCCCAAACGAACCAATCATTTCAGCCACAGTTGTGTGGCAGACCCTGGCGCTGAAATGATTGATTTGTTAAAGTGTGCATGTCCTGTTTATACAACATAAGGGTGGGTGGGAGGGCCCAAGGACAATTCCATCTTGCACTTCTTTTTTTTCTTTGCATTATGTACAGTTTGGGGCCTAGTTTTTCTAACTGCCATCCTGTCTGCCACTGCAGTGTCACTCCTAGATGGGTCACGTGTTTGTGCCGCCCACTCGTGTCGCTTAGCATAGTCATCCAGCTACCTCGGTGCAACCTTTTGGACATGAAAACACTATTGTGAGGTGTGAGGTGTTCAGAATAGACTGGAAATGAGTGGAAATTAAGGTTATTGAGGTTAATAATAGCATAGGAGCAGAGAAACCAACAAATTCTGTGATTTTAGCTGTTTTTATGCTTTTTAAAAAAAAAATACAGATCCAAAACACAAAACCCAGAACCCAAAACACGGAAGGGTGGTTTTGGCAAAACCAATCCAGATCCAAAACACGAAGAAAGATCCAGATCCAAAACCAAAACACAAAACACGAAAAGTGGCCGGTGCACACCCCTAGTTCTTTGCGGTAAGTATCGCTAATCTAATTCCCTACCCTAACCTTCCCTTAGGGGTGCCTAACCGTAACCTCCCCCCCGAGTGCCTAACCCTAACCCCCCTCTAAGTGCCTAAATCTAACCTCCCCTTACCTGCAGCCTAACCCTAAGTCTCCTGGGGGGGTGTCTAACCCTAACCTCCCCCTGGGGGTGCCTAACCCTAACCCCCCCTTCCCCTAGCTTAACCCTAACCCTCCCCGGGGGGGGGTGTCTAACCCTAAGCCCCCCCAGGAGCCCCTAACCTAACCCTCCCCCCGCGGCTGTCCGCACCCGGCACCCGGCTTACCTTCGATCGTTGTGCCGGGTCTCGAGCTCCCGGTGTAGGTCAAATGACAGGCGTGGGGATTTAGATGCCTGTCATCAGTACCTTACTAGCATTAGACAGTCAGGAAGCCGGCGGTCGGGATTTCGTCTGTCGGCTTACCGACTGCTTCCCGTTTGTGCAGCGGGATTACAGAGTGGGGCTGGGGAGCATCATTACTTCAATCACAACTCCTAATGCAGGGGAATCATTATACAGGAAACAGAGAAATCATATCCACTTTGTAGTTACTGTACGTATTTGGCAGGATACAGATTCTAATTTAGCTTACATTTATAAATATGTGCTTAAACCTCTACTCAGTGGCGTCACTTATTTGTGTGACACCCGCGTGCGGCCGGTGGTACTTCTTGCCCGGGCAAGCTGGCATGGCCTCGCCCCTTTATGTGTGCCGATCTTGGGGGCGTGACTGCATGTCGCACCCCCTGTTCTCGGCACACAGTGGGCCCCAGCTTACCCAAACGCTACGGCATCTGCTGGGGCAGCTCACAGCCTCTCCCCTACCTCTCGTGACTGCTCGGTGACACCATCCGACGGGGTGACACCACAATAGCAGAGCAGGTCTGCTATTGTGGTGTCACCCCCTCAGATGGTGTCACCCGGTGACCACCGCACCCCTATAGTGACGCCAGTGCCTCTACTACATCCGAACGGATGTGCTGCCTCTGTTCCTGGCCCCAGAGCCAGTGGGCACTAGGACCCACCGTGGTTACACTGCGCATCTTTTTTCCTGTGACGTCCTTCAAGAATGGACAGTTCCCCGAGTACTCCATGCTGCCTGAAGCCAAGAGACTCCCAAACTCCACTGTGTTACTACCGCTTAGCATAGCAAGCACTCAGGTGGCATTACTGTATGCTACAAGTGCTCCCAGTGCATACTGCACTAGGCGCACTACAACGCCCATCATACCCCATACACTCTAGGCTGCAACTGGTAATATCTGTGCAGCCAATCTGCTGTGTGGACTCCCCTCCATATACATGACTGCAGCGCACTTACCGTACTCAGGGCCTGATTAAGCAGCGATCACTACTGCGATCGCAGCTGCAAATTCGCACGGAACATAGCTGCGAAAATGATAATGCCTGCCAAAGCTCCGCCGACATAAAGACGCCCAATACTGCTTTCTCACATCTGTCCGCTATCGCTCTTCTGCATAAACATCGGTACCATCGACGCACATCGACCACTCACGCAGCACTTACCGCAGGTCTGACCTGCCGCAGACACTGCAAGTCTCATCATCTTCAGAGAGCTCTCATGCTGCGTATGCGCTTGTAGTGGCTGATTTATGCACACCCCAGCAACGGCGTACAAAGGGACAGGCACGCCTGCGTTTCTACGACCACTCCCCCGTCACCAGCCCCAAACGCTTACAGTCTGTCACTCACCCCACGATGGATTCCTCTGTGCGCCCGTAATTGCAGTACCATCGCAGCGAACGCCCAGTGCACGATGACAAACAATCGCTGGATCTGCGTACGTAGTTGCATTTGCGATCGCTGCTAAATCAGGGCCCTCAGCACGTTAGCCAAAACTCTGCCAATGATAGAATGTAAAACAAATTGCTGCCTGTTTTATGTATATACCTGGCATGCTTTCTGCTGCTGTGCCACTGGGAGCCAGGAATCGGTAACACAGCTTGTGTTCCACCTCCGTTCTAAGGACCTCATTCAGAGTCTCTCGCTAGCGCTGTGCGCTCGCAAGCGGCCCGATGGTTTGCGTACGCAGTGCTTGCGGTATGGTAAGGCAACCACAAGCGCTGCGATTGCTTCCGATTGTCCTCGATGTACCAATGTTTTAATACACTTCCTGGAGATGACGTGTTGCTGGTGGGCGGCTCTGCCTGTGCGATTGGGCTACGCTGGCCGCTCGCTAAGACATGGTGGGCGTGCTTATGCCTTGATGAGCAATCGCTTCCCGTGGCGTCACTTTGACAAGTTTGCATACGCTGGGGGCGAGCGATCGCATCTAGCGAGAGACTCTTAATGAGGTCCTAAGAGAGGAATAGAAGTCAGGACAACATTACTGTTTAGTATGGTAGGTAATCTTTGCTCTTTTTCCTGTGCACCTTAATGGGGTACAAGGAAATATACGTGAAAATATTGGGCCTGAGGGTCTCATTCAGACCCGCTCGTGAGCGCTGTACGCTCGCAAGCGGGTCGATGGTGCCCAAGTGCGCATGCGCGAGACCCGGCGAGCGACGGGGAAGCCGTTGCTCCAGGTCTCGCACCAAAGGGGGCGTGCTGTCGATGGTGAGTGACAGCACGCCCCCTTTGGTGGGCATGGCTGCCCAGACTGAGGCGTTCCCATGGGAACGCCTACCGTCTGGGGCCGGCCCCACTGACATCACTAGTGATGTCAGTGGGAGTGATTTTGGCTCTGATAGAGCCAAAATCACTCCAAGGCTTGCGGCAGAGAAGACCCTACTGCAAGGGTCTCGTCGCAAACCCGATGGTCGCGATGGTCTTGACCATCGCGACCATCATCATGGACGCTCGCATAAGCTGTGGGTGGTAACCCACAGCTATGCGAGCGTCCAAAAGGCCGCTTCGCAATTTAAAAAAACACGCCCTGATTCAGAGCGGGCGCTCGTTCAGAGCGTCCGCCTCTGAATCAGGCCCTGAGTCAGCAGCCACGACTGTCTTTTACTGCATTGCGAGTGACTCTTTATGCTAATGCCATAGAGGATGGTATTCGTACAGAGACGCCCAGGGCTGTTCCACCGCTGAGTGTATTAAGATGCATCATCAGTTGCCCATCGGAAATTGCACCAACCTTATGGAGACTTTCCATCTGAACATGGCTGTCTGTGTCAGTGCTTAAAATGCAGTCGCTGCTTGTAACAAGGGGGCTAGCCACCCCCTTGTTACCACCCAAAAGCACCCACTGACATTGCCTCTCTCTGTGTCCAGATTAGTTCTGCTGCTCTGCTGGCGTTACTATCGAGATGCACGCTTAGTGCGACTTAGTCGCACGTGCACAATGAAAACATTTCACGCTTGCGTGCGGCATTGATATCAAGTGCACCTCTGAATAATACAGCTTTTATACCTAAATTCCGGGTCTGACCCGGAGGTTGGAACAGGACCTGATTCAGACCCGCTCGCTAGATGCGTACGCTCGCACTCAGCGTATGCAAAATCGTGACGGCAAGGCAGGCGATCGCACGGCAAGGCATTAGCACGCCCACTATGTCTTGGCATGCGATCACTTTGTGTATGCAGACACCCAGCAGCCTGTCTGAAGACGCCCACTTGCGCACGTCATCCCCAGGAAGTGTATGCAACCATCGGTACATCGGGTACCATCGTAAGCGAACGCAGCGCTTGAGGGTGGCTATACCCTGCCGCAAGCACTACGATCACTTGAGTGTAAAATTCAGCCAGGTGATGTGTACAATGACGCTGCCTCTGCGATCGCACCTCCACTCCCCCGTTATTAATGGCCTGCCCCTGTAACCACCCACAAACGGCTGCTCCTGTCACTCACTCTGCTGGGCTGTCTATGCATAGCGAGCGAACGCTTCCCGATCTCTCGCACTGGTTTGCGCACGTGCACTGCGATGCGTACGCATGCGCAGAAGGCGAAAATCAGCCAGCTACGAGCGAACGCTTCCTAGCGACTAGGTCTGAATGAGGTACTGGGTTCCAAACCGGATCAGACCCGGGAATTTAGCCGGCGCCGACCCAGGATATTCCCGAGTCTGCGCTGTTCACACCGGAGCCGGGTCTACAGTGACCCGGCTTTTCCGGCGTTGAAGTGGACACTTGGAGATGACGACATCTCCAAGCACCACTGAAGCTGGCCAACCGGCTGGCATGTGCCGCGATCCAGGTCATCGTGACCCGGATCGCCACTGCCGGGTTTCACAGGTTATTCCCGTGGAAAGCCCTGCAAGTTACCTGGGTTGGATTGCCGGGTCACTCCACCCGGGAATCCAACCCAGTACCCTTTTACACCAAGGAGCTACCCGGGTATTAGCTAAAAGGGATATAAGGCCCATCGTTACCTCCCGCCATTCTTCTGAGAGCACTCACAAAGTTGAATTACACCCTATGAATGTCACATAACACAACAGACTCCATGGGGTAAATGTAAATAGCCTGCAGACTGCAGGCACTGGCGAGTTCCGTGCTAGACTGCCTGATGTTTTAAAGTAGCAATCATCTGACAGGCAAAATCTTGATGGAAAGGACTGATATCTCCGCATTGTACGGAAATGGTACAGAAACCAGACAATACACCGGCAGCAGATGAGACAGGCACCTGCCAACGCCTGAGATTTAGTATACGGACAACTGCAAAATCAACATAACCCTGTGAGACATCGCCCTGGTGTTTGCTGTGATGAATAATTGATATAGATTAACAACAATAGTATTGGTATTAGCATATATTTATACTACTAATACTATTTTTGTTAATCCATATGAATTATTAATTCCAACCAACACCGCCGCGATGACTCACATGGAAATGTAAACCACATAGACCTTCACTGCATTGGATTTTGCTGATTAGCTGGTCCATCATTGGCTACTTACGAGGCAGCCATCTTGAGGTCTCCTCTCTGCTTTGGGTCCATTTCCAATGCTGAGAAGTAATAATAGAAACGCTCTGACTGAGCCCTATAAATACTCTGCATATGGCAGGTTCTGCTCGCAAACCAAGGATTGAATTTCTAGAATGTTATGCTGGGTACACACTAGGACGATGTCGGGGCGCTATGACGTTTACATCCGAATTGTCCAGTGTGTACGGACTATCTGCGCAATCCCACGGTCACATGCCATACTGTCTGGTCGGCCGTGCTGCATGCCCAACCGGACGATATCGCATGCGGTGCTGTTGCAGGTAATGAAAGACGGAACGAGGGATCATTCCATCGTTCATTACGTCGCTAAGTGTGTACCCAGCTTTAGTGTTGAGCACTCCGGACATAGGGTCTACAGTATTTCAGAGATGGACGCAAGTGGCACAATAGTTGCGTGTGTGGACGTAACTACTGTGCTAAAATATAGTAATGATGCAGGGGAAATCCTATGTAAGTAAGCGACTCCTGCTGGCTTCGGAGATCTGCTGCTTCGTCCAAAGATGCTGGAGCGTATCACTTGGCTGACCATCGGTCATCTGAGTAACCCTCAGGGTGGCCGGGCTGTTTCCGCTTATGGGGGCCAGTAAATCTGTCTTGGAAGACACAGACACTGACCTCAGCACTCCCAGCAAATGGGGCCGACATGCCTCCATTTTTGAAAACGCAGCCCAGGGCCGACCATCCTTACCCCCACAGGTCCGCAGCATGTCAGTCACACTGTAGCTTCGTGGCTGGCCTGCACATGCGCAGTACAGATCCTGCACCTGCACAGACAGGTTCGGACTGAGCTGCCGGGGAGAAGGGGAATTCCCCAGTAGGCCTAGGTGATTCATAGCCACGCCCTCTATTGCAGGAGGGCGAGGCTTAGCCCATATCACTGGTTCGTTCTTTACACTATGCAACTGCTTGCCGGGCAGTCATCAAAGGCTGCTGACTGACTCGGCAGGGGCTGCAGGCTGTGGGTGGTGGGCAGCAGGGTCCAGTTCCATGAAACACCACTCAGCTACAGCAGCACAAGCCCATGGGGGCAGAGCCACAGCAGCCCTGCACTGAAGGAGCCAGAGTATGGACTAAAAACAGCAATTACTGTATCTCTCTTTCAACAGTGTCTTTGTACAGTGTGGAACTACAAGACTGTATGCACTGCCAGAGGGCAAGCTGAGACTTGTAGTTAAAAATACCTGTAAAGAAAGGTACACAAACACATATATAGAGTTATATGTACATATATACAGTAGATCACAGTGTAGTGACAATCAACGTTTCACAGTGCCTTTATTCCATACATGCCTACTCTCCCGATTTGGCCGGGAGCCTCCCGAAAATCGGGTGCCGCTCCCGACCCCACGGAAAAGTAGGCAGGCCTCCCGACTTTTCCAGTCCCCCCCGCAATGTAATGCTAAACCCCCGCTTCTGAGGGGCTGATGACGCGATTCGCGCTGAATCGCGTAATCATAACACCACCCCCCGCATAGCAATGCCGGAAATATCGGCATTTTGTTGTGGGGGGCGGAGCATAAATGACTCTATCGCGTGGCTCCGCCCCAGCCCCGCCCCTAAACTCTTATTAAGTGCCCGGCCACGCCCCTCTATACAGGCCCTGCCCCCCTGCTACACCGACCTGGCTGCTTCCTCCCGGAAGCAGCCAGAAGAATCATAAAAACAGCTACAATCACCTAAAATGGGCCTATTTTTGTTCCTACAGTATAATTAACCTCAATAACATTTATTTCCAGTAATTTCCAATCAATTTTGACCACCTCAAAATATTATTTGCTTCATCTAGTTAAGGCCAAAAGGTTGCATCCAGCTAGCTGGCTGACTAAGCTAAGTGACACAGTGGGCGGCACTAACATGTGGCAGTTCAGTTTCTAATTTCCAATACTGATACAGTGTGTTATACAGTGTGCGTTGGATACACCAATAGTGCACTTACTGTGACAGCAGTGTCGGCAGTGCGGGGTTGCTGACGATGTCCTCAGTACATGGAATGGCAGTGCTGCGGTGCTGGCAGTGTCCTCAGTGAAGGGTACCGGTGATGTTGGCAGTGCGGTGGTGCCAGCGGTGTCTTTAGTGCAGGTTTGCTTGCTGTGTCGGCAGTGTGGGGGTTGCTGGTGGTGTCCTCAGTACATGGAATGACAGTGCTGCGGTGCTGGCAGTGTTCTCAGTGAAGGGTACCGGCGGTGTCAGCAGAGCGGGGGTGCCAGCGGTGTCTTCAGTGCAGGTTTGCTGACTGTGTCGGCAGTGCAGGGGTGTTCTCAATGCAGGGTGTCGGCGGTGTTGGCAGACCGGGGGTGCCAGCGGTGTCCTCAGTGCAGTTTTGCTGACTGTGTCAGCAGTGCAGTGGTGTTTTCAATGCAGGGTATCGGCGGTGTTGGCAGAGCGGGGGTGCCAGCGGTGTCCTCAGTGCATGTGTGCTGACAGTGTCAGCAGTGCAGGGGTGCTGGTGATGTCGGCAGTGTGGGGGTCGCTGACGGTGTCCTCAGTACAGGGGTTTCCGGCAGCAGTGGTGTCGGCAGCTGGAGATGCTGCCAGTGGAGGTGCCGGCGGTGTCGGCAGTGGGGGGTGCCGGCGGTGACAGGCGGCGGGGGATGGCGGACGCTGTCTTTTTTCTTCTGAATTTTTAATGGGCTTAACATTGATTGGCTGAGAGCCGTGACAGACGGCTCTCTCAGCCAATCAGCATTAAGCCCGCTCAATACAAAACCTCGCGACCTAACAGCGGGGTCGCAAGGTTTTGCCTCGGGTGAGGGATCCGGGGCAGGCAGGAAGCTTCGCTCGGATCACCCCAGATCCCCAAACTTCGGGTGGGTTCGGATCTCTGAGATCCAAACCCGCTCATCTCTAATCTTAAATAAGACCATCCACCCTGTGAGCGGCCATTGTCAGGGGCCGGACCGCACATCTGACCAGCAGTGTCTGCGTCATTACGTCATCAAGGCGGGCCCAACGTCCACACCAAATGAGGAGTCATGAGTGCTCCCCACACACTAACTGTCACCATAGCAACAGTGGCTATAAACAAACATAAGGACATATGGCAATCTCTGAATATGCAAATTGCTAAACACATTGCAAAACTAAAGGGTATACACAGTAAGAATAAAACATCAGTGATATAAACAGAATTGTAACAATAAACTGAATCATATTATGCCATAGCAGATGGTACTTGGCAATAAGTGATAGCAATATCTATAACACTTAAAAAATTAACACCAATATATTTCAAGTAAAATGCAAAGGACCAATACTTCCACAATGGTAATATATAGATGCCACATAACATACCTCCCAACTGTCCCGCATTTAGCGGGACAGTCCCATTTTTCTGAGACTGTCCCGCTGTCCCGCCCGCGGGCCGCAGTGTCCCGCGGTGGGGGGGGGAAGTTGGGAGAAGCATACACGCTGCCCTGCTATGCAGAGCAGCGTGTATGCAGAGGCAGAATAGACGCTGATGCTGAATAGATGCTAGGCATGCCCCATTAGTGACATAAACGGGGGCGTGTCACCTGAAAACGGCCCTTTAGGATTAGGCCACGCCCCTTTTCGGACGCGCACGCGCCTTTGGCGCGCACGGGTCCCGAATCCCTCTCACCAGATGTTGGGAGGTATGACATAAGCATATTTTCCAACTCTCCCTCATTATCAGGGAGACTCCCTGAAATAGTAGCAATCTCCCTGTCTCCCTGAAGAGTCCACCTTACCCCCATTATGAAGCTGTTATATTAAAAAAACAGAGATACAGAGATACTGTATATAAATTCAATTGGAAGCATTAGTATAATTTCCCTGCCAATTTCAGGGAGATTGTAGAAGTGACACCTATAAGCCGGCGTTAAAGTGGGCGTGTACCGCTACATCTGAGAGACGTGTCATAAAATGGACTTAGGGCATGATTCAGACCCGCTCACGAGCGCTATGCGCTCGCAAGCGGGTCGATGGTGACCCAGTTCGCATGCACACGACAGAGCCAGCTCCGTCGTGCGCATGCGCGAGACCCGGATAGCGACAGCCAAGCTCCAGGTCTCGTAACAAAGGGGCCGTGCTGTCGATGTTGAGTGACAGCACGCCCCCTTTGGTGGGCGGGTTGGGGGCGTGGCTGCCCAGACGGAGCCGTTCCCATGGGAATGCCTACCGTCTGGAGCCGGCCCCACTGACATCACAAGTGATGTCAGTGGGAGTGCTTCCGGCTCTGTTAGAGCTGAAAGCACTCTAGGGCTTGCGGCAACGAGATCCTACCGCAAGGGTCTCATCGCAAGCCCGATGGTCGCGATGGTCTTGACCATCGCGACCATCATCATGGCAGCTCGCATAAGCTGTGGGTGGTAACCCACAGCTATGCGAGCGACCAAGAGGCCGCAACCAAAAAAAAACACCCCGATTCAGAGCGGGCGCTCGTTCAGAGTGTCCGGCTCTGAATCAGGCCCTTAAATCCGTCCGTTTGTATGCAATGAACAGCAAACGATGCGCACTCCCGCTGAACGATAACGATATCGTCCATCGGGCTTGCATGCAGGCCAATATGGACGATATTGTTAATTTTCTATATGGGAGAACGATTGTTGGTCGTTCATCGTTGGTGAAATCGTTGGTGAAATCGTTGGTGTGTGGATGAACAATATTGTTCAACCAGCACACCAGGAATTTCAAGGGAGATCGTTCGCTGAACAGATCGTCCCGTGTGTACCCAGCATTAGTTAGATCTATTTGTTGATGGAAACACACTGATACTTTTCAGAAAATTAATGTAGCCATAGTGCCTTATAATTTTTATAACCAATGCAGGGAAATTATACTAATGATTCCATTTGAATGTATATATCACTGTTTTTATTTACCTATAACAGCTTCATGATTGGGGAAAGATGAAATCAGGGAGACTCGTCAGGGAGTCAGGGAGATTGCTACTATTTCAGGGAGTCTCCCTGACAATCAGTTGGCAAGTATGGAGGGGAGGTGGGTGGAGAATCGCAGACGTGCCGTTGCAGTACCGCGCATAAATTAACCACTGCGATGCCCTACGCAGACTGAGGCCCGATAGCGTGCGCTGATGTTAGCAATTTCTGAGTAAGGTCAGGGCTTGTGCAAGTGTGCATGATGCTGCGATGGTACTCGATGTTACCGAGGGTTTCGCAGTTTTGCTAAACATTACGGATGTGTGTAAGATAAGGTGGGCGTCCTTATGTAGTGCTGAGATTGCATTGCAATCGCAAGGGATTCGCATACTATCGCAGTGAGACTGTGTATATAATCGCTTTTGCATGTGCATCTGCGTTCAGGCCCTCAATCCAATATCCAAGGTAAAGAGAAGGCAAACAATGGCACTTTCCTGTAAATATATATACATGCAAGTGATAATAAGCAACCCATTTATCTTACAACAATATAAATACATTTTACTGTATATGAACTTCTACAAAAAACACAATTAGAGCACGGCACAACAATAGGAAATTATTAGACATCCTTATAGAAAGCAGCTCAAAACTTCATTAAGGGTCTGATTCATTACGGATCGCCACTGTGAGAATGCGCGCAATCAGCCGACTGGAGCGTTCTTCGCATGCGCATGCATCACAGCGCGTGTGTGAGGACACTCCACTGCCATCTGGACTGTGATCGCAGTGACTACGTAGAGCCATCGCAGAGTGATTGACGGGAAGTACCGTTTGCTCCGTGTCCCTGCATCGGAGAAAGAAAAAAAAAAAAACATCGTGGAGCTCTGAGCCATCGATGGCAGAGAATCATTCCATCTCTACCATCGATGGTGAAACCATCAACCAACAGTAGTTAGCAGTCGAAGTTTGGTAATCATTGATGGTCGATGCCCATCCCTACATTGTAAAAGTTTTAGGCCCTCATTCAGAGCCACTCGCTATCGGCAGTACGCTCGTTCCGAGCAATGTTCGCACATCTGCGCATGCGTACGGTTTTTAGTACGCATGCGCGAACCAGTCAGTGCGGCCGAAAATCATTTGTACGCAATATAGCGAGTGCCTGCTATTTTGAGTGACAGAATGAGGCGTATGTGGGTGGTAACAGGGGAAGGTGCTTGAAAACGGGGAGTGGAGATCCGATCGCAGGCGTGCTTAAAGGTCAAAACGGGCATTTTATGGGTGTGCATAATTAATATAGCAGCGTCAATGACCACGTCACTTGGTTTTTTTTAACTCAGAAATGCTCGCAAAATAGCGGTTGAAAAAAACAACCACAAGAATAGCGAGCAGTTCATATCCTGTTCGATGTACTCGATTAATCTAATAAATAGCGGACATGACGTATGGTGCGAGCGGCCAGGGGGCGTTTTTAAGAAATAAAAGAGCGTATGTTTTGCTCGCTCGTTCAGACTTAGAGGTGTGAACAGACTGCAATGTGCGAACGGATCATTTGCGTAGCCACCCCTTGATTTTGAACGAACGACCGCAAATAGCGAACGGCTCTGAATGAGGGCCTTAGTGCCCAATTACCATCCCGTATAGATGGCGGCACATGAGATGAGGTGACTGGGGGGCAGTTATTCTTCTTTCCTTCTGCCCTTCTGGTGGCTGGCCACACCTTTACAGTTTTGTGCTGCCACCCCTCAGGGCGTCCCTACCATTACATTTGCCCTGTTGGCCCTTTATGCCCAGTCCGACACTGTGCACAAATATCTAACTATGACAATTAGAGATGAGCTGGTCCGGATTTCAGAGATCCGAGCCCACCCGAACTTAGCAGATCCGAGTCGGATCCAAGCCGGCTCGGATGTTCCCACCTTACTCGGATCTCTCAAATCGAGGCAAAACCATAGAGACGAAATCTCGCGGTTCGCAAGCTTTCGTCTCTATGATCAATGTAGTATATAAGGGACCACGCGACGGACGCCATTTCACTCCGGCTGTGGAGACTGAACAAGGAGGGTGGGTAGTGTAGGGCTGGGAGAGGTGCTGGTGCTGTCTGCTGTGTCCTGGGCTGGTGACTTCTGATCCATTCTGGGCTGGTGCTGTCATTGTCACTGTGCTGTCTGCTGTGTCCTGGGCTGGTGTTTCTCATGTCTGCTGTGTCCTGGGCTGGTGACTGCTGATCCATTCTGGGCTGGTGCTGTCACTGTGCTGTCTGCTGTATCCATCTGGGCTGTTGCTGATCCATCTGGGCTGTCTGTGCTGTCTCCTGTGTCCTGGGCTGGTGCTGTGTCCATCTGGGCCCAAGTTCTGGACTCAAAAAAAAAATAAATAAATATATATATAGTTAAAAAAAAAATCAGTGTCTTTTATATTATTCTGTGTGTGTGTGCGTGGGTGTTAGGCTTAACCACAGTACCGCACAAGAGCCAGCCAGCAACGCAAGTTGCAACCTAGTGCTACCCGACTCCAGTCGTGATCAATCTGTGCTCGGGGCCCAAGTTCTGGAGCTGAATAAAAATAAAAATCAATTGTTTTTTTTTTCTAATAATTGTCTGTGTGTGTGTGCATGTTAGGCTTAGCCGCACAAGATCTAGCAAGTCGGCAACGCAACCTAGTGCTGCCCGACTCCAGTCATCACAATCTGTGCTCTGGGCCCAAGTTCTGGACCCGAAACCCCCCCCCCCCAAAAAAAATAGTGTCTGTTGTCTATTTATTTTCTGTATGTGTGTGCGTGTTAGGCTTAGCCATACAAGATACAGCAATGCAACCTAGTGCTGCCTGACTCCAGTCGTCACCATTCTGTGCTCTGGGCCCAAGTTCTGGACCCCCCCCCCAAAAAAAATAGTGTCTTTCGTATATTTTTTTTCTGTGTGCGCACGACTGCACGTGTGTGAATTTTGGAACCACTATTGGTGCTTGTGACACTGCTTCAAGACTGCAGAAAATATGGAGGGCTATCACATGACAAGAGAGCAAGGCCAAGAACCACATGTTGTAGCTGCCGCCAGCAGTCATCATGATAACGTAAGGCCGCCAACTTCCTTGTCCTCTATGAAGGCCCGTGCCTTCAATCCTCCAGGGTATCCCAACCATCATCGTTGCACAGTCCTCAACTCTATTATTAATTATATCAATCAGTTTTGAGCCAGCAAGCTAGATGCAACCTTTTGGCCCTTTAACTAGATGAAAAAAAAAATCAATATTGTGAGCTGTGAGGTAACCAAAATTGACTGGAAATGAATGGAAATAAATGTTATTGAGGTTATTAATACTGTAGGAACAAAAAAAAGGCACATTTTATGTGATTTTAGCTGTTTTTTTGATTTTTTAAGAAAAAAAAATCCAGATCCAAAACCAAAACAAGAAAACAAAACACCAAGGAAAAAAATCCAAAACCAGATTCAGATCCAAAACCAGGGGAGATCCAAAACCAAAACCAAATCACGAGGGTCGGCGCACATCTCTAATCACAATACACTCTCGGGTTACATCCATCTCTGAATAGGCCCATAATCCAATACACCGCTGTCAGTGCTGTATAAACTGGATAAAGGAGTGAGATAGGCAAGTTAAAGGTGACTTTCCAGTAGGAAATGAAGGGACAGTTAGGGATGACAGGTGACAGTAGATAACCATACAAATCAGATAGTATGCATACTGTATATTTCTTTCTCGTCTCACACACCCATAAGTATAGGATTAGTATAATGAATGATATTTAACTCCCTTTGTACACAGGAGTGGGGTAACCAGTTTGAACAATCAATCTTCAAAGATTTCACAGTACATACAGGATTTATATAATCCCAATGAGCTGGATACAGCGATGAAGTACAAGGACAAATAACAATGGATTACTGTATATCACCCTGACTCGTCTATACAAATCAGATCCAGGCCCAAATCAATTATACACCCTGGCTTAGCACAAATCACAGTAATACACCCGCCCTCACCTAAGGATCGCAAATTTACCTGGTGAGTCAAATTCTTCAGGGTGCTCTCAGATGGTCATGAAGACATGAACACAAACTTCATATGTTCTCAGTGAAATGATGAGGGTTCAGGTCCCCAAGGGCTGTCCACTCCGTGGATGTGCCTGTATAATAATCCCTGGTGTGCTATAGATAACACTGCCAGGGTTACATACAAATTAAGTTTTGCAAAAGTGGAAGTTACACTTTTGCTTCTCCCTTCTCTGGACTTCCATTCTTGCAGTGCTTTGTATTTGTAAATCCGCTTTTTGCTGAATTTCTAGCGTACACATGGGGCTCTGTGTAGTTGTTGGCACAGGAGCATGGATGGGAAAAGAGTAATAAATACAATAGCCAGTTTTCACACCATGGAATCTTCTTTATTTGGCACGACAGTATTCATTTATCTTACTAGTGCAGGCTATTCATTTTTTTCCCCGTAGATCAGGGGTCGGCAATTAGCAGCCCCCCCAGCAGCTGTAGTTGAACTACACATCCCAGCATGCCCTGCAATAATTTTTGCATAGCCAAATAGCAAAACTGTGACAGGGCATGCTGGGATGTGTAGTTCTACAACAACTGCTGGGGGGGCTGCTTATTGCCCAGCCCTGCCGTAGACGCTGACAGATGCGAACACAAATATTAATCAATTTGAGAATTTCTCTGTACTGCGCTCCTGGAGGCGGCAGCCAGGTAGGCTCAGCAGGGGGGTGTGGCAAGAAAGGGCGAGATGACGGGCAGGATGACATGAGCGCATCATCGTGACTCCGCCCCCCTGCTTCATGATGCTGTGATAACCAGCATTGAGAAGAGGGGGTAGGGCTACCATAACACGGTTCAGAGCGAAACGCGTTATCGGATTGCCCACTTTCGCCAGGCACGGGAGACTTGCCCGTGCCTCCAGGTGACTTTAAGCACAACCTGATTTTTGGGAACCTCTCATCCAGGAGAGTAGGAAAGCAGGGGCGTTTCTAGAGAGGAGGGGGCCCGTGTGCAGTCCCCGACACGGGCCCTCTCCTCTCCGCCCAGCAGTGCACTAAGCGCGGCCAGCGCCGGAGTTATAGACTCTGGGCACTAGAGTGTGCCCAGAGTCTATAGCGTATGCACAGGTAACCGGGAAAATGGCCGTGGCGGCCATTTTCCCTGTACTGTGCATGAACAAATGATGGGAAAATGGCCGCCGCGGCCATTTTCCAGTCGTTTAACAGCGCCGGATGCCCGCGCCAACGTGGGTCTCCAGAGAGGTAAGTATTACGGGTGCAGGGTGTGCGGTGCGGGGGCCCGTGTTCCCCGCACACCCTGCACCCATTATAGATACGTTCCTGTAGGCAAGTATGGACAGGAGAGAAGGGAAGATATAGCGGCAGGATGCAGTATTAGATGTAGAGGGGGAAATGTATCAAATCTTCTATAGAATGAAGAAGTGGACAGGTGGAGAAGTTGCCCATAGCAACCGTCAACTTCTACCTATCATTTTATAGAATGTACATAAGAAATGCTAGGTCTAAGCTGATTGGGGCGACTAGTTGTCTCCCATAGCAACCAATAAGCTTCTAAATATCATTTATCTAGTACATTTTATAAAATGGTAGCTATAGCAGAATTGGTTACTATGGGCAACTCCTCTACTTGTCATCTTTAGCAGGTTTAGTAAATATCTTCCTCTGTCTCCTGCAAGCATTACCTGTGCTTCCCTAGCCCTATGTTCTTGTTACTGGGTCCACTAGGAAACAACACAATAGAATGTCAGGGTGTGACCCCCACAAATTTGCTAGAGGTCTCTTGGTTCCCATGTGGCTCCCTGCTCGGCAATGACTGAGCAATCACACACTCTCATGACTCCCACGCGAAGCCGGTGGTGCCTGGGGATCCTGCCTTGGCCATGTGACACATTAAGGCTAAGACCTAGACACACATATCCATTATGAGGAGTCAGCCACAAGCATTATTCATCTCTGCAACATGGAAGAGAACAGAGTTGGCATTTGGTCTATATCGCCCCTTACCACCTTATTTATATTCAGGCAAAGAAGCCACCGCAATAGTCTGGGAGATTTGGCAGCAGTGACACATATCTCGTCTGTAGGGGGTGTCATGTGATTAGGCGCCAGTATATCCACTCATGGGAAACTCTCTTTTGTCACAAAAGCTTCCCCGATACTCATCCTACCAGCCAATCACAATAAATAATGCCAATTGGCCAAGGGCATTCATTCCCTTTAAAAAGAAAGAAATCCCCTTATTCTTGTTATACAAGTTCCTGGGATTATATTCTGAATATAGCACAGCTATGCTTGGATATTTATTTTTTATTTTTTTTTCTGCCTAGAGTAGTTAGATGAGTATTAGTTTATGCGTTCCCAACTTCCCACCCTCCCCCCTAACAAACTAAACTTTCATTGTACTTATTTTTTTAATCATGTTTTTGCACGCACAATGCAGTACTGTGATTATTATTGTTAGAGTGTGACGCTGGTGTACTATAAATATCCCACTCGAACATATAATGCGTTACACAAGACTGGCACTAATACAGCCTCCGTACAGGGATATTTTATTATTAACCTACAATATGATTTCGATACATGTACACCTTCCTACTTTTTGTTGTTCCCCTCCAGGATATCTTGGCAGCGGGGGGTTCAGCATTCTGGTGTGGGAGGAGCATGGTGATGACATGTACATCGTTATGACCCTATCTGTGTCGCCAAACGGACATATTTGCAACATCATGAAGTCGGTTGGAACTAAGCGACGCATTTTGCAGTGAAATGCGCCACCAAACTTTTGTTTACTTCCCCAGTGAAAAGGGTAGGATAAAGAAGGGTACGCCACGCTCCCAGGAGTCCAGGGGAATTTACCAAAATTTGGGAATCCCAAAGAATATCCATGATAGAATACAAGTATACTTGTCACTCTTCCACCTTTCTATTTTGAAATAACTGGATTCTAAAAACAAAACTCTTACGTTTATTCAAATGTATTCCGTCTATGATGAGCTGACTGGAGAGGCTGCTGACACCACGGTGATGGCTGATGAAACAGCTGAGTTTGTTTTTTAATTAATTGGATTTGAGTCATTTCAGTGGACTTGAATTAACATATAGCGGCATATTCAATTTGGAGCGAAAAGTCAGTTGCCGGACTTTTCGCCATCATCGCTGGTTTCAGGTGTGGAAAAGTATCGCGCGCGTCCCCACATATCCCTGTATTCAATTTGAAATTGTCGAAAACGAGGAAATCAGCTTGACACCCCCAAAAGATGCTCTGACATGAGGGTTCACTATGGGTACCACCGAATAGCCCTGCTGAAGGTATTTGGGGTCTTTCAATGGTCTCAATAGGCGCTATTTTGCGTTTTTGGGATAGGGGTGAAGAATAGCATTTAGCAATTTTTTTGGGGGAAAATAAGCATTCCCATTAAATTTGGGGTACATGAAAATGGGTGCAAGCATATTTTGAATTTGCCAAAGTAAAGCATTAAAAAGTGTAAAAAATGCACCTTCAGCAAACACCTGCTATCCCAGAAACACCTCCCCCATACTTCCAAACACCCCCAAAAGCTATTTCGATAGTTTTTGAATTTGTACCCTCACTTTGATTTTTTTTCGACCATTTTTTCAAAGTGCTTTTTTGGGGTGTCATTTGTGGATTTTTTTCCTTTTTTGATGCAGTTAGCATCAAGGGGGGTGTAAAAAGGGTTGAGGGGGGGTTGTCGCAATTTGCACCCCAAAACCCCGATTCTGCATTTTCTGGTTTTGTATTTTCTAAATACAAATTAAATGAAATAGGAAATAAATTTTTTGCTATCCAAACAAATGTTAACCCAGTATTCTTGTGCCGAAATACACCATGGCCCTGATTCAGAGCCGCTCGCGAGCGCATAGCGCTCACAATCGGCTCGATATTTGTGATCTGCGCATGCGCCGCGTCCAGCATGCGCATGCGTGAGCCCCGCCAAGCGACTGAAGTTCAATCGCTACAGGGCTCGCTACAAGACAGGGCGGCTGTCGATGGTGAGTGACAGCTCGCCCCGTTTTGTAGGTGGTAGGGGGGTGGTTGGCCAAACGCAGGCGTTTCCTTAGGAACGCCTGGCGTTGGAGGGAGGACCTACTGATATCACTAGTGATGTCAGTAGTGGACTTCCTGCTCTGATAGAGCAGGAAGTACACTCGGCCTTGCAGAAGCCGAGACCCTACCCCAGGGTCTCGTCGCAAGGCTGATGGTCACGATTATCGCGACGGGTTCCTGGCCGCTCGCACAAGCTGTGGGTGGTCTCCCACAGCTTTGGGAGCGGCAGGAGACAAAAAAATAAAATAACACACCCAGAGACCTCGCGAGTGGCCAGCGGCTGCGAGCGGGTCTGAATCAGGGCCTATGTTTTAAAATATTCCACAAAAGACAGAGTTTTTTTTTAAACCGCCATTATATAAATAATTTTTAAATAATTGTTGCTGTGTTGTGTAACATGTGTCACAACCTATATCACCAGCCAAAGTATTAAAGCAGTTATGGAAAAGTAGGTTATGTAACTAAACATCACGTCTATGCCACAAAAGCCTGCTTGCATAATAGATTAATTTGTGGTTTTCGCTTGTTTGTTTTTGCTAAATACTGAGTGGCTGCTGTGGCTTTGGAAGTAAAGGTTCCTTCTTAAAAATCCAGCAGTGTAAATATGGACTTGCTTCTATTATTGTTACATTTAAAACAATTGTAGGGGTTGGTCTGGCATGATCTTGTAGTCTCCATATGCTCTGTATTTGCTTGAACTTTGGTTGTTGTGCTCAATTAATAAAGTGCAGGTGTTGCCCATAGCAACCAATCAGGTTCTATCTATTATCTTCGAGAATGTGTTAGATAATTGTTAAGTAGAATCTGATTGGTTGCTATGGGCAACATCTCCATCTTCTAAAAACCCACACTTTAGTAAATATACCCCCTAATGTGGGGTCAGTAGGATCATTTACAGTTGCAGGGCCGAATTAAAGAAGGGGCAATAGGGGCGGTCCCCCCTGGGCCCCCACACACAGAGGGGCCCCCACACATGGTCGGTGTTACCCTGTGTAGAACAGGTGTCCAGCTGATGGGGGATCAGCTGCCGCGGCACTGAATTTTGATGCATGCAGCACAGAGCAGCTCCCGCCCCTAGTTCGAGTCCCCTCATCGGCTGATTACAAACCTGACATGAGCAGAGGCATCCCCGGGATTGGTGACACCTGGTGCGCAATCTGACTGTCCCTGACCGCTGGAGGAGTGGCTGCGTCTGAAAAGGGTTGTGGCCTAAGGTAAGGGGGCGTGGCTTCATGGAGAACCCCATGACGTAACTTCGTGGGCAGCCCAGCATCGCCGGAGATGCTGGGCTGCATCCAGAGACTGGGCTGTCGGCTCGTCTTCTGTGACAAAAGCCGGGTGCTGCAGGAGACACTGCAGCTCCTCAGGTGTATTAAAGAAAAAAATATTTTCTTATTGAAACATGAACAATTTGGACCCCATCACACAATAGTATTATTATTATTATTATTATTATTATTATTATTATTATTAATATTATTCAGTTATTACTAGCTGAAGTACCCAGTGTTGCCTGGGTTTAAATCTTCAAGTTTTTAAATTTTATTATGTGATGTTGTCCAAATTCATCCAGTGCAAGGCCCAGAACAGACTCCGTGGGTCTGCCATCATTCTCTGCCGTGAGGTCCGACCAGGGCCCCAACCACTCCATTAGGCACTCCAGACCAATTGCCACCCCTCTGTGAAGTTTTTATCCAAATCCATCCCGTGGAAGGCACAGAACAGCTCCCAGAGTCAAAGTTCTGCTTTTGTACACCAACGGGAGGTCCGACCAGGACCTCAAACCCGCCTAGTATGTCTTCTGGGATCCAATGTTACCACTCTGTGAAGTTTTCTTCTAAATTCAACCAGTGGAAGGCTCCCGGGGTTAAAGTTCTGCCCAGCATACACCAACAGGAAGTCCAACCGGAACCCTAACCTCCCTAAAACCTGGCCAGGATCCAACTGGAGCACCTCGCATTGGTGTCATTCAAATCAGTGCAGGGATGTATGTTAAAGTTATTACGTTTTATTATGTGTTGTCATCCAAATCCATCCAGTGGAAGGCCCAGGACAGGCTCCTTGGATCAAAGTTATGCCCGGCGCACTCCATTGTGAGGTCTGACTGGCACCCCAACCACTCCATTAGGCATACCAGATAATTTGCCATTTGTTTCTAAACGAGCTGAAGCATAAACTACATATTAGTTTAAGTGGGAGAACATTGTTAAAACCTCAGCTCCGTTTACCAACCTTTTTATCCAAATCCATCAAGTGGAAAACCCAGGACAGGCTATCTGGGTAAAAAATTCTGCCCAGCATACACAAATGGGAGGTCCGACCAAGACCTCAATCTCCTAGTATGTCTTCTGAGATCCAATGTTACCAGTCTGTGAAGTTTTTGTCCATATCCATCCAGTGGAAGGCCCAGAACAGGTTCCCTGGGTCAAGGTTCTTCTCAGAGTCCCAGTCAAATTTCTGCCCAGTGTACACCAAAGAGAGGTCCAACCAGGACCTCAGCCCCCTAGTATGTCTTCTGGTATCCAGTGTTAACACTCTCATGACTCCCATATGAAGCAGGAGGTGGCTGGGGATCCTGCCTTGGCTTTGTGACACACTAAGGCTAAGACCTAGACACACATATCAATTATGAGAAGTCAGCCACAAGCTTCATCCAAATCAGCGCAGGGGTGTATCTTGACGTTATTACATTTTATCATGTGTTGTCGTCCAAATCCATCCAGTTGAAGGCCCAGGACAGGCTCCCTGGGTCAAACTTCTGCCCAGGCGCACTCCATTGTGAGGTCTGACTGGAACCTCAACCACTCCATTAGGCATCCCAGACCATGTGCCTCCTCTTTGTGATTTTTCATCCAAATCCATCCAGTGGAAGGCCCAGAACAGGCTATCTGGGTCAAAATTCTGCCCAGCGTACACAAACGGGAGGTCCGACCTCAACCTCAACCTCCTAGTCCGTCTTCTGAGATCCAATGTTACCAGACTGAAGTTTTTGTCCAGTGGAAGGTTCAAAACAAGCTCCATAGGTCAAAGTTCTGTCCAGCGTACAACAACGAGAGGTCTGACCAGAACCCTAATATATTTATGGTGCTAAGCTCAAGTTTTGGATTTTCCAGTGGCTTTGTCATCCACTGATTCACTAAAGGCAAATCCGTTAGGAATCCAAAATCAAAACAGCCTTGAGAACACAACTGAATATTGGATCCTCATTGATGTCTTTTACATTAGAAGTACACAAACCCTGTATTTACTGAGCAATGGATTTACAAACGGACAAAATACCAACAGCAAAGTCACCCAAATAATAGACTAACTAAGTTTTCAGAAAGCACTGCACAGAGCAATAGGATCTGTTTTTATTAAAAAAAAAACATAAAAAAAAAAGAAAACATTAAAAAAATTGTCATGGTGTATACTACCCCATTCAATGTTTGTGTCCTGTGTTTAATTTAATATTTTTTACAGGTGGAATAAAGTGCCTCCATGACCTGGCAGCCTTTCTGGAACCAGCAGTTGACCTGTAAAGAACAATAATAATAATAATAATTCTTCATTACCTTCATTCACGTCACATCAGAGTTATGAAGAAGAGCCCCAAACTAGTTGTTTTTAGGCAAGACCCCAATGTTTGAAGGTGCCCACTTTCCCAGGGATTGTAGCTCTGGTCTGAGTTGACATTATGGTAGGGGGGCTCCATGTATCATGTCCCTGCTATATTGTGACCAGACCTACAGTAGCTGGTTTAGCCTAGAGAATAGCTGAGGACCTAGGGCTGAGCCTTGTGGTCTCCAACTGATAAAGGAAAAGATGAGGAGATGGATCTGGAAAAGCAATCACTGAAAGAGCTATTTGCTTAATAGGATGAGACCCAGTATAGGATGGTGTCCTAACATCATAGGGATTGCAGTATTTGTATGAGAAGAGAGATGTACACAGTGTCAGATGCAGCAGAGAGATCCAAAGGATTAGACATGAGTAAAGGCCTTTAGACTTCGCAGTGATCAGTCATTGATCACCTTAGTCAGTGCAGTCTCTGTGGAGTCTTGGAAATAAAAGCCTCACTGTAAAGGATCAAGTAGGTTGTTTGAGGAAAGAAAGCATAGGAGGTGAGTCTCTCAAGTAGTTTGGAAGGGGAATGCAACTGAGAGATAATTTAAGAGATAATTTGGGTTATTTATCTTTTTGTTTTCAAAATAGTTATCAGAAGAGAGAGAAAATACAGAGTATAGTTACGGTTGGGATGAGCACTGGAGACAGAGCTCTACTCCTTTGTGAAGTTATAATGTAGGATCAAGAGAAGAGGTAGTAGAGTAAGAAGATGAGACGAGTGTAGATACTTCATCTTCACGTTTGTGCACAAATTTAGAGAAGGTGCCAGAGGGTTCAAGGCATCTGGCTGAGGACAAGCATACTGTTCCATTTCATGCCTGATATTATCAACTTTGTCCTTAAAGTTCGAAACAAGATCTTGGGCACTGATGTCATCAGCCAGTGGACACGTGACATTAGGGATGCACCAACGTGATCTCCGCAGTCATGATGAGATGATTGCAGAAATTGAAAGTCTTGTAAATATGCAGAGTGTGTTACAAACCGTCTAGTTCCAAACCTAACAGGTAATACCCCTTTCACATCGCAAATGGCGGGTCACACCTGGGACTTGTACATGAGCCCATCCCGTGCGACCCGCCTGAGACCCCTTGCAGACCAGCGGCTCGACACCGCCATCACTGCAGAGTCGGCTCAGCCTGGCTCTTCCTACAGTATACAGTGAACGGGACCCCGGGTCGCCTCGACTCGGGTTACGCGTTGATACTGCACCGCGAACCAGGTTGAATTCGTATTAAATCCTGCTCGCTACCCGAGTTGAAATGCTTGGTTGCTCAACCGGGGTTATTTCAACTGGGGCCTTTCACACTGCACAGTAACCCGGGTTGCTGCGTGTTCATGTGCAATAACCCGGGTTATTTGATGGCAGTGTGAAAGGGGTATTAATGTATTAAGCCAAGCCTGCCCCACAAATGAAACATATAGGAAAGACTAGGGAACAGGTTGTTTCCTTTAACTTTGGTGGTGCTGGATGTATTTGGGCCCTTTCCAATGCTGCAAGAGCCCACGCACTGTAGTAAATAAAACGTATATCTGCTATTTCCCGTGAGCCCAGAACTAGGCTAAATATTCCAGCAATGGTGGGAGATAAAGTTATGGTGATGCTGGTTATGCTGGTCAATTCGGGCAGTAGGCTGATGCCACTATATACAGCAACAGTATATTGCCTCCCAAAGTCCAGGGATGGATAACAAAGATCCAGGTTATTTGCATCAATGACATTACCAGAATCCTACAACGTCTACGTTTCTGCTTATTGTGGTAAAGCAATAACTTGTCCTATCCCTTAATTCTGGTGCAATCTTTTCCACTGGTTCCATTTAGGGATGACTGTATGGTGACATTTTCCCATTGGAGGCAATAAAATAATAAACATAAGTCTAACCTCTAATAAAGAATTACCACAAGTACTGTGGTTCCACTTTGATATTCTCCAAATTGGATAGTGATTAATGTGGTTTTTAATTAAAATACTTTTGCAACAAGCTTGAAATAGTTCTATAATCGCTGTATAATAGCTTAACAACTTAATGTCCCAAGTTCATTTTACAGCACCATAAAGTGGTTTAGTAATAGAAGAGCGGGCTCGTGTTTACTGATGTGAGATCCTTTTTAGCTGATCATTATTATTATTATTATTATTATTGTTTATTTATATAAAGTGTTCTGCAGCGCCTTACACAGTACATAAACAAATAGGTTGATTTACAGTGACGTACAGTACAATACAATACAATACAGGACATGGATAATATACATTGCTACATTCGCGACCATAACACCCAGATAAGCAACAATGCAAAGCAACCAAGTGTTAGGTGTCCTAGTGGGGAGTAAGAAGTAGATGAAGGTAGAGTAAGGAGAAGCACAAGAGGGTAGAGGGCCCTGCTCATAAGAGCTTACATTCTAAAGGGGAGGGGCAGACATACAGGCATGCTACAGATGGGGAGGAAGGTGTAATGTAGCAGCAAGTGAGAATGATAGCTGGAAGGCTTTGATGAAGTAGTGGGTCTTGAGAGCCTGTTTGAAGGACTGAAGAGAGGTAGAGAGTCTGATGGGGAGTGGGAGAGAGTTCCAAAGGTGGGGAGCAGCGCGGGCAAAATCTTGGAGGTGGGAGTGGGAGGAAGTAATCAGTTGGCATGATAGGCGTTATATCGTTTCACACATATTGTAGGGCCAGAATTATCGCAATCCGAATGTTTCATGCTGATGTAATAAATAATTTTTTGCCTAAATTTGCATTGTGAAAATGTCACAAAAACACCCTGAGAGTGTGACCGCATATGCACCCCCTGCTCCCCTCCACGCCCCCCACTTCCCAGCTCAACTTACACTTACCTCCGTTCAGGTGATCCAGTGATCACGTCATCTGATGGCTGTGCTCTTGTTCTGTGATCCCGTCATCTGATCAGGGGCGGGATGCACTAACACAGTGCAAAACTTACCGCTTCACATTTGTACTGATCGCATATGCACTAACATATGCGATCAGTACAGCAAAGGACAGCTCTTCCGATAAGAGCTGTCCTTTGCGATCCACGCCGCCCTGTGGACTTCTGGGTTTATGAAAATATTGTATTTTCATAGCTTGATGAATTCTGTCCCCATACTAGTGTATGGGGACAGCGAGCCAATTCCGTAAAAAGAAGGTAAGTTGTGATATCTCTCCCGCTTTACCTTCTTGATGAATGACCCAAAAAACTTAATTTTTACAATTGCAGGTGAAAATGTTAATTTTCACCTGCTTTTGTAAAAATTAATTGATGATGAAGAGGCCCCTAAACCTGAGAGTTATCACTGCATGCAAGTGATGGTTTATTGTTAAATAGTGTTTGTAACTCTGTGCCCGGGATGACGTTCGAAGATGCTTTTCCTAAACTGTTAGTTTTACTGCGCAGTGAATGGAGCTGTCCATCTCCGAGAAGCAAATGTTATTTCTACTACTTGCTAAAGTTCCTTAATGGGGTCATTTGAACTGACGTTGATTTAAGACGCATACACACGGTCAGATTTGTCAGATGAACGACTGAACGATTGAACGATTTGCAAACGATTGAACGATTTTTGACTGCATTAAAATGAATGGAAATCATCCAAATCTAAACAGACAAATCTCAGGTGCACAACTCCAAATTATTAATAATATATAAAATGCAATAGAATTTTGCAATCAATAGAGGTTTTTAGCATAATCTTGGCCAAGGTTATGGGCCTACCCACCACATCCAGGTAACCTCTTTAGATTATGCTAAAAACCTCTATTGATTGCAAAATTCTATTGCATTTTATATATTATTAATAATTTGGAGTTGTGCACCTGAGATTTGTCTGTTTTTGTGCCTGCAATTAGTCTCATCAGATAGCACCTCCCATTATATATATATATATATATATATATATATATATATATATATATTACAGGGTGTGCAGTCCAGAAATCTTTCCCATATAAATCATCCAAATCTGACTGCAAACACATCAGATGTCAGATATCGTTATCTGACCATCGGGAACGCGCATCGTTCATTGTTTATCGATCAGACAAGTCAGATATGTCAGATTTTCCTACAGATATGAACGATTGAACAACTTTTTAAATTGTTATTGTTCAGATCTGAAGAAAACTCTGACCGTGTGTATGCACCATTACTCCTGCAATAATAATGGAGACTTTCCTTTCTGGTCTCTGAACCTGTACTGAGCTCTCCCTGTCTGTTTACTTCCTTCTCTGTGATTGGAACTGAGAAAGATGACACTATATAAAGTGTTCCTGTTATTCTCTAAGCTGAATATTTACGTTTTTACAATTCCTCTGTTTTAATCCTGGTTACTTTCCTCCAGATGACAGAAGCTTAAGCTCGTTTATTTAACTTCTTCTGAAGCTGTGTGTATCCTTGCTGAGGGGTAATTAAAAGGCTTACTGAATTTAAGCAATATTCTCACCCATCTGCAGTCCCCTGTCTGACCCTGGAAGCTGTGCCTAAATGGTGAGTAAGTGCCACGCCTGAGGGTTGGTTTGGGTAGGAACAGGCGCGGGAGAGGGGATAGAGATACCGGCAGTGGATGATGGGCCCAAAGGCGAGGACAGAGGTAGAATGTTTTTATTACACTGCAGGTAGGGATGAGAACTGGAGATGATAATACTGAATGAATGAACAGAATCGTATTGGGACCGATGATGCTGGATTGAGAGCTGGATTGGTTTGAGACCGATGTTGATGATTTAAAAAACTTGATGGATTTGAATATAATGTTGAAGAATTGATTAACTTGATCGGTTTGAGACCGATGTTGAAGAATTAAAGAACCTAATTAATAATAATGAATTGATGAACGTAATCGGTTGGGACCGATGTTAATGAATTGAGGAACTTAATTGATAAGAGACCGATGTTGATGAATTGATTAACTTGATCTTTTGGAACCGATGTTGATGAATTGAGACACTTAATTGATAAGAATCCGATGTTGGAAGCATCGGCTGGAACTGATGGTGGCTGTAAGAACAAGTCTCAGTGGTAAAATCCAGACTGGTGTGCAAGATGGTATAGGAGACTAGTTTACCAGATCTAGGAACTGGATATGATGGACTGGCAGTGTTCAGATACAGAGTACCTGGGAGCTCAGTACTGAGCTGTAACTTTAGCAAGAAGTGACGTTGTACTGGCAACAGAGGCCAGTCAGGAAATGGAATTTATAGGGGAGGATCCCCAGGGATTGGATACTGTGATCAGCTGGTCTGGGAGCAGCACTCTGAGTGGTGGAGGAGAGTCAGGTGACATGGCTACTCCCATACTGTTGTTTTGTAGGGAACTCTGGCGTGTGCCATCTTAGTGGGGAGACACTCTGCGAGCAGGTGACTGCGGAGAGCCATCTCGGTGATCAGTGACAGCACACTGAGCAGACAGGGCAGGTGTAGACCTCAGCACCAGCTGGGAGCAATGTGTAGTGTGAGCAGACCTCTGTGCTATGTGGGAGTGAGCATGAGCGGAACTCAGCGCTAGTCTGGACAGGTGCCGGAAAGGTAAAATTGTGGTTTTAAGTGTCCGGAGCATGACAGTATGTTAGTTGAGGCTGTCTTTACTATTTAATGCACCTCCCTAGTCTTCCTCCAGATCAAACCCCAACTGAGTCGCGCCTCAGTACACAATTACACCTGGCTGGTCACTGAAGGGAGAAGGCCGGGCTCTAATGTAGCTCCGCCCAGATCCGCCTCCCACTTTCTGCCTCTCAGTCAGCACTGTTCCCTGAGAGGATGCAGGTAGACAGCACTTCGCTCCCGTACTGTCCTGTTACTTCGGAGCTCCGGTCATCGCAGACTACAAGGCATGCCGCTAACTAGTCTCCTCTGACTCTGAGGTAGGAAACACTCAGCGCAGGGCTCCTCACAGTGTGACCGCCTCATGTGCACCCCCTTCAATGGTCGTGGCCAGACCATGTATATCCTCCCCCTAGTCCTCAGCCGGCTCTTGTTCCCATTGGACCCACACGCTGCCTTACAGCCTCCGCAGCAGCTTGGTACTATGCTGTCCTCATATCAGCAGGGATTCCCCCCTTGTCAGTCTAATGGGAGAGGCTCTGGCTCGAGCACTTCTCGCAGCACCACACAGTGCAAGCTGCTGGAGGAGTACACTAGTTCTTTATTAGGGGGGTAAAAGGTAGTACTGAGCCATATATTGGCACTGAGATGTGGTGCCATATGTTCACATAAGCATGCCCATAACCAGGGTGGATTGGCCCTTACCTTTAGCGGGGAAAATCCCGGTGGGCCGATTGGTCTGTGGGGCCGATTTTCAACTGTGGCCCCGCCCTTTGAATTGCGTCCCCGGCTGTAATTTGTTTTTTTTTGCAGCATGACAGTCAGCCCAGCAGTCAGCTCCTGCGGCCTGCCGCTATCGTGAGAAGAGGCTTTGCCGAAGAGAGCTATGTCAGACAGCGGGTGCCAGCACGTGACCTGGTGGTAAGAGTGTTTAGGCACTGGTACGCGGCCAGCAGTGGTGGCGGCATGTGGGGTAAGTAAACAAGCCAAGCAGCAAGCCAGGGCCTGTGCAACCCGCTCAGTCAGCAGAGCCTTCACTGCAGGGAGGCGCCAGGCGACGGTCCTGTCACCTCTGTCCGGCCCTGTCACTTCTGTCTTGGTCCTGTCCCCTCTGTCCTGCCCTGTCACCACTGTCCTGCCCTGTCACTTCTGTCCTGGTCCTGTCACTTCTGTCATGGTCCTGTCACCTCTGCACTGCCCCTGTCACCCATCTCTGCTGTCCCCTCTATTCTGTCTTGGTCCTGTCACCTCTGTCCTGCCCTGTCACCTCTGTCCCACCCTGTCACCTCTATCCTGGTCCTGTCACCTCTGTCCTGGTCCTGTCACCTCTATCCTGGTCCTGTCACTTCTGTCCTGGTCCTGTCACCTCTGTCCTGCCCCTGTCACTTCTGTCCTGGTCCCGTCTCTTCTGCACTGTCCCTGTCACCATCTCTGCTGTCCCCTCTATTCTGTCTTGGAACTGTCACTCCTGTCCCATCTTTCCTTGCCCTGTCACCTCTATACTAGCCCCTCTTTCCTGATCCTGTCCCTGTCACCTCTATCCTGGCCCTGTCACTTCTGTCCTGGCCCTGTCACTTCTGTCCTGGCCCTGTCACCGCTGTCCTATCCCACTATCCTGTGCCTGTCACCTCTGTCCTGGCCCTGTCCCCTCTTTCCTGGCCCTGTCACCCCTCTCTCCCATCCCCTCTGTTCTATCTTGACCTTGTCTCCTGTGTCCCCTCTTTCCTTGCCCTGTCACCTCTATCCTGTCTCTGTCACCTCTGTCCTGTCTCTGTCGCCTCTGTCCTGTCCTGTCTCTGTCACCTCTGTCCTGTCTCTGTCACCTCTGTCCTGTCCTGTCTCTGTCACCTCTGTCCTGTAGCAGGGCTGGCTGGCTGCCTGGGTGACTTACATTGGCACCTAATGGAAGTGGCTGATAGGAGAGATCTGTCTCATGGGGGAATGCCTGGTGGTGGGAATTATTGATGATCTGAGAGGGGGGGGGGGTTATTCTGTAATAAGAGAATATGAGCTGTGTGTTGGGGGAATGCCTGGGGTGGGGGGAATTAATGATGATCTATGAGGGGGGGTGTTATTCTGTAATAAGGGAATATGATCTGTGTGTGGGGGAGGGGGCTATTATGTGTTAGGGCAGGATGATGGCACTGGGGAGATGCTGGATGATGGCATTGGGGACACCCAAAGTGGTGGTGCTGGAGACACACAGAGAGGATGGTAGGACCACTGGTACTATTAGAAGAAAAGACTGGGGGACAATAATCTTCAATAAGACAACAATTCTAATGAAACCATATTACTGATGCAAATGGAACCAAATTAGCATATATATTTTATAAATATAAAATTGTTTGCTATGGGAAACTCACATTTGTCCTGCCCCAAAACGTCTGTTACTATCTGGCTGAACCTCTGTTGCATGATGATTAAATTTTCTTTATTACCACACTACAGGTGGCTTCCAGACCATGTGATCTCCTGCATGAATAGTAAATACCGACTCAAGACACTGCCTGTCCAGGGAGGATATATTTCATCAAGGTACCCTTGTTGCAGAGAAATCATGTAGGTAAGAAAATGCTCATTCACATGCTCGCTGTGCTTATTCACCAGAGAGAGGGATTGCGGGCATTGCTATCATCTCCTGGAGCTGTGGGCATGCCCCTAGCATGACAAAAATGGAGGGAGTGGCTTGCAGGCATGTAATTTCATATTAGACCAAACCCCTGCCACAAGGCCACACCCACTTTTAGTTTGCACGCCTACGGCGCCCGCACATAGGGCCACTTTCAGACTTTTTTCCAGGGCCACTTTAAATTCCCAATCCGCCCCTGCCCATAACGTATGACTTATACTTAAATAAAAAAATTTTTTTTAGCTATTTAACATTATGGGCTCTATTTACTACAATCCGCATATTGAATACGGATTGTAGTGTGATATTACCGAGTGAATTTGCATTGCGAATTCAGGCAATATCACAGGGATTTACTATAAATCCCTTGCAGGGACAGAGCTTGCGATAAAGCTCTGTCCCTGCGGATCCCATCCGCACTCGTCGCGGTATTTTCTGCTACCCCCCACCGATGCTAAGCCCCGCCCCCCGGTGCTAAGCCCCGCCCCCGTGATCGCGGGCCCCCGCGTCCCCCTCTCCCCCCCCGCGACCCCCCCTCCCTTCATTACACTTACCTGCATCCTCCTGGCCTTCCCGATCAGGTGATCTCCCATACTGCACTGGGGCCCGATCACCTGATGACCGGGCAGCAGTGCACTGTGGGAGACCAGCTGACCGGAGAGGAGCCATCACCGGAGGCCCGATCACTGGTCCCTGGAGTCAGGTAAGTAAAAAAAAATGTTTCTGTTTTTTTTTCTTTTTTTTACAGCAATCAGCTTGCGGTCTATTTAAACCACACAGCTGATTACTGGTACCGGCTCCCGCCTCTGCTCTCCCCGTTAGAGCAGAGTGGGAGCCACCTCCAGGTGGCGTTATTATCACAGGGCTTCCCCCGGTATTTTTTTACAATTTATTTTTAGTAACTATGGTCGGATCACATTTCCCATTACAATTATGGGAAATGCGATCTGCTTTACTAAAAATAAGTGATACCTAGGGGTTGGAGTAGAATTTTACTAATTCTACTCCAATTGCCCTATAGTAACTACAGGTGAAACTAAAATAATGTGAAAAGGGTGTGAAAACACCCTTTTTCACTTTATTTTAGTAAAAATAATGTTAATAAATAGAGCCCTAAGTAAATATATGAATTAACATTAGATTTACCATACATACAGTATATTTTTCCTATATAAATACATGAACTTTCATACATATAGTAGGGTGATTTTTCAGTCTTGAAATAACATTTTCCAATCGCCCCATTCAGCTATACTGGGGTGCCACGAAAACCATGGGGTATATTTACTAAAGTGAGAATATTTAGAAGTGGAGATGTTGCCCATAGCAACAAATCAGATTCTACTTAACATTTAAATAGCACATCTAGAAGATAATAGCTAGAATCTGATTGGCTGCTATGTGCAACATCTCCATTTCTAGAAAATCTCACTTTAAATTTACCCCCTATTACCATGTCTACAATATACTTACTAAGGTATTCATTGCAATGTAGTGCAATATATTTATTTAATAAGGTACTTATCGGTGCAGTTGTCATGAGTAGAGTTTTTATACATTGTTATTGTAGCTAAAGGTGTTCTGCTTCCCGAACTTTGTTACTCCAGCAACTTAATGGTTTTGGGTTTTAGTCAACTTTTAGCTGAACTGGACTTATTCATACTTATTGACTTTGTAGTCCTTTGCGGGAGCAGCTGGCAGAACTGCTGATGCAGGCCGGTTCGGGGGGCTGGACGTACTTAGGACCTGCCCCTTTCCTTGGAAAAGTCTACGATTTGCGGGTCCGCGAGAAGGGGGCAGGGCTAAATGACGCCAATCGTGTCATTTAGCCCTGCCCCTTCCTCGTGGACCAACAAGTTCCCCATTAAATCTCCCTATCCTACCCGCTTCACCAGGAAGTGTGCAGAATGCAGGAGACTGCCTACATTTCCGGGGGTGCGGGGGGCTACCCGAAAAATCGTGAGCCTCCCGCGACTTCTAGGAGTGTGGGCAAGTATGGACTTACTCTATGGACCTCATTCAGAGTCGGTCGTTGCGGCCACACGGTCGTACGCCACCAATGTTCGCTCAACTGCGCATGCATAAAATTCGCAATGCGCGTGCGCAAACTAGCTGTTACGATCGGAAATATCTCTCTCCTTGAACTTGGCCCGGTCGTTAGTTTGAGTGACAGGATGAGGCGTTTGTGGGTGGTAACAGGGGAAGGTGCTTGTGAACGGGGGAGTGGAGATCCGAACGCAGGCGTGCCTAATTATGCGAACGGTGTTTCATGGGAGTGCATAATTAACAAAGTAGTGTCGTAGCACATGTGACATGGGAGGATTTTACACTGACTTGATCGTAGAGCTTAAGAGAGGGTATGGTCAACCTTAAGCTCTACGACCAGCTCCGATGGTTCCCGATGGTCTCGATTAATCCTTATGCCCGGATATGACGTGTAAAGCGAACGAGAAGGGGGCGTATTTTTTGTCTTACGGCCGCATCCTCCCCTTGGTCGTCCAGCTAACGATCCCATCTTAACGATGTAACTTGCAAGTGCATCATTTGCATAGCTGGCCCCTTTTCCCTTATGACCGTGCGGCCGCAACGACTGACTCTGAATGAGGTCCTATGTGTGGAGAACTAAATACCCATGGTGAGAGATTGCTTATTCTACTCACATGTACATTGGGCCCTGATTCAGCAGCGGACACAAATGCAATCGTCCTACGGAGCGCGGTTGCTAAAATATGCTAATGCCTGTATTCTGACCCTCAGTACACGTAAGCAGTATGTAACTATTCAGGTAGCTAAACCAAGTTCATCTCTTAGGGCCTGATTCAGACCCGCTCGCAAGCGGGTCGATGGTGCCCCAGTGCGCGAGCCCCGTAGCGAGTGAGACCTTCGGTGCTCGCAGCAAAATGGGGCAGCTGTAGATGTTGATCGACAGCTCGCCCCATTTTGTAGGCGGGTGGGGGGGTGGCTGAACAAACGGAGGAACGCCTGCCGTTTGTGGGCGGCCCTACTGACATCACTCGTGATGTGAGCACTCAGCACTCAGAATGAAATCCCTCAGCACTCAGAATGATATCAGCAATAAGATTTTAAAAACTGCATGGTGGTAGATAATTCAGAGATCTGAGTTGAATATATTTGCAAACATATGGCTAAGCCTCCAGGCCGCGTCACGGCGTCTCTGATACTGGAGGTCCCTAGTACTTGGTCTGGGTCTGGGGTGCAGAACCACAAAAAAGCCAACAAAGGCCAGCCACCCCAGGGAAGCACAGCAGTGAAAGACTAAAGTGTTAGTATGTGTTAGTAAGAATAAAGCAAAAACCATGTGTTAATAAGTGATACATACAGTAGGTGAAAGGTGTAATTAAAATGCTAAGCGAATAATAATAATAATAAAAAAAAAATATATATATATAATAATAATAAGAATTAAAAAAAAAAATATATATATATATAGATATATATATATATATATATATTGTGACACAGTCAGATTAGGAGGTCCCTCTCCTGGGTAGGGGACTCCTTCCTTACACACACAGCAGCAGGGAAGCAGCACACCAGTCTGGATGCGAGTACAAGCTGGTCGGCGCCAGTCTTTATTGTACAATGTCAGAAATAACATAAAGAAAACATAAACATAAATCCTAGCCCTGTCGGGGCACTAACTTCACAGGTGGTTCCCTCACTACCAGAACCTGGCAGGGCCTAATGCCCTCACCAGCAACAAAGGCACAGCACAACACTCACAGTTAGGTTTTCAAGTGTCTCTGAGAAAACTCCCTGTCTGCTCTCCCAGGTGAGACAATCAGCCCTAAACACACTAGGCTTATATTGGCCACTCTCAGATGGAAACCCTAACAAGCCTGTTACCAGGCTGCGAGAACCAAGACCTGGAGTGGTCGTGGGTGGAGCCCTCCCTCTCCTCTCACCCACAACCCCCAGGTCCCAAACCGGCTTTTCAAAAAGCCAAGACTCAAGCCTGCTTCACTGCAGACTTTCTCCTGGGGGTTTTAAAACACATAAGACAGGACAGGAATCTGGGACAAATGTACCTGCCACAGACCATTTTACCAGTGATCCTATCACATATCCCCCCCCTTTGTTTCGACCTGTGGGGCGGAACAACTGAAGCCCCCAAACAATGAACGCATGACAACGCGTCAGCATTGGCCAGCTGGCTTCCTGGCCTGTGTTCCACTGAAAATTTAAAAGTTTGTAATGCCAAGAACCATCTCGTAATTCTCGCATTACTGTCCTTATTTTCGGACATCCACTTCAAAGGGGCATGGTCAGTGATCAATTTGAACTTTCTTCCAACCAAGTAGTACCTGAGAGCCTCTAATGCCCACTTTATGGCCAACGCCTCCTTCTCCACTGTGGCATAGTTTCTCTCATGTACATTCAACTTTCTGCTAAGATAGAAAATAGGGTGTTCCTCACCCTCCTTGTTCTGGGACAGGACCGCTCCTATACCTACTACTGATGCATCGGTTTGTACTATGAATTCCCTTTCAAAATTAGGAGTCATCAGGACTGGTTGGGAACACAACGCTACTTTCAACTCCTGAAAAGCTTTCTCTGCCTCAGGACTCCATTATACCATGACTTTTTGTTTGCCTTTGGTCAGGTCAGTCAGTGGGACTGCCATGGTGGCAAAGTTGGGTATAAACCTCCTGTAGTACCCCATAATTCCCAAGAAGGCTCTCACCTGCTTCTTATTCAGAGGCTGTGGCCAGTTTTGTATGGAATCAACTTTATTGAGCTGAGGCTTTATCAGGCCTCTGCCAATGGTGTATCCCAGATATTTTACTTCCTCCATGCCTAGACAACACTTTTTTGGGTTGGCTGTCAACCTGCCTTATAGATGGAGTCCAACACTGCTTGTACCCTGGGTAAGTGAGACTGCCAATCAGGACTATGAATGACCACGTCATCCAGATAAGCAGCCGCATACCGTCTATGGGGCCTTAGAATCCTGTCCATCATTCTTTGGAAGGTAGCAGGTGCCCCATGTTGCCTGAAACAAGCCCTCTGGCGCTGGAAAAGCTGTCTTTTGTTTGGCGCTCTCGGTTAACGGTACTTGCCAATACCCTTTGGTTAGGTCAAGAGTGGTTAAATACCTTGCCATCCCTAGTCTCTCAATCAGTTCATCCACTCTTGGCATCGGGTAGGCATCGAATTTTGAAACACTGTTCAACTTTCGGAAGTCATTGCAGAAACGCACACTCCCGTCGGGCTTTGGAATCAACACAATGGGACTTGACCATTCACTATGTGATTCTTCAATAACCCCTAACTCTAGCATATTTTTAATTTCTTTCGACACCGATTCTCTTTGTGCTTCTGGTAACCTATAGGGCTTTAGATTAACTTTAACCCCTAGGTTAGTGATTATGTCATGTTTAATGACCGAGGTTTTCCCAGCTACGTCAGAGAACAGCACCCTATTTCTGATCAGAAACTCCTTGACCTCTTGTTGTTGAATTGCCGACAGAGTTTTTGCCACTGTCACTTCGGGAACTAAGGGCCCTGGATTTACCAAAGAAGGGTCATTCAACTGCTCCACGGCAAAGACCTCTCTTCTGACCTCTAAATCAGGCAGATGATCCACTGGCCCAACAACACTTCCCACCTCAATGGGAGGCACATCAATTGGCGGGCCACCGTCACGCTCCACATTCTCTAGTTCGCCACTCATAGTAGAAAAAGGGAATAACTCTGACTCAGAAGAAACTCCCTCCTCCACTACATCGACAACCTTCTCAAATGGATCGGGGTTGTTCACTTCTGGAACAAAACGGCTTTCCCACAACTTCCAGAAGTGAGCAAAGTCTCTCCCCAATATTGCATCATACATCAGACCATGCACCAAACCCACAGAAACTATAGCAGAGCCACATGGTGTCTCGATGTTCACCTCGGCAGTAACATAATATCGATTATCCCCATGTATGCAGGTCACACCAACAGTTCTCCCCTTATGCCTCAAGGGGTTCACCAGCTCAGCTTTCATAAGTGTCACCAAGCTACCAGAGTCTAACAGTGCCTCTACTCGGTTGCCATCAACAGTGAGTACACACATATGCTTATCAGTCTCAGCCTGCCGGTCAGCCGTACAGGCTGTCTGTGCAAAGAAAGATGCCCTGTGGTAGACATGAGCAGTATCACATTGCATAGGTTCAGTTGTAAGTGAACAATTAGCGGCAATATGGCCGAAGTCACCACACCGGAAACACTGAATCATATTAATGTCTAGTCGTTTATGGGGCAAGAACCTTCCTGGCCTGGCAGGCCTGTCTCCAGGTTCTACACCCTCAGTCTTAGGTACATTCCACCACCCAGCACCCTTCTCCCCTGGAGCAGTCTTACCAGTGTCTGTGGGAGCTCGCCGGTGCGCCATCGGGGCTCGGTGGGGCATACTCATCAGCTCCTCAGCCGCCAGGTACCTCTCCACCAGCTCGACCAACTGGTTCGCGGACTTAGGGTCTGCATGGCTCACCCACTTGTGCAGAGTCACAGGTAATGATCGCAGGTACCGGTCCATCACGACCCTTTCCACGATCTGTGGTCCCGTCAGCGTCTCAGGCTGTAGCCATTTTGAGGACAGATGGGCAAGGTCATGCATCTGCGAACGTGGAGGCTTGTCCATATGGAACTCCCAGCGGTGGACCCGTTGGGCACGAACAAAGGTGGTGACTCCCAAGCGAGTTAGGATCTCCTGTTTTAGTTTTTTATAGTCCTTGGCATCAGCCAGGCATAAGTCGAAATAGGCCTTTTGTGGCTCCCCAGACAAAAAAGGTGCCACCAGACTTGCCCACTGCTCCTGGGGCCAACTCTCCCTTTCGGCCGTTCTTTCAAATGCGGCGAGATAGGCCTCCACATCATCGCCCGAAGTCATCTTTTGGAGGAAGTGACTGGCTCGTACGGAGTGAGTGGTGGTGGGAGGACCCGTATTAACATCTCTGGGCCGGGCGACCAGGTGCTGTACCACCTCTTTTATGGCCTGGCTGTTTTCCGCTAAGGCCTGGCGGGTTTCCTCGAGGGCAACCTGTTGTTGCCCCTGGGCTGTCTCCAAGGCCAACAGTTGCACCCTGGTGGATTCCTGCAGAGCCCTGGTAGCTTCCTGCTGAGCTGCTGTAGCTTGGAGCAAGGCCTTAATAATGTCCTCCATTTTGTCCTGGGGTGTAGGCTGGAAGTTGAACCTTGCCTCTCTGAGCATTGGCTGACGCCTCCTCTATGGGACTCCAAGGACACAGCGTTATTTCCACACTCACAATTTGGGTGTCTGTCCCTTTAATTTTTAAACGGAAAGCTGCAACTTCAGTGTGTGTGGGTGTCCGCATTCTCCACCATATTGTGACACAGTCAGATTACGAGGTCCCTCTCCTTGGTAGGGGACTCCTTCCTTACACACACACACAGCAGCAGGATGCGAGTACAAGCTGGTCGGTGCCAGTCTTTATTGTACAATGTCAGAAATAACATAAAGAAAACATAAACATAAATCCTAGCCCTGTCGGGGCACTAACTTCACAGGTGGTTCCCTCACTACCAGAACCTGGCAGGGCCTAATGCCCTCACCAGCAACAAAGGCACAGCACAACACTCACAGTTAGGTTTTCAAGTGTCTCTGAGCAAACTCCCTGTCTGCTCTCCCAGGTGAGACAATCAGCCCTAAACACACTAGGCTTATATTGGCCACTCTCAGGTGGAAACCCTAACAAGCCTGTTACCAGGCTGCGAGAATAAAGACCTGGAGTGGCCGTGGGTGGAGCCCTCCCTCTCCTCTCACCCACAAGCCCCAGGTCCCAAACCGGCTTTTCAAAAAGCCAAGACTCAAGCCTGCTTCACTGCAGACTTTCTCCTGGGGGTTTTAAAACCCATAAGACAGGAATCTGGGACAAATGTACCTGCCCCAGACCACTTTACCAGTGATCCTATCACAATATATATATATATATATATATATATTATATACTAAGTGAAAAATTCAATTTGAAGGTGTTAAAGTGCTAAATAAAGTGTTTAAGTGTGCCACCCCAGAGCAACCCAGCCACACCAACCCCGGGGGGCACCGTACCCCAAACTCATCCCCAAAACTAATAACTATATCCACTTTGGGTCATATAATTGCCCAATATAAGGCCATATGATAATGGCACATACAAATATACCTGAATTGAGAGCCAGCTTTTTTTCTTAATTAATCTTTTCTTAGCATTTTAATTACACCTTTCACCTATGTATCACTTATTAACACATAGTTTTTGCTTTATTCTTAGTATAACACATACAGTATTAACACTTTAGTCTTTCACCGCTGTGCTTCCCTGGGGTGGATGGCCTAAGCAGGCTTTTTTTGGGGTTCTGCACCCCAGACCCAGACCAAGTGGCCAAGACTGGGAGCTTAGCCATATTTTTGCAAATATATGCAACTGAGATCTCTGAATTATCTACCACCATGCAGTTTTTAAAATCTTATTGCTGATTTCATTCTGAGTGCTGGGGTATTACTTTTTGTTGTTTCTTGTATAGACTAACCCCTCCCTTACATGCACCTGAGTGATATTACTGAAGTGATTGAGCAGCTATCAACATGTATTGCTGTATTGAGAGGCATAGATGGGACCAGCGTTTGGAGGGCATGCTGGTTCTTGTAGTGCCATTAGGAGGACTTAGGGGTGACTCCAAGGTAAGCTGGCTCTCCATTCAGGTATATTTGTATGTGCCATTATCATGTGGCCTTATATTGGGCAATTATATGACCCAAATTGGATATAGTTATCAGTTTTGGGGATAGCTGTTGTTTACCGTCCCCCTGGCTCGCCCTCCAAATTCCTTGACAACTTTGCTTCCTGGCTTCCTCACTTTCACTCCTCAGATCTTCCCTCCATTATCCTAGGTGATTTTAATATTCCTATTGACATTCCCACAGAACCCTCTGCAGCTAAACTCCTTACCCTCTCGCAAAGGACCTCATCACCCTCCCATGTGAGTGGGTGCTCACTTGACTTGGTCTTTACTCACTGTTGTGATATTTCTGATTACTCCAATTCCCCATTCCCCCTCTCTGATCATAACCTTCTATCTTTTAACCTATACCTATCTCCTTCCCCTCCTTTACCTCCTAAGGCCACCATTACTAAGCGGAACATTGAGGCTATTGACACTGTTGCTTTTTCCTCCCTGCTAGACTCTCTTCTCCACCCCTATCCTTTCTCTCTCCTGTCCTGAACAAGCTACTTCCCTGTACAATTCCTCCCTTGCTTCTGCTCTTGACTCTGTTGCTCCGGCAACATATTCTCACCCTCGCAGGTCCACACCACAAGCCTTGCATTCCAAATGCACCAGGTACCTGCAAAAGTGTTCAAGAATTGCCGAGCGTCAGTGGAGAAAATCACCCTCTAAGGCTGACTTCCTCCATTTCAAGTTTATTCTCGCATACTACAGTGCTGCCCTGTCCCTCTCCAAACAAACATATTTAAAGAACCTCATCTCCTCCCAGTCCTCAAACCCCCAGCGTCTCTTTGCCACCTTCAACTCTCTCCTCTGCCCTTCCCCTCCTCTCCTCCCCTCCTCACTCTCCGCCCTTGACTTTGCCACCTACTTTACATCTAAAATTGACTCCATACGTAAGGACATCATATCCCATCAGACCCTCAGCACTCCTCCCCCTTCTTTTCCTAACCACCCCTTCAATTCTGCCTCACCAACCCTGACATCCTTCTCCCCTGCTTCTGGAGAGGAAGTCATGGCCCTAATCAGGTCCTCCCCTCCTTCCACCTCCCCTCTTGACCCTATCCCTTCCCGTCTCCTCTGTTACCTGTCTCCTTCTGTCTGTTCCCATCTTGCTCACCTACTTAATCTCTCCCTATCGTCTGGCACTGTCCCTTCTGCATTCAAAATTGCCCTTGTCTCCCCCATTCTTAAAAAACCTACCCTTGATCCTAACATACTTTCCAACTACCGACCCATCTCTCTTCTCCCTTTTGCTTCCAAACTACTTGAGCGTATTGTTTACAACCGCCTTACCACCTTCCTTTCCTCCCACTCCCTCCTTGACTCATTTCAATCTGGCTTCCGTTCTCTACACTCCACTGACACTGCCCTCGCGAAAGTCAGCAATGACCTCCTTGCTGCCAAATCCAAGGGCCACTACTCTCTGTTCATTCTCCTTGACCTCTCTGCTGCATTTGACATTGTAGACCACCCTCTCCTCCTGCAAATCCTTCACTCTCTTGGTTTACGTGGCACTGCCCTCTCCTGGCTTTCCTCCTACCTCCTTGATCGTTCCTTCTCTGTGTCCTCTCATGACTCCTCTTCCCCCCCCCACTTCCACTAACAGTAGGAGTTCCCCAAGGTTCTGTTCTTGGACCTCTCCTTTTCTCCCTATACACATTCTCATTAGGTGAACTCATTAACTCCTTTGACCTCCAATATCATCTCTATGATGATTATACTCAAATTTACTTTCCACCCCTGAGCTTTCCCCCTCGCTCCTTACCCGTATCTCCAATTGTCTATCTGCTGTCTCTTCATGGATGTCCCAGCGCTTTCTTAAACTTAACATGTCTAAGACTGAGCTGATCATCTTCCCACCCTCTTCCACTACATCACTTCCCACAATTTCATTATCTATTGATGGCACAACTATCTCCTCTAGCCCCAAAGTGCGCTGCCTTGGAGTTATCCTAGACTCCTCCCTCTCATTTAAACCACACATTCAGCACCACTCGCAGTCCTGCTGTCTCCACCTAAAAAATATCTCCAGGATTAGACCCTTTCTCACCCATGATGCCACTAAAACCCTCATCCACTCACTGGTCATCTCCAGATTGGACTACTGTAACCTTCTCCTAGCTGGCCTCCCAGTCTCTCACCTCTCTCCACTACAATCAGTTCTCAATGCTGCTGCTTGGCTCATCTTCCTCTCCAGATGTTCTACATCTGCTTCCCCTCTCCTTCAAGCCCTACACTGGCTCCCCTTCCCCTTCAGATGCCAATTCAAGGTTCTTACACTCGCCTACAAATCCCTCACCAAATCCTCTCCCACATACATTTCTGACCTTCTCTCCCCTCACACTCCCGCCCGTCCACTTCGCTCATCTAATGCATGCCGCCTCTCTTGCCAACTGATTACTCCCACTCCCGCATCCAAGATTTTGCCCGTGCAGCTGCCCACCTTTGGAATGCTCTCCCTCTCCCTATCAGACTCTCCACCTCTCTACAAATCTTCAAACGGGCTCTCAAGACCCACTACTTCATCAAGGCCTTCCAGCACTCATCCTAACCCACCTCACGCTCTTTCCTCACTATCTTCCCCTTCTGTGTCACGCCTGTCTGTCTGCCTTCCCCTTTAGAATGTAAGCTCTCACGAGCAGGGACCTCTTCCCACATGTGCTTCTCTTTACATTTTCTTTGACTCTTTTCTCCCAATTAGGGCACCTAACACATGACTGCCAACTCCCGGCTGATTATTGTGAGTGCTTTAATCGCTATTGCAGCAATGTATATAAATTGTGTCCTTGTCCTGCACTGTAATGTACTGTAAGTTACTTGTTTCTTGTTCACTTGTTAGTTCTATGTACTATGTAAGGCGCTGCGGAACACTTGTGGCGCCATATAAATAAAGAATAATAATAATAATGGATTTTGGTGCGGTGCCTCCCGGGGTTGGTGTGGCTGGGCTGCTCTGGGGTGGCACACTTTAACACTTTATTCAGCACTTTAACACCTTCAAATTATAATTTTTCTCTTTTATATATATATATATATATATATATATATTGTGATAGGATCACTGGTAAAGTGGTCTGTGACAGGGACATTTATCCCAGATTCCTGTCTTATGTGTTTTAAATCCCCAGGAGAAAGTCTGCAGTGTAGCAGGCTTGAGTTTCGGCTTTTTGAAAAGCCGGTTTGGGACCTGGGGGTTGTGGATGAGAGGAGAGGGAGGGCTCCACCCACGGCCACTCCAGGTTTTGGTTCTCTTAGCCTGGTAACAGGCTTGTTAGGGTTTCCACCTGAGAGTGGCCAATATAAGCCTAGTGTGTTTAGAGCTGAGCGTCTCACCTGGGAGAGCAGGCAGGGAGTTTGGTCAGAGACACTTGGAAACCTAACTGTGAGTGTTGTGCTGTGCCTTTGTTGCTGGTGGGGGCATTAGGCCCTGCCAGGTTCTGGTAGTGAGGGAACCACTTGTGAAGTTAGAGCCCCGACAGGGCTAGGATTTATGTTTATGTTTTCTTTATGTTATTTCTGACGTTGTACAATAAAGACTGGCGCCGACCAGCTTGTACTCGAATCCAGACTGGCGTACTGATTCCCAGCTGCTGTGTGTGTAAGGAAGGAGACCTCTACCCAGGAGAGGGACCCCTAATCTGACTGTGTCACAATATGGTGGAGAATGCGGGCATCCACACACACTGAAGTTGCAGCAAGAGGAAAACTTTCCGTTTAAAAATTAAAGGGACAGACACCCAATTTGTGAGTGTGGAAATAACACTGTGTCCTTGGAGTTCCATAGAGGAGGCGTCAGCCAATGCTCAGAAAGGCAATGTTCAGCTTCCAACCTACTGCCCAAGGCCAAAATGGAGGTAATTATTAAGGCCTTGCTCCAAGCTACAGCAGCTCAGCAGGAAGCTACAGGGGCTCAACAGGAATCTACCAGGGCTCTGCAGGAATCCACCAGGGTGCAACTGTTGGCCTTGGAGACAGCCCAGAGGCAACAACAGGTCGCCATTGAGGAAACCCGCCAGGCCTTAGCGGAAAACAGCCAGGCCATAAGAGAGGTGGTACAGCACCTGGTCGCCCGGCCCAGAGATGTTGCTACTGGTCCTCCCACCACCACTCACTCCGTACAAGCCAGTCACTTCCTCCAAAGATGACTTCGGACGATGATGTGGAGGCCTATCTCACCGCATTTGAAAGAATGGCCGAAAGGGAGAGTTGGCCCCAGGAGCAGTGGGCAAGTCTGGTGGCACCTTTTTTGTCTGGGGAGCCACAAAAAGCATGTTTCGACTTATGCCTGGCTGATGCCAAGGACTATAAAAAACTAAAACTGGAGATCCTAACTCGCTTGGGAGTCACCACCTTTGTTCGTGCCCAACGGGTCCACCGCTGGGAGTTCCATATGGACAAGCCTCCACGCTCACAGATGCATGACCTCGTCCATCTGTCCTCAAAATGGCTACAGCCCGAGACGCTGACGGGACCACAGATCGTGGAAAGGGTCGTGATGGACCGGTACCTGCGATCATTACCTGTGACTCTGCGCAAGTGGGTGAGCCATGCAGATCCTAAGTCCGCGGACCAGTTGGTCGAGCTGGTGGAGAGGTACGTGGCGGCTGAGGAGCTGATGAGTATGCTACACTGAGCCCCGATGGCGCACCGGCGAACTCCCACAGACACTGGTAAGACTGTTCCAGGGGAGAAGGGTGCTGGGTGGTGGAATGTACCTAAGACTGAGGGTGTAGAACCTGGAGACAGGCCTGCCAGGCCAGGAAGGTTCTTGCCCTGTAAACAACTAGACGTTAATATGATTCAGTGTTTCCGGTGTGGTGACTTCGGCCATATTTCCGCTAATTGTTCACTTACAACTGAACCTATGCAATGTGATACTGCTCATGTCTACTGCAGGGCATCTATCTTTGCACAGACAGCCTGTATGGCTGACCGGCAGGCTGAGACTGATAAGCACATGTGTGTACTCACTGTAGATGGCAACCGAGTAGAGGCACTGTTAGACTCTGGTAGCTTGGTGACACTTATGAAAGCTGAGCTGGTGAACCCCTTGAGGCATAAGGGGAGAACTATGGGTGTGACCTGCATACATGGGGATACTCGATATTATGTTACTGCCGAGGTGAACATAGAGACACCCTGTGGCTCTGTTATAGTTTCTGTGGGTTTGGTGCATGGTCTGATGTACGATGCAATATTGGGGAGAGACTTTGCTCACTTCTGGAAGTTGTGGGAAAGCCGTTTTGTTCCAGAAGTGAACAACCCCGATCCATTTGAGAAGGTTGTCGATGTAGTGGAGGAGGGAGTTTCTTCTGAGTCAGAGTTATTCCCTTTTTCTACTATGATTGGCGAACTAGAGAATGCGGAGCGTGATGGTGGCCCGCCAACTGATGTGCCTCCCATTGAGGTGGGATGTGTTGTTGGGCCAGTGGATCATCTGCCTGATTTAGAGGTCAGAAGAGAGGTCTTTGCCGTGGAGCAGTTGTATGACCCTACTTTGGTAAAAGCCAGGGAGAATGTAAAAGTAGTTAATGGTAAACCCATAGACCCTGATAGTCCTTTGTCCTATCCCCACATGGCAATGTGTCAGGATTTGTTATATCAGGTGACTAAGAAGGGGGAAGATGTTGTGGAACAACTAATAGTTCCCAAAGCCTACAGAAGAACAGTGTTGGATCTGGTCCATGGTCATATAATGGCCGGCCATCTAGGGGTAGAGAAAACCACTGAGCGAATAATGCAGAGGTTTTTCTGGCCCGGGCTTCATAAAGAGGTATCTGACTTTTGCGCATCCTGCCCTGAGTGTCAGTATCATGCTCCCAGACCACATTTTAAGGGTCCACTAGTTCCATTGCCTATTATAGAGGTGCCGATAGTGAGAGAGCACCAGGAACAGGCTCAACAGGCACAGCAGAGGGTATACAACCGCAATGCTCGGTTACGCAGCTTTGCTCCTGGGGACAGAGTGTTAGTGTTGGTTCCCACTGTGGAAAATAAACTTTTGGCTAAATGGCAAGGGCCCTTTGAAAACTTAGAAAGAGTGGGACAGGTCAATTACAAAGTTTACAAGCCGGGGAAAAGAAAGCCGGAACAGATATACCATATAAATCTGTTAAAGCCCTGGAAAGATAGAACGGTACTGTCGGCCGTCCGAGCCCCTCCAGTAAATCCAGGGCCCTTAGTTCCCGAAGTGACAGTGGCAAAAACCCTGTCGGCAATTCAACAACAAGAGGTCAAGGAGTTTCTGATCAGAAATAGGGCGCTGTTCTCTGACGTACCTGGGAAAACCTTGGTCATTAAACATGACATCATCACTGACCCAGGGGTTAAAGTTAATCTAAAGCCCTATAGGTTACCAGACGCACAAAGAGAATCGGTGTCGAAAGAAATTAAAAATATGCTAGAGTTAGGGGTTATTGAAGAATCACATAGTGAATGGTCAAGTCCCATTGTGTTGTTTCCAAAGCCCGACGGGAGTGTACGTTTCTGCAATGACTTCCGAAAGTTGAACAGGGTTTCAAAATTCGATGCCTACCTGATGCCACAGTGGTGAAGGAGGCGTTGGCCATAAAGTGGGCGTTAGAGGCTCTCAGATACTACTTGGTGAGTTCAAATTGATCACTGATCATGCCCCTTTGAAGTGGATGTCCGAAAATAAGGACAGTAATGCGAGAATTACGAGATGGCTCTTGGCGTTACAAACTTTTAAATTTTCAGTGGAACACAGGCCAGGGGGCCTGTTGTCTAAAGCAGACGCGTTGTCACGCGTTCATTGTTTGGGGGCTTCAGTTGTTCCGCCCCATAGGTCGAAACAAAGGGGGGGATATGTGATAGGATCACTGGTAAAGTGGTCTGTGACAGGGACATTTATCCCAGATTCCTGTCTTATGTGTTTTAAATCCCCAGGAGAAAGTCTGCAGTGTAGCAGGCTTGAGTTTCGGCTTTTTGAAAAGCCGGTTTGGGACCTGGGGGTTGTGGGTGAGAGGAGAGGGAGGGCTCCACCCATGGCCACTCCAGGTTTTGGTTCTCTTAGCCTGGTAACAGACTTGTTAGGGTTTCCACCTGAGAGTGGCCAATATAAGCCTAGTGTGTTTAGGGCTGAGTGTCTCACCTGGGAGAGCAGGCAGGGAGTTTGTTCAGAGACACTTGGAAACCTAACTGTGAGTGTTGTGCTGTGCTTTTGTTGCTGGTGGGGGCATTAGGCCCTGCCAGGTTCTGGTAGTGAGGGAACCACTTGTGAAGTTAGAGCCCCGACAGGGCTAGGATTTATGTTTATGTTTTCTTTATGTTATTTCTGACGTTGTACAATAAAGACTGGCGCCGACCAGCTTGTACTCGAATCCAGACTGGCGTACTGTTTCCCAGCTGCTGTGTGTGTGTGTAAGGAGACTTCTACCCAGGAGAGGGACCCCTAATCTAACTGTCACAATATATATATATATATATATATATATATATATATACTATGTACATATATTTATTAAGTGGTTAATATGTTGAGCAATATATACTTGAAGTCAGTGAGATATTCATTCTGACCCCTTGCTAAGGGCACTTCCTTCCTGAAAATGATTCTGCTTCTTATTATATTTCCTTGTATCGGGAATTTTGAATAGAATACAAATGTACTAAATGTACTAGATGTACTACAAATGTTCTACAGGAACGATGCCTGGGGCTGGTCTGGGAAACAAAGGATCTGCATGCCATAGGAAAAAGGGCCTGATTCAGTAAGGATCGCCATTGCGATCACAATAACGATTACGCACGCAGTCTCACTGCGAAGATATGCTAATGACTGCAAATCGCAATGCCGTCGCAGGGCAAAATCGCAACACCGTTGCAGGTCAATATAAAGACGCCCACTTACCTTGGCTCACATCCGTAATTACTTTTCAATCCAGCGAAAACATCAGTAACATTGAGTACCATCGGAGCCTCACGCACAATTAATGTAGGTCAGACCTTACTCAGGAATTGCTAACCTTCCTGTATGCAGTGAGTACACAAGCTGCGTATGCCATCGCAGTGGCTAATTTCTGCACCCCATGTAACAGCGTTGAAACCGACAGGCGCGCCTACGTTTCTCCGACCATCCCACCGTCACCACCCCAAAACTCTCTCTGTCATTCACTGTGCAATGTTTTATCCTGCACTGCGTGTATGCAGTGCGATCGCAGTTCAGCGGTCATGCATGCGTGGTGCGTAACAATCGGATGATTGCGTACGCGATCGCATCAGGGTTAGGATAAGGCTGCAGTTATGGTTAGGATAAGGCTGCAGTTCTGGTTAGGGTTAGGCTGCAGTTAGGGATAGGATAAGGCTGCAGTTATGGTTAGGATAAGGCTGCAGTTCTGATTAGGGTTAGGCTGCAGTTAGGGTTAGGCCGCATTTAGGGTTAGGATAAGGCTGCAGTTAGGGTTAGGCTGCGGGTAGGTTTAGGATAAGGCTGCAGTTCTGGTTAGGATAAGGCTGCAGTTAGGGGTAGGCTGCGGGTAGGGTTAGGATAAGGCTGCTGTTATGGTTAGGATAAGGCTGCAGTTAGGGTTAGGCTGCGGGTAGGGTTAGGATAAGGCTGCAGTTAGGGTTAGGTCGCACTTAGGGTTAGGATAAGGCTGCAGTTCTGGTTAGGATAAGGCTGCAGTTAGGGTTAGGCTGCGGGTAGGGTTAGGATAAGGCTGCAGTTACGGTTAGGATAAGGCTGCAGTTAGGGGTAGGCTGCGGGTAGGGTTAGGATAAGGCTGCAGTTATGGTTAGAATAAGGCTGCAGTTAGGGTTAGGCTGCGGGTAGGGTTAGGATAAGGCTGCAGTTAGGGTTAGGCCGCACTTAGGTTTAGGATAAGGCTGCAGTTCTGGTTAGGATAAGGCTGCAGTTAGGGTTAGGCTGCGGGTAGGGTTAGGATAAGGCTGTAGTTAGGGTTAGGCCGCATTTAGGGTTAGGATAAGGCTGCAGTTCTGGTTAGGATAAGGCTGCAGTTAGGGTTAGGCCACAGTTAGGATTAGGGTTAGGCTGCAGTTAGGGTTAGGATAAGGCTGCAGTTAGGGTTAGGCCACAGTTAGGGTTAGGGTTAGGCTGCAGTTAGGGTTAGGCTGCAGTTAGGGTTAGGCTGTGGTTAGGGTTAGGATAAGGCTGCAGTTAGGGTTAGACTGCAGATAGGGTTAGGATAAGGCTGCAGTTAGGGTTAGGCTGTGGTTAGGGTTAGGATAAGGCTGCAGTTAGGGTTAGGCTATGGTTAGGGTTAGGATAAGGCTGCAGTTAGGGTTAGGCTGTGGTTAGGGTTAGGATAAGTCTGCAGTTAGGGTTAGGCTGCAGTTAGGGTTAGGGTGCAGTGAGGGTTAGGCTGCAGTTAGGGTTAGGCTGTGGTTAGGGTTAGGATAAGGCTGCAGTTAGGGTTAGACTGCAGATAGGGTTAGGATAAGGCTGCAGTTAGGCTGTGGTTAGGGTTAGGATAAGTCTGCAGTTAGGGTTAGGCTGCAGTTAGGGTTAGGCTGCAGTTAGAGTTAGGCTGCAGTTAGGGTTAGGATAAGGCTGCAGTTAGGGTTAGGCTGCAGTTAGGGTTAGGCTGTGGTTAGGGTTAGGGTTAGGCTGCAGTTAGAGTTAGGCTGCAGTTAGGGTTAGGCTGCAGTTAGGGTTAGGCTGCAGTTAGGGTTAGTGCTGGGCTAAAAGATCTTTGTCAACATTCTGACAGTCTAATTGATATACCACACCCAATGAGCCAATGCTTTCTGTATCACCTCTAATATTCTTTTACAAACCTAGGAGCCGATTTATCCAGCTGTATTTTGCATAAAAAATGTGATTAAACTCATTATCGTATGATAAATGCTATAATGTGGTATCAGGGCCTGATTCAGCAAGGAACGTAAGTGAGAGAACGCACGCACGCACGCACTCGGCCGATGTTTACGCACTGCGCATGCATGTGCATCACAATGCGCGTGCGCGAACTTCAAACTGTGATGGGAACTGCGTGAGCAGAGGCTACTCAGACCCAAGGCAGAGTGATTGACAGGAAGTGCCGCTTCTGGGTGGTGACGGGGAGTTGGTTGGGCGAACGCAGGCGTTCCACTGCGTCAGGACGCCGTTACAGGGGCGTGCATAATTAAGGCAGTGTGGCGGCATACGCAGCCATAACGTAAGCTCTACACAGGAAGCGGCCAAAATCCTGCGGCAGGTCAGGTCAACCACTAATATGCTAAAGGGTCAGATGGTTCTCGATGTTACCGATGTTTACGCTATCTTGCGTACTGATCAGGCTGCAAAGGGAGATGGGCGGCGTCATATGGCACTGGGCGTCTGCTTCTTGTGCTGCGGTCTCCATGCGTGTGCATTGATTAGCATATTCTCGCAGCGGACGGGTGCGTGCGTTCTCTCACTTGCGTTCCTTGCTGGATCAGGCTCTCAGCCATATGTGGAAATAGTGAAAGATACAGCGACAGGCGTCTCTGATAATTCAGGTGCAAGTGCAATGAATATATAAATAAAAACAATTATTCCAAGTTTATACAGACAGTGGCAAAGACAATCAATAAGAAGACAATATGAACGCACAGAATGAGGAAAAATATATAGATATGAAATTGATCCTTTAAAAGTGTCTAATTGTTTCAGAGTTCGGTAAAAAGGACCTTATTAAAATAAAAGAGCAACAAAAGAATACCTATTATATTAGCCATGTGCTTATTTACAAACACAATGCATAAAAAATCTCAACATCGCGGTGTGGAATAAAGTGCAAACAGCCAGTAGTATATATTGCACAACCCCAATAATATATACTAAAAGCAGATTGATATATGCGGAGGATCAAGTTTATAACCAGCAACTGCTTATCTTACTTTGTTCTTGATGTTGCGGACATGCTCTTGAATCCTCAATTTTAAAGGTCTCTTGGTGTTGCCCACATACTTCAAGCCGCACTTGCACTCTAGGAGGTATATAGCGGAGGTGGTATTACAGTTCATATAGTTTTTGATTTTGTATTCCTTTGAACCATCAAAATTGGAAAATATTTTTCTACGTGGATGAATAAACTTACACACATTGGTGCGAGACCCGGAGCGACAGCTTGGCTGTCGCAGTCCGGGTCTCGCGCATGCGCACGACGGAGCACCCTCCGTTGTGCGCATGCGCAGTGGGGAACATCGACCCACTTGCGAGCGTACTGCCGCTTGCGAGTGGGTCTGAATGACCCCCTAATTCAGCATTTGATGTGAATACCAAGTTGTGGTTTCCAAAATTCTATTAATATGGGACTGAGTGGTGTTATCTAAATTTGATATATAAAATCCCCATTTTTTTTGAAAACGCTCTACACCCCTCTCTATATCAGGAAGAGTGTCACGCCGGTTATAGTACAGTACTTGAACTATCATGCGTTTGACATCGCTAAGAAAACGAGGGGTCTTTATCATCCAATTTATTAGAATAGCTTTCTTAGCGATCGTCACTATTGTCGTAAGTAGCTGTATTACTCTTTTTTTATTATGTGGGGTCACATCCCAATTTTTGAAATTGCTAGGATTAAAGCTAAAGGGTCTTTTATCAAATGTAGTGATAAGTCATTTATAAAGAACATAAGTTTATCCCAGAATTTGCGGATGCAGCCACATTCCCATACATTATGCCAGAAGGTGGCTTTAGTGGCTTTACACTTTACACAATGTCCCGTCTCTTCTAACGCCATATGAGCTCTGCTACTTTGTGAAATATAAGCCCTGTGTAAGATCTTTACATGGACTTCCTGTAGACGTGCTGAGTGTAAGATTTTCAAGGTTTCCTCATAATGTCCCAAAGAGTTTCAGGAGAATTTAATGCAGGAATGTCTATTGTCCACCTCACTGCACATTTGTGCCATAGGGTGTTTGCTTTGGATGAAATGAAATCAGTTGTCAAAAATTTGGTTTTGTAATTATTTTGTGTTGTAAACATAAATAAGGAGTATAATACATCTTTCGCATTTGGATTCTTCAAAGCAGGAGGTATATGTTGAATAAAATGTCTGACTTGGAGGTACATAAAGAATTGCGAATTAGGTAGGTTAAATTTCTCTTTAAGATTTTGGAACGTAAGCAGGGTGCCCCCTGGGTCAAAAACATCTTTGACTTTCGCAAGACCTTTAGTTTTCCAGACGAGGAAGTGAGAATTTTCTAGGCTAGGACTAAACATAGGGTTTCCCCATAGAGTGTTTTATCTTGAAGAGCTGAAGTTTCGGTTAAGTCTCCGGTTGATGGCCAGCCATGTCTTGTAGGTGTCTCGAAAAATCATATTGTTTAAAAGTAGATTGGGGAGTTTGGGTTTTGGCGAGTGTAAAAGGGCGCTTGGAGCACAGGGAGTAAATAATTCTATTTCTAGAGACAGATCCGTGTATATATTACGTTCAAGACACCAATGTAACGCATATCTATAAAATACAGCCTCTGAGAAGGCTTTTAAATCTGGGATTCCCCAACCACCCTTCTCTCTAGTACACGGGTTCCCAACCATGGTCCTCAAGGCACACTAACAGTCCAGGTTTAAGGATAGCCATACTTGAGCACAGGTGACTTAATTAGTACTTCAGTTATTTTGATCTAACCTTCTGTGCTTAAGCATGGATTTCACTAAAACCAGGACTTTTGGTGTGCCTTGAGGACCGAGGTTGGGAATCACTGCTCTAGTACATTGAAGCTTAGCTAAAGCTATTCTGGATTTCCCACCGCACCACAGAAATTTGGAGGATGCTTTTGAGTAGATACTAATATCATTTTGAGTAAGGGCAATAGGAAGCATTTGAATCAGGTAAGCAATTTTTGGGAATATTATACTTTTCAGGACTGCTACCCGGCCCATTATTGACAATGGAAGTGCACGCCAATCTTCCAACAGTCTATTAATTTTCGAGAGCATTGGGGTAAAATTATAGAAGTTATTTCGGGGATGTATATTCCAAAGTACTTTAAAGTGTTCTGTGTTCTAATTGATTGGGAGCAAATTGTGGGCAAGATAGAAGGGGGATTTGTTCCCAAATATACCAGATCAGATTTGTGGAAGTTAACTCTATATCCCAAGAAGGATCCAAAGCGTTTAATGTTGTCTAAATTTGAGGGTAGAGATAACTCTGGATGGGAGACAAATAACATCATATCATCCGCAAACAGAGCCAACTTAGACTCTACTGTACCTATCTTAATTCCAAAAAATAGTTTGTCTTTCCTCAAAGTGACAGCGAGAGGTTCCAGTGCCAATGCGAACAGCAAGGGGGACAGTGGGCATCCCTGCCTCGTCCCTCTTCCTATCGCAAAAGGTAGGGAAAGGTAACCGTTGTAGGCTATCTGGGTTGTTGGACTAGTAAAATTAGAGGAAATTAGTTTTTTAAAACCTTCTGGGAACCCAAAGCGTCGTAAGGATTCGAAAAGATGATCCCATGTTAGTAAGTCGAAAGCCTTTTCGGCATCTAGGGAGAGTAGTAAAGGTGTCCCCTGGTTTCCACAGAGTTCTAACCCTTCATTAATCGATATAACTCTATGAATATGGGTTACCGAGTGCCTTCCCATGATAAATCCTGTTTGGTCTGTATGTATTACCGATGGGAGGCACAATTTAAGTCGATCTGCCAAAATCTTAGTAAAAAGTTTATAATCCGAGTTTAGTAAAAAAAATAGGTCTGTATGACCCTGGTTGTTCTAGATCCCTCTCTGGTTTTGGGAGTAATTTAAGAATAGCACTGTTAAAATAAAGTGGTAAAGACTTATTTTGAAGGATGTCATTATACATTTGTAATAAGGTGTCTCCACATTTGGGGAAGAGAATCTTTAAATATTCTCCGGTGAGGCCATCTGGTCCTGGAGCTTTAATGGGTTTGAGTAAACGTATAGCTCTAGAGAGTTCCAACATCGTAATGGGGGTACTCAAGCTTTCTGCAATTTCTTGATTGATCTGGGGTAGGTGAAATCCCTCCCAGAACATATCTTTTTGTGTGTAGTCTATCTGACTGTTTGCATATTGATCTGAATAAAACATCCTAAGAGTTTCGGATATCTGTGCACCGGTGTGTACTCGATTACCTTTTTGATCTATTAGGGATTGAATAATATTCGTTGTGCGAGGACCACGTAATAGATTGGAAAGTAAACGTCCCATTTTGTTGACAAACTTGTGGAATTTATAATCTGATACATATTGTGATCTATCATGGTAGTTTGATACAATGGAATCAAAAATCTATTTTTATCTAGGTATGGGTTTTTTTGCATGGGAGAGAGTGTTAATTTATATGTCTGGAAAGCTTCAGTTAGTTCTCGTTGGACTTTATGGTAAATTTTATAGCAGTTCTTCGTATGTTGCTTAACATAGGATATTATTTTACCTCTTATTACTGTTTTGGACGTTTGCCAGAACAGGGTAGGGTTCGTGAGCCTGTGCTCCTCATTGTCATTTTTATATGTTTGCCAGGCTGACTCTAGCATGGATCTAAACTCTATTGAGTTGACCAGGTGTGTGGGGAATCTCCATTGCCTATAAGGTCCTTTGTCAACTTCTTCCACAATAGTGACCTGGATCAATGCGTGATCAGAAATACAAATCGTCTCAATGTGTGCCTCTTGTACCTTAGGGAAAAGGTTAGTAGAGATCAACAAGTAGTCGATTCTAGAAAGGGTGCCATGGGCAGCAGATAGACATGTGTATTCTCACTCTAATAGGTGCAGCGCCCTCCATATATCTATAAGATCTATTTGTTGTTCAATGGATGGAATACCAAGCTTAGGCGGTTTAATTGGTCATGTCCTATTTCTTTGTCTGTCTAGAATTGATGACGATATGATGTTGAAATCTCCTCCAACTATAAGCTTAGTCCCGTTTGGCGAATTTAGTTTATTTATAATTTTTTGGAAAAAAGATCTGCCATATACATTAGGTGCATAAATATTGCATATTTTGTATTTAGTACCATTTACAGTCATATCAATTATTACAAAATGGCCCTCTGGGTTTATGACAGAGGAATGTACTACATATGAGTGTCTTTTATGTAATAATAATACCACACCTCTTGCTTTGGAAGTGAAGGAAGCAAAGGCAATAACTTTGTATTGGAACATGTTCAATTTATTTACTTCAGGCTCTAGTAAATGGGTTTCCTGAAACATCATCAAGTCAATGCGTAGCTTGCGGATATATGTAAATAATCTCTTCCTTTTAACAGGTGAATGCAAACCACCCAGATTCCACGAGCCAATATTTAGGGAGCCCATTGTTTAAGAGATAAACCAGGCATCTCACTTGTGTCACCACTAAGGGTCATCCTATATAAGAGATCGGTGTGAGTAGGCCTTAGTATACTTTTTGAAGTAGCGAATTGCAAATTGAGTGCTTTACCCCTATCAAGACGGGGGAAGGGGGGTGGTATAGTAAGTGGAAAGGGAGGGGAGGGGGAATAAAGAGAAAGGAAAACATTCAAATAATTAAAGACAAAATAGAAACATATATAATTATCCTCTAAAGGGAGGAAATCTATAGATGATGCCCTCAGGCAACACATTATAACCTCTGATATAATTAGAACCGACACCCAAAACATCAGGCAAAAAAGGAAAAAATACAACAAATCACACTCCTAGCCTGCCACGGACTCATGATATGAGTGTTGACATTTATCATATATATCTAAAAGAATGTTAGAATAAGTAAACAGATTAAATACAGGTATGAAAATCATATTATTTAGCACATTCACTATGCACCGTTCATTTATATATTAAAGGTAGTCTCTGGGTCATCCCACCGAAGGGTCAGAATGGACGGGTGAGGATGTTTGAGCAGTGTCACCTTCCTCTGATAGGAAGGCCAGAGCATCTGCTGCCGTGGAGAAATCTTGGTATGAGGAGCCATCAAACATCCGAAGACGTGCAGGGAATAATAGTGGAAACTTGCGCCCATCTTTAATCACCTGGGAACATACTGGATTGAACTCCTTGCGGGCTCTGGTAACCTCGATTGAATAGTCTTGGAACAAGAATAACTTTGCGTTTTCCCACATTGAATTGCGTTTGCATCGAGAAGCTGACCAGATGGCCTCTTTATGCGTAAAATTTAAGCATTTGAAGATGACCACTCTAGGTCTATTTGATCCTGTGTCTCTGACAGGGCCCAGACGGTGTGCTTGCTCAATTACTAAATCGGAACTAATATCACTCAACTCCAACAACTCAGGAAGTATCTGACGTAGGAAATGGTATAGAGCTGATCCCTTGACAGATTCAGGAAGTCCTACTATTCTCAAGTTGTTCCTTCTGGAATGATTTTCCAAGTCGTCGATCTTATTGCATAGTTGATAGTTAGTCTTCTCTAATGCTTCACATTTACTTTTAAGATTTTGTATGTCATGGAAGTTGACCCCCATTCTGTTTTCAATCATGGCCACAAGTGTTTCAACATGTGTAACATTAGACTTAATGTCAGCTATAGCCTGTGTAAAGATGGTTGCTTGGTCTTGTAGCACGGGCCCATTGTGTCTTTTATAGCTTGCACCATAGATGCATAGCTTATAGGCTGCTCGGAGCTGGATTGTGTAGGTTTAGTGAAGATTAAGTCGGAGGGTTGTAAGTTAGAGTCTCTCACCTGCGGCTCAGTGACTGTGGCCATGGTGGAATCCCTGCGTCTGTCTCCCCGTTGTTTCTGACTTGATTTTCCTGGCAGCAGCAGAGGTAAGAATCTCTCTATACAGTGGAGGAGACACTCAGCGAGAGGTGTATCAAATAGTGAGGGGGGTCGTGGATGCCTAAATGGCGGTTAACATGTAGTCGAGGCGGCAGTGCATCTTCAGTATATACCTATTCCGTATCTTGCCAGAAGCCAAGGATTAGTAGAATTCTCCTACTACATAACAGAGGACAGCAGCTAGGTTTGTACAGTGTGTAGCAGTCTGGGGATTGGAGCAAATGGCAGGCATCAGAAGTGGAGGGAGAGACCTTGACCTTTAAAGGTGGTCAAAGTCAGTCTCAGGAGTCAGGAGATCGGGGAGACCATAAATCCCTCCGTCTTCAGGTGGTTCACTCCTGGTCTGCGAGCCGCGGCCAGAACACTGCTCTCAGTGAACCACAAAATGGCACCGGCGTCCTTCCCCAGCCCCGCCACAAGACCCGCTCTGGAGGGCAACTCCGGATCCTGGGGACTACCGTGAGTGAGTGGAGGTGAGTAGCAGCAGTATCGGTGCAGGACAGAGGGAGAGGGCGCACCTCGGTGTGTGTGCAGCAGCCACAAGATCTGCCGGGATGCGGCAGCAAATTGAGGTCGCGGCTTAAGAGGGAACTGAAGGCTGCAACTGGCGACAGTGGAAATATGCACTGCCCGGTTCCGCGGACCTCACAATCCTGGTGAGACAGCTTGTTAGTAGGTAGAGGGGGTGAAAGCTGGTCTCTCTAGTGTGGTATGTGCTAATTAAAAAGGTTAATCAGCTGGTTAATTCACCAGTGGTCAGGCCACGCCCCCTCGATGGTGCTTTTAAACTCATTTCAGTTCTATTATGTTCAAAAGTGTGTTTTCTCTGTGGTTTTGGCAGACAGGGCCTTAACTAGGGTGGTGCGACAGCACAGGGCACCGCAGGGCAGGGGGAGCTGTTTGGGCCTGTAAATTTTCTGTTTATAATTACAGATGAGCGGGTTCGGTTCTCAGAGAACCAAGCCCACCCGAATTTTGCAGATCTGAGTTGGATCCAAGCAGGCTCGGAGTTTCCCACCTGACTTGGATCTCGAAACCGAGACAAAACCATAGAGTCGGAAATCTCGCGGTTCGCGAGCTAACATCTCTATGATCAATGTAGCATATAGGGACCACGTGGCGGACGCCATTTCCTCCGGCTGTGGAGACTGAACAGGGGGGGTGGGTAGTGTAGGGCTGGGAGAGTGGTGCTGTGCTGTGTCATGTGTCCTGCGCTGGTGCACTGCTGATCCATTCCGGGCTGGTGCTGCTGAGTGCTGATCCATTCTGGGCTGGTGCTCTGCTGTCTGCTGTGTCCTGGGGTGCTGCAGTGCTCATCCATTCTGGGCTGGTGCTCTGCTGTCTGCTGTGTCCATCTGGGCTGGTGCAGAAAACATCTGGGCTGATGCTGCATCCATCTGGGCTCAAGTTCTGGATCCCCCCAAAAAATATATACAGTCAGGTGCATAAATATTGGGACATTGACAGAATTTTCATATTTTCTATTCACCACAATGGCTTTGAAATGAAAAAAACAAGATGTGCTTTAACTGCAGACTTTCAGATTTAATTTGAGGGTAATTACATCCAAATCAGGTGAACAGTGTAGGAATTACAACGGTTTCTATATGTGCCTCCTACTTTTTAAGGGGACAAAAGTAATGGGACAAACTAAACAATCCTAAATCTAACTTTCACTTTTTAATACTTTGTTGCAAATCCTTTGCAGGCAATTACAGCCTGAATTCTGGAACGCATAGACATCACCAGACGTTGGGTTTCATCCCTGGTGATGCTCTGCCAGGCCTCTACTGCAAATGTCTTCAGTTCCTGCTTGTTCTTGGGGCATTTTCCCTTCAGTTTTGTCTTCATCAAGTGAAATGCATGTTCAATCGGATTCAGGTCAGGGGATTGACTTGGCCATTGCATAACATTCCACTTTTTAGCCTTAAAAAACTCTTTGGTTGCTTTTGCAGTATGCTTCGGGTCATTGTCCATCTGCACTGTGAAGCGTCGTCCAATGAGTTCTGAAGAATTTGACTGAATATGAGCATATAATATTGCCCGAAACACTTCAGAATTCATTCTGCTGCTTTTGTCAGCAGTCACATCATCAATAAATACAAGGGAACCAGTTCCATTGGCAGCCATACATGCCCACGCCATGACACTACCACCACCATGCTTCACTGATGAGGTGGTATGTTTTGAATCATGAGCAGTTCCTTTCCTTCTCCATACTCTTCTCTTCCTATCACTCTGGTAAAAGTTGATCTTTGTCTCATCTGTCCATAGGATGTTGTTCCAGAACTGTAATAGCTTTTTTAGATGTTGTTTGGCAAACTCTAATCTGGTCTTCCTGTTTTTGAGGCTCACCAATGGTTTACATCTTGTGGTGAACCCTCTATATTCACTCTTGTGAAGTCTTCTCTTGATTGTTGACTTTGACACATATACACCTACCTCCTGGAGAGTGTTCTTGATTTGGCCAACTGTTGTGAAAGGGTTTTTCTTTACCAGGGAAATAATTCTTCTGTCATCCACCACAGTTGTTTTCCGTGGTCTTCCGGGTCTTTTGGTGTTGCTGAGCTCTCCGGTGCGTTCTTTCTTTTTAAGAATGTTCCAAACAGTTGATTTGGCCACACCTAATGTTTTTGCTATCTCTCTGATGGGTTTGTTTTGATTTTTCAGCCGAATGATGGCTTGCTTCACTGATAGTGACAGCTCTTTGGATCTCATATTGAGAGTCGACAGCAACTGATTCCAAATGCAAATGTCACACCTAGAATCAACTCCAGACCTTTTACCTGATTAATTGATAATGAAATAACAAGGGAATTGCCCACACCTGTCCTTGAAATAGCTTTTGAGTTGATAGTCCCATTACTTTTGGCCCCTTAAAAAGTGGGAGGCACATATAGAAACCGTTGTAATTTCTACACCGTTCACCTGCTTTGGATGTAATTACCCTCAAATTAAATCTGAAAGTCTGCAGTTATAGCACATCTTGTTTGTTTCTTTTCAAAGCCATTGTGGTGGTGAATAGAGGCCAAAATATGAAAATTCTGTCAATGTCCCAATATTTATGCACCTGACTGTATATATATTGTAAAAAAAAAGAAAAAAAGTGTCTTTTAGTGTAATATTTTTCTGCGTGTGCGAGTTAGGCTTAACCGCACAAGATCAAGCCAGCAATACAAGTTGTATCCTAGTGCTGCCCCACTCCAGTCATGATCAATCACTGCTCTGGGTCCAAATTCTGGAGCATAAAAAAAATAAAAATATATTGTCTTTTTTTTTTTCAATTTTTTTTGTGTGTGTGTCAGCCACACATGGCTGGCACTGTCATCAGGGTAGGTGCACAGAGGGTGCAGTGCTCCTGTCTGTCAAGGGGCTGCTGCCCAAAATAATAAATAAACATTTTTTATTATGTGCATGTCAGCCACACCTGGCTGTCACTGTCATCAGCGTAGGTGCACAGGGGTGCAGTGCTCCTGTCTGTCAAGGGGCTTCTGCCCAAAATAATAAATAAACAATTTTTATTATGTGCATGTCAGCCACACCTGACTGTCACTGTCATCAGCGTAGGTGTGCAGGGGTGCTGTGCTCCTGTCTGTCGAGGGGCTGCTGCCCAAATTAATAAATAAACAATTTTTTGTGTGTGGGTCAGCCACATTGGCTGTCACTGTCATCGGCGTAGGTGCGCAGGGGTGCTGTGCTTCTGTCTGTCGAGGGGCTGCTGCCCAAAATAATAAATAAACAATTTTTATTGTGTGCATGTTAGCCACACCTGTCATTGGTGTAGCTGCGAAGGGGTGCTGTGCTGCTGTCTGTCAAGGGGCTGCATGAATATTGCAATGAAAACTTTTTTTTTAAAGTTATTGGGTTACAAAAAGTTTTTTTTAATCTTAAACATAACAGAAATGTTATCCTAACAGCTTATAAAGTTATATGCTCTAAAAAACTAAAACCTATATTTTTTTACAAACCTATATAGAGTAGACAGCCTAAATTCTAAAACCGTTCTATTCAAAAACGTAAACAAAAGTCAGGAAAGGCCTCAGAGAACATGAAAAAAGATGCTTTAGGTGCTGAACTTCAAGGGATTTCTCCATCATGTTCTGCAGTGGGGAAAGGTTTCATTCACATGTTTTCTATAAATCAGTTCAAAGTTACAGCCTTCAAAGTGTCTGGCTATAACACCCACCTTTGCCAGGAATTACCAAAGATTATTACAAGCAAAGGATTCATCTGTCCAGAATCTGTCTAGGAATTCATGGATCGTATTTGGCCTGAATGCACTAAGACATCCAGTGATTCTGTCACTGTTTTCTGTAGCCGACTTAATTCCTACCTGAATCGCAAACTGAAATACGGAATAGTAAGCACAGACAAAATGGAGGCCTTTGTTATTCTGCTGCCTGAATTTCAACCAATACCTCCCAGACTACACTCACTGGAGGGACCAGGTCTTGATAATGACTATCCCCATCTGTTGCTAGGCCTTCTTCTTCCAAACCATCCATCCTGGACTTCCTGTCCAAAAAGGGTGAGCAGGGTACAGAAAGAGAAGATAGATGTCCCCGATGACTTTTTTTTTCATCTATAATAGATGATATGGAGAGATAAGGGCTTCAGATGTTGGAACAGGGGTTACCACCTATTTGGCTTCCCTCCAGAGAACAGAGCTCTGTTCCTCAGGAAGTGTCTATGCCTGAGCTGATAGGTAGGTCGTTTTTGGCTGTTAGTAAACACCCTTCAGGAGATGGCAACCCAAAATAACAACAACTATAATAATAATGTGTCCACTGATAATGATAACCAGCCTGATCCCTTAACAGCAACATACCCCATATGGCCAACTCATAACATGACACCCAGTTTGCAGGCTCCTCTTCCATATGATATTAATCCGCCATGGTTGATCAATCAGCCATGTGTGATCCACCAAATTTTTGGCCTTCTACATTCTAGCATATTCATATATCTAAGAAGTGGACAGTGGGAACAATGGCAATTTGAAGGCCACTAACTAACTCTGTTTTTTTAATGTCCCTGTACAGGTTGGGAAGTTCCATTACAGAACAGAAGGTTTGAAAAGGATTATTTATGTCAATTGTTTATTTATTTTTGGAAAGCACGCTTCCTGATCCCCTTCTGGGATGAAAAAAATCCACTCCCAGCAAGCAGGCATGGCGCTCAAGAAAGAATTCCTAAGAAAGACACAACGTAAGACTTAAACCTTAAATCTGAAATGTTGCATTTTATGCTCTGTCCCGCTTGTTCACTTATCTCATATGGTTAAGTGCACAGTGGGAACAACGGCAGTTTGAAGGCCACTAACTAAATCTGTTTTTTTAATGTCCCTGTACTGGTTGGAAAATGCCTTTACAGAACAGAAGGTTTGCAAAGGATTATTTAAGTCAATTGTTTTTTGGAAGCACTCTTCATGGTCCCCTTCTGGGATGAAAATCCACTCCTAGCCGCAGAAGCAGGCACAGGATTCTCAGGAAAGACACAAGGTAAGGCCTTAAATCAGGGGTAGCCAACCTCGGTCCTCAAGAGCTCACGTTTTCCAGATGACCTAGCTGGTGCACAGGTGTATTCATTACTCACCAAAACATTTAGAAAGATCCACAGGTGGAGTTAATTATTATAGATTTGATTCTGTGAGGAGACCTGGAAAACATGCACTGTTGGTAGCTCTCGAGGACCAGGGTTGGCTACCCCTGCCCTTAAATCATAGATCTTACACTTGTCCACATATCTGTGCTGGTTAAGTGGCACTTTGAGGCCACTAAACCACTAAGCCACTATGTTTTTTTATGTCCCTGTACAGGTTGGAAAATGCCTTTATAGAAGGTTTGCAAAGCATGATTTAAGTCAATTGTTTATTTTTTTTGGAAAGCACTCTTCCTGGTCCCCTTCTGGGATGAGGAAATCAACTCCCGGCAGCAGCAGCCATGCTCAAGGATTCTTCTGTGGCAATGACTGATGTAAATGTACTGTATCACATATTTTTTTGTAAATGCTCCTCCCCTCCCCTTCTCCCTCATAAATTTTCTTTTAAATCAAAAAACAAAATTAAATTTACTACCAATCAACCCTTCCTGTCCCTGCCCTACCTTCAACTACATACATACTCCAACTCCCTCAGGCCTCTTTTGAATAATAAAAGTGTTTCCTGATGTGCCATGTTTGAAGTTGAACTGCAATTTGTGCCGCCCACTGCTGCAACTTAGCTTAGTCAGCCAGCTATCTTGGTGCAAATTGTGGGCCTAAACAAGATGAACAAATCAATATTGTGAGCTGTGAGATGGTCAAAATTGATTGACTGGAAATGAGTGGAAATAAATGTTATTGAGGTTATTAATACTGTAGGAACAAAAAAAGGCCCATTTTATGTGATTTTAGCTGTTTTTTTGATTTTTTAAGAAAAAATCCAGATGCAAAACCAAAACACGAAAACAAAACACAGAGGTGAGGTTTTGGCAAAACCAATCCAGATCCAAAACCAGGGGAGATCCAGATCCAAAACCAAAACACGGGGGTCGGCGCACATCTCTATTTATAATCATTCTTACTTGTAGATTCCTCTTATTTTATCCCCAACATCTCCTGGCCACTCCTATCTCTTCCCTGGCCGGCTCCCCCTCCATCTGGCCTCCTCCCCAAGCACCTTCAGTCACATCCTCTTTTATTTAACACACATTTCAAAATACTGTCATACCAGGTACTCGAACCTAACACCTCTCACATGAGTCAGACACCTTACACATGGAGTTATCTGCCCAACAAGTTCTGATGGCAGCCCTGAACACAGCCACTGATTCCCAACCCAGGTGTTACCAGCACACCTCGAGTACCCTTGCCAGTGAATCCAGCTGTCAGCGCAGGGTACATACACTGATCTCCCTGCTGCTGATATTTGCTGCATATACACTACAAGTAGCGCTCTTTCTATACCTTCAGTCGATGATCCACAGTGCCGGCTCAGGGATTGTGCATGGCTGATCTGATTGACAAATCTTGTTGCAGGTGCACCTTCACCAGCGCTCTCCTACATCCAGAGCTGGTGAGTTAGACTGCACAGTTATTGTGTATCATCAATGCAGCCATTGGATTCTCATTGTATTTGGCAGTGACACCTGGATAACAGTGGTACAATGAGATCGGTACCCCTTCATCATCGTATGGGACAAATCAGATTTGTCATGGTCCTTCCCCATGAGACCACTCCTTTTTCGGAAGTGCGTCTTCTGTCCCTCAAAATAGGGGGTGGGGGGCGCCAATGCGCTTTCTGGTACAGGACAACAAAAAGTCTAGTTATGGCTCTGTTGACAGATAGCAAAACCACCACCACGCTGCTTAGTAATTTTTTACCAAAATGTGTACCTATACTTAGATCACGATAGAAGTGGTAGAAATGCATATTTTTTCTAGCAGAGTAAATACTGGCTGTTTTTTTGTCCGAGAATGATAACAAAATTATAAGTATGTAAATAAACTAAAACTACTGTTCTTTATCAAAATCCTTTCAATTAAAAGGTTATGTTTCCATTTAGTTATGTGGGGAGAAAAAAAAACAGTCATCTATCGCCATCTAGTGGTAAAAAAAGATAATGTCAATTTCTGCACCCTGGCAGAGTAAAGTGTATTAATTCCATAATAAATAATCCTCATTATGCCATTATCAATTCCTTTGCACATTTGGGTAGATATTGGGCTTCACCAAGCAATGACAAAATCTATTTTTTCCCTGCATGAAATGACTGCTTCTGCATGTAGTGCACAAGTATTGTACAGCTTTATTTTACCACTATGATCCAGAGGCTCCATCCCTACTCTAAAGGGGAGCATCCACTACACGATTTTAGCAGGCGATTGAACGATAACGATGTCGTTATCGTTCAATCATTTAAAAATCATGCAGTGTTTGGTTGTTAACGATCAACGATGCGCACTCCCGCTGGTCGTTTGATCGTCTCGTCAGTATGCAGGTCAATTTCACTTGATCTATTAAAGATAGTTTGCAAATCGTTAATACTGAAAGATAAAATTTCAAGGGAAAATCGTTTAGAGATTGGACAGGGAGTAGATTGTCTAGTGGATGTGCCCCTTAAATCTGTCTGCACATTTTAAAGCCCCCACCCTCTCCCTGCATTGTTTTGCTAGGGTGCAAGATGGCACCCTCAGGGCCCATGCAGAGCTGAATGTACACTGGCTTGTGGAGCTTATTTTGCATTTCTTCATAATGTGCAGGGCCGGCCCGAGCAAAGTGTTTTTGGTAAGCGAAAATATATTTCAGCATCCTCAGGTGCACCTTTGCGTGTACCTAGGGTAGACACCTGAAAAAATTAAGGGGGTGTGGTCTCATGGGAAAATCCCAGTTGTAGTGCCACTTACACATTATGCCCACAGTAGTAATGCCCCTTACACATTATGCCCACAGTAGTAGTACCCCTTCTGGTATGCCTCTCCTGTGGCCAGAAAATAGAGGGCCTGATTCAACAAGGATCGCAGTTGCTTATACGCACGCATCGGGCAATTGCCATGGGAACTGCGTTTGCAGAGGCTACGCAGACCCACAGCAGAGTGATTGACAGGCAGTACCATTTGAGGGTGGTGACGGGGGGGTGGTCGGGCAAACGCAGGCATGCCAGTGCATTTCAACGCTAGCCACTGCGATACCAGACGCCTCCTGAGGTCTCATAGCATGAGCTGAAATTAGCAATTCCCGAGTGAGGCCTGACCTGCCTTAACTATGCCCATGGGTCCGATGTTACTCGTTGTTACCAATTGTTTCACTATGTTCTGCTAGTATATGGATGTGAGTAAGGGGAGTGGGCATCCTTATGTCAGGCTGCGTACGCAATGTGAATGCACACATGTATGTAAATAGCACATGGGTTTTCTTAGTTGTTTTATTTTATTAAATTTGCAAAAATCTCAAAAAAACTTTTGCAAGTTGTCATTATAGGGTATTGTGTGTAGAATTTTGAGGCCAAAATGAATTTATTCCATTTTGAAATAAGTCTGTAACATAACAAAATGTGGAAAAAGTGAAGCACTGTGAATACTTTCCGGATACACTGTAAGCCTGCCAGCATCAGGAGAGGCAGAATGGGGAAGGAAGGGGCATTCTAACACTGGCCAATTACAGTAAGGGAGTGTTCACAGCAAAACCTTAACATTCGGACACCAATGCATATACACTTGAGAAAGCCATATTATATCTGGAGGACTGATGCAAATTAGAGGTGTATGCGGACCCCTGTGTTTTGGTTTTGGATCTAAATTTTCATTATGTTTTGGTTTTGGATCTGAATTTCTTCATGTAATTTGGACCTGTTTTTGTTCCAACAGTATTATTGACATTATAACATTAATTTCCAGTACACTTTGACCAGCTCACAATATTGTTTCAACCAAAGGCTGCTGCAAGCTGGCTGGCTAAAGAAGCATCAGAGCAGGGAAAAGAAGCTGGGGATGGTTTTGCAATATACCGGAGAACATCAATGCCCCAGTAAAGTACAGTAATATATGCTGCCTGTCAAACACACACAATCTTGGCAAAGCCCATAATGAAAAGTGGTACACAATGGAATTGTCCTTAGGCCCTCCCACCATTATGTTGTATATTAGAAAGGACAAAACACTGTTTAACAATCAAAGCACTTCAGTGACAGGGAGTGCCACTTTTGTGGCTGAAGTGCTTGGTTTGTTTGGGCTCCCCAAAAATAAACATCTTGGTTTAGTTAAACCAAGCTCCTAATGGTTTTGTTAATCAACCTTGCAGTTGGAAGATGTCATTATTATCCTCACACTCATCATTGTTGTTAATATCATAATCACCGCACAATATTAGCTCATCCCCACTGGAATCCACCATTACAGAAGTCTCTGCTTGTTGTAACTGGGGGCAAAGGTAGTTAATTTTGATGAACATCCTTTTTTCACATTTTTCGGAAGTAGCCTCCTATACCAAATGCTCACAAGGTTCCCAGCTGTGCTAAACACTCTTTCCAAGTACACACTGGAGGTTGGGCAGCTTAAGTATACCATAGCTAGTTTGTGCAAGGGGTTTCAAATTGCCTTATTTTTCTTCCCAGTTCTCAAGGTGACTGTGTGACATGCTAATTTGTTCATTATCTTTAAGGTAATCCTCCACCATTCTATTGATGCTTAATGAATCAGATTGAGTAATGGTGGACGTGTCAATTATTGTGGGCAATTCTTTTCGGCCTAACAGATGTCATAATGTTTCTCTCTGGTGCGCTGAGTTGACTCATCATCACCAGTGGTTCTCTTGGAAAATATCAGTTTTTTTCCTGGCAGCAGCATTTGCAGGATAAACTGAAGCAGGAGACCCCAAGGTGTCATGTGCCACTTGTGCTGATATCTTGCTTTCAAAAAGCTCTTTGCATCTCTTTAGATCTGCATGGTCGCCAAGATGTACTGACCCGAATGAAAGATTTGGCAAACCTTTTGGACTTTGCAATGCGAATAAAGAACTTGATCTACAAGTCCATCGTATATAGCAGAATCACTTAATTCCATCACCTCCTTCAGTTTGTCTAGCTGCTTTTTCAGTAGTTTATTGATGGATATGACCTGATGCAGGTTGGCAGTGTCTGAACTCATTTCAATGGTTGCATTTTCAAATGGTTTCAGTAGCTTGCATAATAATTAAGTATTCTCCAGTGTTCTAGACTAAGGTAACATGCTCCCCCTCTCCCTTTCTCATGGTTTGATGTGTACAGTACGTTTAGATAGCTTGTTGCTGTTCCTCTAATCGCTGAAGCATATACATGGTGTTATTCCACCTGCTTACTACCTCTTGCTTCAGTTGGTGGCATTGCAAATGGAACTGATCTTGTAGCTGCTGCAATCCTGTACATGTGATTGCTGAATGCCAAAAATGTGCAGAAATTTTATGGGCCATAGCCAGCATCTCCTGTACGATCCTGTCATTTAAAAAAATATATATTCTATACCATCAAGTTTATTATGTGTGCAAAACATGGTACGTGTTCAAATTCACCTATGCTTGTACGATGTTACTTGCATTGTCAGAAATGAGAAATCCTGAGGAAAGTCTTAGCGGGGTAAGCCATTTTGAGTTTTTCCAACAGATTAGCACTGGTATGCTTCCTAGTGAAGCCAGTGATCCATAGATTTGCCTGTCAGTGAAGGAGCTGGTGTTGTGTGTTAGATGCTGCTGCTGAAGGTGATTCACCCAGCCAGTGGGCTGTCACATTCATGTAATCTTTCATTTGCCCAGTACCTCTTGTCCACATATCTGTGGTTAAGTGGACAGTGAGTACAACAGCATTTTCTAGACAAATAATAACTTATTTTAACGTCATGGTGAGGAATTCCTGTTCTGGTAAAATGGACTCAAGATGAAATTTGGTAACGTGGACATGTGACCTCAACTAATTGTTGAAAACTTGGGGCCTGATTCTGACCCGCTCATGAGTGCATAGCGTTTGCAAGCGGGTCGATGGTCGGGCAGTGCACACGCAGCAAAAATGGGGCAGCTGTCGATGTTGATTGACAGTTCGCCCCATTTTGTAGGCGGGTCGGGGGGGTGGCTGCACAAATGGTGGCATTCCCGAAGGAATGCCTGGCATTTGTGGGCGGTCCTACTGACATCACACGTCTATTAAAGCAGGAAGTTCACTGGGGCTTGCGGTGGACGAGACCCTACCACAAGGATCTCGTTGCAAGCCCAATGGTCGCGATAATCACGACCATCGCCTGGCTGCCTGCACGGTGGTCACCCACAGCTATGTGAGCGGCCTGGAGGGTATTTTTTTTTAAAAATCCGCCCTGATTCAGAGCGAGCGCTTGCAAATAGCTAGCGCCTCTGAATCAGGACCTAGATGCATTAATGGCGAATAAAGAACAAAGATCTAATGCTAACACAGCTGTCATGGCTTCAGTGATCCGCTGTGCAACAGAATGGCAGCTGTCATACTTGGTTCATACATGCTTACCCCCACGGAAGTCGCGGGAAGCTCCCAATTTTTCAGGTAACCCCCTGCACCCCTGGAAGAGTAGGTACTTCTCCTGCATTCTGCCCACTTCCTAGTGAGTGGGCAAAATGGGAAGATTACCATGTATCGGCGGGTCTGCGCATTGGGGGCGGTGCCTAATGATGTGATTCTATGGGTCCTGTCCCCCTCTTGTAAATATCCGGCGGACACAGTAATTCCCGTGAGGGGGCAGGGCTTATAGACTCGACCAGGGCCGGCCCCGCCCCCAACTCATTTCACCTGCTTCTCCTCCCCAGGCTTCTCCCGGGAGGAGAAATCAAAAAGTCGGCAACCCTGACTTGGTTCTTCTTGTAAATTATTATTTCACAGTAAATTGTTGTTTGAAACTACTACTGTAGTGTTCTTAGACCTCTTCTGTGATGCACATTCATCCCCAACAGCAGCAGCTCTAGGGCATAAGGCTTTTTATTGGGAGTTGAGGATTGCATTAGGGGAGTCAATTTGAGTTTGCAAATTGGATACATGACTACCTTTGATCACTAATGAGGAATTTGATGATGAAGGTGGTGGTGGAGATCTATCCATGCTGCTAGTAGCTGATCGTGGACTGCTTGTAATAATTTTCTATGATTTTACAGATTATGCGTAATAATTAGCATGAACATACTGCAAATTACTGTATGTAACAATGTAACAGGGAGGAGGAGTCTAGATAATTAACGTCCCTACCTCTACTTACTTTGGCCTTACAAATGCTACAGAAGGCTTGACAAATGCTGTCAGGATTTGGGTAAAAATATACCCACACGGAAGAGGTGGCTTTTTATGTATTATGCTCAGGCATGACAATGTTCTTCTTATCACTGGCAAAAATTGCTGTCGCTGGCGGCTGACTGAGGACCTTATTCAGCAAGGATTGCAATTGCAAAAGCACACGCAAAAGACAGATTGTCATGTATTGCGCATGGGTGTGCATCTCAGTGCACATGTGTGAAGGGAGCTCTGCGGTCGCACTGTGACTAAGGTCTGCCCTGGTGTAAATATTAGTGAGGCTCCGATTGTACTCGATGTTTTCGCTGGATTGCTCGGTATTACGGTTGAGAGACAGGAGAAGTGGGCTTCTTTATATTGGCCTGTGACAGCATTGCGATTGCAGACATTAGCATATTTTTGCAGCAGAAATGCGTGCACGATTGCTACTGTGATCGCATTAGCGATCCGTGCTGAATCAGGTTCTCAGTTTGGCACAAACAACATCCTCCTCTTGAATTTGATCAACTTGTTCTCGTTCAACACATTTATCATCAACATCCTCTTTAGCATCAGATACACAAATATCCCCCATCCTGTTGTACTTCCACAGTAGCATCCTCAATTTCTATGTCATCATCATTATTACTACTCATCCTTACATTTGCAGATGTTTCAGAAATAGTAACAGGAGGCTTCTCTATGATTACAGTGTCAGTAATGTCAGCCTTACATATAACACTCATTGACACCCTTAGTCGCTCCTCTGGGATCTGTGAAATTTGTGAACACACAGTTTTTGTTCAGCCTTAGAGGTCTATGTACTAAGCTTTGGAGAGAAAGTACCAACCAATCAGTTCCGAACTGTCACTTTACACTTTATTATGTATTTGAAAAATAACAGTTAGGAGCTGATTGGTTGGTACTTTATGTCCTTCCAGCTTTATCACTCCCCAAGGCTTAGTATATAGACCCCAGTGTCTGTAAAATGACAGTTAGAAGCTGATTGCTTTTCATTCTAACCCCCACCCTGACAATAATCAATAATTGTATTGTTTATTATTTATCTACAATATTTGTTAACTTCACATTTTAGTATCTTGTGATTTATATTCCACCATCTTCTAGGATAATGTGAATGATACTTTAGTGATTGTTTTAATGCTCACTTGCAATGTTCTCATATTTGTTCCACAAAAGACATTTGTTTGCATTAATTAAGGGATTAACAGGAACAATTTAAACATACACATTTTACACATTAGTTTGCATTATTACCACAATACACTACACAATACAGTAAGAGCACTCAGCACTTTTGTTCTTGCATTTGTCTTCTGCAATGCCATCCCATGCTGAATGATACTGAACAGATACTAGAATATTTCTTTGTAGAGAAAGACTCACCTTTGTTTCCTGCGCAACTGGAACCCCCCCACCCTCTTCCTCGTGTGCCCCTAGGTCTTGTAATGGGTGGGTTATAAAAGGTTAAGTTCCGATGTGTAGAGAAGTAAAGGACGAATGGAGATAATTGAATATGTTTTAAATATAAGTTCTTAAACGGACAATTTCTAATAAAGTCTTTTAAAAATATTAGCCAGTTAAGTGGTTAACATTTTGCTCCTACTGTACCTGATCTTGACTCTACCTAAATATAAATCTACCTTTCCCTTCTATTGGGACTCTCACCAATTTACATATCTTGGGCTTAGAATATCCACCTCATTGACATCATTCCACTAATTAAATGTTGCATCACTGCAAAATAAAATCACCTCTGTGGATTGCATAAATCCAAGATTACCTGGTTTAGTTGGGTTAGCATCACCAAAACTCATTATTTCTGCCTTGTGAACATTATGCCAGCTGCCACTGTCAAACTTCAGAATTGCTACCTGAAGCATCGACCCCCCCCCACCCACTTGATGCCAACCTCTCCTAAAGCTCATAGAGGTGTAGAGGTCTCAGGAATCCACCAGCCTTAAGCTGCCCACACATATAGAAATTTTTACCCGATTTGCCCGATTTCGACAAATCGTGAAGACAAATCATGTAAAATATGCCCAAATCGTGAGTTTCTACTCACGATCACGATGCCAATGCGCGTCCCCACTCGTCGTACATCGCATCTTCAGATCTGCCGTGGTGTAGGGCAGATTTGCCAATCTGGGACACAATGCACTGGATGCACGATAGATCTTAAGTCAGATTGGACATTTTTTACTCCAAATCGTGGCCACGACTGCCGGGGGAGAGTTCAGGGGAAATCGTACACATCGTTGGATTGTGATCACATTGCTATGTCTGCTCAATCGAATCTCGGACTAGGTCCTGCTTAAAATAAGAAAAACCTAGGCGGCAGTGGAGAAATAATGCCCTACTATACCTTTTTTGGGGATCATTTAGTCATCACTCACCTTCTACATTTTTGGTAGTCTCTGTAATAATCAATGTATCCTATATTTCAATGATCACTTTTGTATTGTCCTCCTCTTGAAGTCAGTCTTCCCACTGCCTTAAAGACCTTTTTTTATTAGAAATATATAGTTTTTCAGAATAACCTCAGCTCCATATTTTTTTCCCAAGAGGCATTGCTCTTGGCACTCTCTGCACCTAACAGTTCATGAGATGGCATAAACTTTGACCCATGGCGGTATGTACAAAACATTTCCTTATATCCCACCATCACAGAATCAAAAATATTGCCAAGCACACCCACATCCTTTGCGGAAATATGCCTTGACGTTTACCCAAAACACCTTTGGGGTAAATTTACTATTCAGCGGGTTTGTCAGAGCTACCAATGCTCAGCGGCTTTGAATGGTTAATTTTAAGCTGCAAATAGAAATGAATGCTAAATCAGCGGCTCATTGGAATACTGTAGCTGAACAATCCATCCCCCCACCTTTAGTTTTATCTTCTCTCCTTTATTTATTGCTCATTGACATTTATTTATATAGTGTCAACAGTATCAACTGCACTTTGCCATGGAGAACCAACATAACTGGCATGACTGTGGTTAAACATAATGGCGTCTTCTTCTGTGGGCCCTCAGTCGTAGGTAATAAATTATTGTTATCATCATCATCATCAATTAATTTTCCATTTACGCATGTGTCTATTTAAATGTTATTTAGACATTAAATTCTACAAAAGTGGAAGAAAATCACAAATTTAAAAAACATATATAACAAATGATTTTTTTTAATATCATTTAAAATCATCTCTTTAAACATCTCTTTATTCGAACTACTCATAAAAGATTTGCAAATCAATTTACTAAATATCTAACTATTCATGAAAATGATGATAAAGTCCACTATAGCACACAAATAGTTTTATTTGCACATATTATGCCTTTTTTTTTACGTTATATAAATTTGAGGGTGATAAGGTCGGTAAATATTAAGATATACATGTTTTGCTACATGGTTTATCATTACATCCGCCCAAAGTAATCAAATTTCTGTATGACATCTACATGTCCCCTTACACATATTCTTAATCTTATAGTCTTCATCCATCCCTTCCTCCTCTGAGTCGCATAAGTCCTTCAGTTCTGAGCATTCATCATAATCATCTTCGTGATTGCAAGGGTTAGCTAAAATCAGCAAAAGCGGTTGTTATATCCATGTGAAACATTTCACAGAGGATTTTATTGAGGGTATGTGATAGAAAAGAATGCAAATATAACCAAGCGTTAATTTATTACTTTAAAAAATGGATCTCTGAAAATGTTTGCCAATTTTATATATTTGAATAACGCCTCAGAGACCTTTTCCCACTTCCATTACGAAGCTATCCTCCTGTATCCCTGGAATGGAAACATCCATCCTCTCAGAACACATCCATCATACCCGAAATACATCCATTATACCAGAAACACATCCATCCTACCAGGAAAACATCCATCCTGCCATAACACACCCATCCTACCAAAAACACATCCATCCTACCAAAAACACACCCAGCTTGCCAAAAACACACCCATCCTACCAGAAATACATCCATCCTACTAGAAACACACCCATCCTATAAAGAAAACATCCATCCTGCCAGGAACACATCCATCTTACCAGAATCACATTCATTCTACCAGTAACACACCAATCCTACCAGAAACACACCCATCCTACCAGAAACACACCCATCCTACCAGGAAAACATCCATCCTACCATAACACACCCATCCTAGCAGGAAAACATCCATCCTGCCAGGAACACATCCATCCTACCAGAATCACATTCATTCTACCAGGAACACACCAATCCTACCAGTTACACACCCATCCTACCAGAAACACACCCATCCTATCAGGAAAACATCCATCCTGCCAGGAACACATCCATCCTGCCAGAATCACATCAATTCTACCAGGAACACACCCATCCTACCAGTAACACACCCATCCTACCAGTAACACATCCATCCTACCAGTAACACATCCATCCTGCCAGGAACACATCCATCCTACCAGAATCACATCCATTCTACCAGAATCACATCCATTCTACCAGGAACACATCCATCCTACCAGTAACACACCCATCCTACCAAAAAAATCAAGCTTACCAGAAACATTCCCATCATACCAGAAACACATCCATCCTACCAGAAACACACCCATCTGACCAGAAACACACCCATCCTACCAGAAACACACACATCCTACCAAAAAAACATCAAGCATACCAGAAACATTCCCATAATAACAGAAACACATCCATCCTATCAGAATTACATCCATCCTATCATAATCACATCCATCCTACCAGAAACACATTCATCTTACCAGTAACACACACATCTTACCAGAAACACACCCATCCTACCAGAAACACACACATCCTACCAGAAACACACCCATCCTACCAGAAACACACCCATATTACACAGAAAACATTGATCCTACAAGAATCAGATCTATCCTATCCGGAACACATCCATCCTACCAGAAACACACCCATCCTGCCAGAATCACATCGATCCTACCAGACATAAATCCACCCGACCAGAATCAATCCAACTTATCAGAAATACATCTATCCTACTAGAAATATATCCATCCTACCAAAATATGTCCAATTTACTGTACCAGAATCACGTCCATCCTACCAAGCATACATCCGCCCCAACCAAAATCACATCAATTCTACCAAAAATACATATTTCCTACCAGAACCACTTCCTATCAGAAACACATTTATCTACCATAAATACATTATCATACTAGAAACACATCCATCTTACCATAAATACATTATCATACTAGAAACACATCCATCTTACCTCAATCAGATCCATCTTACTAAGTCCACATCTATTCTACCAGAAATATATCCATCCTACAAAAAGACATCCATCATACAAGAAACACATTCATCCTACCAAGACCAGAAATATGTCCACCCTACCAAAAACACATCCTTCCTATCAGGACAAAATCCATTCTACCATAAATACATTCATCATACCAGAAACATCTCCATCCTACCAGAACCACATTCATCCTACTAGAACCACATTCATCCTACCAGAAATAAATCTGTCCAACCAAAAATACAGCACGTTCATCTTACCAGAAATACCTCAAGATGATTCACTTCCTATCAGAAACACATTTATCTACCATAAATACATTATCATACTAGAAATACAACCATCTTACCTCAATCACATCCATCTTACTAGGTCCACATCTATTCTACCAGAAATATATACATCCTACAAAAATACATCCATCATACAAGAAACACATTCATCCTACCAAGACCAGAAATATGTCCACCCAACCAAAAACACATCCATCCTATCAGGACAAAATCCATTCTACCATAAATACATTCATCATACCAGAAACATCTCCATCCTACCAGAACCACATTCATCCTACTAGAACCACATTCATCCTACCAGAAACAAATCTGTCCAACCAAAAATACAGCACGTTCATCTTACCAGAAATACCTCAAGACGAATCACTTCCTATCAGAAACACATTTATCTACCATAAATACATTATCATACTAGAAACACATCCATCTTACCTCAATCACATCCATCTTACTAGGTCCACATCTATTCTACCAGAAATATATCCATCCTACAAAAATACATCCATCATACAAGAAACACATTCATCCTACCAAGACCAGAAATATGTCCACCTTACCAAAAACACATACATCCTATCAGGACAAAATCCATTCTACCATAAATACATTCATCATACCAGAAACATCTCCATCCTACCAGAACCACATTCATCCTACTAGAACCACATTCATCCTACCAGAAACAAATCTGTCCAACCAAAAATACAGCACGTTCATCTTACCAGAAATACCTCAAGACGAATCACTTCCTCTCAGAAACACATTTATCTACCATAAATACATTATCATACTAGAAACACATCCATCTTACCTCAATCACATTCATCTTACTAGGTCCACATCTATTCTACCAGAAATATATCCATCCTACAAAAATACATCCATCATACAAGAAACACATTCATCCTACCAAGACCAGAAATATGTTTTCCTTACCAAAAACACATCCATCCTATCAGGACAAAATCCATTCTACCATAAATACATTCATCATACCAGAAACATCTCCATCCTACCAGAACCACATTCATCCTACTAGAACCACATTCATCCTACCAGAAACAAATCCGTCCAACCAAAAATACAGCACGTCCATCTTACCAGAAATACCTCAAGACAAACAGGTAAAAAACATGTCCATCCTACCAAAAACACATCCATCCTATCAGGACAACATCCATCCTACCATAAATACATTAATCATACCAGAAACATCTCCATCCTACCAAAACCACATTCATCCTACTAGAACCACATTCATCCTACCAGAAACAAATCTGTCCAACCAAAAATACAGCACGTTCATCTTACCAGAAATACCTCAAGACGAATCACTTCCTATCAGAAACACATTTATCTACCATAAATACATTATCATACTAGAAACACATCCATCTTACCTCAATCACATCCATCTTACTAGGTCCACTTCTATTCTACCAGAAATATATCCATCCTACAAAAATACATCCATCATGCAAGAAACACATTCATCCTACCAAGACCAGAAATATGTCCACCCTACCAAAAACACATCCATCCTATCAGGACAAAATCCATTCTACCATAAATAAATTCATCATACCAGAATCATCTCCATCCTACCAGAACCACATTCATCCTACTAGAACCACATTCATCCTACCAGAAACAAATCTGTCCAACCAAAAATACAGCACATTCATCTTACCAGAAATACCTCAAGACGAATCACTTCCTATCAGAAACAAATTTATCTACCTTAAATACATTATCATACTAGAAACACATCCATCTTACCTCAATCACATCCATCTTACTAGGTCCACATCTATTCTACCAGAAATATATCCATCCTACAAAAATACATCCATCATACAAGAAACACATTCATCCTACCAAGACCAGAAATATGTCCACCTTACCAAAAACACATCCATCCTATCAGGACAAAATCCATTCTACCATAAATACATTCATCATACCAGAAACATCTCCATCCTACCAGAACCACATTCATCCTACTAGAACCACATTCATCCTACCAGAAACAAATGTGTCCAACCAAAAATACAGCACGTCCATCTTACCAGAAATACCTCAAGACAAACAGGTAAAAAACATGTCCATCCTACCAAAAACACATCCATCCTATCAGGACAACATCCATCCTACCATAAATACATTCATCATACCAGAAACGTCTCCATCCTACCAGAACCACATTCATCCTACTAGAACCACATTCATCCTACCAGAAACAAATCTGTCCAACCAAAAATACAGCACGTTCATCTTACCAGAAATACCTCAAGACGAATCACTTCCTATCATAAACACATTTATCTACCATAAATACATTATCATACTAGAAACACATCCATCTTACCTCAATCACATCCTTCTTACTAGGTCCACATCTATTCTACCAGAAATATATCCATCCTACAAAAATACATCCATCATACAAGAAACACATTCATCCTACCAAGACCAGAAATATGTCCACCTTACCAAAAACACATCCATCCTATCAGGACAAAATCCATTCTACCATAAATACATTCATCATACCAGAAACATCTCCATCCTACCAGAACCACATTCATCCAACTAGAACCACATTCATCCTACCAGAAACAAATCTGTCCAACCAAAAATACAGCATGTTCATCTTACCAGAAATACCTCAAGACGAATCACTTCCTATCAGAAACACATTTATCTACCATAAATACATTATCATACTAGAAACACATCCATCTTACCTCAATCACATCCATCTTACTAGGTCCATATCTATTCTACCAGAAATATATCCATCCTACAAAAATACATCCATCATACAAGAAACACATTCATCCTACCAAGACCAGAAATATGTCCACCCTACCAAAAACACATCCATCCTATCAGGACAAAATCCATTCTACCATAAATACATTCATCATACCAGAAACATCTCCATCCTACCAGAACCACATTCATCCTACTAGAACCACATTCATCCTACCAGAAACAAATCTGTCCAACCAAAAATACAGCACATTCATCTTACCAGAAATACCTCAAGACGAATCATTTCCTATCAGAAACACATTTATCTACCTTAAATACATTATCATACAAGAAACACATCCATCTTACCTCAATCACATCCATCTTACTAGGTCCACATCTATTCTACCAGAAATATATCCATCCTACAAAAATACATCCATCATACAAGAAACACATTCATCCTACCAAGACCAGAAATATGTCTACCTTACCAAAAACACATCCATCCTATCAGGACAAAATCCATTCTACCATAAATACATTCATCATACCAGAAACATCTCCATCCTACCAGAACCACATTCATCCTACTAGAACCACATTCATCCTACCAGAAACAAATGTGTCCAACCAAAAATACAGCACGTCCATCTTACCAGAAATACCTCAAGACAAATAGGTAAAAAACATGTCCATCCTACCAAAAACACATCCATCCTATCAGGACAACATCCATCCTACCATAAATACATTCATCATACCAGAAACATCTCCATCCTACCAGAACCACATTCATCCTAATAGAACCACATTCATCCTACCAGAAACAAATCTGTCCAACCAAAAATACAGCACGTTCATCTTACCAGAAATACCTCAAGACGAATCACTTCCTATCAGAAACACATTTATCTACCATAAATACATTATCATACTAGAAACACATCCATCTTACCTCAAACACATCCATCTTACTAGGTCCACATCTATTCTACCAGAAATATATCCATCCTACAAAAATACATCTATCATACAAGAAACACATTCATCCTACCAAGACCAGAAATATGTTTTCCTTACCAAAAACACATCCATCCTATCAGGACAAAATCCATTCTACCATAAATACATTCATCATACCAGAAACATCTCCATCCTACCAGAACCACCTTCTTCCTACTAGAACCACATTCATCCTACCAGAAACAAATCTGTCCAACCAAAAATACAGCACGTCCATCTTACCAGAAATACCTCAAGACAAACAGGTAAAAAACATGTCCATCCTACCAAAAACACATCCATCCTATCAGGACAACATCCATCCTACCATAAATACATTCATCATACCAGAAACATCTCCATCCTACCAGAACCACATTCATCCTACTAGAACCACATTCATCCTACCAGAAACAAATCTGTCCAACCAAAAATACAGCACGTTTATCTTACCAGAAATACCTCAACACGAATCACTTCCTATGAGAAACACATTTATCTACCATAAATACATTATCATACTAGAAACACATCCATCTTACCTCAATCACATCCATCTTACTAGGTCCACATCAATTCTACAAGAAATATATCCATCCAACAAAAATACATCCATCATACAAGAAACACATTCATCCTACCAAGACCAGAAATATGTCCACCTTACCAAAAACACATCCATCCTATCAGGACAAAATCCTTTCTACCATAAATACATTCATCATACCAGAAACATCTCCATCCTACCAGAACCACATTCATCCTACTAGAACCACATTCATCCTACCAGAAACAAATCTGTCCAACCAAAAATACAGCACGTTCATCTTACCAGAAATACCTCAAGACGAATCACTTCCTATCAGAAACACATTTATCTACCATAAATACATTATCATACTAGAAACACATCCATCTTACCTCAATCACATCCATCTTACTAGGTCCACATCTATTCTACCAGAAATATATCCATCCTACAAAAATACATCTATCATACAAGAAACACATTCATCCTACCAAGACCAGAAATATGTTTTCCTTACCAAAAACACATCCATCCTATCAGGACAAAATCCATTCTACCATAAATACATTCATCATACCAGAAACATCTCCATGCTACCAGAACCACATTCATCCTACTAGAACCACATTCATCCTACCAGAAACAAATCTGTCCAACCACAAATACAGCACGTCCATCTTACCAGAAATACCTCAAAACAAACAGGTAAAAAACATGTCCATCCTACCAAAAACACATCCATCCTATCAGGACAACATCCATCCTACCATAAATACATTCATCATACCAGAAACATCTCCATCCTACCAGAACCACATTCATCCTACTAGAACCACATTCATCCTACCAGAAACAAATCTGTCCAACCAAAAATACAGCACATTCATCTTACCAGAAATACCTCAAGACGAATCATTTCCTATCAGAAACACATTTATCTACCTTAAATACATTATCATACTAGAAACACATCCATCTTACCTCAATCACATCCATCTTACTAGGTCCACATCTATTCTACCAGAAATATATCCATCCTACAAAAATACATCCATCATACAAGAAACACATTCATCCTACCAAGACCAGAAATATGTCCACCCAACCAAAAACACATCCATCCTATCAGGACAAAATCCATTCTACCATAAATACATTCATCATACCAGAAACATCTCCATCCTACCAGAACCACATTCATCCTACTAGAACCACATTCATCCTACCAGAAACAAATCTGTCCAACCAAATATACAGCACGTTCATCTTACCAGAAATACCTCAAGACGAATCACTTCCTATCAGAAACACATTTATCTACCATAAATACATTATCATACTAGAAACACATCCATCTTACCTCAATCACATCCATCTTACTAGGTCCACATCTATTCTACCAGAAATATATCCATCCTACAAAAATACATCCATCATACAAGAAACACATTCATCCTACCAAGACCAGAAATATGTCCACCTTACCAAAAACACATCCATCCTATCAGGACAAAGTCCATTCTACCATAAATACATTCATCATACCAGAAACATCTCCATCCTACCAGAACCACATTCATCCTACTAGAACCACATTCATCCTACCAGAAACAAATCTGTCCAACCAAAAATACAGCACGTTCATCTTACCAGAAATACCTCAAGACGAATCACTTCCTATCAGAAACACATTTATCTACCATAAATACTTTATCATACTAGAAACACATCCATCTTACCTCAATCACATCCATCTTACTAGGTCCACATCTATTCTACCAGAAATATATCCATCCTACAAAAATACATCCATCATACAAGAAACAAATTCATCCTACCAAGACCAGAAATATGTCCACCTTACCAAAAACACATCCATCCTATCAGGACAAAATCCATTCTACCATAAATACATTCATCATACCAGAAACATCTCCATCCTACCAGAAACACATTCATCCTACTAGAACCACATTCATCCTACCAGAAACAAATCTGTCCAACCACAAATACAGCACGTCCATCTTACCAGAAATACCTCAAAACAAACAGGTAAAAAACAAGTCCATCCTACCAAAAACACATCCATCCTATCAGGACAACATCCATTCTACCATAAATACATTCATCATACCAGAAACATCTCCATCCTACCAGAACCACATTCATCCTACTAGAACCACATTCATCCTACCAGAAACAAATCTGTCCAACCAAAAATACAGCACATTCATCTTACCAGAAATACCTCAAGACGAATCATTTCCTATTAGAAACACATTTATCTACCTTAAATACATTATCATACTAGAAACACATCCATCTTACCTCAATCACATCCATCTTACTAGGTCCACATCTATTCTACCAGAAATATATACATCCTACAAAAATACATCCATCATACAAGAAACACATTCATCCTACCAAGACCAGAAATATGTCCACCCAACCAAAAACACATCCATCCTATCAGGACAAAATCCATTCTACCATAAATACATTCATCATACCAGAAACTCCATCATACCATTCATCTCCATCCTACCAGAACCACATTCATCCTACTAGAACCACATTCATCCTACCAGAAACAAATCTGTCCAACCAAAAATACAGCACGTTCATCTTACCAGAAATACCTCAAGACGAATCACTTCCTATCAGAAAAACATTTATCTACCATAAATACATTATCATACTAGAAACACATCCATCTTACCTCAATCACATCCATCTTACTAGGTCCACATCTATTCTACCAGAAATATATCCATCCTACAAAAATACATCCATCATACAAGAAACACATTCATCCTACCAAGACCAGAAATATGTCCACCTTACCAAAAACACATCCATCCTTTCAGGACAAAATCCATTCTACCATAAATACATTCATCATACCAGAAACATCTCCATCCTACCAGAACCACATTCATCCTACTAGAACCACATTCATCCTACCAGAAACAAATCTGTCCAACCAAAAATACAGCACGTTCATCTTACCAGAAATACCTCAAGACGAATCACTTCCTATCAGAAACACATTTATCTACCATAAATACATTATCATACTAGAAACACATCCATCTTACCTCAATCACATCCATCTTACTAGGTCCACATCTATTCTACCAGAAATATATCCATCCTACAAAAATACATCCATCATACAAGAAACACATTCATCCTACCAAGACCAGAAATATGTTTTCCTTACCAAAAACACATCCGTGCTATCAGGACAAAATCCATTCTACCATAAATACATTCATCATACCAGAAACATCTCCATCCTACCAGAACCACATTCATCCTACTAGAACCACATTCATCCTACCAGAAACAAATCTGTCCAACCAAAAATACAGCACGTTCATCTTACCAGAAATACCTCAAGACGAATCACTTCCTATCAGAAACACATTTATCTACCATAAATACATTATCATACGAGAAACACATCCATCTTACCTCAATCACATCCATCTTACTAGGTCCACATCTATTCTTCCAGAAATATATCCATCCTACAAAAATACATCCATCATACAAGAAACACATTCATCCTACCAAGACCAGAAATATGTCCACCCTACCAAAAACACATCCATCCTATCAGGACAAAATCCATTCTACCATAAATAAATTCATCATACCAGAATCATCTCCATCCTACCAGAACCACATTCATCCTACTAGAACCACATTCATCCTACCAGAAACAAATCTGTCCAACCAAAAATACAGCACATTCATCTTACCAGAAATACCTCAAGACGAATCACTTCCTATCAGAAACACATTTATCTACCTTAAATACATTATCATACTAGAAACACATCCATCTTACCTCAGTCACATCCATCTTACTAGGTCCACATCTATTCTACCAGAAATATATCCATCCTACAAAAATACATCCATCATACAAGAAAAACTTTCATCCTACCAAGACCAGAAATATGTCCACCTTACCAAAAACACATCCATCCTATCAGGACAAAATCCATTCTACCATAAATACATTCATCATACCAGAAACATCTCCATCCTACCAGAACCACATTCATCCTACTAGAACCACATTCATCCTACCAGAAACAAATGTGTCTAACCAAAAATACAGCACGTCCATCTTACCAGAAATACCTCAAGACAAACAGGTAAAGAACATGTCCATCCTACCAAAAACACATCCATCCTATCAGGACAACATCCATCCTACCATAAATACATTCATCATACCAGAAACGTCTCCATCCTACCAGAACCACATTCATCCTACTAGAACCACATTCATCCTACCAGAAACAAATCTGTCCAACCAAAAATACAGCACGTTCATCTTACCAGAAATACCTCAAGACGAATCACTTCCTATCATAAACACATTTATCTACCATAAATACATTATCATACTAGAAACACATCCATCTTACCTCAATCACATCCTTCTTACTAGGTCCACATCTATTCTACCAGAAATATATCCATCCTACAAAAATACATCCATCATACAAGAAACACATACATCCTACCAAGACCAGAAATATGTCCACCCTACCAAAAACACATCCATCCTATCAGGACAAAATCCATTCCACCATAAATACATTCATCATACCAGAAACATCTCCATCCTACCAGAACCACATTCAACCTACTAGAACCACATTCATCCTACCAGAAACAAATCTGTCCAACCAAAAATACAGCACTTTCATCTTACCAGAAATACCTCAAGACAAATCATTTCCTATCAGAAACATATTTATCTACCTTAAATACATTATCATACTAGAAACACATCCATCTTACCTCAATCACATCCATCTTACTAGGTCCACATCTGTTCTACCAGAAATATATCCATCCTACAAAAATACATCCATCATACAAGAAACACATTCATCCTACCAAGACCAGAAATATGTCCACCTTACCAAAAACACATCCATCCTATCAGGACAAAGTCCATTCTACCATAAATACATTCATCATACCAGAAACATCTCCATCCTACCAGAACCACATTCATCCTACTAGAACCACATTCATCCTACCAGAAACAAATCTGTCCAACCAAAAATACAGCACGTTCATCTTACCAGAAATACCTCAAGACGAATCACTTCCTATCAGAAACACATTTATCTACCATAAATACTTTATCATACTAGAAACACATCCATCTTACCTCAATCACATCCATCTTACTAGGTCCACATCTATTCTACCAGAAATATATCCATCCTACAAAAATACATCCATCATACAAGAAACAAATTCATCCTACCAAGACCAGAAATATGTCCACCTTACCAAAAACACATCCATCCTATCAGGACAAAATCCATTCTACCATAAATACATTCATCATATCAGAAACATCTCCATCCTACCAGAAACACATTCATCCTACTAGAACCACATTCATCCTACCAGAAACAAATCTGTCCAACCACAAATACAGCACGTCCATCTTACCAGAAATACCTCAAAACAAACAGGTAAAAAACAAGTCCATCCTACCAAAAACACATCCATCCTATCAGGACAACATCCATTCTACCATAAATACATTCATCATACCAGAAACATCTCCATCCTACCAGAACCACATTCATCCTACTAGAACCACATTCATCCTACCAGAAACAAATCTGTCCAACCAAAAATACAGCACATTCATCTTACCAGAAATACCTCAAGACGAATCATTTCCTATTAGAAACACATTTATCTACCTTAAATACATTATCATACTAGAAACACATCCATCTTACCTCAATCACATCCATCTTACTAGGTCCACATCTATTCTACCAGAAATATATACATCCTACAAAAATACATCCATCATACAAGAAACACATTCATCCTACCAAGACCAGAAATATGTCCACCCAACCAAAAACACATCCATCCTATCAGGACAAAATCCATTCTACCATAAATACATTCATCATACCAGAAACTCCATCATACCATTCATCTCCATCCTACCAGAACCACATTCATCCTACTAGAACCACATTCATCCTACCAGAAACAAATCTGTCCAACCAAAAATACAGCACGTTCATCTTACCAGAAATACCTCAAGACGAATCACTTCCTATCAGAAAAACATTTATCTACCATAAATACATTATCATACTAGAAACACATCCATCTTACCTCAATCACATCCATCTTACTAGGTCCACATCTATTCTACCAGAAATATATCCATCCTACAAAAATACATCCATCATACAAGAAACACATTCATCCTACCAAGACCAGAAATATGTCCACCTTACCAAAAACACATCCATCCTTTCAGGACAAAATCCATTCTACCATAAATACATTCATCATACCAGAAACATCTCCATCCTACCAGAACCACATTCATCCTACTAGAACCACATTCATCCTACCAGAAACAAATCTGTCCAACCAAAAATACAGCACGTTCATCTTACCAGAAATACCTCAAGACGAATCACTTCCTATCAGAAACACATTTATCTACCATAAATACATTATCATACTAGAAACACATCCATCTTACCTCAATCACATCCATCTTACTAGGTCCACATCTATTCTACCAGAAATATATCCATCCTACAAAAATACATCCATCATACAAGAAACACATTCATCCTACCAAGACCAGAAATATGTTTTCCTTACCAAAAACACATCCATGCTATCAGGACAAAATCCATTCTACCATAAATACATTCATCATACCAGAAACATCTCCATCCTACCAGAACCACATTCATCCTACTAGAACCACATTCATCCTACCAGAAACAAATCTGTCCAACCAAAAATACAGCACGTTCATCTTACCAGAAATACCTCAAGACGAATCACTTCCTATCAGAAACACATTTATCTACCATAAATACATTATCATACGAGAAACACATCCATCTTACCTCAATCACATCCATCTTACTAGGTCCACATCTATTCTTCCAGAAATATATCCATCCTACAAAAATACATCCATCATACAAGAAACACATTCATCCTACCAAGACCAGAAATATGTCCACCCTACCAAAAACACATCCATCCTATCAGGACAAAATCCATTCTACCATAAATAAATTCATCATACCAGAATCATCTCCATCCTACCAGAACCACATTCATCCTACTAGAACCACATTCATCCTACCAGAAACAAATCTGTCCAACCAAAAATACAGCACATTCATCTTACCAGAAATACCTCAAGACGAATCACTTCCTATCAGAAACACATTTATCTACCTTAAATACATTATCATACTAGAAACACATCCATCTTACCTCAGTCACATCCATCTTACTAGGTCCACATCTATTCTACCAGAAATATATCCATCCTACAAAAATACATCCATCATACAAGAAAAACTTTCATCCTACCAAGACCAGAAATATGTCCACCTTACCAAAAACACATCCATCCTATCAGGACAAAATCCATTCTACCATAAATACATTCATCATACCAGAAACATCTCCATCCTACCAGAACCACATTCATCCTACTAGAACCACATTCATCCTACCAGAAACAAATGTGTCTAACCAAAAATACAGCGCGTCCATCTTACCAGAAATACCTCAAGACAAACAGGTAAAGAACATGTCCATCCTACCAAAAACACATCCATCCTATCAGGACAACATCCATCCTACCATAAATACATTCATCATACCAGAAACGTCTCCATCCTACCAGAACCACATTCATCCTACTAGAACCACATTCATCCTACCAGAAACAAATCTGTCCAACCAAAAATACAGCACGTTCATCTTACCAGAAATACCTCAAGACGAATCACTTCCTATCATAAACACATTTATCTACCATAAATACATTATCATACTAGAAACACATCCATCTTACCTCAATCACATCCTTCTTACTAGGTCCACATCTATTCTACCAGAAATATATCCATCCTACAAAAATACATCCATCATACAAGAAACACATACATCCTACCAAGACCAGAAATATGTCCACCCTACCAAAAACACATCCATCCTATCAGGACAAAATCCATTCCACCATAAATACATTCATCATACCAGAAACATCTCCATCCTACCAGAACCACATTCAACCTACTAGAACCACATTCATCCTACCAGAAACAAATCTGTCCAACCAAAAATACAGCACTTTCATCTTACCAGAAATACCTCAAGACAAATCATTTCCTATCAGAAACATATTTATCTACCTTAAATACATTATCATACTAGAAACACATCCATCTTACCTCAATCACATCCATCTTACTAGGTCCACATCTGTTCTACCAGAAATATATCCATCCTACAAAAATACATCCATCATACAAGAAACACATTCATCCTACCAAGACCAGAAATATGTTTTCCTTACCAAAAACACATCCATCCTATCAGGACAAAATCCATGCTACCATAAATATATTCATCATACCAGAAACATCTCCATCCTACCAGAACCACATTCATCCTACTAGAACCACATTCATCCTACCAGAAACAAATCTGTCCAACCAAAAATACAGCACGTCCATCTTACCAGAGATACCTCAAGACAAACAGGTAAAAAACATGTCCATCCTACCAAAAACACATCCATCCTATCAGGACAACATCCATCCTACCATAAATACATTCATCATACCAGAAACATCTCCATCCTACCAGAACCACATTCATCCTACTAGAACCACATTCATCCTACCAGAAACAAATCTGTCCAACCAAAAATACAGCACGTTCATCTTACCAGAAATACCTCAAGACGAATCACTTCCTATCAGAAACACATTTATCTACCATAAATACATTATCATACTAGAAACACATCCATCTTACCTCAATCACATCCATCTTACTAGGTCCACATCTATTCTACCAGAAATATATCCATCCTACAAAAATACATCCATCATACAAGAAACACATTCATCCTACCAAGACCAGAAATATGTCCACCTTACCAAAAACACATCCATCCTATCAGGACAGAATCCATTCTACCATAAATACATTCATCATACCAGAAACATCTCCATCCTACCAGAACCACATTCATCCTACTAGAACCACATTCATCCTACCAGAAACAAATCTGTCCAACCAAAAATACAGCACGTTCATCTTACCAGAAATACCTCAAGACGAATCACTTCCTATCAGAAACACATTTATCTACCATAAATACATTATCTTACTAGAAACACATCCATCTTACCTCAATCACATCCATCTTACTGGGTCCACATCTATTCTACCAGAAATATATCCATCCTACAAAAATACATCAATCATACAAGAAACACATTCATCCTACCAAGACCAGAAATATGTTTTCCTTACCAAAAACACATCCATCCTATCAGGACAAAATCCATTCTACCATAAATATATTCATCATACCAGAAACATCTCCATCCTACCAGAACCACATTCATCCTACTAGAACCACATTCATCCTACCAGAAACAAATCTGTCCAACCAAAAATACAGCACGTCCATCTTACCAGAAATACCTCAAGACAAACAGGTAAAAAACATGTCCATCCTACCAAAAACACATCCATCCTATCAGGATAACATCCATCCTACCATAAATACATTCATCATACCAGAAACATCTCCATCCTACCAGAACCACATTCATCCTACTAGAACCACATTCATCCTACCAGAAACAAATCTGTCCAACTAAAAATACAGCACATTCATCTTACCAGAAATACCTCAAGACGAATCATTTCCTATCAGAAACACATTTATCTACCTTAAATACATTATCATACAAGAAACACATCCATCTTACCTCAATCACATCCATCTTACTAGGTCCACATCTATTCTACCAGAAATATATCCATCCTACAAAAATACATCCATCATACAAGAAACACATTCATCCTACCAAGACCAGAAATATGTCCACCTTACCAAAAACACATCCATCCTATCAGGACAAAATCCATTCTACCATAAATACATTCATCATACCTGAAACATCTCCATCCTACCAGAACCACATTCATTCTACTAGAACCACATTCATCCTACCAGAAACAAATCTGTCCAACCAAAAATACAGCACGTCCATCTTACCAGAAATACCTCAAGACAAATAGGTAAAAAACATGTCCATCCTACCAAAAACACATCCATCCTATCAGGACAACATCCATCCTACCATAAATACATTCATCATACCAGAAACATCTCCATCCTACCAGAACCACATTCATCCTACTAGAACCACATTCATCCTACCAGAAACAAATCTGTCCAACCAAAAATACAGCACGTTCATCTTACCAGAAATACCTCAAGACGAATCACTTCCTATCAGAAACACATTTATCTACCATAAATACATTATCATACTAGAAACACATCCATCTTACCTCAATCACATCCATCTTACTAGGTCCACATCTATTCTACCAGAAATATATCCATCCTACAAAAATACATCCATCATACAAGAAACAAATTCATCCTACCAAGACCAGAAATATGTCCACCTTACCAAAAACACATCCATCCTATCAGGACAAAATCCATTCTACCATAAATACATTCATCATACCAGAAACATCTCCATCCTACCAGAAACACATTCATCCTACTAGAACCACATTCATCCTACCAGAAACAAATCTGTCCAACCACAAATACAGCACGTCCATCTTACCAGAAATACCTCAAAACAAACAGGTAAAAAACATGTCCATCCTACCAAAAACACATCCATCCTATCAGGACAACATCCATCCTACAATAAATACATTCATCATACCAGAAACATCTCCATCCTACCAGAACCACATTCATCCTACTAGAACCACATTCATCCTACCAGAAACAAATCTGTCCAACCAAATATACAGCACGTTCATCTTACCAGAAATACCTCAACACGAATCACTTCCTATCAGAAACACATTTATCTACCATAAATACATTATCATACTAGAAACACATCCATCTTACCTCAATCACATCCATCTTACTAGGTCCACATCTATTCTACCAGAAATATATCCATCCTACAAAAATACATCCATCATACAAGAAACACATTCATCCTACCAAGACAAGAAATATGTCCACCCTACCAAAAACACATCCATCCTATCAGGACAAAATCCATTCTACCATAAATACATTCATCATACCAGAAACATCTCCATCCTACCAGAACCACATTCATCCTACTAGAACCACATTCATCCTACCAGAAACAAATCTGTCCAACCAAAAATACAGCACATTCATCTTACCAGAAATACCTCAAGACGAATCATTTCCTATCAGAAACACATTTATCTACCTTAAATACATTATCATACTAGAAACACATCCATCTTACCTCAATCACATCCATCTTACTAGGTCCACATCTATTCTACCAGAAATATATACATCCTACAAAAATACATCCATCATACAAGTAACACATTCATCCTACCAAGACCAGAAATATGTCCACCCAACCAAAAACACATCCATCCTATCAGGACAAAATTCATTCTACCATAAATACATTCATCATACCAGAAACATCTCCATCCTACCAGAACCACATTCATCCTACTAGAACCACATTCATCCTACCAGAAACAAATCTGTCCAACCAAAAATACAGCACGTTCATCTTACCAGAAATACCTCAAGACGAATCACTTCCTATCAGAAACACATTTATCTACCATAAATACATTATCATACTAGAAACACATCCATCTTACCTCAATCACATCCATCTTACTAGGTCCACATCTATTCTACCAGAAATATATCCATCCTACAAAAATACATCCATCATACAAGAAACACATTCATCCTGCCAAGACCAGAAATATGTCCACCTTACCAAAAACACATCCATCCTATCAGGACAAAATCCATTCTACCATAAATACATTCATCATACCAGAAACATCTCCATCCTACCAGAACCACATTCATCCTACTAGAACCACATTCATCCTACCAGAAACAAATCTGTCCAACCAAAAATACAGCACGTTCATCTTACCAGAAATACCTCAAGACGAATCACTTCCTATCAGAAACACATTTATCTACCATAAATACATTATCATACTAGAAACACATCCATCTTACCTCAATCACATCCATCTTACTAGGTCCACATCTATTCTACCAGAAATATATCCATCCTACAAAAATACATCCATCATACAAGAAACACATTCATCCTACCAAGACCAGAAATATGTCCACCCTACCAAAAACACATCCATCCTATCAGGACAAAATCCATTCTACCATAAATAAATTCATCATTCCAGAATCATCTCCATCCTACCAGAACCACATTCATCCTACTAGAACCACATTCATCCTACCAGAAACAAATCTGTCCAACCAAAAAAACAGCACATTCATCTTTACTAGAAATACCTCAAGACGAATCACTTCCTATCAGAAACACATTTATCTACCTTAAATACATTATCATACTAGAAACACATCCATCTTACCTCAGTCACATCCATCTTACTAGGTCCACATCTATTCTACCAGAAATATATCCATCCTACAAAAATACATCCATCATACAAGAAACACATTCATCCTACCAAAACCAGAAATATGTCCACCTTACCAAAAACACATCCATCCTATCAGGACAAAATCCATTCTACCATAAATACATTCATCATACCAGAAACATCTCCATCCTACCAGAACCACATTCATCCAACTAGAACCACATTCATCCTACCAGAAACAAATGTGTCCAACCAAAAATACAGCACGTCCATCTTACCAGAAATACCTCAAGACAAACAGGTAAAAAACATGTCCATCCTACCAAAAACACATCCATCCTATCAGGACAACATCCATCCTACCATAAATACATTCATCATACTAGAAACATCTCCATCCTACCAGAACCACATTCATCCTACTAGAACCTCATTCATCCTACCAGAAACAAATCTGTCCAACCAAAAATACAGCACGTTCATCTTACCAGAAATACCTCAAGACGAATCACTTCCTATCAGAAACACATTTATCTACCATAAATACATTATCATACTAGAAACACATCCATCTTACCTCAATCACATCCATCTTACTAGGTCCACATCTATTCTACCAGAAATACATCCATCCTACAAAAATACATCCATCATACAAGAAACAAATTCATCCTACCAAGACCAGAAATATGTCCACCTTACCAAAAACACATCCATCCTATCAGGACAAAATCCATTCTACCATAAATACATTCATCATACCAGAAACATCTCCATCCTACCAGAAACACATTCATCCTACTAGAACCACATTCATCCTACCAGAAACAAATCTGTCCAACCAAAAATACAGCACGTTCATCTTACCAGAAATACCTCAAGACGAATCACTTCCTATCAGAAACACATTTATCTACCATAAATACATTATCATACTAGAAACACATCCATCTTACCTCAATCACATCCATCTTACTAGGTCCACATCTATTCTACCAGAAATATATCCATCCTACAAAAATACATCTATCATACAAGAAACACATTCATCCTAACAATTCCAGAAATATGTTTTCCTTACCAAAAACACATCCATCCTATCAGGACAAAATCCATTCTACCATAAATACATTCATCATACCAGAAACATCTCCATCCTACCAGAACCACATTCATCCTACTAGAACCACATTCATCCTACCAGAAACAAATCTGTCCAACCAAAAATACAGCACGTCCATCTTACCAGAAATACCTCAAGACAAACAGGTAAAAAACATGTCCATCCTACCAAAAACACATCCATCCTATCAGGACAACATCCATCCTACCATAAATACATTCATCATACCAGAAACGTCTCCATCCTACCAGAACCACATTCATCCTACTAGAACCACATTCATCCTACCAGAAACAAATCTGTCCAACCAAAAATACAGCACGTTCATCTTACCAGAAATACCTCAAGACGAATCACTTCCTATCATAAACACATTTATCTACCATAAATACATTATCATACTAGAAACACATCCATCTTACCTCAATCACATCCTTCTTACTAGGTCCACATCTATTCTACCAGAAATATATCCATCCTACAAAAATACATCCATCATACAAGAAACACATACATCCTACCAAGACCAGAAATATGTCCACCCTACCAAAAACACATCCATCCTATCAGGACAAAATCCATTCCACCATAAATACATTCATCATACCAGAAACATCTCCATCCTACCAGAACCACATTCATCCTACTAGAACCACATTCATTCTACCAGAAACAAATCTGTCCAACCAAAAATACAGCACTTTCATCTTACCAGAAATACCGCAAGACAAATCATTTCCTATCAGAAACACATTTATCTACCTTAAATACATTATCATACTAAAAACACATCCATCTTACCTCAATCACATCCATCTTACTAGGTCCACATCTATTCTACCAGAAATATATCCATCCTACAAAAATACATCCATCATACAAGAAACACATTCATCCTACCAAGACCAGAAATATGTTTTCCTTACCAAAAACACATCCATCCTATCAGGACAAAATCCATGCTACCATAAATATATTCATCATACCAGAAACATCTCCATCCTACCAGAACCACATTCATCCTACTAGAACCACATTCATCCTACCAGAAACAAATCTGTCCAACCAAAAATACAGCACGTCCATCTTACCAGAAATACCTCAAGACAAACAGGTAAAAAACATGTCCATCCTACCAAAAACACATCCATCCTATCAGGACAACATCCATCCTACCATAAATAAATTCATCATACCAGAATCATCTCCATCCTACCAGAACCACATTCATCCTACTAGAACCACATTCATCCTACCAGAAACAAATCTGTCCAACCAAAAATACAGCACATTCATCTTACCAGAAATACCTCAAGACGAATCACTTCCTATCAGAAACTCATTTATCTACCTTAAATACATTATCATACTAGAAACACATCCATCTTACCTCAGTCACATCCATCTTACTAGGTCCACATCTATTCTACCAGAAATATATCCATCCTACAAAAATACATCCATCATACAAGAAAAACTTTCATCCTACCAAGACCAGAAATATGTCCACCTTACCAAAAAAACATCCATCCTATCAGGACAAAATCCATTCTACCATAAATACATTCATCATACCAGAAACATCTCCATCCTACCAGAACCACATTCATCCTACTAGAACCACATTCATCCTACCAGAAACAAATGTGTCCAACCAAAAATACAGCACGTCTATCTTACCAGAAATACCTCAAGACAAACAGGTAAAAAACATGTCCATCCTACCAAAAACACATCCATCCTATCAGGACAACATCCATCCTACCATAAATACATTCATCATACCAGAAACGTCTCCATCCTACCAGAACCACATTCATCCTACTAGAACCACATTCATCCTACCAGAAACAAATCTGTCCAACCAAAAATACAGCACGTTCATCTTACCAGAAATACCTCAAGACGAATCACTTCCTATCATAAACACATTTATCTACCATAAATACATTATCATACTAGAAACACATCCATCTTACCTCAATCACATCCTTCTTACTAGGTCCACATCTATTCTACCAGAAATATATCCATCCTACAAAAATACATCCATCATACAAGAAACACATACATCCTACCAAGACCAGAAATATGTCCACCCTACCAAAAACACATCCATCCTATCAGGACAAAATCCATTCCACCATAAATACATTCATCATACCAGAAACATCTCCATCCTACCAGAACCACATTCAACCTACTAGAACCACATTCATCCTACCAGAAACAAATCTGTCCAACCAAAAATACAGCACTTTCATCTTACCAGAAATACCTCAAGACAAATCATTTCCTATCAGAAACATATTTATCTACCTTAAATACATTATCATACTAGAAACACATCCATCTTACCTCAATCACATCCATCTTACTAGGTCCACATCTGTTCTACCAGAAATATATCCATCCTACAAAAATACATCCATCATACAAGAAACACATTCATCCTACCAAGACCAGAAATATGTTTTCCTTACCAAAAACACATCCATCCTATCAGGACAAAATCCATGCTACCATAAATATATTCATCATACCAGAAACATCTCCATCCTACCAGAACCACATTCATCCTACTAGAACCACATTCATCCTACCAGAAACAAATCTGTCCAACCAAAAATACAGCACGTCCATCTTACCAGAGATACCTCAAGACAAACAGGTAAAAAACATGTCCATCCTACCAAAAACACATCCATCCTATCAGGACAACATCCATCCTACCATAAATACATTCATCATACCAGAAACATCTCCATCCTACCAGAACCACATTCATCCTACTAGAACCACATTCATCCTACCAGAAACAAATCTGTCCAACCAAAAATACAGCACGTTCATCTTACCAGAAATACCTCAAGACGAATCACTTCCTATCAGAAACACATTTATCTACCATAAATACATTATCATACTAGAAACACATCCATCTTACCTCAATCACATCCATCTTACTAGGTCCACATCTATTCTACCAGAAATATATCCATCCTACAAAAATACATCCATCATACAAGAAACACATTCATCCTACCAAGACCAGAAATATGTCCACCTTACCAAAAACACATCCAGCCTATCAGGACAGAATCCATTCTACCATAAATACATTCATCATACCAGAAACATCTCCATCCTACCAGAACCACATTCATCCTACTAGAACCACATTCATCCTACCAGAAACAAATCTGTCCAACCAAAAATACAGCACTTTCATCTTACCAGAAATACCTCAAGACAAATCATTTCCTATCAGAAACATATTTATCTACCTTAAATACATTATCATACAAGAAACACATCCATCTTACCTCAATCACATCCATCTTACTAGGTCCACATCTATTCTACCAGAAATATATCCATCCTACAAAAATACATCCATCATACAAGAAACACATTCATCCTACCAAGACCAGAAATATGTCCACCTTACCAAAAACACATCCATCCTATCAGGACAAAATCCATTCTACCATAAATACATTCATCATACCTGAAACATCTCCATCCTACCAGAACCACATTCATTCTACTAGAACCACATTCATCCTACCAGAAACAAATCTGTCCAACCAAAAATACAGCACGTCCATCTTACCAGAAATACCTCAAGACAAATAGGTAAAAAACATGTCCATCCTACCAAAAACACATCCATCCTATCAGGACAACATCCATCCTACCATAAATACATTCATCATACCAGAAACATCTCCATCCTACCAGAACCACATTCATCCTACTAGAACCACATTCATCCTACCAGAAACAAATCTGTCCAACCAAAAATACAGCACGTTCATCTTACCAGAAATACCTCAAGACGAATCACTTCCTATCAGAAACACATTTATCTACCATAAATACATTATCATACTAGAAACACATCCATCTTACCTCAATCACATCCATCTTACTAGGTCCACATCTATTCTACCAGAAATATATCCATCCTACAAAAATACATCCATCATACAAGAAACAAATTCATCCTACCAAGACCAGAAATATGTCCACCTTACCAAAAACACATCCATCCTATCAGGACAAAATCCATTCTACCATAAATACATTCATCATACCAGAAACATCTCCATCCTACCAGAAACACATTCATCCTACTAGAACCACATTCATCCTACCAGAAACAAATCTGTCCAACCACAAATACAGCACGTCCATCTTACCAGAAATACCTCAAAACAAACAGGTAAAAAACATGTCCATCCTACCAAAAACACATCCATCCTATCAGGACAACATCCATCCTACAATAAATACATTCATCATACCAGAAACATCTCCATCCTACCAGAACCACATTCATCCTACTAGAACCACATTCATCCTACCAGAAACAAATCTGTCCAACCAAATATACAGCACGTTCATCTTACCAGAAATACCTCAACACGAATCACTTCCTATCAGAAACACATTTATCTACCATAAATACATTATCATACTAGAAACACATCCATCTTACCTCAATCACATCCATCTTACTAGGTCCACATCTATTCTACCAGAAATATATCCATCCTACAAAAATACATCCATCATACAAGAAACACATTCATCCTACCAAGACAAGAAATATGTCCACCCTACCAAAAACACATCCATCCTATCAGGACAAAATCCATTCTACCATAAATACATTCATCATACCAGAAACATCTCCATCCTACCAGAACCACATTCATCCTACTAGAACCACATTCATCCTACCAGAAACAAATCTGTCCAACCAAAAATACAGCACATTCATCTTACCAGAAATACCTCAAGACGAATCATTTCCTATCAGAAACACATTTATCTACCTTAAATACATTATCATACTAGAAACACATCCATCTTACCTCAATCACATCCATCTTACTAGGTCCACATCTATTCTACCAGAAATATATACATCCTACAAAAATACATCCATCATACAAGTAACACATTCATCCTACCAAGACCAGAAATATGTCCACCCAACCAAAAACACATCCATCCTATCAGGACAAAATTCATTCTACCATAAATACATTCATCATACCAGAAACATCTCCATCCTACCAGAACCACATTCATCCTACTAGAACCACATTCATCCTACCAGAAACAAATCTGTCCAACCAAAAATACAGCACGTTCATCTTACCAGAAATACCTCAAGACGAATCACTTCCTATCAGAAACACATTTATCTACCATAAATACATTATCATACTAGAAACACATCCATCTTACCTCAATCACATCCATCTTACTAGGTCCACATCTATTCTACCAGAAATATATCCATCCTACAAAAATACATCCATCATACAAGAAACACATTCATCCTACCAAGACCAGAAATATGTCCACCTTACCAAAAACACATCCATCCTATCAGGACAAAATCCATTCTACCATAAATACATTCATCATACCAGAAACATCTCCATCCTACCAGAACCACATTCATCCTACTAGAACCACATTCATCCTACCAGAAACAAATCTGTCCAACCAAAAATACAGCACGTTCATCTTACCAGAAATACCTCAAGACGAATCACTTCCTATCAGAAACACATTTATCTACCATAAATACATTATCATACTAGAAACACATCCATCTTACCTCAATCACATCCATCTTACTAGGTCCACATCTATTCTACCAGAAATATATCCATCCTACAAAAATACATCCATCATACAAGAAACACATTCATCCTACCAAGACCAGAAATATGTCCACCCTACCAAAAACACATCCATCCTATCAGGACAAAATCCATTCTACCATAAATAAATTCATCATACCAGAATCATCTCCATCCTACCAGAACCACATTCATCCTACTAGAACCACATTCATCCTACCAGAAACAAATCTGTCCAACCAAAAAAACAGCACATTCATCTTTACTAGAAATACCTCAAGACGAATCACTTCCTATCAGAAACACATTTATCTACCTTAAATACATTATCATACTAGAAACACATCCATCTTACCTCAGTCACATCCATCTTACTAGGTCCACATCTATTCTACCAGAAATATATCCATCCTACAAAAATACATCCATCATACAAGAAACACATTCATCCTACCAAAACCAGAAATATGTCCACCTTACCAAAGACACATCCATCCTATCAGGACAAAATCCATTCTACCATAAATACATTCATCATACCAGAAACATCTCCATCCTACCAGAACCACATTTATCCTACTAGAACCACATTCATCCTACCAGAAACAAATGTGTCCAACCAAAAATACAGCACGTCCATCTTACCAGAAATACCTCAAGACAAACAGGTAAAAAACATGTCCATCCTACCAAAAACACCTCCATCCTATCAGGACAACATCCATCCTACCATAAATACATTCATCATACTAGAAACATCTCCATCCTACCAGAACCACATTCATCCTACTAGAACCTCATTCATCCTACCAGAAACAAATCTGTCCAACCAAAAATACAGCACGTTCATCTTACCAGAAATACCTCAAGACGAATCACTTCCTATCAGAAACACATTTATCTACCATAAATACATTATCATACTAGAAACACATCCATCTTACCTCAATCACATCCATCTTACTAGGTCCACATCTATTCTACCAGAAATACATCCATCCTACAAAAATACATCCATCATACAAGAAACAAATTCATCCTACCAAGACCAGAAATATGTCCACCTTACCAAAAACACATCCATCCTATCAGGACAAAATCCATTCTACCATAAATACATTCATCATACCAGAAACATCTCCATCCTACCAGAAACACATTCATCCTACTAGAACCACATTCATCCTACCAGAAACAAATCTGTCCAACCAAAAATACAGCACGTTCATCTTACCAGAAATACCTCAAGACGAATCACTTCCTATCAGAAACACATTTATCTACCATAAATACATTATCATACTAGAAACACATCCATCTTACCTCAATCACATCCATCTTACTAGGTCCACATCTATTCTACCAGAAATATATCCATCCTACAAAAATACATCAATCATACAAGAAACACATTCATCCTACCAAGACCAGAAATATGTTTTCCTTACCAAAAACACATCCATCCTATCAGGACAAAATCCATGCTACCATAAATATATTCATCATACCAGAAACATCTCCATCCTACCAGAACCACATTCATCCTACTAGAACCACATTCATCCTACCAGAAACAAATCTGTCCAACCAAAAATACAGCACGTCCATCTTACCAGAAATACCTCAAGACAAACAGGTAAAAAACATGTCCATCCTACCAAAAACACATCCATCCTATCAGGACAACATCCATCCTACCATAAATACATTCATCATACCAGAAACATCTCCATCCTACCAGAACCACATTCATCCTACTAGAACCACATTCATCCTACCAGAAACAAATCTGTCCAACCAAAAAAACAGCACGTTCATCTTACCAGAAATACCTCAAGACGAATCACTTCCTATCAGAAACACATTTATCTACCATAAATACATTATCATACTAGAAACACATCCATCTTACCTCAATCACATCCATCTTACTAGGTCCACATCTATTCTACCAGAAATATATCCATCCTACAAAAATACATCCATCATACAAGAAACACATTCATCCTACCAAGACCAGAAATATGTCCACCTTACCAAAAACACATCCATCCTATCAGTACAGAATCCATTCTACCATAAATACATTCATCATACCAGAAACATCTCCATCCTACCAGAACCACATTCATCCTACTAGAACCACATTCATCCTACCAGAAACAAATCTGTCCAACCAAAAATACAGCACGTTCATCTTAACAGAAATACCTCAAGACGAATCACTTCCTATCAGAAACACATTTATCTACCATAAATACATTATCATACTAGAAACACATCCATCTTACCTCAATCACATCCATCTTACTAGGTCCACATCTATTCTACCAGAAATATATCCATCCTACAAAAATACATCAATCATACAAGAAACACATTCATCCTACCAAGACCAGAAATATGTTTTCCTTACCAAAAACACATCCATCCTATCAGGACAAAATCCATTCTACCATAAATATATTCATCATACCAGAAACATCTCCATCCTACCAGAACCACATTCATCCTACTAGAACCACATTCATCCTACCAGAAACAAATCTGTCCAACCAAAAATACAGCACGTCCATCTTACCAGAAATACCTCAAGACAAACAGGTAAAAAACATGTCCATCCTACCAAAAACACATCCATCCTATCAGGATAACATCCATCCTACCATAAATACATTCATCATACCAGAAAAATCTCCATCCTACCAGAACCACATTCATCCTACTAGAACCACATTCATCCTACCAGAAACAAATCTGTCCAACCAAAAATACAGCACATTCATCTTACCAGAAATACCTCAAGACGAATCATTTCCTATCAGAAACACATTTATCTACCTTAAATACATTATCATACAAGAAACACATCCATCTTACCTCAATCACATCCATCTTACTAGGTCCACATCTATTCTACCAGAAATATATCCATCCTACAAAAATACATCCATCATACAAGAAACACATTCATCCTACCAAGACCAGAAATATGTCCACCTTACCAAAAACACATCCATCCTATCAGGACAAAATCCATTCTACCATAAATACATTCATCATACCTGAAACATCTCCATCCTACCAGAACCACATTCATTCTACTAGAACCACATTCATCCTACCAGAAACAAATCTGTCCAACCAAAAATACAGCACGTCCATCTTACCAGAAATACCTCAAGACAAATAGGTAAAAAACATGTCCATCCTACCAAAAACACATCCATCCTATCAGGACAACATCCATCCTACCATAAATACATTCATCATACCAGAAACATCTCCATCCTACCAGAACCACATTCATCCTACTAGAACCACATTCATCTTACCAGAAACAAATCTGTCCAACCAAAAATACAGCACGTTCATCTTACCAGAAATACCTCAAGACGAATCACTTCCTATCAGAAACACATTTATCTACCATAAATACATTATCATACTAGAAACACATCCATCTTACCTCAATAACATCCATCTTACTAGGTCCACATCTATTCTACCAGAAATATATCCATCCTACAAAAAAACATCTATCATACAAGAAACACATTCATCCTACCAAGACCAGAAATATGTTTTCCTTACCAAAAACACATCCATCCTATCAGGACAAAATCCATTCTACCATAAATACATTCATCATACCAGAAACATCTCCATCCTACCAGAACCACATTCATCCTACGAGAACCACATTCATCCTACCAGAAACAAATCTGTCCAACCAAAAATACAGCACATCCATCTTACCAGAAATACCTCAAGACAAACAGGTAAAAAACATGTCCATCCTACCAAAAACACATCCATCCTATCAGGACAACATTCATCCTACCATAAATACATTCATCATACCAGAAACATCTCCATCCTACCAGAACCACATTCATCCTACTAGAACCACATTCATCCTACCAGAAACAAATCTGTCCAACCAAAAATACAGCACGTTCATCTTACCAGAAATACCTCAAGACGAATCACTTCCTATCAGAAACACATTTATCTACCATAAATACATTATCATACTAGAAACACATCCATCTTACCTCAATCACATCCATCTTACTAGGTCCACATCTATTCTACCAGAAATATATCCATCCTACAAAAATACATCCATCATACAAGAAACACATTCATCCTACCAAGACCAGAAATATGTCCACCTTACCAAAAACACATCCATCCTATCAGGACAAAATCCATTCTACCATAAATAAATTCATCATACCAGAATCATCTCCATCCTACCAGAACCACATTCATCCTACTAGAACCACATTCATCCTACCAGAAACAAATCTGTCCAACCAAAAATACAGCACATTCATCTTACCAGAAATACCTCAAGATGAATCACTTCCTATCAGAAACACATTTATCTACCTTAAATACATTATCATACTAGAAACACATCCATCTTACCTCAGTCACATCCATCTTACTAGGTCCACATCTATTCTACCAGAAATATATCCATCCTACAAAAATACATCCATCATACAAGAAACACATTCATCCTACCAAAACCAGAAATATGTCCACCTTACCAAAAACACATCCATCCTATCAGGACAAAATCCATTCTACCATAAATACATTCATCATACCAGAAACATCTCCATCCTACCAGAACCACATTCATCCTACTAGAACCACATTCATCCTACCAGACACAAATCTGTCCAACCAAAAATACAGCACGTTCATCTTACCAGAAATACCTCAAGACGAATCACTTCCTATCAGAAACACATTTATCTACCATAAATACATTATCATACTAGAAACACATCCATCTTACCTCAATCACATCCATCTTACTAGGTCCACATCTATTCTACCAGAAATATATCCATCCTACAAAAATACATCAATCATACAAGAAACACATTCATCCTACCAAGACCAGAAATATGTTTTCCTTACCAAAACCACATCCATCCTATCAGGACAAAATCCATGCTACCATAAATATATTCATCATACCAGAAACATCTCCATCCTACCAGAACCACATTCATCCTACTAGAACCACATTCATCCTACCAGAAACAAATCTGTCCAACCAAAAATACAGCACGTCCATCTTACCAGAAATACCTCAAGACAAACAGGTAAAAAACATGTCCATCCTACCAAAAACACATCCATCCTATCAGGACAACATCCATCCTACCATAAATACATTCATCATACCAGAAACATCTCCATCCTACCAGAACCACATTCATCCTACTAGAACCATATTCATCCTACCAGAAACAAATCTGTCCAACCAAAAATACAGCACGTTCATCTTACCAGAAATACCTCAAGACGAATCACTTCCTATCAGAAACACATTTATCTACCATAAATACATTATCATACTAGAAACACATCCATCTTACCTCAATCACATCCATCTTACTAGGTCCACATCTATTCTACCAGAAATATATCCATCCTACAAAAATACATCCATCATACAAGAAACACATTCATCCTACCAAGACCAGAAATATGTCCACCTTACCAAAAACACATCCATCCTATCAGTACAGAATCCATTCTACCATAAATACATTCATCATACCAGAAACATCTCCATCCTACCAGAACCACATTCATCCTACTAGAACCACATTCATCCTACCAGAAACAAATCTGTCCAACCAAAAATACAGCACGTTCATCTTACCAGAAATACCTCAAGACGAATCACTTCCTATCAGAAACACATTTATCTACCATAAATACATTATCATACTAGAAACACATCCATCTTACCTCAATCACATCCATCTTACTAGGTCCACATCTATTCTACCAGAAATATATCCATCCTACAAAAATACATCAATCATACAAGAAACACATTCATCCTTCCAAGACCAGAAATATATTTTCCTTACCAAAAACACATCCATCCTATCAGGACAAAATCCATTCTACCATAAATATATTCATCATACCAGAAACATCTCCATCCTACCAGAACCACATTCATCCTACTAGAACCACATTCATCCTACCAGAAACAAATCTGGCCAACCAAAAATACAGCACGTCCATCTTACCAGAAATACCTCAAGACAAACAGGTAAAAAACATGTCCATCCTACCAAAAACACATCCATCCTATCAGGATAACATCCATCCTACCATAAATACATTCATCATACCAGAAACATCTCCATCCTACCAGAACCACATTCATCCTACTAGAACCACATTCATCCTACCAGAAACAAATCTGTCCAACCAAAAATACAGCACATTCATCTTACCAGAAATACCTCAAGACGAATCATTTCCTATCAGAAACACATTTATCTACCTTAAATACATTATCATACAAGAAACACATCCATCTTACCTCAATCACATCCATCTTACTAGGTCCACATCTATTCTACCAGAAATATATCCATCCTACAAAAATACATCCATCATACAAGAAACACATTCATCCTACCAAGACCAGAAATATGTCCACCTTACCAAAAACACATCCATCCTATCAGGACAAAATCCATTCTACCATAAATACATTCATCATACCTGAAACATCTCCATCCTACCAGAACCACATTCATTCTACTAGAACCAAATTCATCCTACCAGAAACAAATCTGTCCAACCAAAAATACAGCACGTCCATCTTACCAGAAATACCTCAAGAAAAATAGGTAAAAAACATGTCCATCCTACCAAAAACACATCCATCCTATCAGGACAACATCCATCCTACCATAAATACATTCATCATACCAGAAACATCTCCATCCTACCAGAACCACATTCATCCTACTAGAACCACATTCATCTTACCAGAAACAAATCTGTCCAACCAAAAATACAGCACGTTCATCTTACCAGAAATACCTCAAGACGAATCACTTCCTATCAGAAACACATTTATCTACCATAAATACATTATCATACTAGAAACACATCCATCTTACCTCAATCACATCCATCTTACTAGGTCCACATCTATTCTACCAGAAATATATCCATCCTACAAAAATACATCTATCATACAAGAAACACATTCATCCTACCAAGACCAGAAATATGTTTTCCTTACCAAAAACACATCCATCCTATCAGGACAAAATCCATTCTACCATAAATACATTCATCATACCAGAAACATCTCCATCCTACCAGAACCACATTCATCTTACTAGAACCACATTCATCCTACCAGAAACAAATCTGTCCAACCAAAAATACAGCACATCCATCTTACCAGAAATACCTCAAGACAAACAGGTAAAAAACATGTCCATCCTACCAAAAACACATCCATCCTATCAGGACAACATCCATCCTACCATAAATACATTCATCATACCAGAAACATCTCCATCCTACCAGAACCACATTCATCCTACTAGTACCACATTCATCCTACCAGAAACAAATCTGTCCAACCAAAAATACAGCACGTTCATCTTACCAGAAATACCTCAAGACGAATCACTTCCTATCAGAAACACATTTATCTACCATAAATACATTATCATACTAGAAACACATCCATCTTACTAGGTCCACATCTATTCTACCAGAAATATATCAATCCTACAAAAATACATCCATCATACAAGAAACACATTCATCCTACCAAGACCAGAAATATGTCCACCCTACCAAAAACACATCCATCCTATCAGGACAAAATCCATTCTACCATAAATAAATTCATCATACCAGAATCATCTCCATCCTACCAGAACCACATTCATCCTACTAGAACCACATTCATCCTACCAGAAACAAATCTGTCCAACCAAAAATACAGCACATTCATCTTACCAGAAATACCTCAAGATGAATCACTTCCTATCAGAAACACATTTATCTACCTTAAATACATTATCATACTAGAAACACATCCATCTTACCTCAGTCACATCCATCTTACTAGGTCCACATCTATTCTACCAGAAATATATCCATCCTACAAAAATACATCCATCATACAAGAAACACATTCATCCTACCAAAACCAGAAATATGTCCACCTTACCAAAAACACATCCATCCTATCAGGACAAAATCCATTCTACCATAAATACATTCATCATACCAGAAACATCTCCATCCTACCAGAACCACATTCATCCTACTAGAACCACATTCATCCTACCAGAAACAAATGTGTCCAACCAAAAATACAGCACGTCCATCTTACCAGAAATACCTCAAGACAAACAGGTAAAAAACATGTCCATCCTACCAAAAACACATCCATCCTATCAGGACAACATCCATCCTACCATAAATACATTCATCATACTAGAAACATCTCCATCCTACCAGAACCACATTCATCCTACTAGAACCTCATTCATCCTACCAGAAACAAATCTGTCCAACCAAAAATACAGCACGTTCATCTTACCAGAAATACCTCAAGACGAATCACTTCCTATCAGAAACACATTTATCTACCATAAATACATTATCATACTAGAAACACATCCATCTTACCTCAATCACATCCATCTTACTAGGTCCACATCTATTCTACCAGAAATATATCCATCCTACAAAAATACATCTATCATACAAGAAACACATTCATCCTAACAATTCCAGAAATATGTTTTCCTTACCAAAAACACATCCATCCTATCAGGACAAAATCCATTCTACCATAAATACATTCATCATACCAGAAACATCTCCATCCTACCAGAACCACATTCATCCTACTAGAACCACATTCATCCTACCAGAAACAAATCTGTCCAACCAAAAATACAGCACGTCCATCTTACCAGAAATACCTCAAGACAAACAGGTAAAAAACATGTCCATCCTACCAAAAACACATCCATCCTATCAGGATAACATCCATCCTACCATAAATACATTCATCATACCAGAAACATCTCCATCCTACCAGAACCACATTCATCCTACTAGAACCACATTCATCCTACCAGAAACAAATCTGTCCAACCAAAAATACAGCACATTCATCTTACCAGAAATACCTCAAGACGAATCATTTCCTATCAGAAACACATTTATCTACCTTAAATACATTATCATACAAGAAACACATCCATCTTACCTCAATCACATCCATCTTACTAGGTCCACATCTATTCTACCAGAAATATATCCATCCTACAAAAATACATCCATCATACAAGAAACACATTCATCCTACCAAGACCAGAAATATGTCCACCTTACCAAAAACACATCCATCCTATCAGGACAAAATCCATTCTACCATAAATACATTCATCATACCTGAAACATCTCCATCCTACCAGAACCACATTCATTCTACTAGAACCACATTCATCCTACCAGAAACAAATCTGTCCAACCAAAAATACAGCACGTCCATCTTACCAGAAATACCTCAAGACAAATAGGTAAAAAACATGTCCATCCTACCAAAAACACATCCATCCTATCAGGACAACATCCATCCTACCATAAATACATTCATCATACCAGAAACATCTCCATCCTACCAGAACCACATTCATCCTACTAGAACCACATTCATCTTACCAGAAACAAATCTGTCCAACCAAAAATACAGCACGTTCATCTTACCAGAAATACCTCAAGACGAATCACTTCCTATCAGAAACACATTTATCTACCATAAATACATTATCATACTAGAAACACATCCATCTTACCTCAATAACATCCATCTTACTAGGTCCACATCTATTCTACCAGAAATATATCCATCCTACAAAAAAACATCTATCATACAAGAAACACATTCATCCTACCAAGACCAGAAATATGTTTTCCTTACCAAAAACACATCCATCCTATCAGGACAAAATCCATTCTACCATAAATACATTCATCATACCAGAAACATCTCCATCCTACCAGAACCACATTCATCCTACGAGAACCACATTCATCCTACCAGAAACAAATCTGTCCAACCAAAAATACAGCACATCCATCTTACCAGAAATACCTCAAGACAAACAGGTAAAAAACATGTCCATCCTACCAAAAACACATCCATCCTATCAGGACAACATTCATCCTACCATAAATACATTCATCATACCAGAAACATCTCCATCCTACCAGAACCACATTCATCCTACTAGAACCACATTCATCCTACCAGAAACAAATCTGTCCAACCAAAAATACAGCACGTTCATCTTACCAGAAATACCTCAAGACGAATCACTTCCTATCAGAAACACATTTATCTACCATAAATACATTATCATACTAGAAACACATCCATCTTACCTCAATCACATCCATCTTACTAGGTCCACATCTATTCTACCAGAAATATATCCATCCTACAAAAATACATCCATCATACAAGAAACACATTCATCCTACCAAGACCAGAAATATGTCCACCTTACCAAAAACACATCCATCCTATCAGGACAAAATCCATTCTACCATAAATAAATTCATCATACCAGAATCATCTCCATCCTACCAGAACCACATTCATCCTACTAGAACCACATTCATCCTACCAGAAACAAATCTGTCCAACCAAAAATACAGCACATTCATCTTACCAGAAATACCTCAAGATGAATCACTTCCTATCAGAAACACATTTATCTACCTTAAATACATTATCATACTAGAAACACATCCATCTTACCTCAGTCACATCCATCTTACTAGGTCCACATCTATTCTACCAGAAATATATCCATCCTACAAAAATACATCCATCATACAAGAAACACATTCATCCTACCAAAACCAGAAATATGTCCACCTTACCAAAAACACATCCATCCTATCAGGACAAAATCCATTCTACCATAAATACATTCATCATACCAGAAACATCTCCATCCTACCAGAACCACATTCATCCTACTAGAACCACATTCATCCTACCAGACACAAATCTGTCCAACCAAAAATACAGCACGTTCATCTTACCAGAAATACCTCAAGACGAATCACTTCCTATCAGAAACACATTTATCTACCATAAATACATTATCATACTAGAAACACATCCATCTTACCTCAATCACATCCATCTTACTAGGTCCACATCTATTCTACCAGAAATATATCCATCCTACAAAAATACATCAATCATACAAGAAACACATTCATCCTACCAAGACCAGAAATATGTTTTCCTTACCAAAACCACATCCATCCTATCAGGACAAAATCCATGCTACCATAAATATATTCATCATACCAGAAACATCTCCATCCTACCAGAACCACATTCATCCTACTAGAACCACATTCATCCTACCAGAAACAAATCTGTCCAACCAAAAATACAGCACGTCCATCTTACCAGAAATACCTCAAGACAAACAGGTAAAAAACATGTCCATCCTACCAAAAACACATCCATCCTATCAGGACAACATCCATCCTACCATAAATACATTCATCATACCAGAAACATCTCCATCCTACCAGAACCACATTCATCCTACTAGAACCATATTCATCCTACCAGAAACAAATCTGTCCAACCAAAAATACAGCACGTTCATCTTACCAGAAATACCTCAAGACGAATCACTTCCTATCAGAAACACATTTATCTACCATAAATACATTATCATACTAGAAACACATCCATCTTACCTCAATCACATCCATCTTACTAGGTCCACATCTATTCTACCAGAAATATATCCATCCTACAAAAATACATCCATCATACAAGAAACACATTCATCCTACCAAGACCAGAAATATGTCCACCTTACCAAAAACACATCCATCCTATCAGTACAGAATCCATTCTACCATAAATACATTCATCATACCAGAAACATCTCCATCCTACCAGAACCACATTCATCCTACTAGAACCACATTCATCCTACCAGAAACAAATCTGTCCAACCAAAAATACAGCACGTTCATCTTACCAGAAATACCTCAAGACGAATCACTTCCTATCAGAAACACATTTATCTACCATAAATACATTATCATACTAGAAACACATCCATCTTACCTCAATCACGTCCATCTTACTAGGTCCACATCTATTCTACCAGAAATATATCCATCCTACAAAAATACATCAATCATACAAGAAACACATTCATCCTACCAAGACCAGAAATATATTTTCCTTACCAAAAACACATCCATCCTATCAGGACAAAATCCATTCTACCATAAATATATTCATCATACCAGAAACATCTCCATCCTACCAGAACCACATTCATCCTACTAGAACCACATTCATCCTACCAGAAACAAATCTGGCCAACCAAAAATACAGCACGTCCATCTTACCAGAAATACCTCAAGACAAACAGGTAAAAAACATGTCCATCCTACCAAAAACACATCCATCCTATCAGGATAACATCCATCCTACCATAAATACATTCATCATACCAGAAACATCTCCATCCTACCAGAACCACATTCATCCTACTAGAACCACATTCATCCTACCAGAAACAAATCTGTCCAACCAAAAATACAGCACATTCATCTTACCAGAAATACCTCAAGACGAATCATTTCCTATCAGAAACACATTTATCTACCTTAAATACATTATCATACAAGAAACACATCCATCTTACCTCAATCACATCCATCTTACTAGGTCCACATCTATTCTACCAGAAATATATCCATCCTACAAAAATACATCCATCATACAAGAAACACATTCATCCTACCAAGACCAGAAATATGTCCACCTTACCAAAAACACATCCATCCTATCAGGACAAAATCCATTCTACCATAAATACATTCATCATACCTGAAACATCTCCATCCTACCAGAACCACATTCATTCTACTAGAACCAAATTCATCCTACCAGAAACAAATCTGTCCAACCAAAAATACAGCACGTCCATCTTACCAGAAATACCTCAAGAAAAATAGGTAAAAAACATGTCCATCCTACCAAAAACACATCCATCCTATCAGGACAACATCCATCCTACCATAAATACATTCATCATACCAGAAACATCTCCATCCTACCAGAACCACATTCATCCTACTAGAACCACATTCATCTTACCAGAAACAAATCTGTCCAACCAAAAATACAGCACGTTCATCTTACCAGAAATACCTCAAGACGAATCACTTCCTATCAGAAACACATTTATCTACCATAAATACATTATCATACTAGAAACACATCCATCTTACCTCAATCACATCCATCTTACTAGGTCCACATCTATTCTACCAGAAATATATCCATCCTACAAAAATACATCTATCATACAAGAAACACATTCATCCTACCAAGACCAGAAATATGTTTTCCTTACCAAAAACACATCCATCCTATCAGGACAAAATCCATTCTACCATAAATACATTCATCATACCAGAAACATCTCCATCCTACCAGAACCACATTCATCTTACTAGAACCACATTCATCCTACCAGAAACAAATCTGTCCAACCAAAAATACAGCACATCCATCTTACCAGAAATACCTCAAGACAAACAGGTAAAAAACATGTCCATCCTACCAAAAACACATCCATCCTATCAGGACAACATCCATCTTACCATAAATACATTCATCATACCAGAAACATCTCCATCCTACCAGAACCACATTCATCCTACTAGAACCACATTCATCCTACCAGAAACAAATCTGTCCAACCAAAAATACAGCACGTTCATCTTACCAGAAATACCTCAAGACGAATCACTTCCTATCAGAAACACATTTATCTACCATAAATACATTATCATACTAGAAACACATCCATCTTACTAGGTCCACATCTATTCTACCAGAAATATATCAATCCTACAAAAATACATCCATCATACAAGAAACACATTCATCCTACCAAGACCAGAAATATGTCCACCCTACCAAAAACACATCCATCCTATCAGGACAAAATCCATTCTACCATAAATAAATTCATCATACCAGAATCATCTCCATCCTACCAGAACCACATTCATCCTACTAGAACCACATTCATCCTACCAGAAACAAATCTGTCCAACCAAAAATACAGCACATTCATCTTACCAGAAATACCTCAAGACGAATCATTTCCTATCAGAAACACATTTATCTACCTTAAATACATTATCATACAAGAAACACATCCATCTTACCTCAATCACATCCATCTTACTAGGTCCACATCTATTCTACCAGAAATATATCCATCCTACAAAAATACATCCATCATACAAGAAACACATTCATCCTACCAAGACCAGAAATATGTCCACCTTACCAAAAACACATCCATCCTATCAGGACAAAATCCATTCTACCATAAATACATTCATCATACCTGAAACATCTCCATCCTACCAGAACCACATTCATTCTACTAGAACCACATTCATCCTACCAGAAACAAATCTGTCCAACCAAAAATACAGCACGTCCATCTTACCAGAAATACCTCAAGACAAATAGGTAAAAAACATGTCCATCCTACCAAAAACACATCCATCCTATCAGGACAACATCCATCCTACCATAAATACATTCATCATACCAGAAACATCTCCATCCTACCAGAACCACATTCATCCTACTAGAACCACATTCATCTTACCAGAAACAAATCTGTCCAACCAAAAATACAGCACGTTCATCTTACCAGAAATACCTCAAGACGAATCACTTCCTATCAGAAACACATTTATCTACCATAAATACATTATCATACTAGAAACACATCCATCTTACCTCAATAACATCCATCTTACTAGGTCCACATCTATTCTACCAGAAATATATCCATCCTACAAAAAAACATCTATCATACAAGAAACACATTCATCCTACCAAGACCAGAAATATGTTTTCCTTACCAAAAACACATCCATCCTATCAGGACAAAATCCATTCTACCATAAATACATTCATCATACCAGAAACATCTCCATCCTACCAGAACCACATTCATCCTACGAGAACCACATTCATCCTACCAGAAACAAATCTGTCCAACCAAAAATACAGCACATCCATCTTACCAGAAATACCTCAAGACAAACAGGTAAAAAACATGTCCATCCTACCAAAAACACATCCATCCTATCAGGACAACATTCATCCTACCATAAATACATTCATCATACCAGAAACATCTCCATCCTACCAGAACCACATTCATCCTACTAGAACCACATTCATCCTACCAGAAACAAATCTGTCCAACCAAAAATACAGCACGTTCATCTTACCAGAAATACCTCAAGACGAATCACTTCCTATCAGAAACACATTTATCTACCATAAATACATTATCATACTAGAAACACATCCATCTTACCTCAATCACATCCATCTTACTAGGTCCACATCTATTCTACCAGAAATATATCCATCCTACAAAAATACATCCATCATACAAGAAACACATTCATCCTACCAAGACCAGAAATATGTCCACCTTACCAAAAACACATCCATCCTATCAGGACAAAATCCATTCTACCATAAATAAATTCATCATACCAGAATCATCTCCATCCTACCAGAACCACATTCATCCTACTAGAACCACATTCATCCTACCAGAAACAAATCTGTCCAACCAAAAATACAGCACATTCATCTTACCAGAAATACCTCAAGATGAATCACTTCCTATCAGAAACACATTTATCTACCTTAAATACATTATCATACTAGAAACACATCCATCTTACCTCAGTCACATCCATCTTACTAGGTCCACATCTATTCTACCAGAAATATATCCATCCTACAAAAATACATCCATCATACAAGAAACACATTCATCCTACCAAAACCAGAAATATGTCCACCTTACCAAAAACACATCCATCCTATCAGGACAAAATCCATTCTACCATAAATACATTCATCATACCAGAAACATCTCCATCCTACCAGAACCACATTCATCCTACTAGAACCACATTCATCCTACCAGACACAAATCTGTCCAACCAAAAATACAGCACGTTCATCTTACCAGAAATACCTCAAGACGAATCACTTCCTATCAGAAACACATTTATCTACCATAAATACATTATCATACTAGAAACACATCCATCTTACCTCAATCACATCCATCTTACTAGGTCCACATCTATTCTACCAGAAATATATCCATCCTACAAAAATACATCAATCATACAAGAAACACATTCATCCTACCAAGACCAGAAATATGTTTTCCTTACCAAAACCACATCCATCCTATCAGGACAAAATCCATGCTACCATAAATATATTCATCATACCAGAAACATCTCCATCCTACCAGAACCACATTCATCCTACTAGAACCACATTCATCCTACCAGAAACAAATCTGTCCAACCAAAAATACAGCACGTCCATCTTACCAGAAATACCTCAAGACAAACAGGTAAAAAACATGTCCATCCTACCAAAAACACATCCATCCTATCAGGACAACATCCATCCTACCATAAATACATTCATCATACCAGAAACATCTCCATCCTACCAGAACCACATTCATCCTACTAGAACCATATTCATCCTACCAGAAACAAATCTGTCCAACCAAAAATACAGCACGTTCATCTTACCAGAAATACCTCAAGACGAATCACTTCCTATCAGAAACACATTTATCTACCATAAATACATTATCATACTAGAAACACATCCATCTTACCTCAATCACATCCATCTTACTAGGTCCACATCTATTCTACCAGAAATATATCCATCCTACAAAAATACATCCATCATACAAGAAACACATTCATCCTACCAAGACCAGAAATATGTCCACCTTACCAAAAACACATCCATCCTATCAGTACAGAATCCATTCTACCATAAATACATTCATCATACCAGAAACATCTCCATCCTACCAGAACCACATTCATCCTACTAGAACCACATTCATCCTACCAGAAACAAATCTGTCCAACCAAAAATACAGCACGTTCATCTTACCAGAAATACCTCAAGACGAATCACTTCCTATCAGAAACACATTTATCTACCATAAATACATTATCATACTAGAAACACATCCATCTTACCTCAATCACGTCCATCTTACTAGGTCCACATCTATTCTACCAGAAATATATCCATCCTACAAAAATACATCAATCATACAAGAAACACATTCATCCTACCAAGACCAGAAATATATTTTCCTTACCAAAAACACATCCATCCTATCAGGACAAAATCCATTCTACCATAAATATATTCATCATACCAGAAACATCTCCATCCTACCAGAACCACATTCATCCTACTAGAACCACATTCATCCTACCAGAAACAAATCTGGCCAACCAAAAATACAGCACGTCCATCTTACCAGAAATACCTCAAGACAAACAGGTAAAAAACATGTCCATCCTACCAAAAACACATCCATCCTATCAGGATAACATCCATCCTACCATAAATACATTCATCATACCAGAAACATCTCCATCCTACCAGAACCACATTCATCCTACTAGAACCACATTCATCCTACCAGAAACAAATCTGTCCAACCAAAAATACAGCACATTCATCTTACCAGAAATACCTCAAGACGAATCATTTCCTATCAGAAACACATTTATCTACCTTAAATACATTATCATACAAGAAACACATCCATCTTACCTCAATCACATCCATCTTACTAGGTCCACATCTATTCTACCAGAAATATATCCATCCTACAAAAATACATCCATCATACAAGAAACACATTCATCCTACCAAGACCAGAAATATGTCCACCTTACCAAAAACACATCCATCCTATCAGGACAAAATCCATTCTACCATAAATACATTCATCATACCTGAAACATCTCCATCCTACCAGAACCACATTCATTCTACTAGAACCAAATTCATCCTACCAGAAACAAATCTGTCCAACCAAAAATACAGCACGTCCATCTTACCAGAAATACCTCAAGAAAAATAGGTAAAAAACATGTCCATCCTACCAAAAACACATCCATCCTATCAGGACAACATCCATCCTACCATAAATACATTCATCATACCAGAAACATCTCCATCCTACCAGAACCACATTCATCCTACTAGAACCACATTCATCTTACCAGAAACAAATCTGTCCAACCAAAAATACAGCACGTTCATCTTACCAGAAATACCTCAAGACGAATCACTTCCTATCAGAAACACATTTATCTACCATAAATACATTATCATACTAGAAACACATCCATCTTACCTCAATCACATCCATCTTACTAGGTCCACATCTATTCTACCAGAAATATATCCATCCTACAAAAATACATCTATCATACAAGAAACACATTCATCCTACCAAGACCAGAAATATGTTTTCCTTACCAAAAACACATCCATCCTATCAGGACAAAATCCATTCTACCATAAATACATTCATCATACCAGAAACATCTCCATCCTACCAGAACCACATTCATCTTACTAGAACCACATTCATCCTACCAGAAACAAATCTGTCCAACCAAAAATACAGCACATCCATCTTACCAGAAATACCTCAAGACAAACAGGTAAAAAACATGTCCATCCTACCAAAAACACATCCATCCTATCAGGACAACATCCATCCTACCATAAATACATTCATCATACCAGAAACATCTCCATCCTACCAGAACCACATTCATCCTACTAGAACCACATTCATCCTACCAGAAACAAATCTGTCCAACCAAAAATACAGCACGTTCATCTTACCAGAAATACCTCAAGACGAATCACTTCCTATCAGAAACACATTTATCTACCATAAATACATTATCATACTAGAAACACATCCATCTTACTAGGTCCACATCTATTCTACCAGAAATATATCAATCCTACAAAAATACATCCATCATACAAGAAACACATTCATCCTACCAAGACCAGAAATATGTCCACCCTACCAAAAACACATCCATCCTATCAGGACAAAATCCATTCTACCATAAATAAATTCATCATACCAGAATCATCTCCATCCTACCAGAACCACATTCATCCTACTAGAACCACATTCATCCTACCAGAAACAAATCTGTCCAACCAAAAATACAGCACATTCATCTTACCAGAAATACCTCAAGATGAATCACTTCCTATCAGAAACACATTTATCTACCTTAAATACATTATCATACTAGAAACACATCCATCTTACCTCAGTCACATCCATCTTACTAGGTCCACATCTATTCTACCAGAAATATATCCATCCTACAAAAATACATCCATCATACAAGAAACACATTCATCCTACCAAAACCAGAAATATGTCCACCTTACCAAAAACACATCCATCCTATCAGGACAAAATCCATTCTACCATAAATACATTCATCATACCAGAAACATCTCCATCCTACCAGAACCACATTCATCCTACTAGAACCACATTCATCCTACCAGAAACAAATGTGTCCAACCAAAAATACAGCACGTCCATCTTACCAGAAATACCTCAAGACAAACAGGTAAAAAACATGTCCATCCTACCAAAAACACATCCATCCTATCAGGACAACATCCATCCTACCATAAATACATTCATCATACTAGAAACATCTCCATCCTACCAGAACCACATTCATCCTACTAGAACCTCATTCATCCTACCAGAAACAAATCTGTCCAACCAAAAATACAGCACGTTCATCTTACCAGAAATACCTCAAGACGAATCACTTCCTATCAGAAACACATTTATCTACCATAAATACATTATCATACTAGAAACACATCCATCTTACCTCAATCACATCCATCTTACTAGGTCCACATCTATTCTACCAGAAATATATCCATCCTACAAAAATACATCTATCATACAAGAAACACATTCATCCTAACAATTCCAGAAATATGTTTTCCTTACCAAAAACACATCCATCCTATCAGGACAAAATCCATTCTACCATAAATACATTCATCATACCAGAAACATCTCCATCCTACCAGAACCACATTCATCCTACTAGAACCACATTCATCCTACCAGAAACAAATCTGTCCAACCAAAAATACAGCACGTCCATCTTACCAGAAATACCTCAAGACAAACAGGTAAAAAACATGTCCATCCTACCAAAAACACATCCATCCTATCAGGACAACATCCATCCTACCATAAATACATTCATCATACCAGAAACGTCTCCATCCTACCAGAACCACATTCATCCTACTAGAACCACATTCATCCTACCAGAAACAAATCTGTCCAACCAAACATAAAGCACGTTCATCTTACCAGAAATACCTCAAGACGAATCACTTCCTATCATAAACACATTTATCTACCATAAATACATTATCATACTAGAAACACATCCATCTTACCTCAATCACATCCTTCTTACTAGGTCCACATCTATTCTACCATAAATATATCCATCCTACAAAAATACATCCATCATACAAGAAACACATACATCCTACCAAGACCAGAAATATGTCGACCCTACCAAAAACACATCCATCCTATCAGGACAAAATCCATTCCACCATAAATACATTCATCATACCAGAAACATCTCCATCCTACCAGAACCACATTCATCCTACTAGAACCACATTCATCCTACCAGAAACAAATCTGTCCAACCAAAAATACAGCACTTTCATCTTACCAGAAATACCTCAAGACAAATCATTTCCTATCAGAAACACATTTATCTACCTTAAATACATTATCATACTAGAAACACATCCATCTTACCTCAATCACATCCATCTTACTAGGTCCACATCTATTCTACCAGAAATATATCCATCCTACAAAAATACATCCATCATACAAGAAACACATTCATCCTACCAAGACCAGAAATATGTCCACCTTACCAAAAACACATCCATCCTATCAGGACAAAATCCATTCTACCATAAATACATTCATCATACCAGAAACATCTCCATCCTACCAGAAACACATTCATCCTACTAGAACCACATTCATCCTACCAGAAACAAATCTGTCCAACCAAAAATACAGCACGTTCATCTTACCAGAAATACCTCAAGACGAATCACTTCCTATCAGAAACACATTTATCTACCATAAATACATTATCATACTAGAAACACATCCATCTTACCTCAATCACATCCATCTTACTAGGTCCACATCTATTCTACCAGAAATATATCCATCCTACAAAAATACATCAATCATACAAGAAACACATTCATCCTACCAAGACCAGAAATATGTTTTCCTTACCAAAAACACATCCATCCTATCAGGACAAAATCCATGCTACCATAAATATATTCATCATACCAGAAACATCTCCATCCTACCAGAACCACATTCATCCTACTAGAACCACATTCATCCTACCAGAAACAAATCTGTCCAACCAAAAATACAGCACGTCCATCTTACCAGAAATACCTCAAGACAAACAGGTAAAAAACATGTCCATCCTACCAAAAACACATCCATCCTATCAGGACAACATCCATCCTACCATAAATACATTCATCATACCAGAAACATCTCCATCCTACCAGAACCACATTCATCCTACTAGAAACACATTCATCCTACCAGAAACAAATCTGTCCAACCAAAAATACAGCACGTTCATCTTACCAGAAATACCTCAAGACGAATCACTTCCTATCAGAAACACATTTATCTACCATAAATACATTATCATACTAGAAACACATCCATCTTACCTCAATCACATCCATCTTACTAGGTCCACATCTATTCTACCAGAAATATATCCATCCTACAAAAATACATCCATCATACAAGAAACACATTCATCCTACCAAGACCAGAAATATGTCCACCTTACCAAAAACACATCCATCCTATCAGGACAGAATCCATTCTACCATAAATACATTCATCATACCAGAAACATCTCCATCCTACCACAACCACATTCATCCTACTAGAACCACATTCATCCTACCAGAAACAAATCTGTCCAACCAAAAATACAGCACGTTCATCTTACCAGAAATACCTCAAGACGAATCACTTCCTATCAGAAACACATTTATCTACCATAAATACATTATCATACTAGAAACACATCCATCTTACCTCAATCACATCCATCTTACTAGGTCCACATCTATTCTACCAGAAATATATCCATCCTACAAAAATACATCAATCATACAAGAAACACATTCATCCTACCAAGACCAGAAATATGTTTTCCTTACCAAAAACACATCCATCCTATCAGGACAAAATCCATTCTACCATAAATATATTCATCATACCAGAAACATCTCCATCCTACCAGAACCACATTCATCCTACTAGAACCACATTCATCCTACCAGAAACAAATCTGTCCAACCAAAAATACAGCACGTCCATCTTACCAGAAATACCTCAAGACAAACAGGTAAAAAACATGTCCATCCTACCAAAAACACATCCATCCTATCAGGATAACATCCATCCTACCATAAATACATTCATCATACCAGAAACATCTCCATCCTACCAGAACCACATTCATCCTACTAGAACCACATTCATCCTACCAGAAACAAATCTGTCCAACCAAAAATACAGCACATTCATCTTACCAGAAATACCTCAAGACGAATCATTTCCTATCAGAAACACATTTATCTACCTTAAATACATTATCATACAAGAAACACATCCATCTTACCTCAATCACATCCATCTTACTAGGTCCACATCTATTCTACCAGAAATATATCCATCCTACAAAAATACATCCATCATACAAGAAACACATTCATCCTACCAAGACCAGAAATATGTCCACCTTACCAAAAACACATCCATCCTATCAGGACAAAATCCATTCTACCATAAATACATTCATCATACCTGAAACATCTCCATCCTACCAGAACCACATTCATTCTACTAGAACCAAATTCATCCTACCAGAAACAAATCTGTCCAACCAAAAATACAGCACGTCCATCTTACCAGAAATACCTCAAGAAAAATAGGTAAAAAACATGTCCATCCTACCAAAAACACATCCATCCTATCAGGACAACATCCATCCTACCATAAATACATTCATCATACCAGAAACATCTCCATCCTACCAGAACCACATTCATCCTACTAGAACCACATTCATCTTACCAGAAACAAATCTGTCCAACCAAAAATACAGCACGTTCATCTTACCAGAAATACCTCAAGACGAATCACTTCCTATCAGAAACACATTTATCTACCATAAATACATTATCATACTAGAAACACATCCATCTTACCTCAATCACATCCATCTTACTAGGTCCACATCTATTCTACCAGAAATATATCCATCCTACAAAAATACATCTATCATACAAGAAACACATTCATCCTACCAAGACCAGAAATATGTTTTCCTTACCAAAAACACATCCATCCTATCAGGACAAAATCCATTCTACCATAAATACATTCATCATACCAGAAACATCTCCATCCTACCAGAACCACATTCATCTTACTAGAACCACATTCATCCTACCAGAAACAAATCTGTCCAACCAAAAATACAGCACATCCATCTTACCAGAAATACCTCAAGACAAACAGGTAAAAAACATGTCCATCCTACCAAAAACACATCCATCCTATCAGGACAACATCCATCCTACCATAAATACATTCATCATACCAGAAACATCTCCATCCTACCAGAACCACATTCATCCTACTAGAACCACATTCATCCTACCAGAAACAAATCTGTCCAACCAAAAATACAGCACGTTCATCTTACCAGAAATACCTCAAGACGAATCACTTCCTATCAGAAACACATTTATCTACCATAAATACATTATCATACTAGAAACACATCCATCTTACTAGGTCCACATCTATTCTACCAGAAATATATCAATCCTACAAAAATACATCCATCATACAAGAAACACATTCATCCTACCAAGACCAGAAATATGTCCACCCTACCAAAAACACATCCATCCTATCAGGACAAAATCCATTCTACCATAAATAAATTCATCATACCAGAATCATCTCCATCCTACCAGAACCACATTCATCCTACTAGAACCACATTCATCCTACCAGAAACAAATCTGTCCAACCAAAAATACAGCACATTCATCTTACCAGAAATACCTCAAGATGAATCACTTCCTATCAGAAACACATTTATCTACCTTAAATACATTATCATACTAGAAACACATCCATCTTACCTCAGTCACATCCATCTTACTAGGTCCACATCTATTCTACCAGAAATATATCCATCCTACAAAAATACATCCATCATACAAGAAACACATTCATCCTACCAAAACCAGAAATATGTCCACCTTACCAAAAACACATCCATCCTATCAGGACAAAATCCATTCTACCATAAATACATTCATCATACCAGAAACATCTCCATCCTACCAGAACCACATTCATCCTACTAGAACCACATTCATCCTACCAGAAACAAATGTGTCCAACCAAAAATACAGCACGTCCATCTTACCAGAAATACCTCAAGACAAACAGGTAAAAAACATGTCCATCCTACCAAAAACACATCCATCCTATCAGGACAACATCCATCCTACCATAAATACATTCATCATACTAGAAACATCTCCATCCTACCAGAACCACATTCATCCTACTAGAACCTCATTCATCCTACCAGAAACAAATCTGTCCAACCAAAAATACAGCACGTTCATCTTACCAGAAATACCTCAAGACGAATCACTTCCTATCAGAAACACATTTATCTACCATAAATACATTATCATACTAGAAACACATCCATCTTACCTCAATCACATCCATCTTACTAGGTCCACATCTATTCTACCAGAAATATATCCATCCTACAAAAATACATCTATCATACAAGAAACACATTCATCCTAACAATTCCAGAAATATGTTTTCCTTACCAAAAACACATCCATCCTATCAGGACAAAATCCATTCTACCATAAATACATTCATCATACCAGAAACATCTCCATCCTACCAGAACCACATTCATCCTACTAGAACCACATTCATCCTACCAGAAACAAATCTGTCCAACCAAAAATACAGCACGTCCATCTTACCAGAAATACCTCAAGACAAACAGGTAAAAAACATGTCCATCCTACCAAAAACACATCCATCCTATCAGGACAACATCCATCCTACCATAAATACATTCATCATACCAGAAACGTCTCCATCCTACCAGAACCACATTCATCCTACTAGAACCACATTCATCCTACCAGAAACAAATCTGTCCAACCAAACATAAAGCACGTTCATCTTACCAGAAATACCTCAAGACGAATCACTTCCTATCATAAACACATTTATCTACCATAAATACATTATCATACTAGAAACACATCCATCTTACCTCAATCACATCCTTCTTACTAGGTCCACATCTATTCTACCATAAATATATCCATCCTACAAAAATACATCCATCATACAAGAAACACATACATCCTACCAAGACCAGAAATATGTCGACCCTACCAAAAACACATCCATCCTATCAGGACAAAATCCATTCCACCATAAATACATTCATCATACCAGAAACATCTCCATCCTACCAGAACCACATTCATCCTACTAGAACCACATTCATCCTACCAGAAACAAATCTGTCCAACCAAAAATACAGCACTTTCATCTTACCAGAAATACCTCAAGACAAATCATTTCCTATCAGAAACACATTTATCTACCTTAAATACATTATCATACTAGAAACACATCCATCTTACCTCAATCACATCCATCTTACTAGGTCCACATCTATTCTACCAGAAATATATCCATCCTACAAAAATACATCCATCATACAAGAAACACATTCATCCTACCAAGACCAGAAATATGTCCACCTTACCAAAAACACATCCATCCTATCAGGACAAAATCCATTCTACCATAAATACATTCATCATACCAGAAACATCTCCATCCTACCAGAAACACATTCATCCTACTAGAACCACATTCATCCTACCAGAAACAAATCTGTCCAACCAAAAATACAGCACGTTCATCTTACCAGAAATACCTCAAGACGAATCACTTCCTATCAGAAACACATTTATCTACCATAAATACATTATCATACTAGAAACACATCCATCTTACCTCAATCACATCCATCTTACTAGGTCCACATCTATTCTACCAGAAATATATCCATCCTACAAAAATACATCAATCATACAAGAAACACATTCATCCTACCAAGACCAGAAATATGTTTTCCTTACCAAAAACACATCCATCCTATCAGGACAAAATCCATGCTACCATAAATATATTCATCATACCAGAAACATCTCCATCCTACCAGAACCACATTCATCCTACTAGAACCACATTCATCCTACCAGAAACAAATCTGTCCAACCAAAAATACAGCACGTCCATCTTACCAGAAATACCTCAAGACAAACAGGTAAAAAACATGTCCATCCTACCAAAAACACATCCATCCTATCAGGACAACATCCATCCTACCATAAATACATTCATCATACCAGAAACATCTCCATCCTACCAGAACCACATTCATCCTACTAGAAACACATTCATCCTACCAGAAACAAATCTGTCCAACCAAAAATACAGCACGTTCATCTTACCAGAAATACCTCAAGACGAATCACTTCCTATCAGAAACACATTTATCTACCATAAATACATTATCATACTAGAAACACATCCATCTTACCTCAATCACATCCATCTTACTAGGTCCACATCTATTCTACCAGAAATATATCCATCCTACAAAAATACATCCATCATACAAGAAACACATTCATCCTACCAAGACCAGAAATATGTCCACCTTACCAAAAACACATCCATCCTATCAGGACAGAATCCATTCTACCATAAATACATTCATCATACCAGAAACATCTCCATCCTACCACAACCACATTCATCCTACTAGAACCACATTCATCCTACCAGAAACAAATCTGTCCAACCAAAAATACAGCACGTTCATCTTACCAGAAATACCTCAAGACGAATCACTTCCTATCAGAAACACATTTATCTACCATAAATACATTATCATACTAGAAACACATCCATCTTACCTCAATCACATCCATCTTACTAGGTCCACATCTATTCTACCAGAAATATATCCATCCTACAAAAATACATCAATCATACAAGAAACACATTCATCCTACCAAGACCAGAAATATGTTTTCCTTACCAAAAACACATCCATCCTATCAGGACAAAATCCATTCTACCATAAATATATTCATCATACCAGAAACATCTCCATCCTACCAGAACCACATTCATCCTACTAGAACCACATTCATCCTACCAGAAACAAATCTGTCCAACCAAAAATACAGCACGTCCATCTTACCAGAAATACCTCAAGACAAACAGGTAAAAAACATGTCCATCCTACCAAAAACACATCCATCCTATCAGGATAACATCCATCCTACCATAAATACATTCATCATACCAGAAACATCTCCATCCTACCAGAACCACATTCATCCTACTAGAACCACATTCATCCTACCAGAAACAAATCTGTCCAACCAAAAATACAGCACATTCATCTTACCAGAAATACCTCAAGACGAATCATTTCCTATCAGAAACACATTTATCTACCTTAAATACATTATCATACAAGAAACACATCCATCTTACCTCAATCACATCCATCTTACTAGGTCCACATCTATTCTACCAGAAATATATCCATCCTACAAAAATACATCCATCATACAAGAAACACATTCATCCTACCAAGACCAGAAATATGTCCACCTTACCAAAAACACATCCATCCTATCAGGACAAAATCCATTCTACCATAAATACATTCATCATACCTGAAACATCTCCATCCTACCAGAACCACATTCATTCTACTAGAACCACATTCATCCTACCAGAAACAAATCTGTCCAACCAAAAATACAGCACGTCCATCTTACCAGAAATACCTCAAGACAAATAGGTAAAAAACATGTCCATCCTACCAAAAACACATCCATCCTATCAGGACAACATCCATCCTACCATAAATACATTCATCATACCAGAAACATCTCCATCCTACCAGAACCACATTCATCCTACTAGAACCACATTCATCCTACCAGAAACAAATCTGTCCAACCAAAAATACAGCACGTTCATCTTACCAGAAATACCTCAAGACGAATCACTTCCTATCAGAAACACATTTATCTACCATAAATACATTATCATACTAGAAACACATCCATCTTACCTCAATCACATCCATCTTACTAGGTCCACATCTATTCTACCAGAAATATATCCATCCTACAAAAATACATCTATCATACAAGAAACACATTCATCCTACCTAGACCAGAAATATGTTTTCCTTACCAAAAACACATCCATCCTATCAGGACAAAATCCATTCTACCATAAATACATTCATCATACCAGAAACATCTCCATCCTACCAGAACCACATTCATCCTACTAGAACCACATTCATCCTACCAGAAACAAATCTGTCCAACCAAAAATACAGCACGTCCATCTTACCAGAAATACCTCAAGACAAACAGGTAAAAAACATGTCCATCCTACCAAAAACACATCCATCCTATCAGGACAACATCCATCCTACCATAAATACATTCATCATACCAGAAACATCTCCATCCTACCAGAACCACATTCATCCTACTAGAACCACATTCATCCTACCAGAAACAAATCTGTCCAACCAAAAATACAGCATGTTCATCTTACCAGAAAGACCTCAACACGAATCACTTCCTATCAGAAACACATTTATCTACCATAAATACATTATCATACTAGAAACACATCCATCTTACCTCAATCACATCCATCTTACTAGGTCCACATCTATTCTACAAGAAATATATCCATCCTACAAAAATACATCCATCATACAAGAAACACATTCATCCTACCAAGACCAGAAATATGTCCACCTTACCAAAAACACATCCATCCTATCAGGACAAAATCCATTCTACCATAAATACACTCATCATACCAGAAACATCTCCATCCTACCAGAACCACATTCATCCTACTAGAACCACATTCATCCTACCAGAAACAAATCTGTCCAACCAAAAATACAGCACGTTCATCTTACCAGAAATACCTCAAGACGAATCATTTCCTATCAGAAACACATTTATCTACCATAAATACATTATCATACTAGAAACACATCCATCTTACCTCAATCACATCCATCTTACTAGGTCCACATCTATTCTACCAGAAATATATCCATCCTACAAAAAAACATCTATCATACAAGAAACACATTCATCCTACCAAGACCAGAAATATGTTTTCCTTACCAAAAACACATCCATCCTATCAGGACAAAATCCATTCTACCATAAATACATTCATCATACCAGAAACATCTCCATCCTACCAGAACCACATTCATCCTACTAGAACCACATTCATCCTACCAGAAACAAATGTGTCCAACCAAAAATACAGCACGTCCATCTTACCAGAAATACCTCAAGACAAATAGGTAAAAAACATGTCCATCCTACCAAAAACACATCCATCCTATCAGGACAACATCCATCCTACCATAAATACATTCATCATACCAGAAACATCTCCATCCTACCAGAACCACATTCATCCTTCTAGAACCACATTCATCCTACCAGAAACAAATCTGTCCAACCAAAAATACAGCACGTTCATCTTACCAGAAATACCTCAAGACGAATCACTTCCTATCAGAAACACATTTATCTACCATAAATACATTATCATACTAGAAACACATCCATCTTACCTCAATCACATCCATCTTACTAGGTCCACATCTATTCTACCAGAAATATATCCATCCTACAAAAATACATCCATCATACAAGAAACACATTCATCCTACCAAGACCAGAAATATGTCCACCCTACCAAAAACACATCCATCCTATCAGGACAAAATCCATTCTACCATAAATACATTCATCATACCAGAAACATCTCCATCCTACCAGAACCACATTCATCCTACTAGAACCATATTCATCCTACCAGAAACAAATCTGTCCAACCAAAAATACAGCATGTCCATCTTACCAGAAATACCTCAAGACAAACAGGGGTATAGGCTACATTGGCCATTTTGATGGTAAGACCATGGTGCATCGAGTGCATACAGTATGACATTTTATATAATTTTTATCTTGAAAACCTGGATGGAATGTGGCATAATAGATAGAGGAAAGGACAGGAGATGTGTAATACCCTTCTAGGTAAACAAAAGGAAAACTTACTACACAAGCCATTTGTGCAAGAATGGCTACAATTGGCGCACGCGTCTCCTGCTACGTAAGGGACATTAAGTGTATTTTTCACATTTCCTCTGCAATAAAAAAAGAACATAATGTTAGTAAAAAACATCAATCGTCATCTGAACAAATGTGATGCATCTTACATCTGTTTGTACATCTAAGCATGGCTGAGCATGTGAAGGGTTACATTGCTTGGTAAATGTATGATATGTACTTTAAAGTAGGGGTGAGCGGGTTCGGTTTTACTCGGATTTACTCGGATCTTTAAACGGCATTTTATTGGCTATCGCCTATCATGTATTTTGGATAGCCAATATAATAAATCCGAATTTGCGGTAAAGTGGCGATAAGAACCGAGTAAATCCGAGTAAAACCGAGCCTGCACATCCCTACTTTAAAGCAATTAACCCTATGGTTATCTGCAAAAGTTATGTAAATATGCTTGTAGAGGTAGAGCTCGCACATTTAATGAATGACTTCCCAGTTTAGCGGTTCAGTTTTTAATTTTTACCCAAGCATTTGCCTTCATCTACATCACAATGATATACTTATCTGCGGTAAGCAGTTGCTTTTTTATCTTTTATAGTATAAAGGGCATGATTCAGAGGTGGCCGCTATTGCAATTCGCACGCAGACAGAGCGGATTGTTCGCCATTGCATATGCATCGCAGTGTGCGTGCGTGAAGGCGGATGTGCGATCCCACAGCGATCACCATGCTTGCTCGCTGACCACGGAGGCCCATTGCAGGTTGAATGACAGGAAGTGACCGTTTGGGGGTGTTGACAGGGGGTGGTTAAGGAAACGCAGGCATGCCTGGGCGTTTGAACGCCGTTACGTGGGCGTGCATGAATTAGCCACTGCAAGTGCATATACGCAGCGCTGTGTGGCAGAAAAGCACCCAAGGTTACGGCAGATCAGACCTACAGCAAGGGTAAAATGGCCACCGATGTCCTTCGATGTTACCGATATTTATGCGTGCATGCGATCGCCCATGCAAGTAGGAAGGCAGCAGTGGGCGTCTTTATACTCGGGTGATTTTTGATAGCATTAGCATATTTTCACAGCTGCGAGCGTGGGAAAACGCGGTTGCGTACGCATTAATGTCCACCTTTGAATCAGGCCCAAAGTGTTACAAAGTAATAAATATGTAAAGTAATCAACACACACCTGTAGACATTCTTTATCTTATCTTGTCTTTTACAATAGTGTTTTTGCTCATAATTTCAGCGCACAAAATGCTTCCAACTCTAATGGAGGCCCAATGTGTATTGCACTTTGCAAACATTGAAAGAGTATTGAAATAGAGAGAGGGGCTGACACTGATTCAGCTGACTGCGGATCCTCAAAGGAATAAATTGGGGGCTACGCATGCGCCAAATCAGAAATGAGCACACAGATGGAGTTTGCTAGAGCGTACAGATTGATCCATGTGACGGCAGATCACACTAACAGGTGTGTGTTGATGCAATAGGATCCCCCCCAGCGTCCCCTGTGGCCATGCATGTGCAGTAGGACTCCTGGGTCAAAAACCCGGAAGTCCTCCCATCACAAAGGGCAGCTCTTATCGGATAGCCCTTTGCCTAGATAACTGCAAATCTTTATGCATACAGTGTTAATAAACGCCACTGTATACGGCAAGTGTCGGGATGTATCTCGTACAAACTGCAATGGTTGATACATCTCTCCCTAAGTATGTATGCATAATCCCTCAACCACCCTAATATTGGCGGGACTGTTCTGCATTTTGGGGGTAAAGGTAGGGGGGAACACGCTCACGCTCTCTGCGAGGAAGCGATTTACACACCTCCCCCTTTTCATGTGCTTGCGAGAAAGAGAACACGATCCCCCTGTCCCAAATGATGCTCTTTAGGGCCCCCCCCCCCCCAGTCTTAAGTGCCCCAGGCCACCCAAAGCCTTAATTCAGCTCTGAATATGGGGGGAGGTGTATCAAACCATGGAGAGAAATAAAATGGAGAGAGATAAGGGGCCTCATTCAGAGGCAGTCGGAGGATGCAAGCGGTCGCTCAGAAACTGGGCGGCCACTTGCATCCGGACCGGCCGCCTCTGTTGCGGTGGTTAGGCTGTGGGTTAACACCCACAGCTCTAACGACCGCTCGGGTGATGGTCGCGATGGTCAGAGACCATCGCGACCATCGGGGCTTACGATGAGACCCTAGGGTAGGGTCTCACTTGTCGTAAGCCCCGGAGAGTTTCTGGCTCTGTCAGAGCCGGAAGCTCTCCACTGACATCACTAGTGATGTAAGTGGGGCCTCCCCCAAACGGTAGGCGTTCCCATGGGAACGCCTCCGTTTGGGCTGCCACCCCCCGGCCCGCCTTCCAAACGGGACGAGCTGTCAATCAACATCGACAGCTCGCCCCCTTTGGATCGAGACCCTCTACGACCGGCGCTGTCGGTCGTAGCGGGTCTCACGCATGCGCACGACGGCGCCGTCGTGCGCATGCTCTGTGGGGGGGCCATCGACCCAGTCCGAGCGCATCGGCGCTAACGACCGGGTCTGAATGACCCCTAAAGTACCTAACAACAAATCACCTCCTACAGGCTTTTCAGGCTGTGCTTGAAGAATGACAGTTAGGAGCTGATTGGCTGGTACTTTATCTAATTTTTTCACTCTCCACGGTTTGATACATCTCCCCAGGGGTGCCGAGAGGGCGGGGAGTGGGCTTTTTGGAGGGGCCCGGTTCCGACACTGCCCCCCCTCCCTATTACCTATTAGCAGCCCAGCACACACTGCCGTGGGAGACTGCTGCTGCCGTTGAGCAGCAGCAGTCTCCTCTGCCTGTGGGGGGGAGCGAACAAGGCCGCCATCAGGGGGTGACTGCCAGGTCTTATGTCACGGGCCCGGACACTCGGGGGGCTCGCCCATTGCTACCGCCCACCAGGTACTCCCCCCTACCCCCGCCACAAATAAGATGAGTACTGTCTGGCTAGGGGCCTGCCGCTCCTACCAGCGTGCTGCGGTGTGGCCGCCCAGCCCTCTTCTCCCTGCCGCCGCCGTATTCATGGCTGACTGTGGGAGGCCGGCAGAGAGGATGCTCCCCGGGCAGCTCCGCTTGCCTGAGCTGAGCTCCTCTTAGTGTTATGAGCAGGTGCACACCAGCCATTGCAGGGGAGAAAGCTGCCGGCTGACGACAGAACCGAAGACCAGAGGGGTGCTGTGAGGTGACTGCTGTTGGAGGGAACTTTCTGTGAGGTGATTACTAAAGAGGAGGTGCTGTGAGGTGTTTATTGAAGTAGGGATTGCTGATGGAGATGATTACTGTAAGATGATCGGCTCCATTGACTCCAGCTATTTTTAATATGCCTCCATTTTCCGGATGTGCTCTGTATAATTGGGACTGGGGGGTGGGGCCTGTTTATTTTGTCAGTCCTGGGCCCCACAATTTCTGATGGCAGCCCTGGGAGCGACCACACCGATCGCGTCCGTCCCCCAACTCCCTGGATTTTCTCACAGTGCACCTCTCCCCTGCTTTGCTGTGCTGAAAATAGGATTTCTAAGGGGGCATAGCCACACCTCCCTGGATTACGCCCTGCATCTCCCCCATGTTTTGGCCAGGTACAAAGTTACTTGCTCTCTTGCTTCGTTCCCAGCTCACAATCAATTCCAATGTGTGCATGCTATAGGGTTGTGTGTGCATGCTATGGGGTTATGTGTGCATTCTATGGGGTTGTGTGTACATGCTATGGGGTTATGTGTGCATGCTATGGGGTTGTGTGTGCATTCTATGGCGTTGTGTGTGCATTCAATGGCGTTGTGTGTGCATGCTATGGCATTGTGTGTGCATTCTATGGCGTTGTGTGTGCATGTTATGGGGTTGTGTGTGCATTCTATGGCATTGCGTGTGCATGCTATGGCATTGTGTGTGCATTCTATGGGGTTGTGTGTGCATTCTATGGGGTTGTGTGTGCATTCTATGGCATTGTGTGTGCATGTTATGGGCTTGTGTGTGCATGCTATGGGGTTGTGTGTACATGCTATGGGGTTGTGTATGCATGCTATGGCATTGTGTGTGCATTCAATGGCGTTGTGTGTGCATGCTATGGGGTTGTTCATGCATGCTATGGGGTTGTGTGTGCATGCTATGGGGATGTGAGTGCATGCTATGGGGTTGTGTGTGTGCATGCTATGGGGTTGTGTGTGCATGCTATGGGGTTGTGTGTGCATGCTATGGCGTTGTGTGTGTGCATGCTATGGGGTTGTGCATGCATGCTATGGGGTTGTGTGTGCATGCTATGGGGTTGTGTGTGTGCATGCTATGGGGTTGAGTGTGAATACTATGGGGTTGTGTGTGCATGCTATGGGGTTGTGTGTGTGCATGTTATGGGGTTGTGTGTGCATGCTATGGGGTTGTGTGTGCATGCTATGGGGTTGTGTGTGTGCATGCTATGGGGTTGTGTGCGCATGCTATGGGGTTGTGTGTGTGCATGCTATGGGGTTGTGTGCGCATGCTATGGCGTTGTGTGTGTGCATGCTATGGGGTTGTGTGTGCATGCTATGGGGTTGTGTGTGCATGCTATGGGGTTGTGTGTGTGCATGCTATGGGGTTGTGTGTGCATGCTATGGGGTTGTGTGTGCATGCTATGGGGTTGTGTGTGTGCATGCTATGAGGTTGTGTGTGCATGCTATGGTGTTGTGTGTGCATGCTATGGGGTTGTGTGTGTGCATGCTATGGGGTTGTGTGCGCGTGCTATGGGGTTGTGTGCGCATGCTATGGGGTTGTGCATGCATGCTGTGGGGTTGTGCGTGCATGCTATGGGGTTGTGTGTGCATGCTATTCTATGGGGTTGATTGAGAGTTTAACACAAGTTCAATTATTGGTTGTATCTTGTATGTTTTCACACTGTTCACACTTTAGAACCATTCAAATGCAAGTCTGGGGCGTATTAAGAGAGGAGGGGGCCCGTGCGCAGTCTCCGTCTGATGCTCCCCTCCTGTCTCCCCGGCGGCCGGCAACAAACTGAACACAGCACTGCAGCAGTAGACTCTGGGCACTAGTCTGTGCCGAGAGTCTACTGCGTATGCGCAGGCCACTGGGAAATGGCGCAAAAGCCATTTTTCTGGCGAATTCCTTACTGAGCATGAGCAAAACGCCGGGAGAATGGCTGCAGTGGCCATTTACCAGGCTACTTTTCCAGTGCTGACATCGCCGGCGTAGGTCTTCTGGAGAGGTGAGTATTTAAAATATGTGTGCGGTGTGGTCCATGTGCCCCGCACACCTGCACCCATTATAGATACGCCCCGGCGCAGGGTGGTACATCTCAGGCACGTCTCCACTGGCAACTAATTGGGTGCAACTGGGCTGTAACCCTGCGTACTCACGAAAAGCGGGCTATGTAGAGCTGTGCATAACCGTAAAACTTTTGGACAAAGGATAGGGCAGGTGTCAGCGTGCACCGATAATAGTGATGGCTCTGAGATCAACAAATGTGCGCAGATTTAGTTCTGTGCACGCACCATAATGCCCACGTTCATTTATGTCTGCGCTGCGTTGTGTGTAGTTATGCACATGTGATTGTTTGTCATCTGCAAATACATTATACTTAATACTAGGGGTGAGCGGGTTCGGATTTCTGAAATCAGAACCCCCCCGAGCCCCCCCGATCCGACTTTTCCCGCCTGACTCGGGTCTGAAATCGAGGCAAAACTTCATCATCCCGCCTTCCAGGTCTCGTGGGTTTTGGATCCTATATAAGGTACCCGCATCTGCGCCATTTTCTCACTCGGCTGTGGACAGTGAAGAGGGAGGGTGGGAGTTAGGGCTGACTGGGCTGTGTAGTGTAGTGTAGTGTAGTGCAGTGTAGTGTAGTGCTGTGCTGTGCTGCACTGTGCTGCTGTTGTCCATAGAGGCTGTGTCCACTGCTTCAAAGTCCATAGGGGCTGGCTGGACTGTGTTGTGCAGTCAGTTGTCCATAGGGGCTGTGTCCACTCCAAAGTCCTGTGCAGTGTCCTAGTTCTAAAGGGGAGCTGTAGTGTTGTCCAGGGGGTGCTCTGTCCGTCAGGGGTGCTCGCCCCAAGTGCAAAAAAAAATAATATTTTTTCTGTGTTTGTGAATTGTGTGCACTGTGGCTGCACGTGCATCAACAAAGGAGCAGCGCCAAGCGTGCGCCTGTGTCCCATAAGTAAAATGCCGGCTGGCTTGTCCGTTAAAGGGTGCTGTAACCCCCAAAGGGCACTCCAAACAAAATAAAAAAATATATTTTTGTGTTTGTGAATTGTGTGCGCAGTAGCCGCACGTGCATCAACAAAGTAGTGCCAAGCGTGCGCCTGTGTTATATGTAAAGGGCCGGCTGGCTTGACCGTTAAAGGGTGCTGTAACCCCCAAAGTACACTCCAAACAAAATAAAAAAATATTTTCTGTGTTTGTGAATTGTGTGCGCAGTAGCCGCACGTGCATCAACAAAGTAGTGGCAAGCGTGCGCCTGTGTCATAAGTAAAGGGCCGGCTGGCTTGACTGTTAAAGGGTGCTGTAACCCCCAAAGCACACTCCAAACAAAATCAAAAAATATTTTCTGTGTTTGTGAATTGTGTGCGCAGTAGCCGCACGTGCATCAACAAAGTAGTGCCAAGCGTGCGCCTGTGTCCCATAAATAAAGGGCCGGCTGGATTGACCGCTAAAGGGTGCTGTAACCCCCAAAGGGCACTCCAAACAAAATAAAAAAATATTTTCTGTTTGTGAATTGTGTGGGCTGTAGCTGCACGTGCATCAACAAAGGAGCAGCGCCAAGCGTGCGCCTGTGTCCCATAAGTAAAGGGCAGGCTGGCTCATTTCTTAAAGTGTGTTGTAACCCACAAAGTGCACTACTCTCCAGCAAAAATAAAAAAATATTTTCTATGTTTGTGTGCGCCTTAGCCGCACGTATATATCAAATCAATATAACATAAATGGAGGACCAAACTTTCTCCGATAAAAATAAAATAGGGAAAGATCAAGAACCACTTCCTCCTAGTGCTGAAGCTGCTGCCACTAGTCATGACATAGACGATAACATGCCATCAACATCGTCTGCCAAGGCCGATGCCCAATGTCATAGTAGAGGGCACATACAATCCCAAATGACAAAGTTCAGGAAAATGACCTTAAAAAAAACATTTAAATCATCTGAATAGAAACATAAACTTGCCAATATGCCATTTACGACACGGAGTGGCAAGGAACGGCTAAGGTCTTTCCCTATGTTCATGACTAGTGGTTCAGCTTCACATGACGATGGAAGCCCTCCTCCTGCTAAAAAAATCAAACGAGTTAAGCTGGCAAAAGCACAGCGAAGAACTGTACGTTCTAAGAAGATATCACAAATCCCCAAGGAGAGTCCAAGTGTGGTGGCGGTTGCGATGCCTGACCTTCCCAGCACTGGACGGGAAGAGGTGGCTCTTTCCACCATATGCACGCCCCCTGCAAGTGCTGAAAGGAGCACCCACAGTCCACTTGCTGATATGCAAATTGAAGATATCACTGTTGAAGTACAACAGGATGAGGATACTGGTGTAGCTGGCGCTGAGGAGGAAGTTGGCGAGGAGGATTCTGATGGTGATGTGGTTTGTTTAAATCAGGCTCCGGGGGAGACAGTTGTTGTCTGTGGGATGAAAAAGCCCATCACGGTCATGCCTGGGCAGAAGACCAAACATTCCACCTCTTTGGTCTGGCAATATTTCCATCCAAATCCGGACAACAACTGTCTTGCCATATGTACCATATGTAAAAGTGAAATAAGTAGGGGTAGGGACGTTAACCACCTAGGAACATCCTCCCTTATACGTCACCTGCAGCGCATTCATAAAAAGTTAATGTCAATTTCAGAAACTTTGGGTAAGACCGTAAGCAGTCCAGGGACACCTAAATCCCTTTTTCCTGTTTTATCCAAGGAATCGGTGGATGAGGAGGATGAGGACGACATCTTGCCTCCGTAGAGCCAGTTTGTGCAGGGACACATTAATTGCCAGCTTGTTTTGTGGGGGCCCAAACAAACCAATCATTTCAGCCACAGTCATGTGGCAGACCCTGGCGCTGAAATGATTGGTTTGTTAAAGTGTGCATGTCCTATTTATACAACCATAAGGGTGGGTGGGAGGGACCAAGGACAATTCCATCTTGCACATCTTTTTTTTCTTTGCAGTATGTACTGTTTGGGGCCTAGTTTTTCAAACTGCCATCCTGTCTGCCACTGCAGTGTCACTCCTAGATGGGCCACGTGTTTGTGCCGCCCACTCGTGTCGCTTAGCATAGTCATCCAGCTACCTTGGAGCAACCTTTTGGCCATAAAAACAATATTGTGAGGTGTGAGGTGTTCAGAATAGACTGGAAATGAGTGGAAATGAAGGTTATTGAGGTTAATAATTGCATAGGAGCATAAAAACCCATAAATTCTGTGATTTTAGCTGTTTTTATGCTTTTTTTTAAAAAAAATACAGATCCAAAACACAAAACCCAGAACCCAAAACATGGAAGGGTGGTCTTGGCAAAACCAATCCAGATCCAAAACACGAAGAAAGATCCAGATCCAAAACCAAAACACAAAACACGAAAAGTGGCCGGTGCACACCCCTACTTAATACGTGATCATAGTCATATGAATATTCGAACAATCGATGTCTACAACTAACTATACGGTAGAACGGACACTTGTTTTAGTTTGTGGAGGATTCGTCTGTGTTAATAACGACTGGGCTCCAATCAGAGCGTAACCCTTACTTCTGACTCTACTGTCAGATAAACGGTCACTGCTCTACTGACGAGTGCTCGGGTTTGGTAATAATATCACTTCTGTCCCGCCCAGTATATGCAGGCAAGGTTCACTGAGAGGGAGCAGAAGGCACTGCAAGCTACTGTACTGTATGTAGGGTTAGATGTAAGCGTACAGTAGATACCCCCCATTTCCAGACGTATCTTTTGCACCTACAAATGGAGCCAGCTAGTTTGTCGCTCATAGCGCGCCATTCACACCCCTGTGTCACGCCATCGAACGTTACGTGATGGCTGGACTTTGGCGTACCGTGGAATTCTTCAACGAAAGATATGTTATGGCATGTAATACAGCGCTTAACCGCTGGGTGGCGAGTGCTCCACTGATGTAATTTGTACTGAATACCATACTGTTAAATTGGATGGATATCACATTCACGCAGTGTATTTGCATGTTGCATGTTCACACAACCAATCTTTTTATTATCACATAAGCTCTTTTGAACGGGACGCAAATCAGTACACATACTGTACATAGCTGTACAGTAGTGTAATTGCCGTGTTCTTATGATGGTATAGCCGATACCACTAAAACCCTAATCCACTCAATGGTCATCTCCAGATAGGACTACTGTAACCTTCTCCTAGCTGGCCTCCCAGTCTCTCACCTCTCTCCACTACAATTGGTTCTCAATGCTGCTGCTTGGCTCATCTTCCTCTCCAGACGTTCTACATCTGCTTCCCCTCTCCTTCAAGCCCTACACTGGCTCCCCTTCCCCTTCAGATGCCAATTCAAGGTTCTTACACTCGCCTACAAAGCCCTCACCAAATCCTCTCCCACATACATTTCTGACCTTCTCTCCCTTCACACTCCCGCCCGCCCACTTCGCTCAACAAATGCATGCCGTCTCTCCTGCCAACTGATTACTTCCTCCCACTCCCGCATCCAAGATTTTGCCCGTGCTGCTCCATACCTTTGGAATGCTCTCCCTCTCCCTATCAGACTCTCCACCTCTCTACAAATCTTCAAATGGGCTCTCAAGACTCACTACTTCATCAAGGCCATCCAGGTCTCATCCTTACCCACCTCATGCTCTTTCCTCCCTATCTTCCCCTTCTGTGTCACGCCTGTCTGTCTGCCCCTCCCCTTTAGAATGTAAGCTCTCACGAGCAGGGACCTCTTCCATCATGTGCTTCTCTTTACATTTTCTTCTACTCCTTACTCCCCATAAGGGCACCTAACACGTGACTGCCAACTCCCGGCTGCTTATTGTGAGTGCTTTAATCGCTATTGCAGCAATGTATATAAGTCGTGTCCTTGTCCTGCATTGTAATGTACTGTAAGTTACTTGTTTCTTGTTTACCTATTAGTTCTATGTACTATGTAAGGCGCTGCAGAACACTTATGGCTCCATATAAATAAAGGATAATAATAATAATAATACTATACATTAATGAGACGCACGCACAACTTTCAATGAGATGGGATGAATTATTCTCTAATGGTGGGGTATTGTGTATATACTGTATGTACTACAGGTTGAGTCTCCCATATCCAAATATTCAGAAATACGGAATATTCCGAATTACGGAAAATTTTTAGTATGACTGAGAAAGTGATACCTTTGCTTTCTGATGGTTCAATGTACACAAACTTTTTTTAAAGCACAAAAATCATTAAAATACAGTATACAATAACCTTCAGGCTGTGTGTATAAGGTGTATATGAAACAAATGAATTTCATGTATGTACACAAACTTTTTTTGATGCTCAAAATTATTGAAAATATTGTATAAAATGACCTGCAGGCTGTGTGTATAAGGTGTATATAACACATAAATGCATTCTGTGTGTATATTGGGGTCCCATACCCAAGATACTTCATTATAGTATGCAAATATTCCAAACTACGGAATAATCCGATATCCAAAATACCCCTGGTCCCAAGCATTTTGGATATGGGAGACTCAACCTGCAGTATAATATTTTGTAAGGAAGACACATTTTTTTATTATTAAAAAATAAAAACAGCAGCGGGCGGGTGGATTGCACAAGGATGAGCCCGCTATTGACATTGTACACAGTGCCTGCTGTAATTCGCAGACGTCACATCACATACACGACAGGTGCGGCTCTTGATATGGTAGTTGTAAGTGGGTACTGACTAGCAGCATGCCGGGCTTACACAGGGAGTAGACACACTGCAAGATGCACATCCCGCAGTTTGCGAGCAAAATGCGCCGATTTCCATCCAGCCCTGCAGCAGGCCTAATACGTTCTCAATACTAACAGAATCACAAGCATTTTGTAACATACTACAAATATAATAATAGAATTTATCACTGTACTGCAAAATACATGTAGGGGGGCCGCACTGCTGGCATCCACTTTGTTCTTCTTCGTAACCCCTTGGGCTGGCGCACGCTCAGTGATACCATGGTTGGGTCTGTCCTTCTGGAAGAGCAGAGTGGGGGACATCCAGAGCGCCAGCACCGCCTAGGTCCCCTCCCCGCGTGGACTGACCCGGCAGTGGTTCGGTCACCGCGTATCGGCATATACCAACCAACACATGATACAAATGCACCCGAGAAGGAGCCGTTATACTTACGCGGGGCAGTAATGACAGACGTAAAAGTAGCGTAACTGTTTGTCCGGACAGTAGGCCATTGCGCAACCTATTTTCCACGATTTAAACCAGACGAACTGAAAAAAAAATATAGAAAAAAAAATGAAAACATGACGTAATTGATTAATATTAATGCAAAACTGTTAAAATTTCAGTTAAAATAGACGTCTATGGGAAAAAATGCGTCCAAAACCCCAAAAATGCCGTCTTCAGAGTGTTGGCTGCATTTCCATATGATACATTGCGGAGCTTGGTCCCGGTGGGTAACGCCATCGTTAGATGGCATTGCCCAATAGACGCCTATGGGCAATAGATTCCTCCCAGAACCCCCTGCAGCACACTTGTCATACTGCACATGCACAGAGGGACTTCTAACTAAGTCATAAACCCCGAAGTCCCTCTATCGCAAAGGACAGGTCTTATGGGGAGAGCTATCATTTGCGATTAGAATGGCGATTCTAGGTACATACAGTACCGCTTTCTCACATCTGTAATACCTCACCTTCCTGCGTACACATCGGTAACATGGAGGGACATGGGGCCATCATGCACAATTGCAGCGGCTCTGACCTGTCTCAGAAATTGCAAGTCTCGTCTCACGCAGTTCGTACACAAGCTGCGTATGCCGTCGCAGTGGCTAATTTATGCACGTCCACACAACGGCGTTAAAAGGGACAGGCACGCCTGCATTTCTCCGACCACTCCCCCCGTCACCGCCCCCAAAAACGCTCACAGCCTGTCACTCACTCTGCAATGGATTCATGCATGCATGTGTAATCGTGGTGCGATCGCAGCGCATGCACAATGCGGTGTGTATGCATGCGCAGTACGCAAACATTGGCCGATCTGCGTTATGTATGCTGTTGCAATTTGCGATCCATGCTGAATCAGGCCCTCCGTGCACAAATAAAGGTTTGGTTCCCAATATTACTATTCCAATCATATTTGTTGCTATAGATTATATATACCTGGGTGTAATGACCAATAACTTTCCCTGGTTCTTTTGCTCCTTTTCCGTGTTCGAAGTCTTGGTTTTCATCCCACCATCCTTGCATGACTTTAATCCAACTGTGGAGCCTGTTAGACATGTATAGGTTTTCTCCACATGCGAAATCTGAAAGCAAAGTTATCACATATAAAAGGCCGTATTGTAACATTAGCCTATATAGAGTACATTATTTTATAGATATCTTAAAAATGAATTCTATTTATTTATAGGACATCAAGGCTGTACAATGCTAAAATAATAGTGCCCTCAGTTGTGCTATTGGAAAGACGGGTCAATGCGGTCAAAGAGTAAACCCAAAGCAGTGCCCTGTGCGGGCGTGGAAATTATTTTTGATTCACTGTACATTTATACTGTATTTAAGTTTTGCCTTCTCGGAGGTGAATCTCTGCATTTACCCATACACGCCTACTCTCCCGATATGGTCGGTAGCCCCCCCCGGAAAAGTAGGCATGTCTCCCGTCCCCTCCAGTCCCCCCCCGCAATACCTACCCAAACACTCGCAGCGGCATTGTGTAGCGGGGGCAAAATGACGTTAATAAGCGGATCTGCCCCTAGACCCGCCCCTAAATGGGATGTTATTACCCAGCCACGCCCCCTTTTGCCGGCCCCGCCGCCCTGCTAAGCCGACCTGGCTACTCCCTCCCGGAAGGGGCAGCCAGAATATCGGCAAGTATGCATTTACCCCTATACAGATGTGTTCTCATATACTGTGGTCCAAGTTGTGCCAAGCAGCCCGTCTCAGCACGACAGGGTCCGTGCGATTTGTCCGTGCCGACCGTCTTATACGCTCAAAATGTGCATCTTATTTACACAGAGGAAACAACCAGGAGCGACAAGACTACGTTGCTAGCATACAATGACCACTGGGGATGGCTGTATTTATATGTGCGACTGAGTCTCAAATTTGGGTACAAATGGTTCCGATATGATTGGCCGCGGCTATTTCTCCTGATACGTTCCTTTATGCTGCATCTGTGTAAACTGTGTACAAAGATGGAGCATCTGTCGCAGTTCATCCGATTTTCACAGTCCTGAGTGAGCCTATAGGTCCCGCAGGATGGGCGCGGGAACCGAGACGTCGCAGCCATATTTCGTGCGCATGGGATCGCAGTCGCAAATTGCTACACCCATAATGTTTGCAACACGCCTGTGGTTCTTTGTCACCGCTATCTCCCCCAAACACTCCCTGACTGTCAAATACACTGCGAATAAATAGTCGATGTGAGCCGCTATGGTAATATACCTTGCCGCATGTGCAGTGCGACTTATAGACATGCGCAGATTGCGGATTATCAGCCAACTGCGTAGCCATCGGCATAGTGTACATCTCTGAACCAGGCCCTTAGTGTTTGCGTCTCTGGTACACTGCGAGAGGCTGCCATGTGACTAGGACACAAAATAAAAATAAAAGATTTGCTGCGCTACCAGTGTTGGAGCTTATTAGTGTCGCTGTGCGTCTCGGGGCCATATGGCGCAAAGACACTCGGTATAAGAGGACACAACTGTACTCCTGGTGCAAGTTCAGGGCTGCCATCAGAAATGGTGGGGCCCGGTACTGACAAAGCACACAGCCCCCCCCCCATATATATATATATATATATATATATATATAATAAGTTGAAAAAATTAGACCCACATAAAATTTCAGAAAAATCTGATTGAATTGGGTGGGGGGACAGGGATGGCTGGCTGGACTATGGGGGAGAAGCACAGGGCAGGGATGGCTGGCTGGACTATGAGGGAGAAGCACAGGGCAGGGAAGTCTGTCTAGACTAGGAGAGGGACAGAAAAGGCTGGCTGGACTAGTTGGGGACGCTCAGGGCAGACTGGGGGGACATGGTAGGGAGGGTTGGCTGGAACAGGAGGGGGAGCACAGAGCAAAGTCAGGCACTATATCTGTACCTGGTGTGCGCTTCTTCAGTTGGCAGCCGGAAACAGCTGCGCGCTGATGGCATATCAGAATCGTGACTGGAAGAGCTGTAGTGTCCACTGCTGCTGCACACATCGGCATTTCACATAGGCTGCCGGGCCCGAGCCAATCAAAGCTTGCAGATCGGCGGCCAGCTTTGATTGGTGGGTGTGCCGGGGGCGTGGCTGCCCAGATTGAGGCTTTCCCATGGGAACGCCTACCGTCTGGGGCCGGCCCCACTGACATCACTAGTGATGTCAGTGGGAGTGCTTTTGGCTCTGATAGAGCCAAAAGCACTCCAGAGTTTGTGGCAGCGCGACCCTACCGCAAGGGTCTCGTCGCAAGCCCGATGGTCGCGATGGTCTTGACCATCGCGACCATCATTTTGGCCGCTCTTAAAATCAGAGGGACGGCCCTGATTCAGAGCGAGCGCTCTGTCAGAGCGTCCGGCTCTAAATCAGGGCCACTGGCCATTAGAGTGGATGTTATTTGGATATTCTTGATTTTAGGACTAGCGGCAACAAGAGCTGACATACTTGTGGTGTAGTACTCATCTGAGCCAGCCTTTGTGGGAATGGCTTCCCCAGAGTGGCTATGGCTGGAAAGGAAGTCAGACCGATATAGGTGTGCTAGCATTATCCCAATATAACCCAAGTAAGATAAAGGCGCCAATGTCAATGTATTTCATGTAAGACTTGTATACAGATTGACTTCCTCAAAACAGCAGTAATCCAAAAAGATAAGAAGTTGCAAAGTGTCCTTGGCTAATATCGGCAACACAGAAACAAATTCAATACAATTTGTATTTTCCGCATGTGACTCTGTTGTCCACTCTCTTCTCATACAACACTACAATCTCTAGGTCTTCAGGACACTGCCCTATCCTTGTTCTCATCCTACTTATCTAATTGCTCTTTCAGTGTTCGTGTCTCCGACTCCACGTCCTCTTTGCTACCCAGGGCCGTAGCTAGGGTAGTACGGCCGGTGCCATGGCACAGGGCACCACAGGGCAGGGGGCACTGTTTGGGCCTGTCAAATTTCTGTTTATTACCTTTCTAACTTGTAGCTTCCTCTTATTTCATCCCCAGCATCTCCTGGCCTCTCCTATCTCTTCCCTGGCCCTTCCCCATGAAGCCATGGCCCTTTTTTGGGTACATTATGTCCCTTTGAAAAATGAGGGGGACGCCAGTGCTCTTTCTGACACAGGGCACCAAAAAGTCTAGTTACGGCTCTGTTGCTACCTTTATCAATTGGAGTACGGCAAGACTAAGTATTAGGTCCTCTGCTTTTCTCAATCTATACCACCTCTCTAGGCAAACTTATCAGTTCTTTTGGATTTTAGTATCATCTGTATGCAAATGATATTCAAATCTACCTATCCTCCCCAGATTTGTCACCATCTGTATTGGTCATGGTTACTGAGAGTCTTTCTGCCATTTCATCTTGGATGTCATCTCGCCACCTCAAATTTAATCTTTACCAAACAGTTAATAATATTTCCACCGGCCAACAGAAGTTACCAACCTGATATCTCTATCACTGTTGACAACTCGACAATCAACCCCACCCCTCAAGCTCGCTGCCTAGGTGTCATCCTTGACTCTGAACTGTCTTTTTTCCCCACAATCAATCTGTTTCCAAATCCTGTTACATACATCTAAAAACATCCAGAATACAACCATATGTTACACAAGACACTGCAAAAACTCTAATGCGCATATCCACTACGCGACATGACTGAGCGATTGCACGACTACGACATCGTAATTGTGCAATCGCTCAATTGTGCACATCAATGTCGGAAACGACCAGCGATGCGCGCTCCTGCTGGTTGTTTCCAACATCAATCATCGCCCGAACATGCTGGTCAATCTGCCCATAACGACAGATTGCCCATGTTCGGGGTTGATTGATGTGCCTACACTGAACGACTGAACGTTCAGTGTAGGCACAGCACAGACTGTTTACAATGTCATAATCGTGCAGTCGTTTCACAGTCTGCTAGTGGATGTGACTCTTAAATCATTCACGCATTATCTCCTGCAGTGATTATTGCAATAGTCTCTTTACTGGTCTTCCCCAAAACAGACTTTTAACGCTACAATCCATTTTGAATGCAGCTGCAAGGCTGATCATCCACGTTAACTGTTCATCGTCTGGTTACCTGGTTCCTCCATTGGTTACCTGTATTCTACTGAATAAAAAAAAAACTACAGATGTGTCCAGCTACATCTTTGACGATCACGCTACAAATGTGCACACCCATCATGCGATGCGTTTACCCATAGCAGCATACGCTATGGTACGCTATGGCATGCACTGCAATGACACCATGCAATCCTATGGAGGCACGGGTGCAATCGCTGTGTGCATATCCGCTCGTGGGAGCACGCCTCACGCCATGAGTGGTGCGATTTGCTGCGTACACAGCAACGATGTAGCTGGACACATCTGCATACCAACATACATCTCTTTGTTTATTTCAAAATATCTCCCAACCTGATCTATCTGCTCTGCATAAAATCTGTCTGTCATCCACATGCATTACCTGCTCGTGCTCCCATTCATGGTTACTGGACTTTTTTCAGGCTGCACCCACTCTGTGGCCTCCCATACACAATAAGACTTTCCTCTAGTCTCCAAACCTTCAAGCATTCCCTGAAAACTCACCTCTTCAAGCAGCTTATCAGATTCCAGAAACCAGCTGCATAACCTTCATGAGTTCTCCTACCAAATTACATCCCCTCTATACAGTCCACACATAAACCTTACCTCTGTGCGCTACATATCCCATTAAACATAACACGTGAGCACCTTGCAAATTGGTAGTGCCGTACTTCTTCTCATGCAACTTTTTACCGTCAAATGCGTCTTATTCGCAAAGCGATGCAAAAGCAGCTTCCGATTCTGTGTGCGACTGCGGTTATATATCAGAATACGAAATGCTACATTACTGTGGTGCAGGTACTCTATGGTAGAAGAGAAAATATGAAATACGCACCAGTAATCATCCTGGCTTCTGATTTGCTGTGGGCATGAGAACATGTATTCGCCCATTTTGCAGCATTTATGGCAGCTTCTTCGCACCATTCCTTGAAGAAACAAACACAGACATGGGTTATTTATTTTCTGTCATCGCTATCTAAAGAGTAAGTAAAGGGCGCTTACAAAATAATATCTGCAAATTTTCACCAGTGTTTTTTTTTATGAAATACAGTCATACTATCGCCATGTTTGCAGACCTGCCATGCGATCAGGGTGGGCTAGTCATGATAAAGCAAAACACATAATCGTGCCCTTGTACTCACCTACCTCTCCTGCCATGCTGGAGGATTGGAAACATTTGTCAGAGGTGCAATAGGATACTATGAATTCTAAGAGGCTCCTGAACATTTCGGGAGAGGCAGAATGTCCAGTGGGTTATAAAAAGCTAATATATACAATTATTAGATTGCTATTTTATAGCATTGATGCTGATTCTCGCATAACGATTCCCAGCCTTCATTGTCACAACAGAGAGTGATTTTCCCAGGTACAGATCAGACATCTTGTAGGGAAAGTATACTGAAGGGAAGGATTCACACAAACAGCATTCATAGTTGCCGTCTACAGTACAGTACACTGTTGTCTTACAGAATTGATATTTCTGAATTACAATTAAGGGGTTTCAGTGTCATATTGCGCTTTGGTACAATATTAATCTTCCTCACGTATGGATGAATGGAAGATGGGGAGAGAAAGAAGTCTGGTGTGCTAGGTCTGAAAAGATGGTTCAGGAGTAAAAAAACACACAGGGAGTAATGTTGAAGAAAATGCTAAAAGCTATGGGGTAAATTTACTAAGGTGCCGAATTCTATTCTACGTCATGCGAGATCAATCTCGGATTACATCGTCCGGATTCATGTGTTTAATTTTCCGAACAGGTTACTGAATTTACTAAGCTGCCGAGTTCCTGTCATTCGTGTTATTCGATGGTGTAATCATTCATTGTTATTTGTATTATTCATTTCTATTTAGCGTTCAGTTTTCACTAACTCGAACGAACAGATGCATGCACGGATCAAGGAGATCCGTGATACATGCATCTGTGTGTAAATAAATAAACACAGAAGCACGGTTGGGATCAGTAAGATCCGTCTGTGCTTCTGTGCTAAAAAAATGAAAACCAGTGTAAAATTAGAAAGAAAAAAAAGGCGTGGCCCCCTCTCCAAAAGAACAACCAGCACCGTGCCTTGGAGACCCAGTACTGGTTGTGCTAAATACAGGGGACAAACAACGTAGGAGTCCCCCTATTAAGCACAACCAGCACCAGGCTATTCAGAACCAGCCCTGGTTGACAAAATACAGGGCAGAATAGACGTAGGGGTCCCCTGTATTAAGCGCAACCAGCACTGGGCTCTGATCTGGTCCTGGTTCTGGAAATTCAGGGGAAAAAATTGTGTAGGGTTCCCCTGTAAATTCCAGAACCAGCACCGGACTGTTTCTAGCAGGGAGGGGGGGTAATGACCTTCTGAGGAAACTGGGGTATAACTCCCGGAGAAACGCGTCAAGGACGGAGAGAATATTCTGCTCAAAGCTCTTTTTTACCCCTTCACGCTGACCTACTGTCCATTGTGACCACTCGAAATGCTGGTGAATTACCTGGGACTCTATTACTCACCACGTAGCCTGGCTGCCATACCATATTGGACTGTGGAGCGGCAGCCAAAGTGCAGCAATCAGCGTGCTTTTGCTGACAGATCCAGACCGCTGCCCCTGTGTGATCTGGCTGCTGTGCCACAGACGGAGGAGCCATAACCAGCTTGCTCCCACTGACGAGCGGTTGTAGCGAGTCTGTGCCAGACACCTCTCAGTGAGTACATTGTATCATATTTCAGTTTTTGGTTACACGCTTGTAAAAAAGATGATCATGCGCTCCTGGATATGTTGTGGTTAAGACCTTGACAAAGTCCGAAAGGATGAAACGCGTTGGTGTCCACAACCCGATTGACGTCACCAGGCAGTGAGCGCGGTAATTGAACTCCACGAGGAAGCGGTGTTTAGACGGTCGCAGGACTACCAAAGTAGGAGGCTGTCCTGGCGCATCGTATATCTCACTAACGGTGAGCGGAGCAGACCAGCAGCTGACTGAACAGCAGGAGTCCGGACCAGGCTAACCCCGCACGGAGGAGCATAGGGAAAGGTAGGGTCAGCACTTACACCCTTGCCATACCGCCGCACAGTCACGGGTACAACTGATTTCCAGGACTATTAACTCCTCACAGAAAGCGCTATATACATCTATTGTGACATTGTATGTTGAGTGTTGTTTGTTTGTCACACCTCAGCTGGTATAGTATTACATATGCATTGTTAGTTCCCACAGCGCTTCTTTTACTTGATTTTACACGCTTGTATCCCTGATTTAACTGGTGGACTAAGAGAGTTTAAGGCCATAACGCTTACTTGTGCCAGTGATTGTAATAACCAGAGATACCCATATACCCACCAATGTGTGCCTAAATATTCAGGACTTGGAAATACCAGTTTAACAATAGGAACTGAAACAAAAGAAGATTGGTTGGAACATACAAATCAATTTAACCTTTTTGGATAAAACCATATAGCTATAACATCCATCATGGATATCTAATTATGCTGGACTGATCCATTATACCTTTATATGGAAAGGGTCTTGTGAAATAAATTGTATTCACAGAGCTTACACAGATCAATGCACTATTTTGTATTTATACCTATTTTTTATTGTTATTATGTACTATGGGCCTGATTCAGAGCCGGACGCTATTTGCGCTCGCTCGTTCAGAAAAAGGGACCGGCTACTTAAATTGAGCGCTCGCTCTTTGCGGTCTGTTGACGCCTCTATGTCTGAACGAGCGAACGAAACATGCGCTCGCTACTTTGTAAAGACGCCCCCTGGCCGTTCGCATCATACGTCATCTCCGCTATTTATTTGATTAATCGAGTACATCGAAAGGCGTATGAACTGCTCGCAGTGCTTGTGGTTGGATTTTCCTACCGCAATCATGCGAACAGTTCAGGCTAAGAAACAACCAAGTGACGTGGTCGATGACGCTGCTTTGTTAATTATGCACACCCATTAAACGCCCGTTTTGACCGTTTGGCACGCCTGCATTTGGATCTCCACTCCCCGTTTTCAAGCACCTTCCCCTGTTACCACCCACAAACGCCTCATCCTGTCACTCAAATTAGCAGGCACTTGCTATTTTGCGAGCGCTCCATTTCCGACCGCAATGACTGGTTGGCGCATGCACATTACGACCCACACGCATGCGCAGATGTGCGAACATCGCTCGGAGCGAACGAGCGGCCGCTTACGAGCGGCTCTGAATCAGGCCCTATATTTGCAACAGTGATATTAAATGACAACATATTTTTTAAATATCTTTGTGTGGTTATTCAGACAAGCGCTGTACCTCTATATTTCCATCTTCTCAATAGTATATCTGTTTTTCCAATCAAGACATGTGATTTCCTTTCTTCCCTTTTATATATAGGAAAACAAGTTCTATTCCGATTTTCAGGTCTTCTATCTCAATCCTAAATGGGACTAGCTGATACCATAGATAGCACTCACCAAAAATAAGTGGGTGCAGTTCATATAAAGGTTCTTTTGCCCCTCTAGTTTAATCTCCTATACTTCAGCATGTGAGTCATCATCCCTAAAACTACAGTACCAGAGGAAAAGGACCCACATGTTGAAGTATAGGAGACTGTTTTTCCAATCAAAACATGTGTTTTTCCAATCACTAACAGATATACAGTACTATTGAGAAGACGGCACTTGTGGAGTACTCCTATTTGTATATTTGGTGTTTCAGAGGATTTGTGTTCCCAGGAGGAGTAGGACTTAGTTGCAGGCTAGGGTACAAGGAACTTCCACTTCCACTTTTATTTGTATAAGATGACTGGCTGAAGCACCATTTATCATACGCAACTCATTGCGTATAATAAAACTCATTCATAAATGAGCCCACAAGTATGTATCAAAGACAATATGAATCTTCAGTATATCTCCATGTTTCAGGATTGGGGAGATGTGATTGCCAATTTAGGTCTAAACACCAGAAATATATAATGTGTGCGAATTAGGTTCAGCTGATGCCTAGAGAACCTGTTAGAATGATGTATCTTCTGTAGGTAAGAATATAAATGCCATAAAACTGTCCTGTGTTATATCAGACTGTGCGGGAGGCTATGACCGATATAGTAGAGTTAGAATTTTGTTTCTGTTAAATATCATAGGAAAGTTATAGGCTAAAGGGGTTTTAATTATCTTGGAACGCAATAATTCACACACAGGTGCAATTTCCTCCCTCCTATTAGCATCTGGACCTCCTTTCTGAGTGCTCCACCCAGTGGTTAACGTTTAAATACACTGCATATTAGATAGCAAAGGGTACAGACTCTGGGGTTCAATCTGATTGAGGGACTGTTCCGTGACTTCTACTGTGCCCCCAGCATGGATTTTCTGAGTGTTAATCCTGTAAATTTCCCTTTTTTATTTTAAATTGCAATACGTGTATGTAACTTTGTAAGCTTTGTACTATTTGTTTGGCACATAAGGTATTCTTTACTAGTTCATTTCATACTGTATATGCTCCAAAACTCAGTCTTTGAAGAGATTATTAGATAGCTGGGGCTACGCTTTATCTATTATTATTTGCCAGAAGCAGAGGGCATCCTTAGTGGGGGTTTGAGTTGACGAGCCTGGGCCATTGTGATAGACGTTACGCTATAAAGTATTATTCATTTCTAGAAGCAGGGAAACTGATTAACTGAGCAGGAGTTGTGTAGCCGAGCCTGCACAATTGTGTTATGGAGAGAGGGGTATCACTCACCTTTAATTAACACAGGTGGCGGCAGTACAAAAAAGTGTTTTATTGTTTAGGTATTCGAATGACGCCACTCGGTCCATAGACAGAGTGTAACCCCACATCAGGGATTCTTACTGAGGTCCCTGACAATCACTCATAAACATGAGCAGCCTTGTTTTACACTTTAACATGCATAAAAAGCTTAAGACCTAAAGTAATTGCAGCAGACAGCAAATGCATCTTCTCCAGTTCATTTCACTTCTTAGCAAGACCTGTGAGTGGGCTCTCTGAGCATGTTGTCCAGGTCATAATTACACCACTGAGATGGAGGGATGGTGGTCAGCGACCACTTGCTGCCTGGGCACTGGGTTACTGCCTCAAACACCACTCAGCCGTGTTTGGCGAATGGAAATTACTAGTCGTTTCTTGATTGCAGAAGAAAAACAAAATGAAACAAAATGTTTTCTATAGTAAATTATTAGAGATAAACTTTTACCATTTGCAGCATGTTGCTGGGAGGAGGTTTAACTTGGGCCCTCAGCTCATTGTGTCTGTCCACTATCAGTTTTTGTATATCAGCATTATCACAGGAATACTTTGAATATGAATCATCCTGCAAGAGAGAAAAACATCAAACTGTTCAGTAAAATACGAAATCATCCATTGTTTTTTTTTTATTACCAACGACAATTTCCGACATGAAATAATTGTTATGGCACCATGCAAAGATCTTACTGAGATGCGTATACGTGTCCAGTGTGCGCACACTGTGACCGTCGCTCCTCCCCCTCTGCGCTGATTACCTCCTGTCACGCCTGCATCCAGTGCTGCTCCCTTCCTCTGGAACTCACTACCCTACCCTATAAGGCTCTCCACCATCCTGCGAGGTATCAAAGTGCCCTGGAAATGTACCTGCTTATCAAAGCCTACCTGCCCTCCTCACAATCTTAATTCATGCCCCCTGCCCTTCTTATCACTTCCTAGGTTAGCTCCCAGTGTACCCTCACTCTCCTAGACTGCAAGCTGTCACAGGCAGGGCCCTCCACCTTTTTGGTGTTTTCCCTGCACTATCCTTGAATTCCTTGCGCCCCCACTCGTAGTCAACGGCTCAGATCCTGTCTGTCTGCCCTACCAGGGCACTAGGTCATTGGCTGACTCGCGTGTGCCTTACTTTATGAGGGTAAGAGGACCACAAGGCAGTTTTTGTTTAGTGTTCTGCTTTTGTACAATTTAAAGTTTGGATTATAATGGTTTTATCAGGAACAGGCAAAGTTACTTTTCCATACAATAAAATGTTGTTGTTTTTTTTTGCTTTGTTACATTTTATATTTATTTATTGATTTAATTTATTTATTTAAATGAAAAGAAAAGGAGTTTGACTCAAAACTTTTTCCACTGATTAACACAAAATGATGTTGTCTCAAAAGCTACAGTACATGTAAGGAAAGAAAAATCAGTAATTGATCATGTAAAAATACAGTATGGGAAAATGCTTGCCGTTTGCAGCCATGCACAGAAATCTGTCCATGTCAGAATCTTCCCTGAAGAATGTATTTTCTAGACCAGGCATGTCAAACCTAAAATACCAACCGGGCCGAATATTCAAGGTCTAGGAGTGTGTGGGCCGCAAAAAAAAAAGTGTCTTATATGCAATTTTGAAAGGTTTATTTTTAATAAAAACCAATGCAGTGCCCCCTGTAGTAATGCCCCTTATGCAATGCCCCCTGTATTAGAGCCCCTTATGCAATGCCCCTGTAGTAGTACCCATTATGCAATGCCCACTGTATTAGAGCCCCTTATGCAGTGCCCATTATTAAATGCCCCACCGTATTAGAGCCCCTTATGCAGTGCCCCCAGTAGACTCAGGCCCTGAATCAGGGCCGGCCCTCTGGTTTTTCTGAACGGTCTCCTAGCCGCTCGCATAGCTGTGGGTGACCACCCTTATCTATAGCGAGCGGCCAAAAAGATGGTCACGAGAGCCAAAAGCACTCCCACTGACTCCCACTAGTGATGTCAGTGGGGCCGGCCCCAGATGGTAGGCGTTCCCATGGGAACGCCTCCGTCTAGGCAGCCACGCCCCCGGCCCGCCCACCAAAGGGGGCGTGCTGTCACTCACTATTGACAGCACGCCCCCTTTGGTGCGAGACCCATAGCGACGGCTTGGCCGTCATTATTCGGGTCTCGCGCATGCGCTCTTAGCCAACATCGACCCGCTTGCGAACGCTCAACGCTCGCGAGTGGGTCTGAATTAGGTCCTCAGGCATCATGGCTTGCAATCCATTTGCTTATCAGTAAAAACATTTGCTCAAATGGAGACACGTGATGCCACTAAAACATCATTTACATTGTGTTTTTGACCTTTCCTGGCGCTAGTCTTACTGGCACCTACTGTATATTCTGTAACATGCCAGTGAAGTTCCTTTCACTTAGGGCCAATTTCAATTGGAGGCGAAAATGCATTCGTCGTCGCTGCAATCTTTTCGCCTCATTCTCCTGTTTGGACGCAAAGTTTCCGCCTACTTTCACAATGCGCGTCCCCGCTGTTTCAAGTACTGCTCCAAATATAATTGTCCTTTCCGACCTCCTTTATGTATATAGAAGCCTGATTCAGAGCCGGATGCAATGGAGATGTTAACTCAGAACGAGCGATTTTTTTTTGCTATAGCGCATGCATCAAAGTTGCACTGCCCATGCGCAGCGATTGGTTTGCGATTCCGCGTGCACGGACACCCATCCGCAAAATCAGTGACAGGCAGTCAGCAATTGAGGGAGATAATGGGGAGGTGGTATTGAAAAGGTGTGAAATACCATTTAAAACGCCGTTACATGGTAAGCCCCCCTCCCCAGGACTACCGGAAGGGTAATCACCTCTCCCGCATTAGGCCCCGTCCCCTCTTGTAAATGTCCGGTGGTCGTGGGTAATTCCCGTGAGGGGGCGGGGCTTGATGACGTGACCAGGCAGGCCCCACCCCCAACTCCATCCACCTGTCGCCAACCCTGGACTTAGAGTATTGTATTTTATGTCAGGTTTGCTTTCTTCTGATCTCAATGGAAGAGTTTTACCTTCCTCTACTGTATGTGCCTGTGCGCTACATAAAATACCACTTGTAATGGAGCGTACACACGGTCAGATTTGTCAGACTTGTCAGATTTGTCAGATGAACGACTGAACGATTAAACGATTTGAACGATTTGGACGATTTGACCAAAGTTTTGAACGATTTGAACGATTGAACGATTTTTGACTGCATTAAAATGAATGGAATCGTCCAAGTCTGACTGCAAACCCATCAGATGTCAGATATCGTTATCTGACAAACGGGAACGCGCATCGTTGATCGTCCATCGTTCAGGCATGTCAGATATGAACGATTTTTCATCAGATATGAACGACTGAACGATTTTTAAATCGTTATCGTCCATATCTGAAGAAAAAATCTGATCGTGTGTATGCACCATAAGACTTCCCATAGACATTTTCGTGACCTGATTCCTTGTGTGCAGTACGATTACCTGACAAATAGTTTGTTGTAGTAATATCGTCAGAAAGAGCAACGAGAAAGTCCCCAAATTCATCTCTAGAGTAGAAAATGAAAAAAAAAGTTTGTGAGAAAACAATATAGATAGTTTGATAAAGATGTTATAAATAATATGCTGTATTATTGCACTAGTGGAGAGTTTGGCACTTTTAAATTCACCTTACTGTAGGAAATGGTTATTGGTCTTTAGGTAAGCATTTGGAGTTTGTTGCAATCTTAGCTACAGGTACTGTACGGTACATCTTCTTTTAGTAGAAAAGGGCATACTGTACTAGCGCAATATAATGATCACACAATCACCGAGAATAAATATTTAACTTATTTTTAATCTTATTCCAAGGGAAGAGTAGATGTGTGACATTTTGGCTGGATTAGACATGCCACACAGACGTAATCCGACGGTGTTATGCTGATTATCTGTGGAAATCCTTAAAGGCTTATATTTCTGGCTGAAGAGGTGACTGTACAGTACATGACGTACTCTGATCAGCTGACGATGGCAAATGACATTTCAGGACAAGATAATTATGCCGTGTACAGAATTGTGGCTATTATTTGACATGGCAGAAATGCATTAGTCTTGTCCAGTGGTTCCCATACTGTCTGCTGTGGCACCCTGGGGCGCCTCGGGACACTTACTCAGGTCCAGCACCAAATCAAAGTATTTATGGTCAATGTAATGTAAATATGTGGACAAACAGAAGCACAACCTTGTCCGCCAGCACATAAATGACCCTAAGGATGACAGGTCAGCACTATTTACTGCACTTCTACTCATAGTTGCCTACCCTCCCGATTTTAGCGGGAGGCTCCCGGTTTTTAATGAAGCCTCCCGCTCCCCCGCAAAGTGTACTTCAACTCCCGGTTTGTGGGCGGGGCCTGCGAGGGGACATCATGACGGCATGTAATGTTACTTAAAAGCCGGCCACCGCGGGGTTGTGGGTAGCGGTGGCCGGCGCTAGTGAGCAGTGCGCACACAGAGTGTGCTTGGCGGAGCCTGGTAGCAGCGCAGGTGTCGGGCTTCTGTGAGTAGCCGCATGGAGACACCAGTGTCTGGCTCCAGCGGCAGTAGCAGCGGATCCCTCCCCCCTCTCCTACCTGCACATGGGAGCCGCGGCGACTGAGACATGGTGGTGGAGTCCTGTTGGAGCTGCAGAGAGGAGCTCTGGTCTGGCGGAGACATCGCTGTGCTGTTCGGTGGAGAGGCTGGAGAAGTACCCGGTCGTAAGGTGAGTACACTAACCTGTGTGTGAGTGTGTTTGTGTGAATGTGTGTGTGTTTGAATGTTTGTGTGTTTGGAATGTATGTGTGTGAATGTATGTGTGTGTGTGTTTGGAATGTGTGTGAATGTATGTGTGTGTGTGTGTGAATGTATGTGTGTGTGTGTGTTTGGAATGTATCTGTGTGAATGTATCTGTGTGTGTGTGTGTGAATGTGTGTGAATGTATGTGTGTGAATCTGTGTATATGTGAATATGTGTAGGGCATCAAGTAATATGAATGTGGTAGGGCAGAGCTATATTAATGTCTGTGGGGGAGCTAGGGTCTCAGTTTATAGGACTATATACACCCATAGGTTGAGCTAGGCCACACCCCTGAATGGCGCGTCGCGCTTTGCGCGGCGCATTCTGCTGCAATCTCCCTGAAAGTATTTTTCAAAAGTAGGCAAGTATGCTTCTACTACATTTTTATCTAAATTTCTCAATAACAAACTTTTGGCCTAAGGGTGCTGTGAAAACAGTGCTGCTACTCTACGGCAGGGGTGGGGAATCTTTTTTTTCTGCCGAGGGCCATTTTGATATATATAACATTATCACGGGATGGTGCAGGCCACGCCCCTCAGTGTGATGTCACACAGGGGCGGTGCCAGCAATCACCTGTGATTACAGCAATGCCCGGAGCATCCTGAGGATGCTCCGGGGAGCTGTAAGGGCAGCGGTGTGACCATCGGAGGCATCCTAAAGACGCTCCAGGTGGCACTGCTGCATAGATTCTGGCTGCAGGGTGTCATTCTAGGCTCCCAGCTAGCCAGATGAGGCTAGCAGAAAAATGCTCAGAGAGCCAGACCAAATGATTCCAGGGGCCTTATACGGCCCCCGGGCCTGAGGTTCCCCGGCCCTGCTCTCTGGGGCGCCGTGAATCAAAAAAGTTTGTGAACCACTGGTCTAGTCCCTTTCCACATATCAGTCAATTACAAACTGCAAAACTGGAAAGCTGCTGCACAATTACATTACAGATAAGAGAGATAGAGCAGGTGAAGAGAGACCGAATGAATAAGGGGGGGAGTGAATGATAGAAAAAATAGGGGGAGCGAGAAAGAATGAATAAGAGGGGGAAAGAGAAAAACTAGTAAGAGAGAGAGAACGAATGAATGAATGAATAACAGTGACACATAGGGGTATATTTAATAAAGGTCGACATTAATCGATTTGTAATCGATTTAAAATCGATCAAAATCGATTAATATCGATGTTGTGTTTCTGGGGCTAAATCACACATCGATGTTAATTCAGTTTAATCGATTTTAAATAGGGATGTGCAGGCTCGGTTCTACTCGGTTCCGTTCGATTTTTTTCACCGAATCTTATTGGGTATCAGCTGTCACGAGTTTTGGATAGCCAATAAGATTCGGAAAAAAAACCCGAACGGAACCGAGTAGAACCGAGCCTGCACATCCCTAATTTTAAATCTATTAAAAGTGACCTTTATATACCCTATAGAGTGAGTAAGGGGAGAGAGAATAAGGGGAGACATGAGAGAGAGAATGAATAAACGGTAAAGAGAGAGAATAGAGAGAGACCGTGAGAGAGTGAGTGAGAGAGTGAGTGAGAGAGTGAGTGAGAGAGTGAGTGAGTGACTGAGTGAGTGACTGAGTGAGTGAGTGAGTAGGGTATACACATGTAGGAAGACAGATTGAATAAGTGCAGACAGAGAAAGACAGAATGAATAAAGGGGAAAAGGGAGAATAAGAGAAGACAGAAAGAGACTGAGGGCCTGATTCAGAACCGGTCGCAAGCACTGAGTGCTCGCAACCGGGTCGATGTTAGCCCACTGGGCATGCGCACGATGGAGCCGGCTACCACAAGGATCTTGTCGCAAGCCCGATGGACGCGATGGTCTTGACCATCGCGACCATCAACCTGGCTGCTCGCCCACAGCTATGCGAGCGGCCAAGAGGCCGAACAAAAAAAACGCCCTGATTCAGAGCGAGCGCTCTTTCAGAGCGTCCGTCTCTGAATCAGGCCCTGAGTAATTAAGGGGTAAGTGAGACGAACGAGAGTGTAGGGGAAGAAAGAAAATGAATAAAGGGAGATAAGATGAATAATTCCCTTTTCAGACATAAAATCCCGGCTTCAGTCTTTTTCACAATGATATTCCCAGGTCGTCACCCTTCACACCAGACCCACCTTTTCTAGTGACCTGGGTCTTCTGGCGTTCAGTGGGCGCTTGGAGATGATGTCATCTCCAAGCGCTACTGTCCCTGGCCATCAAGACCCGGGTCGCACCTTTCAGACTTGAGCCGAGTCATCGATCCGGGTTCAAGTCCCTGGAAAAATCCTGATAGCAACCAGGGTCATGGACCCGTCAACCTGGGTCGGACCTTTCAGACATACACCAGACCCACATTGCTGCGCGTTCAAGTGCAAAGACCTGGGCTTTTGGCTAATGTTTGGGTATTATAAACACTTTAAAAAACACAAAAGTGACACTATGTAACAAAGTCATTCCCAATGGAACCAAATAATCAGTTTAAAATGATCAGTGTTGTCGCTGTACTGGCGAGGAGATAACTAGTATTTTTGGTAACATCTTTCACCAGTGCGAAAGACGCTGGTGTATGTTAGTATTCCCAAGCGCATGCCTTCCAGAGATGGAGTTATCTTTTGAACAAAAGGCTTCTCTCCTCTATATAAATATAGTTCCTGCACAGCCCACATTGGAACTTGTGGAGATTGCAGGATTGTGCGCAGCCAGGTGAACAGGGGGGGAGAATTCTGTGATTTCTCCACACTTTTATTTCTCCTACATATGGAGAAATTAATCTATGGCTTTCTCCAGCTAAAATTCTGGGGAAAAGCTGTTTACGCCTTTACTACAGTATATAGACTCCTACTAAAACTTCACACAGTAAACAAGCACTTTACACTCTAAGCAGGGGTGGGAGGCCCTCGAGCTGTTGTTGAACTACAAATCCCAGCATGCCTTGCAACAGTTTTAGCATAGCCAAATAGCAAAACTGTGGCAGGGCATTCTGGGATGTGTAGTTCTAAAACAGCTGGGGAGCAGCTTTTTGCTGACCCCCTACTCTTAGGGGTCTATGTACTAAGTCCTGGAGAGAGATTAAGTGAACGGAGATAAAGGGGTCTATTTACTAAGCAGTGTTAGGAGACAGAGTGAAAAGTGAAAAGCCAATCAGCTCCCAACTGTCATTTTTCAAACACAGCCTGTGAGATCGATGACAGTTGGGAGCTGATTGGCTGGCACCTTATCACTTTTCACATTGTCTCCTAACACTGCTTAGTAAATAGACCCCAAAGTACTAACAAATCAGCTCCCAACTGTCTCTTTGCAGGCTGTGTTTGAAAAATTAAATTTAGGAGCTGATTGGTTGGTACTTTATCTCCATCCATTTTCTCTCTCTCAAAGACTTAGTACATAGGCCCTGATTCAGAGCCGGACGCTCTGACCAGAGCGCTCGCTCTGAATCAGGGCCCACCTCCATTAATATGGAGCGTCCTCCTGGACGCTCGTATAGCTGTGGGTCACCACCCACAGCATATACGAGCGTGCAGGATGATGGTCGCGATGGTCTTGACCATCGCGACCATCGTAACTGCGAGCAAAAGCCTGCGGTTGGGTTTTTCAACCGCAAGGCCAGGAGTGATTTTGGCTCTATCAGAGCCAAAATCACTCCCACTGACATCACTCGTGATGTCAGTGGGGCCGGCTTCAGACGGTAGGCGTTCCCTTGGGAACGCCGACGTCTGGCAGGCACGCCCACCAAAGGGGGCGTGCTGTCAGTCACCATCGACAGCACGCCCCCTTTGATCAGACACAACGAGCGAAGGAAAGTCCTTCGCTCGTTGTGTCTCGCGCATGCGCACGACGGAGCTCCCTCCGTCATGCGCATGCGCAGTGGGGACCATCGACCCACTTGCGAGCGGACAGCCGCTCGCGAGTGGGTCTGAATGAGGGCCATAGACCCCTAAATGAATGAAGGGAATGGCAGAGAAGTTGCTCAGACTTTGATATGATGATTCTCACTTGACATATTTTTAAGTGGATCCTCAAGACTGCAATGTGGGGCGCAGCGAGCATGTCCAGGGGCACTTCCAAATCCTATGAAGTGGGAGTACACCCTTAAATGCACCAGGTGGATAAGCGCCCATAATGCAGCATTGTTGTGCCACGGCTATGAATGACCCTTATTGAATTCAGTACTGTTTCTGGAATACCCCAAGAGGGCAGAATAAGTTTGTTTACAGTTTCATAAAACTACACTGTAACAACTTTGAATTAATGCTCATTTTAATGCACGGCCAGACATACATTTTTATTGAATGTTAAAAGCTCTCTAAAGCAAGTAGTTAAAATAAAAAAGTTTTTAAAATATTTAAATATCTATTATATATTATCAGTGGCATAACGTGGGGGGGTCGAGCAGGATGCGTGCCGGTCGCAGTCCAAGGCACGTGTGAACCGTGCCGGTACGACACACTATAACTAACACACCGCCGGCATTTGCGGTGTGTTTGTTCTAACACTGCAGCCAATAAGAGTCAGACAGACTCTTATTGGCTGCTGCACACAGGGCTGCAAGTCACTTATGAGCTCCGGCTTCCGCACTGGGCGGAGGGAGAGACATCATGACGTCTGTCCCACAGTGCCGAGCGGGACGGGAGCAGCGGAGAGTAGCGCTGGGTGCAGGAGCAGGAGCGGAGATTCCGGTAACTAAATTATGTGCTGTGTGTGTGTCTGTCTTATGTGTAAAAGGCACTATTGCTGGGGGCACTGCATAGCTGTGATCTGTTAGGCTGCTAAAGCCTTTCGCTGTTAAAGTTAGTGTTAGTCAAGTGTTAGATTATAAGTGTACTTACAATTTAATAACTATGACGGAGTTATGCTGGAGTTAAACTGGAGGAAAACTGAAAGAGACCATCCTGAAATCCAGAAATCCAGAACAAACATACTTGTGGGAATGAGCCAGTTCACCATCACTAACAGCTGCTGTATGTATATCCAGGAAACTCCTTACTACACTCCCTGCTTATACATAGCAAGTGCTGCCCTTACTGATTGCTCTTGTTGTTTAAAACATCTTTGAGTAGATTGGCTCTGTACATTGTAATTTTTGCATTCATGCTACTGAAAATCCTGTTTGTACTGTATTGCCTCTCTCCACTCCTTCACTACTATCTACTTTAACATTCCATATTTTAGTAACTAATTCCTGCACCCATTACTCATCTACTTCTCTTTATATTTCACTTTTGGAGCTGCGCCCATACATTAGCAGCACCGTTCTTTTACCTGTATTTTGAACATCTAACCACATTTACCCACACCGTCCCTACATCATACAGCCTCCACATCACACTGTCCCTACATCACACAGCCTCCACATCACTCTGTCCCTACATCATACAGCCTCCACATCACACTGTCCCTACATCACACAGCCTCCACATCACTCTGTCCCTACATCATACAGCCTCCACATCACACTGTCCCTACATCATACAGCCTCCACATCACACTGTCCCTACATCATACAGCCTCCACATCACACTGTCCCTACATCATACAGCCTCCACATCACACTGTCCCTACATCATACAGCCTCCACATCACACTGTCCCTACATCATACAGCCTCCACATCACACTGTCCCTACATCATACAGCCTCCACATCACACCGTCCCTACATCACACAGCCTCCACATCACACTGTCCCTACATCACACAGCCTCCACATCACACAGCCTCCACTCCAGTTTTCACCTCACTTATTACCACAGCAAGAACACCTTTACTTCAATCACCCCCCTTATTCAGTGTCTACATAATCCTCTGCTTTACCTACTTCTTCCACCCCTATCCTCCCCCTCTAGTCTCCTCCACTTGCTGTTCCACCTTCTTTCTCTCACCAGTCTCCATTACAACCCTCTACTTCTCTCAACCACCCTTCCTGTTCCTCCACTCTTAACTACCTCCCTCCCTCCATGGACTTGCTACCCCACCACTAAGCCCTATTCCTTACTGTCTCTGCCGGTCCCCTCTAGGGCTGCCATGAGAAATCCTGGACCAGAGTATAGCAACATCCCGGGGGTGCCCCCCTGGAGGGGGCATGGCCACTGCATGTTGGGGATGGCTGCACCTCTCTGTGGGTGGGCCTAGCATGTAAGTAGCACCCACTCACAGGAGCATGGCATAGCATCCAGTAGCCGGGACTATAGTACTCACTATTAGGATGGCGGGATAGTCCCATAATAGCCACATTTTAGCTGGATGTATTTAGATGCTAAAATTTAACATACAAAAATTAAAGGGGCAAACTACTTTATTTTGTACATTTCTTATGCAAATAACACATAAATAAAATACATTTTTGTCATATAGATGTATGAAGGACTTCATTTTGACATAACACAAGGTCATCTTATACACATTCCGCGGCAAACATCCTAACCCACCGCTCCATGCTCCTTCCTCACTACCTACCCCTTCTGTGTTGCCCTTGTCTGTCTGCCCCCCCCTCTAGAATGTAAGCTCTCACGAGCAGGGCCCTCTTACCTCATGTATTTTTCATCCTTTACTTACATCGTTATCTACACTTTACTCCAAATGTTTATATACCATGTACTTGTCCTGCAATGTCTTGTACTGTATGTCACTGTTTTCTTGTTTTGTTCAAATGCTTATGTACTGTTTATGTACTTTGTTTATGTACTTTGTAAGGCGCTGCGGAACCCTTGTGGCGCCATAAAAATAAAGATAATAATTATAATAATAATAGGGGGCACTATATAAGTGGCAATACTGTGGGCACTGTATATTGGACACTACATAAGGGGCACTACTTGGAAACGTGGGTGTGATTACCATTTGAACGCTGTTGCAGGGGCGTGCATAAATTATCCACTGCGATGCTTTACGCAACTTGAGTACACAGCGAGTGCGATATAGTTGGCAATTCCTGAGTAAGGCCAGAGCTTGTGCAAGTGTGTAGGAGGCTGCGATGGTACTCCATTGTGTGTAAGGCAAAGTGGGCGTCCTTATGTTGTGCTGCGAGGGAATTGCGATCGCAATGGATTAGCATACTATCGCAGTTGAACTGCGTAAGTCATCGCTATTGCGTTCACATTTGCGATCGGTAGAGAATCAGGCCCTTAATCCGGAAAAGCACTGTATTAGTGATCCTTCATATTCATAATGTCGAATGGTACAGTAACAAGTATACGTGACGTTACTGATTAAGTACAACATACAGATAGCAGATATTTTTGGTACCCTACAGTGTTAGAGAGTCATTTTTGGGAAATTTGGAGGCTTCTACAACCTGTTTTTTTTTTATTTTATAGCCAGCAAATCAGTTTAAAAAGCCAACTGAAAAATATTTATTATAAATTGATATTTAAAAATGTAAAATGTAAGTTTTTGAGCAAAATATAAAATGAATGCAAAAAAGACAAATATAAATATAAATATTATATAAATATAAATATAAAATTAAAACAAAAAAGACAAACGTGGCAACTTCACCTAATGCAGTAAAAGATATACTCATTATAATATTGTAAATCATCTCGTAAACTGAAGTGTGCCAAGGACTGTAGCAGCAATCACCTTTAGGTCATTCTGTTACCATGTGTCAGTACATGTCTTTGATCCAATAATACTGATGTGTTTTATTGTGGTGACAGCAATTAGCTATGTGTGACCGTTGTTTGCAATGCGTTTTTTTTTTTTACCATATGTTCAAACACAAGAAAAAACACCTATAAACTGCATTGCATTTATGTACACAGTTGTTATGTTATATGAGTTCATACGGGCATTCCTTTTAGGTGTAAAATGTGTATGGAAATATATATTTAAAATTATTCTCTTTCACTACAGGATTTGCAATGTATCCTAATAACCATGACCAGTATTGTGTTTTGTCATTTTAAGATTTCTGTTTATGTTCAGAAAAATTGATACTTTTAATTATGAATAATATAATTCACGACACTATTGATATAAACGTCCATTAAATTAATTACTTTGGAATAAATACGTTATTACCACTTTTATCATCACCTAAATATCCCACATGGTTAAAGCAAGCTACGCAACAGCAACATAAGCCACAAATGCACACACATGAAATAGAATAATTCACAATATACTGTATATACCGTAGTCTTCTTAACAGGACAACCTAGTTAATGTATATATAGCTTATAAAGGACTCTGCTATATAAAACATGCAATGGTAATCCACAATATACAATACCAAAAAGTGCACTTCTTATTGCTCTAAAAATAGGAGTACTGTACAACATAATAACATTATAACATTTACTTATATAGAAACACAAGAATATTTACAATGTATATAAAGTATATAGTCTTCAAACAGAAACTGAAAAGAGTATAAAAGAAAATCCTCAAAAAGTTCCATGGATGGAGATCTGGTTTAGGTCCAAGGACATTCCACAAACTCAAAGGGTACATTAACTAAACCATCCAACTTCATAGAAGTGGAGACCTCTGTATCGGGTTTTGCACTGGCTAGCAATGGATCTATAAGCCTTTGCTTGCCTTGTATGTTTGATAACTTCATAATGACCACAAAAATGAAATAATAAAGACTGGGTAATTTTTAAAGCCCCATTAAACACAATGTTACAATTTCTATAGCGCGTACTGGAGCCTAGTGACACATTAGTACAAGGCTCATTAAATACACAACTATGTGCTCCAAATTGAACCTTACCTACCTCCTTCTGATCTGTCGCCGAACGCCAGAGAAGAACATCGTGCCAGTATATGGTTTATATACCTTTAGCCAGGCTCCAGCGATTGTGACCTAAAACTCAATGAACCCATTCACACTACACAATTACTTTTTGTACAGTCAGAAAACCTCTCCTTTCATGTGTAATGACATGTGTGTTAACATAGAAGATTAACTTTAAATCATTGCTGAAACACAAAGATTATTATTTAATCTTACAGTAACTAAAACATTTTGTACAGACTTCGTTAGGGCTGGAGCGATAATAAAAGAGAGGAAAAAGATTTTTGGCAGACCTGAGTGTTTCCATGATGACATTAGGCAACCTACAGTACAGTACTATTTAATATTGTGCTGTCCCATATAGACTTAGAAAAAAACAATATACCTTCAAATCACCATTAACCATTGTCTGATTTTTTTTACTTTTCCGGGATTTACAGTATGGGCCCCATTTAATAATAAAATATTAATACCAGTGGCATATTGAGTTTAGTATCACAGTGATACTAGGGAATAAGCCACTGGTATTTAAATCTACTAACCTCATTGGTGAGGTCCAGTGATGTCCTCCTCCTCAGCAGTGTCCTGCACTCAGCTGCTTGCAGCTTAATGTTGCCAGTGATATGCTTATTTGTCATAAGCGGTCAGTCTACTTACTTGGGTGACACCCGGTGCGGCAGGTAGGAATTCTATTGCACGCTGAAGACACGCGTGCAAGGGGGAACGGCCTTGCACCACGAAGCTATGGGTTGACACCAAAATAGCAGAGCCCTTTTCTAGTGACGCCATTGTAATTTGGGTCTGTTTTTGTTCCTACAGTTTTATTAACCTCAATAACATTAATTTCCAGTCAATTCTGACCACCTCACAGAAAAAAAGAATGCTTTCATTAATATTGAACTAGATCAAAGGCTTGAGGGCAGTACAGGAAAATGGAAGTGGAGACTGTATGTAGTGGACGGCAGCTAAAGGAAGGAAGGATTGATTAGTTTTTGTAGTCAATTTAATTTGATTGTTTGATTGACAAAGAAAATTTATGAGGGAGAAGGGGGGTAGTATGGCCAGCAGGTCAACCTCCTGTTGTTATTATTCTCTAACCCTTGTCGGGAATCTTTGGTTATGAACATCATATTATTATTATTTTCTTTTTAAAACTGTGCAGTAATGAATTAGAGCAATTACTAATAAAAATATGTCTATGCAAAAAAAAATCTTTAATGCCCCCTCAAAAATACAACCCATTATGAAATGAAAATTGGTGCAAGATGGAATTGTCCTTGGACTCTCCCACTCACCATTATGTTGGATATTAAAAAGGGCATGCACAGCTTAACAAGCCAAGCACTTCAGCAACAGGGACTGCCACTTATGTGGTTGAAGTCCTTGGTTTATTTGGGCCCCCACAAAAAAATTTTTGGAAGGACTACCTCTGATCATTAATAAGGAGATTGATTATGAGAGTGTTTGCAGTGGAGATTGCTTGTGCTGGTACAAACTGTTGGAAGCTGATACTGGACCGCTCATTATTATTTTGCTAATTATTATAATTTTGCTAAAAACTGTAAGTTGCTTAAACTCACTGCAAATAACAGGGAGGAAGTGCCTAGATGGTTAACGTTCCTACCTCTACTAACTTTGGTCTCACAAATGGTACAGATGCCTTCATAAATGTTGTCAGGATTTAGGTAAAAATAATTCCACACCCAAGAGGTGGCTTTTCTGATCTTATGCTAGACATGGCAATGGCTTTCTTTTTATCACAAACAAGTACTGTTGTCACTGGTGCCTGACTTACACAAGCAACATACTCCTCATCAACATCCTCATTAGCATCAAATTCACTAGTACACAAATATCTCCCTCCTCCTCCTATTGCACTTTCGCACTAGCATTCTCAATTTCTATGATGTCACCATCTTTATTTGTATTGCTCAGCCCCACATTTTCAGAGGGTTCAGAAATGGTTGAAGAAGGATTCTCTACAACAGGGGTGGGGAACCTTTTTTCTGCCGAGGGCCATTTTGATATATATAACATTGTTCACGGGCCTGGTGCAGGCCACCACCCTTCATGTGATGTCACACGGGGACAGGGCCACAATCGCCGGTGATTACAGCAATGCCCGAAGCATCCTCAGGATTCTCCAGGAAGCTGTAAGGGCAGCTGTGTGACCATCTGAGGCATCCTTAGGACGCTCCACGTGGCACTGCTGCATAGATTCTGGCTGCATGGTGCTATTCTAGGCACCTTGCTAGCCAGATGAGGTTGGCAGAAAAAAGGTCAGAGGGCCAGACCAAATGATTCTGGGGGCCTTATACAGCCCCCGGGCCTGTGGTTCCCCATCCCTGCTCTACGAGTACAATATAAGAAATGTAAGACTCAAATATAGCAATTGTGGAAACCCTTAGGCTCTAGTTAGGGATTTGTGACACTTCTGAACACAAAGTTTGGTCTCCAGCCTTAGTGGGGGGATTTCTGCACTGATTTGCGTGTTTTACATTTGACACCTCTACAAGAATCTGATGAGAAGGCGTTACATCATCATGTGGGACCACAAAAGATGCCACAACTCACAAAAAAAGGCCAAGACCTCAGCCTTTCCTTGCCACTGCATGTGTTGTATGGCATGTTGACAAATTTATGTTTTTGTCAGTAAATTTTCCCTTTATTAGTAGAGCTGTTTTTTTCTTTAACATTGTGAAATATTATTTTGATTTGAGATGCCCTGTCTTAAACCTTCCACAGTATGACCTTAAGCACTGGCTATAGTAGATGTTGAAGGACTAGTATCGCACCTGCAAAAAGTCTTTGCAATTGAATATGGGGATAAGTCAAACAGGCGAAGATCACGTCATCGCAGCCTAATTGAATATGGCCCCAGGAGTGATAGGATCAGAATGAATACAACCCACAAAGGAGTATCAGAGAGAAATACCTAAAAAGGCTGATCAGCCAATCATAACAGGTCCAGAAACCAGCAAGGCTCTGAGCAGCTGCAGCAATCTAGAGTCAGAACACAGCCCGGCAAAATGACTGGTCTGCACGCCTGACTGGTTGCCAGGAGACTGATTATAGCCACTAGAGCTAACCTCACCAGGAGCTGCAGAACCATGCTTTTTCTGGATTCTGATATTCCGCGCTCCCCTTGAGAAGGGGTCAAAGGATCCCAATGTTGGGGTTTTTCAGTATACATCCCATAGAAATTCTGCTTCAATCTTTCCGCATGAAGATCTTTTGCTGATATGCAAAACCATTCCTCTAGTTCGTACAGTACCTCTTTCAATTAACCAAATATTGAACTTGGCCTTGCATTATTATTATTATATTATTATTATTATTATTATTATTATCCTCCTTTATTTATATGGCGCAACACAGGGCCGGTGCTAGAGTGTTCGGTGCCCCTCTGCAAACCTTCAATTTGCGCCATCCCATTCTGTATAAAGGGACAGTGGGCCTGATTCAGACCCGGACGCTATCCACAGTGCGCTTGCTATTGCCGATGGTTGCTAATCGGCGTATGCGTATGCATCGCAGTGTGCGTGAGCAAACTACACAGTGCGTTCGCAGATCCCACGCTCGCACAGCAATACCAGCCCAGCAGAGTGAGTGACAGGAGAGGCCGTTTGTGGGTGGTAGCAGGGGCAGTCCAGTAAAAACGGGGGAGTGGAGTGTTGCAACGCCGTTTTATAGACGTGCATAATTAGCAGGCAGCATCATAGTACACGTAACCAGCCATTTTTTTACTCTGTTTTCCTCGCAATACTTGCGGTAGAAAAAAGCTACCACAAGCACTGCTTTCACATCCAGTAGTGGTTGATGGGCCTGATTCAGACCCAATCGCAAGCGCTGAGCGCTCGCAACTGGGTCGATGGTGGCCCACAGCGCATGCACACGACAGAGCCGGCTCCGTCGTGCGCATGCGCGAGACCCGGCTAGCGATGGGCACTCCGTCGCTCCGGGTCTCGCAACAAAGGGTGCGAGCTGTTGATGTTGAGTGACAGCTCGCCCCCTTTGGTGGGCGGGCCGGGGGGGGTGGCTACCCAAACGAAGGTGTTCCCATGAGAAGAGCCAAAATCTCTCTGGGGCTTGCGGCCATGAGACCCTACCACAAGGGTCTCGTTGCAAGTCCGATGGTCGCGATGGTCTTGACCATTGCGACCATCATCATGGCCGCTCGCTGTAGCTGTGGGTGGTCACCCACAGCTATGCGAGCAGCCAGGAGGCCGTTCTAAAAAAAAACCCGGCCCTGATTCAGAGCAAGCGCTCTGTCAGAGCGGCCAGGTCTGAATTAGGCCCGATGTACCAATGTTTTCACAAACTTCCAGGAGATGATGTGGGGCAGTGGGCATCTGTGCATTCGCTAAGGGGAGTCTGCATACATAAAGTGAATGCTCATACAGGTAAGATGGGCAAGCTTATGCCTTGCCGAGCGATCGCTCCCCGTCGCGTCACTTTCAAATATTTGCATATGCATCGAGCAAGCGTACGCTCATAGCAACCAGGTCTGAATCAGGCTCTGTGTGCGCCTTTGGCATGCACTGCAAAAAAGGAACATGGACTCACTAGGAGCATCACATTGCCAGCTATATAATGCAGAGAGCGTCTCAATGGCTGACATATACAGTAATACAGAGAACAATGCAGTGACCGCCAGATAATACAGAGAGCATTGCAGTGACTGTCATACTGTATAATGAAGAGACCATCAGTGCTGTTAATGTAATACAGAGGGCATAGCAGTGACCACCATATAATGCAAAGAGCATTGCAGTGACCACCACATAATGTAGAGCACATAGTAGGGACCACATATAATGCGTAGAGCATTGTACTAACTGCCATATAATATAGGGAGCGTTGCAGTGCCCGCCATATAATGCAGATACCATCAGTGATCACTATATGATACAAAAAGCATCGCAGTGACCACCATATAATACAGCTACCATCAGTTCCCTCCATAAAGGGCTGGTTCTAGACCAAGTAGAGTCCTGAGCGAAAGTCCCTTTGCCTACCCCCTTAAAAAAATATATACAGTTTTTTGTGTGTACTAAAAAAACATACACCTTATATGGTGCTTTCTCTGTGATGGGGAACCTCTGAAGAAATTGATCCTCCCTGGGCAGATGATGTCTTCCTTCAGTATTCACTATTCATGTAGGAAATCCCATGGTCTGGAAGACGCCTGTTTATGTAAGAATATAACCAATGTCTTCATCATACAACTCAACGTATCCCCTTCAGCCTCATGCTTCGTGTCTCTCCAGCCTCATGCTCCCTGTGTTAAGTCTGGCCTCGTGCTTCTTGTGTCACCTCCTGCCCTGTGTGTAATTTCAGCCACATGCCCCCTGTGGCACTAGGCTCCTGCTTCCGGTGTATTTCCATCCACATCCTCCACCAGTGTCTCTCATCTGCCTCATCCCCGTCTCTCTCCAGCTGCCTCCTCACTCCTTCTGTGTAACAACAGCGGCCTCATCGCTATTGTGACTGTCCAGCAAGCTCATTCCACCCCCCAATACCCCTGCATTTCTACAGCAGGCATCCACCTCCCTATGGGGTCTGACAGTTTACTAAGCCTTGGATGGAGATAAAGTGATCGGAGGTAAGGTACCAGCCAATCAGCTCCTAACTGCCATGTCACAGGCTGTGTTTGAAAAATGACAGTTAGGAGCTAGTTTGTTGGCACCTTATCCTGGTTGGCTTTATCTCCATTCAAGGCTTAGTAACTAGACCCCTGTGTCTCTCTGGCTTGAGCTCCACACATGTTACTCTAGCTCCCCTATGCCCCGCTAGCTTCCCATGTGTCACTTTAGTTCCGCAATGACAGTACAGCCCCCCATATATCACTCCATCACCACCTGTGTCAGATTCTAGCATCCCCATATAACACTCCTGCCCCCACCTGTGTCACAGTCTAGCCCCCCCCATATATAACACTCCTGCTCCCTCCTGTGTCAGGCTCTAGCCCCCCCCTCTCCTCCATTACACCCATAATACTTAACTCACTGGCTGCATTCTTCCTGTCTGTACGATCTCCCTCATGCTGGGATAAAGGGAGCATCTACAAGCTACTTGCCACTATACAAGTGTATTCAATAATGTTTGAATACACTTGTAAAATGGCAAATAGTTAGCAGACACTCCCTTGTTCTCAGCGAGCTCTCACAGACCTGGAGAGATTGGATTACTGCAGGGAGCAGACAGGCAGCTGCTCAGCTGTCATCCACCCCGGCGGCTCCTGCAATGTGTTACACCACTGAGCCAGGACTGAAAGTGAACCCCCCCATTATTAATACATGCCCCCCCATCTTGGGTGCACCCTTCACCTGTTGTTAATACATGCCTCCCCTGTTTTTTCTGCAGGAGAGGCAGCACTTACCTGAGCCTTTGCTGCTGCAGCCTGCATCTACATGTCGCTAGGTGGGTCCTGCTCCTCTTCATGACGGCCGGCCTGGCTCCTCTCCACATCTAAGGAGCCGGTAGGAGAGAAGAGTGGAAGGAGGGGTGGCCAGGGAGAAGAAGTGTAGCGGTGCTGGTGGTGAAGGGCCGCTTAAGGCAGGCTCAGATCGCTGTCTATCATTAAGTTTGACAGGCAGCACAGCAAGTCAGTTGCAGCGCAGCAGGGAGGGGAGGACTTGGCAGAAGGGGGAGCAGCCGGGGGTGGGACTTGGAACCGCTCAAGTTCTCCCACTTGTCTCCGCAACAAGCTGCCGCTGCCTGTCATACAGTGTGACAGGCGCAGCGGCAGCCGGCAGCAAGAACAGCGGACTCGGCAGCATCTGCAGGGAGAGCGCCTCTCCAGCCTGGCGCCTCCATGCAGTGCAGGATCCGCTGAGTGGTTTGCGCCGGCCCTGGTGCCACAAGGGTTCTGCAGCGCCTCACAGAGTACATAAACAAATTAGCAAAAACAGCGACTTACAGTACAAAACAATGCAGGACAAGGTTTGTGTACATTGCTGCAATAGCAGTCATAGCACGCACACAAAAAACCCAGCAGGGTGTCATCTACCAAGTGTCAGGGGCCCTTGTGGGGAGTTTGGAGTATATGATCGTATGAGTGAGGGAAGGAGAATCACATGAGGGAAGAAGGCCCTGCTTGTATGAGCTTACATTCTAAGAGGAGGGGCATACAGACAGGGGTGACACAGATGGGGTAGACAGTGAGGAAGAAACTTGGAGCAGCAGGTTAGGCTGAGAGCTGGAAGGCTTTGATGAAGTAGTGAGTTTTGAGGGCCCATTTGAAGATTTGTAGAGAGGTGGAGAGTCTGATAGGGAAAGGGAGAGGGTTTCAGAGGTAGGGAGCAGCCTGGGCAAAATCTTGAATTGGGAGAAAGTAATCATTTGGCAAGAGAGACAACATTAGTTGAGCAAAGTGGGCGGGCATGAGTGTGAAGTGAGAGGAGATCAGAGATGTAAATGGTAGAGGATTGGGTGAGGGCTTTGTAAGTGAGTGTAAGAGCATTGAATTGGGTTCTGAAAGGGAAGGGGAATCAGTGTAGAGCTTGTAGGAGAGAGGAGGCAGACGTAGAACATTTGGAAAGGAAGATGAGCCAAGCAGCAGCATTGAGGACAGACTGGAGAGGAAAGCAGTGGGTCAGAGAGGCCAGATAAGAGGAGGTTACAATTGTCCAATCTGGAGATGACCACTGAGGGCCTTAGTTGCCTACAGGGTGAGAAAGGGTCTAATCCTGTAAATATTTTTGAGATGGAAGTAGCAGGACTGTGAGTGGAGCTAATTGTGTGGTTTGAAGGAAAGGGAGGAGTTAAGGATAACTCCAAGACAGCACACTTTGGGGCTAGAGGAGATAGTTGTGCCGTTAAGAGCTAATAAAATTGTGGGAAGTGAGGTCAATTTAGAAATCAAAATCTTAACCACAGCAAATTGCTGATGCCCATCCACATCAGCAGAAGCAGGTTTATATGAAACATGAAGAGGGAACACTTTAGACTTGAAAGCAGGTTTAAAAAGAGATCAATGAAAATACCTTGAGATTCTTAGTTAAGGTGGCAAATCCAAATGGAAACAAACAGGATTAATCTTCTTATAAATCCAAAAAGGCCAATAAATCTCGGACACCTTTATCTGCGACTTTGAAACTACAAGGTCTTATTATGTTTATTAACTGTTTTACAAGAACACTCCATCACTCTCCTGAGGGCCATTTGGGTATTCTTCCATATACTGCCAAAATATGAAGCAAGACCTCAAATTTTAACTGGCATGTCCTCCAGAGATAACGCAAATGAAAAGGCTTTAGGATAAATCCATAATTGCAGAAGAAGAGCAAAATTCCTGAAGCAACATGTGTTATTATTTGCAAATTCGGCCCGACGTAATAAAGTTGACCAATTCTGCTGGTGCTGCAACACATAAAAACCTCTAAAATTGCTTCAATGTTTGTTAACCTGCTCCATCCGTTCATTAGTCTGTGGATGACATGCAGATGAAAAACTCAGATTAACTTCCAGCAATGACCAAAAAACCTTCAAAAACTGGCCACAAACTGGGTTCCTCTATCTGATAAAAATGTACTGGGATTTCCATGCAACCACACAAATTCTTTAGTATCTTATTTCAAGGTAGGCCACCACATATACTGACACAGCAGCAATGTCTTAAAAATACCAGGGTGACCTGATAGTTTTTTAGAATGAACTTCCAAAAAGAACCGCCTTCCAAGGGAAATCTGCAACAAACAGCTGATTAGCCGGTAACTTTTGAAGGGATCGTGGTTGGACTGATATTAACTGATTGGCTAGGCCCTTAGACCCAATAAAATCTTCTCAGATGGAACAATCAGGGTATCAGGAACAACTTCCAAATGTACATGCAAAAAGCTTCTGGGCAAGACATCTGCCTTCAAATTCTTTATTTTTTTTTTATTTAGTTTATTGTTAGGAAATCAACAAATTCAATAATAAATTAATATGAGAGTTATCCAAAGTACAATAGAACACACAAATATATACATCATGGCAAAATGTTCATATATATTTGTAGTTAATAGATCCATTTAAATAGCAATTGTACACAGAAAAAATTGAACACATATATAAAGAACTAGCTGGAGTACCCAGCATTGCCCGGGATTTTAAGAATGTTTGTTTACACATCATCCTCCAACCAACCTCTCCTTAGGCAGGCTTCACGAACAGTGTGACAAACTTCCCCATCAACAGTCCTAAGGTCTTCAAAGGAAGTTGGACCTGTAACGTTGTGAAGCAAACTTTGGACATATAAGCAATCAAAATTTGTAGGATGTACAGTGTAAACACGGCCAAGAGCTTCTGTTGCTCTGATACCAGGATGACCATCTACAGCGACTCCCTGTTTTCTGCACAGAAAGACTTTTAGAGAAGCATTCCATGTGTAATATTTTGGCAGCTCACAGTACAGCAGGGTCCTTGCAAAGTCATCATTTTGACACACTTGGAAGAAAGAAGTGAATGTTGTTGTATAATTTGGTATAGTCAGAGAGCTGAGAATGCTGGCAAAGCCTGCTAAAACTCTCTTCAATAATAAACATTAAGATCATGACAAAACATGACAACACAAAATGCTTGTTCCGAGGCCCTACCCATATGTCGTGAGGCCCCACAATGAGTGTCCAGCAAAAATTGTGTTTTTTAATTAATTAAAAATTAACAGTAATTAATTTCCATTTTACATTTTTTTAAGTTGTCTCCGCCATATTTTAATATGCTCGTATGTAAAATGTCACGATGTTCACTTGTAAACTGTGGAATTGTATAGACAGACAGAAATACAGAAGGACACATTTTCGCTTTTATATAGTAGAGAAGATAGAAAAGAAAAAATAGTAGATAAGCTAAATCCTTTTCTAATTCCATACCTGACCTGTAGAGGGTGAATGCTATGCAAAAATTGTGGTTTCTAATTAATTAAAAAGAAACAGTAATTAATTTGATTCAGTAAAGATAGAAAAGAAAAAATAGTAGATAAGCTAAATCCTTTTGTAATTCTGTACCTGACCTGTAGAGGGCGAATGCTATGCAAAAATTGTGGTTTTTCATTAATTAAAAATTAACAGTAATTAATTAAACTGTGGATTTGCATAGAAAGACAGAAGGACAGATTTTCGCTTTTATACAGTAGATGGGCTGGTTAAAGGTAATGTGGGTAATATGGGTGTCAGAAGGGAGGGCCATTGTCAAGAACTTCCAAGTTGTACCATGAAGTGAGTTGGAAGCCTATCCGCAGAGAGTCTTTAATTGCTGGAGATAAAGTATGAACATAGGGTAAGCAGGTGCCAAAGAACTTTTTTGGTAAGGTCTTCTTTATTAGTGGACATCTCTGTCCAGTCCATTGTAATCAAATAAGTGACTCTAGGATGGAATAATGTAAGAGTGAGTGGGTTTGGGTCAATCCACTGTGATAGTATGTTTTTATTTTTGTGGCTGCAGCCAACTTAGTTAGAAGCACCCGATTCCTCTTCATCAACCCCGTTGAGTGTGGGTTGGTGCATACGTTCCAAAAGGCCCAGTCGAGATCACAAAGGGGATTTTCAGTACCTCTTTAATATAATGATTAAGTTCACCCCAGAGTACCTGTACTTGGGGACAGTCCCACAGGCAATGTACCATATCTGCATTGGGGACTAAGTATTTATAACAATTGTCAGTAGGTGCATCACAATGCGGAAAAGTCTCATTTCATCTCACTAGTGCTGTACCACTGGGCTCTAGATCACTAATAGGTCGGGCACAAGAATATATACAAGGAAGTAGTGAAAGGGTCATGTGGTTTGCGACGCAGTGCACCATCCAGCCCCCAATTCATGTCTGCCTCCATAAGACCGTGTAACATAGTTTGAATAGAACTCATTGCCTGCAAATAAGGAAACAATGGAATAAAAATGGAAGGAAATTTCTCTTGCGGCTGAGAACGTGTGAGAGGTTGGAGTGTTTGATCATGTAAAATTGATAGAGGTAACGGAGACCACTGTTATGCCAGCATTGAATATGAGCAGAATTGCCAGGTGGGAAAAAGGGATTACCCCATAAAAAAAAGTGAGGACAATTTGGACAGGCTGGAATAAGATCTAACAGTACGCCATGCTAAGCAAGTCATGTTTATTAAGATGTTTTATCTAGCTGCGGTAAGGAGAGAAAGAGGGTGGGTGTGTAGGAGAGACACCAAATTATGGTTAGGAATAAAGGCCTGCTCCATAGAGCGCATGGTATAGTTATAAGAGCCTCCAGTGGTCCATGGCTATTCGAAAGTTAGCTGCCAGAATGGAGGCATGGTAGGTTCACACCACCCAAATGTGTTTGCTCTTGCTATTTAAACAAGAAAAATCCATGACGTTTTCCTCCCAATATAAATTTCTGAAGGGCCTGGTTGAGTAGGCTCAGATCTCTCTTAGGCAGTATGATTGGCAACATTTGAAGAATGTAAAGGAATCTGGGAAAGCAAATCATTTTATAAAGATGGCATCTGCCTATGTAAGACAATGGGAGATGGACCCATTTGTTAAAATCGGCGTATGTTCTTAACAATAGTGGAGTGTAATTAACGCTATACAGTTGAGAAGGATGTGAAGCAATGTTGATACCTAAATAAGTAAAGTATCTGTCTTCCCATTTAAAGGGAAAGGAGTCTCTCCATCCTGCCTTGGCCTCTCTTAAAAAGGCCAAGGCCTCTGTTTTGGCATAATTAATTTTGAAGCCCGCTATCCCTTCGAAATCTTGGAGGATTTTCAAAAGGAGTGAAAGACTCCTTGGGATTAGCAAAATATAATAAAAGGCAATCAGCAAAGACTGAGAACTTTATCTCATGTTTTGCCAAGGAAACGCCCCACCAGCCCGTGATTTTTCAAAATGTCGTAATAGAGTTCTAAGGCTGTGTCAAAGAGTAGGGGTGAGAGTGGGCAGCCCTGTCTCGTGCCCCGAGTTCAATGAAATGATTGGATATTTAAAGTGTTGATTGTCAATAAGGATTCCGGGTCTTGGTATAATGTTTGAAATACATGAATAAAATCAGAACCATATTGATCTTTTAGATTTAACTTGTTCCTGAACAGCTACCCTCTGAGAAAACTCTGGAACAATGTCAATTTTGAACTTGACTAGTCAACAGTGTTCTCCCCAGGCTGTTTTTTGCAGGTGCATCGCCCGGCAGATATAGCCTACTGCCCGGCACTCCCCCCCGCCCCAATGTGCCGTGTCCCCTGTTGCCCGGTCACCCTCAACGAATCTCTTTTTTAACCTGGAACTTTCTGCGTCTGTACAGTGAGCAGCTGTAAAGTGTGGGAGTGGCTTTAACACTGCGTGTGTGACTCACACATGCCTTGCAGTGCCACTCGCTTGTATGTGAATCCCGCCAGAAGTTCTGTTGCTCAAAGGGCCGGAGGCTGGATGTCCCTTAATTGCTGCTGCTCCTGGGTTGCTGCTGGATGGCTCTCTTGTCCCCAGGTCTGGTCTCTGGGTTCATCTCCTTATCTCCACTCCCCTCCTCCTCAAATGACTGCTGATACTGCTCCTGGCTCCTGCGGGGTTGCAGATTACTGATGGTCATAACTGTGGTCCCTGCTCCCCACTCCCCTCCCCTTCTCCTTACTTGACAGCTGTTGCTCCTGGAGTTCTGGTTGCCGCTGGATGGAAATCCGGTCCCTGCTCCTAACCACATCTCCCTCTGGGCAGGATGCATGACAGCCTATCCTTCCTAGCTCCTCACTTTACTGCTGCTGCTTCTGGCTACTTCTGGGTTGAGGGTTATTGATGGTCATCTCCACTCCTACTGTGACTTCCCTACACCACCTCTGGATCTGTCAGGACTGTGACTATTTCAGTAAGTAAAGATAAACTACGTTTGCCAAAGTTCCATTGTGGTCGTTGGAGGAGCTATCCTGGTTGCTGGCATTCTCCACATACAGAGGATAGAGAGTTAAAATGATCATCTGTCTCAAAGGTGTTGTCAGGTTGTGGGATTTCTGATTGCTTATTATTTTAAACCTGATTCCATTTGGGTCACATGTTCTGAACTTCCTATGGATCACAGACCTCTAGTATAAAGCCTGTTACTAACTGTGTCTCAGTGTCTGTGCAACGTTACTTTCAGGTCTTTGTTGGACTCCTGCCAGATCCCTGCTGTGCCTGTGGTTTGCTGAGGACTCTGCTATATCTCTGCCCGTGTTCCGGTTAAACTTCTGATACTGGTTACCAGCAGCAATACAGAGCTCAGCATTGCCATTGCCTAAGTATTGTTATCCTGCTCCATTGCTGTAGTTGCATCCCCTGCTGGATTATTTACTCAGCCTGTTGTCTTCTACTTCCATGGACATTGAACTCACCTTTACTACAGTTGTCAACTGCACCGTTACAGTTATCGTCGCCGGACCCTTAATGCATCGCGGGGCTCAACCCCGCTCTAGATCCCCATCACGCTGCAGGGCTCAACCCCGCTCCGGACCCCCACTATATCACGGGGCTCAAGCCGCTCCGGATCCTCGTCACACTGCAGGGTTCAACCCTGCCCCAGATCTTCACTACATCACAGGGCTCAACCCTGCTCCAGATCTTCACTGCATCACAGGGCTCAACCCTGTCACGGATCTTCACTGCATCACAGGGCTCAACCCTGCTCCGACTTTTAGTACATCACAGGGATCAACCCTGTTCCGGCTTTTCGTCATGCTACAGGGCTCAACCCTAGTAAGGTCCATACCATCCTGAGGTCTTGTCTCATATTTGACTCGGGGCTCCCTATCACATTTGTATCAGAGACTTTATTTACATATAGGGTTCTACTCCTATATTGATTACTACCTATCTGAACTTCTGTGTTGTTGGGACTTTATGAATCAGTGGTAAGGGTGTGGTCATCCACCAGAGGGGGTGCGGCCAGCCACCACAGACGCTTGGCTAACCATTAGGCAAATCTTGGTGTAGTTTCTATAGCAGGGAACCAAGCTCCCAGGTTGATCAGTGGTCCTTCTCTACCAGGTAACTGACTGTCTAATAAAGTAACAACCTATAATTTGAGGTCTAAAACCTGACACCTAAAGGAGGGGAGATGGGTCCACAGGCAGTGGGGCCCACCGGGGATTTCCCCTGTATCCCTGTGTGCCAGTCCAACCCTGTATGTTATTAGTAATGGGGGTGCAGCCTCACAACAACTACAAGTACATTAGAATACAATAGAACAAAAAGAGATTGTCTTGGGATCAAGGTGCACTAAATTAATTTAAAACTTAACCTTTATTAATTAATTCATATGAAATAAACATACTGTATGTAACATAGAATAAGCAGTGAAATAATTAAAAGAAACATAATATTTCTAGACTATAGACAAACATATATTAAGTGTTTAATAAAAGAAATTATCCTGCTGTGTGTTATACACAAATATGGTTATAATTATACTGTGTACAATGGATTTCAGGGAAATGTGTGTTAAATCCTGTAACTTTAAATTTTTCCACAGTAATCCAAGTGTCAACATGCTGGTTACATATGTAGCTAATGAAACAGGCTGTGTAAACTAGCTCTGAGTATATATATATATCAATACAGCGGTCCTGTGTGAATAAGACTGACTGTTTGAATGCATTATACCCACTTTATGGAGAAAGGATACAGTCAATTTTCCTAGTAAGCTCTGCATATAAGATACTCATTGAATACTATTATGTAACCAATCCTTCTGTAGTTATTTTGCTGTCTGTGAATAGAGATCTACCCAGTGAAAGAGGACAGCTGGTACAGATAGAGCAATAGTATTCATCATCAGTGAGATATATGTATGTGGAATGTACAACAGAGCTGTACTATATACTATAATAAGACTGCTAATCAATAAATACAGCACTCCTGGATGGCCATTAAATTAATGCATAAATTAACATTTGTCTTGTGAGAGAAGACCTTCTGTTACAATACATTATTGTTTAGCTCATTGATAATGGACCCTCCTAATGCAGGTAGAGGACGATCGGAGTGGAACGAAAGGATAGCACTAGAACAGTGGTCTCCAACCTGTAGCTACCGGTAGCTTGCGGTCTTAATTTTTTTTTTCAAAAAAAGGGTCTTAATTTTGGTAGCTCACCTAGCTGCAGTACTGCCAAGTCAACAAGGAGGAAGTCATCTCTGATGTGTGCTCCACCGTTGCATCGACGCCATGGGTGGAGCCATAGGGAAGCATTTCAGATGATTGCCGCAGCCTCTACAGCAATCACCTGACGTGCTTCCCCGTGGATCCACCCACGGTGTCTAAGCTACGGCGAAATCTCATAGCAGCCTTACCTATATCTTTTGCTCCTCTACTATACGTACCTCCGCGGAGCCAGTAATTAACTGTGAAATGTGCCTGTGCTTAGATGTTATTTACAAAGTACAACAATATCACTGTAATAACTGAATGCATTTTTATTTTCTATGAAAATTTTTTGTTTTACTTTTTAATCAAATTACCTTCAATTGTTCGGTTATTAGCCAGGGGTTGGGTATGAGATCCCGGCGGTTGGGATGCTGCTGGTCAGAATACCGACAGCGGCCTCCTGACACCCTGAAGGAAAAGGGCAAGACTAACTCTAATCCCTACCCTAACCCTCCCTCCCTTGTGCCTAAACCTAACCTCCCCCTCCCCACACCCTAAATCTAATACTCCCTCCTTGGTGCCTGAAACCTAACCTCCCCCCTAGTGTCTAAACCTAACCTTCTCCTCGCCGCACCCAAATCCTAACCCTTCCCCCTTAGTCCCTAACCCTCCCCTTAGTGCCTAATGCTAACCCCGCACCCAAACCCTCCCCCTCATGCCTGATACTTACTTTTGGGTTGCCGGAACTTGGGATTCTGTTGCCGGGATCCCAACGCTGTCGGGATTTTGGCGCCGGTATTTCGGCCATCGGCGTCCTGCACGCCGGGATGCTGACTACAACCCATTAGCCAGTTTTTTTTTAATACAATTTTAGTAGCTCTTCAGGAGGTTTCATTTTCCTAAAGTAGCTCACACCTCAATTAACGTTGGAGACCACTGCGCTAGAGCATACAATACAATAAATATCTCTGTAACTTAATTTATAATATCACTATAGTGTTGCATTATGAGAGATGACAGCACTTATTCAGACTAAGTGGAGTGAATTTAAACATAGTATATAGTGACAGACATTAATAATATAGTTGTTATATGAGTCTGTCATACTGGGAGCAAGTTTAGACAGCCTGTTTCATAGAATCTATTTAGCAACATACAGTATGTTACCAAAATGTTGACACAATTGGATTACTGTGGAAGAATTTAAAGTTACAACATATAGAGAAAGTTACAGGATTTAACCTACATGTCCCTGAAATCCATTGTACACAGTATAATTATCACCATACTTGTGTGTAAAACACAGCAGGACAATTTGGTTTTATTAAACACTCTTTATTTGTTAAGTCAACACAATATGTTTGTCTATAGTCTAGAAATATTATGTTTCTTCTAATTATTTTGCTGCTTATTCTATGTTACATACAGTATGTTTATTTAATATGACTTAATTAATAAAGGTTAAGTTTTAAATTAATTTAGTGCACCTTGATCCCAAGACAATCTCTTTTTGTTCTATTGTATTCTAATGTACTTGTAGTTGTTGTGAGGCTGCACCCCCATTACTAATAACATACAGGGTTGGACTGGCACACAGGGGTACAGGGGAAATCCCCGGTGGGCCCCACTGCCTATGGACCCATCTCCCCTCCTCTAGATGTCAGGTTTTAGACCTCAAATTATACTGTAGGTTGTTACTTTATTAGTCAGTTACCTGGTAGAGAAGGACCACTGATCAACATGGGAGCTTGGTTCCGGGCTATTGAAACTACACCAAGACTTGCCTAATGGTTAGCCAAGCGTCTGTGGTGGATGGCCACACCCCCTCTGGTGGATGACCACACCCTTCCCACTGATTCCCCCGGTGGACCCCTCATTGCCCAATCCGACACTGATAGCATATCATAATTTAGATATATTAATAAATAGGATTATGTGTGATTTTCTCTGTAATTCATTTGTATGTTTATTTAATATGAATTAATTAATAACAGTTAAGTTTTAAATTCATTTAGTGCACCTTGATCCCAAGACAACCTCTTTTTGTTCTATTGTATTCTATTCTCTATCACATCCCAGATGCACAGGATTCACGGTTTCTCGGCTTGCTAGGCCTCAAGCAAGAGCTAAGCCTGCTACAGAGTACTCCAGTGACAAGTCCCGATCACCTGTCTGCAACAGCCAATCAAGTGATAGCCTGAACCTCACCATACCACCTGTCTCTGCTCAGCCTATCCCAAGTAACCCAGGAGTATATATCCCAGCTGCTGACTCTACCTAATTGCCAGTACAATGTCTAACCTCAGTCTCTTCTGAGTAAGCCATGCTGTGCTCCTATTGCATTCCTCGATTTCCATTGGTGCAGTTTTGTTTCTGTTTGCTGCATAGATTCCTGCAAGTGTTCTACACCTGTGGCAGCTATTCCACTGGCTGCACAGGTAATCTCAGCCTGTTCCAGTTACCTGAACCAGTACAACACCTGTGTATATACCATCCATGTTGCACAGTGAGTTTCTGCTGGTTCCTGCTCCATTGGTGCCGTTCCTGGTATCACTATCCACTACCAATTCCGGTGTTCGTTCTGCATCCGGTCCTGCTATCATCTGAGTGCTCCAGGATCCTGGACTACAGCGACAACCCAGTTCGAGCCTGGTAAATATTTTGCCAAGATCTACCACTCCAGCATTCTGGTTTACAATTACAAGTAAGAAGAGTGTTATTATATATTATCCACAGTAACAACCCAGTACCAGCCTGGTCATACTACTGCTACACTCTTCTCTGCTGTATATACCAACCTGTCTCCAACACCGAAGTGGTCGCTGGTGGTCTAGTGGGTACGATCTGGCATCTCTCCGCCGAGACCCGGGTTTGATTCCCAGGAGGGGAAGTGTTCTCTACCTCAAGCCAGGAGATCTCCTCTGGCCTGCCAGCTTTCTGTATGCACCTCCAGACACCCATACAGGCTTTTATCAGACACGGGGTCTACAAACAAATACAAGGCTGACAGTTTGTACTGGCCACATGGATGCAGCCAAAAGAATTAGTCTTACAGACCTCCTTAGCAATATTGTGGGATGTCTGGAGGGTCTGGAAGTAACAAGTCATAAGCTGGCGCAATGTCTTCAGGAAATATCCACTCGTCAGGATATGATCCTAAATACCACAGCAGGACCTGGAGTTACTACCCCTCCTGCACCGACTATTCCTCCTGCACCCAGACTTCACCTATCAACTCCTAATAAATTTGATGGGAACCACAAGTTATGTCGCAGGTTCTTAAACCAATGTGATGTGCACTTTCGCCTGTAACCTGCCAATTTTCCAACAGACAAAACCAAGATTGCTTACATTGTATCCCTTCTCTTGGGTCAGCTCTGGATTAGGTATACCCATTATGGGAACGAGCCCACCCAGTACTGTCTGTTTATACTGACTTTATTGACACTTTCCATAAGATATTTGACGAGCCAGGAAGATCTACATCAGCTTCTATGACATACTGTACTGTATTACGACTACACCAGGGCAGTAAATCTATGGGTCAATATGTGATCCAATTTCAGACTTTAGATTCAGAATTGCAATGGAATGAGGAAGCTCTCATAGCCACATTCTGGAATGGAGTTTCTGACAGAATTAAGGATGAATTGGCAACCCATGATCTCCCATCTAAATTGGAGGACTTATTTCCTTGTGCATCAAAATTGACTTACGTCTCCAAGAGCGTTCTGGTATAAAAAGCAAAAACAAGGATTTTTCTTCTACTCCTGTGAAATTTTCTATGCCTGATACAGAACCTATGCAAATTGGTAGGTCCAGTCTCTAGCCTGAAGAATGTCAAAGACGACGTCAGTTGAATTTATGTTTATATTGTGGTGAAGTTGTCTCTCGCAACTGGAAGGCAGATGCCTTATCTCGGTCCATGAACCCCGAGGATGAATCTTAAGTTCCCAAACTATATCCGATGTTAAACCCTACTGTCGGTGCTGCAACTGATGTGGTTATACCTCTAGGGAAAACTTTTTTGTCTCCCCTGAACTTTGCAAGCAACTATTGTTATGGGCTCATGCCTCTAAGTTCTCCAGCCATACAGGGGTTAAAAAGACTTTGGAACTTCTTAAAAGATCCTGTTGATGGCCTTCTATGCGATCTGATGTACAAGAGTTTGTATCCTCATGCTCTGTGTGTCCAGCATAAAATTTCTCACCAGCTGCCTGTTGGACCATTACAACCTCTGCCCATTCCACTACAACCATGGACCCATATACCCATTGATTTTATTACTGACCTTTCAGTCTCCAAGGGATTTGCCACCATATGGGTTGTAGTCAACAGGTTTTCGAAGATGGCACACTTCATACCTCTCTCAGGATTACCATCTGCTCCATGTCTCTCTCAGCTCTTCATAGCCGAAATATTTAGTCTCCAAGTTCTACCCAAAGAAATAGTTTCGGACTGAGGTCACAGTTGTTTGCTCATTTCTGGCGAGCTCTCCGTTCTTCCTTACAAATTCAATTAAAGTTTTCCACAGCTTATCACCCGCAGTTCAATAGGCAGACTGAGAGAGTTAACCAGGATCTTGAGACATTCCTCCATATGTATATTACTTCCTCTCAGGACGATTGGTTTGATTTCCTGCCATGGGCCAAATTTGCCTTAACAACTCATACCACACTTCACCTGGAACTCCTCCTTTCCTAATAGTCTATTGGCAACATCCTCGTATCCCCGAGTTTCAATCTCTTCCGACATTTGATGTACAGTACCAGTGGCCAAAGCATCTCTTCAATACTTTTCAAACATCTGGAAGGAAGTTCATGCCACTTTGAAATAATCCTTAGCTCATTACAAGATCTTTGCTGACAGAAAGAGGAGGGCCATTCCATATCTTAAAGTGGGCGATCATGTTTGGCTATCCACATGTAACCTCAGACTTTAAGTTCCATCTATGAAGTTTGCTCCTCGTTTTATTGGTCCATTCCCTATTATTAAGATCATCAATCCAGTGGCATACTGTTTACAGCTTCCTCCATCACTCAAGATCCCCAATTACTTTCACGTGACTCTCCTCAAACCTCTTATTCTCAACAGGTTCCAATCTTCTCCACCAAAACCTCCTCCAGTCAAGATCCAGCGAGGGGTTGAATTTGAGATTGAGAACATTGTCAACACTCGATGTTGTTATGGGAAACTCCAATATCTGGTCCATTTTAAAGAATATGGTCTTGAGGAGAGACCCTGGGTGAGTTCTGAAGGTGTTAATGCTCCTCGTCTTGTTTCCAGCTTTCACGCCAAGTTTCCTGGGAAGCCAAAGAGATGTCCTGAGGCCACTCCTCAAAGAGGGCGTACTGTCACAACCCGGGTCTGTTTCCCTTGCCGCCAGGTCACTTACCAATTCTGCCAGCATTCTCTATCACATCCCAGATGCACAGGATTCAGTGTTTCTCGGCCTGCTAGGCCTCAAGCAAGATCTAAGCCTTCAACAGAGTACTCCAATGACAAGTCCCAATCACCTGTCTGCAACAGCCAATAAAGTGATAGCCTGAGCCTCACCTTGCCACCTGTCTCTGCTCAGCCTATCCCAGGTAACCCAGGGGTATATATCCCAGCTGCTGACTCTACCTAATTGCCAGTACAATGTCTAACCTCAGTCTCTTCTGAGTAAGCCATGCTGTGCTCCTATTCCATTCCTGGATTTCCATTGGTGCAGTTTTGTTTCTGTTTGCTGCATAGATTCCTGCAAGTGTTCTACACCTGTGGCAGCTATTCCACTGGCTGCACAGGTAATCTCAGCCTGTTCCAGTTACCTGAACCAGTACCACACCTGTGTATATACCATCCATGCTGCACAGTGAGTTTCTGCTGGTTCCCTCTCCATTGGTGCCGTTCCTGGTATCCCTATCCACTACCAATTCCGGTGTTCGTTCTGCATCCGGTCCTGCTATCATCTGAGTGCTCCTGGATCCTGGACTACAGCGACAACCCAGTTCGAGCCTGGTAAATATGTTGCCAAGATTTACCACTCCAGCATTCTGGTTTACAATTACAAGTAAGAAGAGTGTTATTATATATTATCTACAGTAACAATCCAGTACCAGCCTGGTCATACCAACTTGTCTCCAAAACCAAAGTCCCTGGTGGTCTAGTGGGTACGATCTGGTATCTCTCCGCTGAGACCTGGGTTCGATCCCGGTCAGGGAAATGTTCTCTACCTCATGCCAGGAGGTCTCCTCAGGCCTGCCAGCTTTCTGTATGCATCACCAGACACCCATACAAACTTTTCTGAGACACCGGATCCACAAACAAATCCATGTCCGACAGTGGCAGTGCTGCACACTGTCTCCGAAGTGTCTGTCTGCTATGTCCAGGGCCGGGCTTAGGCTGCCTGTGCCACACGCAAGTATTGCTTGTTTCTGGATTAGGACGGGGGGGAGGTGCAGGAGGAAAATTCCCCTGGGTTCTCTGTGCCTACTTGTCACCATGTGCACAAACCAACACTGTCACCCTGTGTGTATGCCCCACTGTACTGCATGAGTTAAATACAGAGCATTCCCATATCCAGACAGCGCACAGCAGCTATCACTCTAATGACGCCAACTCCGCTTTCCACACAGCTATCACTTAAGCTGTGATTTTATTATTTACACTGCTCGCCCCCAAGGGGATGTGTCGGGGACAGTCATGTGTTTGTGTGGAAAGTGCCGCAGCGCATGGGAGGATTAAGAAGCGCCCTGCTTGTGCTGAAGCCTCAGGTCTGGATGAGCATGTCTATGTTCTTGGGGGAGGCTGCATCCTAGGGCACGGGGCTAGTGCAGGGAGCGGCTGAGGGGGGATCTCCACACACTCGGAGTAGAGTGCCTTGACACTTGGGTTAAGGCAGGGGTCTTTATGTCAACACAGTCTCCTCTCCACTATATATATATATATATATATATATATTTATCCATGCAGCTATTGGCTTTTTCAATTTGAGTGCCGGATTTTTTGCATATATTTATTATATGTGGGGTCCCTGGCTCATTGCCCTTATGTTCCTGTTGCACTGTAAGGTCACCCATTTGTGTAGAATAGTGTCTGACAGTAGAGTCTGGTGCATAGTGAGCTACCAGGGAAAGTACATTAGGTGACCTCTATAAAGTACAGAAGCGTTCAGCCTTTATTTTGATCCACTATCTTAAATTCCCCAGGCCCCTCTGAGCCTTAATCCGGCTCTGCGTTCACTTATTGTTTGTGAAAGCAAGGCATGGCAATCATGAAGCAAGCGCCCGCCCCCTTGATCTATACTTTCCCTTTGCTCCTCCTCTTCCCTCAGGGGTCTATTTACTAAGCCTTGGATGGAGATAAAGTGAATGGAGATAAAGTACCAAGCAGCCAGCTCCTAACCGTAATTTTTCAAACAAAGCCTGTGGCATGGCAGTTAGAAGCTAATTGGCTAGTACTATCTCCATACAAGTGTTACTAAGTAGACCCCTCTGAGAGGCGAGGAGCAGGAGACGGATGCTACTGTACCTGGGCTGAGAGCCTGGGAGTGGAAAGGAACGAGTCTTCATTGTATAAGTAGTAAGTGTAATAATGGCACTGCTGTGAACTGACAGTAAAATATTATATATATTAATAAGTTATTAACAAGAAATGTATGTTGTGTGTGTCAGTAAGTGTAATGGCGCTGTAGACCGTATATTATATATATTAACAACACATGTATTTTGAGTGTCAGTAAGTCTAGGCTGAAGTTCTGCCTAGGGTGCCGGGAAACCTTGCACTGGCCCTGGGTAGATACTGATTGTGACAGCTACCCTGCTGCCTCATTTGTAGCCTACTACCATGGTACTGCACAGATAGAAGAGCTTTAGATCTCACAGTACTGGAAGGGCACTAGTTTTGGCTCCCTCCCTTCTGCTAGCGGGTAAATTGCTGCTGGAGTTACAGTACCATCACATAAAGTGATATCTGTCCCAGAGCAAGCAGGAGCATGAGCAGTTACCACTCAGCTCCATACAACCTTGGGCCGTATTCAATTAGGTGCGAAAAGCCGTGATCTGCAAAACAGTTTTGCCAATTGCGGCTTTAAAGCCAGACGGCAACTACAGTATTCGCCATATTCAAATGCGTATTCAATTTTCGTGTACGCAGGAAGTAAATGCAATGTAATAGGTAAAAAAGTTTCGTCTATGAATACCCGGCGGAAAAAAGTGCAGAATTGAGTTTTGGGGTGCAAAGGTGCGGAAACCATTCTGCACCCTTCGGACAGCCCCCCAAAGGATAACGGCGTTAAAAAAATACAAAACAAAAGAGATACACCCCAAAAAAACACTTTGAAAATGGGTGCGAAAAAGTACAAAGTGGGGGTACAAATACAAAAACTAGCGAAATACACTTTTGGGGGGTCTGCAAGTATGGGTGAGGTGTATTTTTTTTATTGTAGGTGTTTGCTAAAGGTGAGTTTTTTGCAGCACTTAAAACTTGACTTTAGTGATTTTTAACTATGCTTGCACCCATTTTCAAGTACCCCAAATTTGACAGGACTACTTATTTTCACCCAAAAACACTGCTTAATGCTATTCTTCACCACTTGTGCAAAGCCGCTATTTTGGAGCAAGCAACAGCATTTAAGTACCCCAAATAGCTTCAGTAGGGCTAATTGGGGATATCTACACTGGTATACAATCGGGAAGCTGGCTGCCATATTCCCGACAGCCGGCTTCCCGACTGCTTTATCCCAGCATGGGATAAATGACCGGCATCTATATCTAGACGCCTGTCATTTCCCTGATGCCGGGAGACCGGCGCCCGGCATCCCGATCGAAGGGATGCCGGGCGCCACGAGCGGACAGCCACAAGAGGGGGATGGTTTGGTTCAGGGCACCCGGGGGGGACTTAGGGTTAGGCACCCCCCCGGGAGGATGAGGGTTAGGATTAGGCTATGGGGAGGGAGGGTTAGGCACTCCCGGGGGGGACTTAGGGTTAGGCACCCCATCGGGGGACTTAGGTTTAGGCAGCGGTGAAGTGGGGGATTAGGGTTAGGCACAGGGGTGAGGTTAGGGTTAGGCACCCCTAAGTAGGGTTAGGGGGGTTAGGTTAGCTTAGTTGATACTTACCTTACCACGATCAGGATTTCCAGCATTGTCGGGCTTCCGCTGCCAGGCTCTGCTGTTTTGTCGGGCTGCCGGGATTCGTACTCCCGGCCATGCGTCAGCCGGGATATCATACCAATTCCTCTACACTGATCCCCAATGTTAGTGCATCTTTTGGGGCATGTCAGGCTGATTTCCCCAATTCTGGCAACAGTTTTCGCCTGTTAGAGTTTCGCCAGGACGCGTTTTTGCGTCCTTTGGAATTGAATATGGTGAATAGCGGGAGCGCACGCAATACTTTAAGGCATGTAAAACTGATGATGTTGGTGAAAGATTTTGGTGCATGATGTCTAGGGATGGACATCTCTAATCGATGGTTTACAACCGTCAATGTTTTTTTTTTACCCGTGGTGCAAGTGTTTTTCCCATTCAATGGTGGTTTTTCAATGTTTGTGTAGAAGCGGTGGTCTTATGATAAAAAATGCAGTTGAATACAGCATTGAAAAATCCAGCTAGGTCACGGCATAACTACAGGTTTCGTTGAGGGATTCTTGCATCATGATTGATCTCCCATCAAATGGCTTTGACATGCTGGTCAGTTGACAACACACCGGGAGATTTGGTGTCCGATGCCCGTCCACCATTTGATGATGGGCTACCAAAGTTATTTTTACTGGTCCCTGTCCCCTCTGTACTGTACAATGAAGCTGCAAAAGTTCCAGGCATCTTTTTTTATCAACCCCTTCATAGAGGTTTCTTTTGGCACTGTCATAGTTTGTCAAGGCAAACAAAAATTTGGGTAGGGCTCTTGGCTGTCCGCAGATGTCAGATGAATTGGCATTCAACATACTGTATGTTCTTACCTGAAACACAGATAAATCCTGAAACATCAGTCACAGCAGAGGCATCTGTCTGTACCTTGATACCACCACCAAAGTCCAACACCCAATGATGTGGTGGCAGTGGAAACAGCAGTAGGAAGGAGGTCCTTCAATGAAGCAGCCAAAACTGCAGTAGCATCCACAATCAAACCAACACTATCAGTGCTGTCTCTGTCGGATGCTGCAGCATTGGCTTGGTGTCCAACGCCCCATGCGTTTACTTCTGTGACAGACAAAGAGTGGGCTCACAAAACAGACTCACAAATAGTCACGGCTCTCCTTGGTCCTCAAAATGGTGATTACTTACGCAGATTTGAAGAGCCAATGTTACTAGTCTAGATATATGTAAACCCCCATGCCGGCCGTAACAAGTAACAAGCCCTGTGTGCAGTGGATACCACACTGCATTGAACATCACTGGGTTTGTCTCCAGCTGCTAGGATATTAGCCTTTGCAATGTTTTTTTCATGGTCACCACATTCCAAAACAGCCAGAAGAATAAATTGATTTCACCCAGCTGAGGCTTGAATTTTTTTTAATCATGCAAGATAAATCATAGAATAGGCTCCTGGCACCCTCATAGAGACCTTTATGTGCTGTGTTTGCTAAACAAAGGCTGTTTTACAACAATAGCTTCCACCAATCAAGTCCAAAGGTCTCCATTTCTTGATCTGTTTGCGAGAGATAATCTGCACATCCCACATGAATTTTGGGCCTGATTCAGACCCATTCGCGAGCGGCTGTTCGCTTGCAAGTGGGTCGATGGTCCCCGCTGCGCACGCGCACGATGGCGGGAGCTCCGTCGTGCGCATGCGCCAGACGCGACGAGCGAAGGACTTTCCTTCGCTCGTTGTGTCTGATCAAAGGGGGCGTGCTGTCGATGTTGATTGACAGCACGCCCCCTTTGGTGGGCGTGCCGGGGGTGTGCCTCCCTGACGGGGGCGTTCCCAAGAGAACGCCTACCATCAGAAGCCGGCCCCACTGACATCACTAGTGATGTCAGTGGGAGTGATTTTGGCTCTGATAGAGCCAAAATCACTCCGGGCCTTGCGGTTGAAAAACTCAACCGCAGGCTCCGGCTCGCAGTGGCGATGGTCACGACCATCGCGGCCATCAAACTGCACGCTCGTATAGGCTATGGGTGGTGACCCACAGCTATACGAGCGTCCAGGAGGACACTCCATAATTATGGAGGGCGGCCCTCATTCAGAGCGTACGGCCCTGAATGAGGGCCTTTATCTCTCCAGGATGCTGTACTATTCCTACTGTCATGGTGTCCTCACATACCTCCTGAGGCAACACTTTACCTTGATGCACAGTATTTTTTTAGCACCAAAAAATATGGTAAGATAAGATGGAGATGTTTCTGTGTGTAAGTAACACTGCGTAACCTGCGTTACTCTTCGGCACCACTATTGAAAGTGAATGACCTAGCTTCTATGACTGCTGATGCTTGGCCTTTCCATGTCAGAAAAGATGTCATCTTTCACAATTTTTTTTATTTCTATATGTTCCCCACCCTGGTGTGTCCTCACTATCAGTGGTATAGCAGGGGCAGATTGTGGGGGATTGACCACCGCCGGTGTGTCCTAGCTATCAGTGGCAGGCAGTGGGGGTTGCCCATCCTGGTGTACCTACCTCCTGCCCCCTCTCTTTGTATAGTTGCCAGTCAGTACCCACCTCCTGCCCTCTTTCTGTTTAAATGATGCTGCCAGGTAGTAACCACCTCCTGCCCCCTCTCTGTATATACCCACGTCTTGGCCTTCCAGCACAGGTACAATCTCCCACACTCTCATCTGCTCTGCGGAAGGCCCCAGCAAATGCATCAGTTGCTCCTTTGGCAGCCTTCTCCCATGCTAGCATCATAGCTTGGTCAGGAAGGTGGTGACTGTGGGGTCCAACATGTCCCTGGGCCCCCACCATCTCTTACAGCCAGGGTCACCTCCACCACTTGCTGAGGCCCTGGGATCACCTCACACTTGCAGGGCCTCAGGGATCATCTCACGTTGCCAGGGACCCTTGGCTCACCTCATGCTGCCGGGGTGAGGATCACGTTACTGTCGAGCCCAGTGATGGGCTCTGGGTGCCTGGAGAAACTGGGACTAATTTTAGTGTGCACACAATAGCTTGGTCAGAAAGGCAGTTACCTTGGCCCAGAGCACTCTCTACCACTTACAGTCGAGGCCCTGGGATCACCTCACATTTAGCACCAGTTTCTCCACTCACACAGAGACCATTGCCCAGAAGGGGAGAACCAGGACCCCTAGGACGAATGCCTGCACCATCTTGTTGATAATCCGGCTCTGGTGTTTCATGTAAGAAAGAGAAAAGATCAAATTCTCTGTCTGGTCTCACCTACAGCTCACCAGCTTCTCCTCCCTCTTCATTTACGTGCATCCCTTCGGTCAGTGAAGCATCAGATGGCCCATATGACGCAGACACATTGGAGATGTAATAGAAGAGACTCTTCTCTGGGACAGACATTTATATATCCCAGACTAATCTCTGTTTTAAATAGCACGTAATGAAAACTGTGAGTAAAAAAAATGCATTCTTTACTAAAAGGAGACCTAAACGTGTTACTGGACAAATGGACTCCTAAGAAAGATGTCAGTCCTGTTGCCAATTGTGAAAGTTTAGTCTGTGTCCTTGTGCTACAGTAAATCAATCATTGCTGGCATTAGGTCCTCCACTTTTATTATGTCCAGCAATGGTGTATAAAGTCAAAAGTTTCAGATCTTAACGATAACCTGTCAGGTGTGAAAACGTACAGACTCTGTTATCCACTGAAACTTACTTCAAGGGACCATACGTGTGTTAAACTATGTTTTGATGGGCACCCCAAATTCAGTTCTGTTGGATTTCTTCGAGTCTGAAACTAGAGATGCGCAGTTTGGATTGCTTGGAATCCAAACCCACCCGAACTCCCAGTAAGCGAGGCAATATGAGCGGCGGTTTGGGTCTTCCCATCTGACTTAAAAACATAATCCAGGCTGCATTGGATTCTGGATAGTTTTGGATTCTATATAAGGTGCTGTGGATGGGTCTCTGCAAAATTTCCCTGTCAGGCATGCTGCGCTGCACTCTGTTTAATAGGCTGTGCTGTGTCCAGGCTCAGTCACAAGACTGTGCTGCTCTTAGTTAGTTTGTGTATAGGGGGTGCATGCTGCTGGATGCTGTGCTGTACTCTGCTGTATATAGGCTGTGCTGTGTCCAGACTCACAAGTGGCTGTGCTGCTCTTAGTCAATGTGTATAGGGGGTGGTACACTGCTGTATGCTGCACTGTACTCTGCTGTATATAGGCTGTGCTTTGTCCATCAGTAAAGACGTTCACATGCATATATAAGTCCTGTAACTCCACACAGTTTGAATTGAGCTGCGACATCATAAATTCTAAATAAATAGAAAATAAATTTTATTGTTTGTACTGTTTGGTGCACTTTAACCTAGTGTGCTTTGTTCACGTGCATATATAAGCCCTATTACTCCACTCCATGCAGTTTGAATTGAGCTGTGACATCAGAAAATCAAAAGAAAATAATATAGTTAAGATTTATTTTTGGTGCACTTTACCCTAGTGTGCTTTGTTCACGTGCATATACAAACCGTGTGAATCCATGGTTTGAAATGAACTGCAAAATCAAAACTTCTATTGTTTTTACAGTATTCGTGGTGTGCTTCTCCCTAGTGTGCTTTGGTCACGTCCATATACAGTATAAACACTGTGACTCCACGCAGATTGAATCAAGCTGCGACATCAAAAAATCCATATAAAAAAATAGATTGTTAAATTCTATTGTTTGTTCTGTTTAGTGTGCTTCAACCTAATGCGCTTTGTTCATGTACATATATATTCCATGCAGTGATCTGCAAATTGAAAAATGGATAACGTTCTTATCAGGGAAGAGCAACAAAATACCGTCATTGCAGCTGCTGCCAACATTCATGATGACGCTAGTTTTTTGACATAATCTACAAAAACCGATGCTGAACGGCATAGAGGGTCTAAGTCAGGGCATCTAAAATAAAAATAAAAAATATGCGGTTCTAAAGAAAAAACATCTGTGAAGAAAGTGTGCTGAAGAAAAACATAAAATTGCCAACATGCCATTCACCACACACAGTGGCAAAGGAAGACTGAGGTCTTGGCCATTATTTATGAGAGGTGGTTCTGCAAGTGTCAGTGAGGCTTCTTCCTCTACATATATAGCTGATGACATAGAAATTGAGGATGCCACCGAGGAAGTGCAAGAGGATGAGGGGGATATTTGTGTAGCTGATGCTGGTCTTGACCATCGCGACCATCAAAACTGCGAGCAAAAGCCTGCGGTTGGGTTTCTCAACCGCAAGGCCAGGAGTGATTTTGGCTCTATCAGAGCCAAAATCACTCCCACTGACATCACTAGTGATGTCAGTGGGGCGGGCTTCAGACGGTAGGTGTTCCCTTGGGAACGCCTACGTCTGGCAGGCACACCCCCGGCACGCCCACCAAAGGGGGCGTGCTGTCAGTCACCATCTACAGCATGTCCCCTTTGATGAGACTCTCCGAGCGAAGGAAAGTCCTTCGCTCGTCGGGTCTCGCGCATGCGCACGACGGAGCTCCCTCCATCGTGCGCATGCGCAGCGGAGACCATCGACCCACTTGCGAGCGGACTGCCGCTCGCGAGTGGGTCTGAATGAGGGCCAAAATTCCATCTTGGTTCCATTTTACACAAAGAGCCATTCCACAGCTGTATCAGGACATTAAATAAGCCCTAATTATTTGCCTACAAAATGCCAATGTATTCACAGTCCACCTATCTACAGATATGTGGACAAGCGATAGTGGGTAAACTAAAGATTACACAACTGTTACAGCCCATTGGGTGGGTGATTTGTTTTTAGCCACAGGATCTAACAAACAATGCCAGCTCAATCAGAGGCAGGCTATTCTGTATCACCAGCTTCACAAAGAGGCATACCGCTGACAATCTCTTAGAAAAACTAAGGTATGTCATAGCAGAATGGTTTACCCTCCTTGGACTGTCAAGTGAAATTGTAATGGTTCTGCACAGAATTACCTGGATAATTTTAAAAGTACATTTACTGCTTTATAATAATGGTGAGGTACTCCCTTGTCTCTCTTTGAATCCATGTTTAGGTATAATTCTATTCCTAATTAATACTTTATTTTCGTGTATACCTCTATTGATTTATGGTGAGGGACTGTGGTGCTACCAGTCTCACTTTGTACCTCATTCAGAGCCGCTCGCAAAATGCGACCACACTATCTGAATGAGGGCGGCCGCTTTGTTTTTTCTAGCCGGCCTCCTGACCGCTTGATAAGCTGTGGTTACCACCCACAGCTTTAGCGAGTGACCAGGTGATGGTCGCGATGGTCGAGAACATCGCGACCATTAGGGTTTGCTACAAGACCCTTGGGGTAGGGTCTCATCTACTGCAAGCCCCAGGTAGCTTCCTGCTCTAACAGAGCAGGAAGCTACCTACTGACATCACTGCTGATGTCAGTAGGGCCGCCTACAAATGGCAGGTGTTCCTTCAGGAATGCCTCCATTTGTCCGGCCACCCCCCCTCCCCGCCTACAAAATGAGGCGAGCTGTCGATCAACATCGACAGCCGCCCCTTTTGTAGCGAGCCCCGGAGCGAGTGAATTTGTCACTCGCTCCGGGGCTTGCGCACGTGCACTGCGGCTGCTGCGCGTGCGCAGGGCCTCACCATCAACCCGCTTGCGAGCGCATAGCACTTGCGAGTGGGTCTTTTTTCTGTGTTCAGTGTAAACCCCGCCCTTTACAAGCACCTGTAGTATATTAAGCTGATTGAGCAACTACCATATTTTTTGCTTGCAGTTTGGAGGCATGAAAGGAGGCAGCATTAGGAGGAGGTGCTGATCCTTATAGTGCCAAGTGGAGGTTATTTGGGGTACCTCCAAGGTAAGTTAGCTCTCAGCTCATACATGTACTGTTATCATGCAGTACACCAATTTGTTATTATATGACCCAGAGTGGGTGCTACTATTATGTAGCAATAATTATTTTGGGGTGAGCGTTTGGGAGTGGGGCCCCCGGGATTGCTCTGGCTGGACCTTGCTCAGGGCATCACCACTTAATTCACATAGAATATTTTTTCACTTTTTTCTATGCGTTTGTGTATTATTTATGTCATTTTAATTCTTTTACATTTCATTAACACTTATTGATTTATCTTTACACATCTATCCTTTAACACTTCACTATCACCTTTTTTTCCCCTTTTCGTGTGATGCCCTGGGGGTGGTCCTTGGCTGGAATTTTTTGGGGTGCCTTGCTTCTCGGACGTGAACCCCTTAATTTTAGGGACGCTCTTATAGAGGAGCCTTGACGTTTGGCCCAGCGCTTATTCATATATTTGCAAATGTATGTAAACCAATACCTCTGAATTTCTATTATCATGTAGGATTCAAGTATTTTTGATTTATCTGCAGTGTGCTGGAGGGCAATTTTCTTTTTTCTGTGAAGTACAGAAAGAGCAAGATGGTGAGAATTTGAGGTGTACTCAGGGGGCTGATAATTCAGGTTCTTGATAAAGTGCAGGTTGGCTTTATTTAAAACTTAACATTTAATTATCATTCTAATAAAAAGGTGATTTTATAGATTCTTCCTTCCCAATAGTTATTGGTAAAATAGATAGATTAGATTAGTGACAACGTTTGGAAATAAAGTTTATTAAAATCAAATGTCCACTGTGTGTTTAGTTCTTTGTTTGTTCATATACAATTTATTAAGCTAAACTGCCAATATATATTTGCAAGATAGAGATAATGATTCCACTGTGAAAATTGTTTTTTCACTCTCCTCATGATTTGCGATTTCTGACAACGCCACCAATATTACAGCTAGGTGAATTCCAACACGTCCCATGTTTTGCTCACACGATCAACTCGGTACTATAGGGTTTTAAAAAAAACCCTATACAGGAGCATGCAGGAGATGCTGTCTGTGGCCCAAATAATATTGGGACATTTTGTGTTTCAGCCACAGCATGCAGGAGATTGCAGAAGCTGCAAGAACAGTTGAATTTGCCCTGCCACCAACTGAAGCAAGAGGTGGTAACTAGGTGGAATTCCACCCTTTATATGTTTCAGCGGATGGATGAATAGCAAAAAGCCATCCACAGCTATACAACAACCCATGACATTGGGAGAGGAGGGGGAGTGTTCCTTATTCAGCACAGTGGAGATACTTTCTGTCTTGTGCAAGGTGCCCAAATCCTTTGAAATAGCCACCTGTGAAGTGAGTTCAGACACTGCCAGCTTGAGTCAGGTGATTCCCCTAATCAGGCTTTTGGAAAATCAGCTAGAGAAATTGAAGGAGGAGATTAACCAAAGTGATTCCGCTATAGTATGTTGGTTTTGTAGATCAAGACCTTCTTCGCTTCACCAGGATCCAAGGGTTGCCAATATCATGAAGCGGGATCATTACATTTTGGTGACTATGCTTGATTCTAGGTTTAAGTCATGTCTTTCTTTCCAACTGACCCAGATCATAAGAGATGCAAAGAGCTCCTGGTGAGCAATTTGGCAGCTCAAGTGGCACATGACACAACAACATGCCAGGAAAAAACTCAGCTCTCCCAAAAGACCCAGTGGTGATGCAGAGGAGTCAACACTACATTGTGAAATCTGGTCAGTTCTAAAAGAATTCCTGAAAATTAGTGACACTGGTACAGCAACTCCATCTGATAGGGTCACCATCTAAAGAATGGTGGAGGATTATTTTCATGATATCATACACATAGGCATGTCAGAGTGTCCCTTTGACTACTGAAAAGAAAAATAAGGCAATTTGGAGGCCCTTGTACAGACTGGACTTGCATTACTTAAGCTATCAGACTGAGTTTTCAGTACAGGAGGGAACCTTGTCAGCGTAGGAGGCTACTTCCTCAAAATGTGGAAAAGATGAAATGATTTTCATCAAAATGAACTGGAAATTCCATGAGGACGATCTTTACCACCAAGTTAGTAAAAAAAATACAAATTTACCTGTAATGGTGGATTCTAGCAGAGATGAATTAATATTGTGTGATGATGATGTACACACTGATGAGGGTGAGGAGAATGACCTCTTCCAACTGTAGAGAGGATTAATAATAGTGTTAGCTGCCGTATGCCCATTGGTAGCTTGTTTTGTGAGGGCCCAAACAAACCAATCACTTCAGCCACAAGTGGCAGTCCCTGTCGCTAAAGTGATTAGTTTGTTAAATTGTGCATGTCCTGTTTAATATATACAGCAAAAGGGTCGGTGGAAGGGTCCAAGGATAATTCCATCTTGCACCTATTTTCTATGCATTATGTGCTGATTGGGACATTGCTAACTGTCTATTTGCATAGATGACAAATATTTTTATATAGTTTATAAAACTGCTATCCTGTCTGCGACTACAGTGCCATTCTTGTTTCTTAGATGTGCAATGTTTGAAGTTGAACTTCCACAGCTGCTGAAATATCATACATGCGGTTGGTGAATTCCAAAAATGTCCAGACATTTTTATGGCCACAGAGAGCATCTCCTGCATGTCCCTTTGATTTTTTTCAAAAAATTCAGAACCACTGAAAAGCTCCACTAAGGCAAGAACTGATGTGAATTATTACATTTTTTTTGTAAATGCCTCCCCTCCTCCCTCATAAATTTGCTTTGTAATTCAAAACTTTAATTACATATACTACTAATCAACCCTTTCATGTCCTGCCTTCAACCAAATACATACTCCATCTCTCTCAGACCTCTTGATTAACAAAAACATTTGTTTCCTGATGTGCCATATTGGAAGTTGAACTGCCACGTGTTTGTGCCACCCACTGCTGTTGCTTAGCTTAGTCAGCCAGCTAGCTTGATGCAACCTTTTGGCCTAAACTGGATGAAAACTATATTGTGAGCTATGACGTGGTCAAAATTGACTGGAAATGAGTGGAAATAATTGTTATTGAGGTTAATAATACTCTAGTAACAAAAAAAGGCTCAAATTATGTGATTTTTAGCTTTTTTTTTGGACAATTTTTGGAAAGACAATCTAAAATTAAAACCAGTGACCACAGTTTCAAAAAACCAAAACCGTCTGACGAATTAGAACCAAAACTAGCAAAAATGGTCCGGCGCATATCTCTAACTGAAACACTGATCTCTAGTTGCTGGAACCTGAGTTTATTTTCTATTCTGAGGGTCTGATGCAGATGTGGACGCAATGGCGAAAATCTATGCAGATTAAGCCATTTTCAGCCTTTGTGCAGGCACATGTGTGTTTGAAAAATGACAGGAGCTGATTGGTTAGTTCCCCACATCCAACTTGTCGTTTTTACTTTTCAGCATACCTATTATTAACGTGCACACAAGAGACACTACAACTGTGCACTAAATAACCGCTTTCAACGATAGACACAAGAGGACATAACCTGTGTTTAGGACCTCAAGTTATATGACCCATAGTTATTTTAAATCCCTTTTAGATCTCGTATTGGAGCAGTGTGACTACAATTGTAATAATAAACTTGCATGTATAAAAGTCATTCCATCTCAGTGTATCACTGAGAGGGCTACATACAAGCAGTGCAGCACTTAGCACAATACATTTATTAGTGTGTATCCAGCTTTACACAGGCCCATTGGTGTTAAAAATATTCATGTGTTAACATTTTGTCTATTATTTCACATTTGCGAATATGGGTCACTAGAGATTGTATTTCTATACACCGTCAGCGGCTTCAGTACGGGAGGGTCCACATCAAACAAATGTATCCGTATTTAGATTGAGATTACCTGAGAAACTTAGGTTCATGAGCAGAATATCCCTTTTGACAGCATAGCTTAGCTTTCTAATTTATGGATCAGTGCACTCTGAAAATATGTAAAATAAAACAAACATTGCTTAATCATTTATTAGTTTTAACAGTTGTCCCTTTGTCCTTTCCCAAGTCAGACAAGGGGATAGTGGGAATGATGGTCTCACCATTAAATCATACTCCTTCGGAATGTCCAGGATATTTCCAAATCTTGGGGTTCTCTCCTGAGATTATAGACTACCAGGCTGTAAATAAATGCACATATTGGGGCATTTTGTAGCGACGTCAGAGCTGCAATGACTTGATTCACAGTGCCGCGCTTTCAATGACCTCCCCCCTCCAGGATATCCCGGACAGGAAATCAGCAAAGTCAACATTAATTCCAGTCATAAAATTGTGAAAGTATAATTTATCGACATATTTTATGTTATATTAAACATCATATTTGTTTAATCCTTTTGTTATATCTGTGAGCAATAAAGTTAAGTTTCTTATGCGTTTGTTGTATTAAACATGCTAATTAGGTCCCCTGAGTCATACTGAGAGCTTCCCTGACAGTTTTAATTACTTTATTGTGTAATGTTATATGTAAAATATACTTTGGCTCAGTTTTACCTTTATTTAAAAAAAAAAAATGCAAACAAAAGTGAGGCGTACGGCTGATTTATATAATCCTGAGACAATCGGGTTGAGTCGTAAAATGTAGTTTTTGGGAGTTTGACCGCATTTCTCATATGATTGGATGCGGTAGGCAATGCCATCTTTAGTTGGCATTTCCCATTAGAAGCCAAGGAGCTTCTATCCATGATGCCCCTTGAGAGGGAGACTGGTTATGGAGAGATAGAGGCAATATGGTTATGGAAAGAGAGTGAGAGCGACAGGGAGAGACTGGATATGGAGCGATAGATATAAACTGGTGAGAGAGAGATCTTGGTAATTGAGAGATATGGAGACTGGATATGGAGAGAGAGATACTGGTCATGAGAGACATACAATAGGCAAGATGGTTTTGGAGAGAGATAGAGAAAGACTGGTTATGGAGAGACATGGACTGGTCATTGAGAGACTGGTTATGAAACATTAGTGAGAGAATAGTTATGGAGATAGATACAGAGATGCTGGTTATAGAGAGAGACTGGTTATGGAGAGAAATAGACAGACTGGTTATTGAGAGATATAGGGTCCTATTCACCATGGGGGATACTTAACACTGGAGCAAGTAATCATTGCTCCGGTGAAGGGATAATTGCTCAGAAAAGCAGCTGTCCTCGCGATTAGAAACGCAGCTATTATTATTATTATTATCCTTTATTTATATGGCGCCCCAAGGGTTCCACAGCACCTTACAAAGTACAGAAACAAAATGAGCACACAAGACAATTATTAACAGTATAGACAATGCAGGACAAGTACATGATTTATAAACAATGCTGCATAACACCTAAATAAGCAGCAGGGTGTCAGTAATCAGTTTTAGGTTCCATTGTAAATGAAAGTAAAAGTAAGGCAAGAAGAAGCACGTGAGGAAAGAGGGCCCTGCTCATGAGAGCTTACATTCTGAGGGGAGGGTCAGACAAACAGGGATGACACAGATGGGCTAGATAGTGAGGAAGGAGCATAGAGTAGTGGGTTAGGATGAGCGCTGGAGAGCATTGAGGAAGAAATGGGTCTTGAGGGCCCATTTGAAGAAAGAGGAAGCCAAGTGATGGAGGAATTTTGCAGGAGCAGTGGTGTCAGAGGGGTATAGCCATGGTTTGGTGATGGCAAGGAGAATCAAGGCCTTGCAGATGAAGCGCTCATGAACGGAGACCAGTTTATTATAGACAAAAGTGGCTTTCCAGAGGGAACAGGAGAGAGGGACAAAGTTAAGAGGCGAGAAGATCATGAGATTATTAGGGTTGATGTAGTGTGGAGGTGATATTGATCTAGAGAAGGAGGATAAGGAGTGTGGGGTTATGTGGCTGGCTTCTAAATGAGGAAGGGTGACAGCAGGTGGTGGGTAAGGTGGAGGTTTAGAGTGGTGTGGTGTGGGGGGGGGGAAAGGATAGGTAACTTGGAGAAAAGAGAGGGTGCAGAGTTTAGTGGTGGTGCAGCAGGACCACGGTGGAAGAGAAGTTAATAATACTGGAGTTGTGGGAGATGCAGTGGAGAGACTAATATGTGATGAAGAGAGACAGGGGAGGGGAAGGAGGGGGAGAACGTAGAGGGGACTATGGATGGAGAAATGAGGTGAAAACTGGTGGTAGAGGAGAAAATAATGTAGCAGCTGAGTGAGGGAGGAGTAGAAGAAAAGAGACATCGTGTAGATGAGGCAGTTGGGGGGGAAAGTCAGTAGTAGTAATGAGTGTGAGACGAGGGAGCAGTACAGGTCAAAGGTCAAAATCAGATAAGAACAGTGCTGGAAGATGTAAAGGCACAACTACAATAGTATATTATAACCAAAAAAGGAGTCTAGAGGTGTTCAAGTTGCAAGACTTGAGAATTAGTATAAAGTATGCATATATTAACAAAATAAATAAAAAGGTATAGGTGTGAAACAATGGCAGATACTACAGTGGAATAAAGATAAATTGACAGTGGTATTGGAATGATTTAAACATTGTAGAGAAGAAACACAAACATACAAATATTAAATATTCAGTAAGCAGGTAGTTGTTTGCAATGCTGAAGCAGGGTGTTGGCAAAAAGTGTGTCCAGGTTATAATGGAAGCTGGTGGCTGAGTAGCAGGGTTTCCAGAAGCTCAGAAGATCCTTTGTTTTTTCCCCAAGTTTTAGAGAGTTCTCTTAAAATGTCGTCCTCCTGTCTTCCTCCTGCTTAACTCCTGACTAACTCTTTAAGATATGCTGTACATGTAGTCCCACTTAGAAAAACCCCCCACTATGAAATAAAACCTAGCAGCCTTGTACAAGCCTATAGCCTTGTGACCTACTGATTATATAGTTAAGCATAACATGTGTAGTCACTGATTACACCCACCCTCAATACCCTCACCCACACCAGATACAAGTCATAAAATTCTAATACAAACAAGCAGAGCCAAAACAGCATCCCATGAAGCTAGAAGATAAAATCTGACTATATAATTAAATTTAAAGTTACTCTGGAGTTTACCAATATTAATTAAAGACAGTATACCCAGCAAATCAGAGAATTCCAGACAGCATTTGTTTTTCTATAATAGATGCCTGGTGCAAATATATGATTACCCAGCAAATCAGAGAATTCCAGACAGCATTAATTTTTCTATAATAGATGCCAGGTGCAAATATATGATTACCCAGCAAATCAGAGAATTCCAGACAGCATTGGTTTTTCTATAATAGATGCCTGGTGCAAATATATGATTACCCAGGAAATCAGAGAATTCCAGACAGCATTGGTTTTTCTATAATAGATGCCTGGTGCAAATATATGATTACCTGCAATGAAAGAATGGAAAAATCCATCAAATCATTATCCCTCACTGATCGCAGATGATACAGCGAGTATGAACTCCTGACTAACTCTTTAAGTTATGCTGTACATGTAGTCCCACTTAGAAAAAAACCCACTATGAAATAAAACCTAGCAGCATTGTACAAGCCTAAAGCCTTGTGACCTACTGATTATATAGTTAAGCATAACATGTGTAGTCACTGATTACACCCACCCTCAATACCCTCACCCACACCAGATACAAGTCATAAAATTCTAATACAAACAAGCAGAGCCAAAACAGCATCCCATGAAGCTAGGAGATAAGATATGTCTATATAATTACATTTAAAGTTATTCTGGAGATTACAGATATTAATTAAAAACAGTATACCCAGCAAATCAGAGAATTCCAGACAGCATTGGTTTTTCTATAATAGATGCCTGGTGCAAATATATGATTACCCAGCAAATCAGAGAATTCCAGACAGCATTGGTTTTTCTATAATAGATGCCTGGTGCAAATATCTGATTACCCAGCAAATCAGAGAATTCCAGACAGCATTGGTTTTTCTATAATAGATGCCTGGTGCAAATATTATTATTATTATTATTAGCATTTATTTATATGGCGCCACAAGTGTTCCGCAGCGCCTTACAAAGTACAAAAACAAATTGTATACAAGTGACTTACAGAACAATACAATACAGGACATGGATAATATATATTGCTACATTAGTGACCATATCACCCAGATAAGCAACAGAGCATAAGCAACCAAGTGTTAGGTGCCCTAGTGGTGAGTAAGAAGTAAATGACACTATAGTAAGGAGAAGCACAAGAGGGTAGATGGCCCTGCTCGTGAGAGCTTACATTCTAAAAAGGTGGGGGAAGACAAACTGGGTTGACACAGATGGGGACGAATGAGCATGTAGCAAGGAGTTAGAATGATAGCTGGAAGGCTTTGATGAAGTAGTGGGTCTTGAGAGCCCGTTTGAAGGATTGCAAACAGGTGGAGAGTCTGATGTGGAGTGGGAGAGAGTTCCAGAGGTGGGGAGCAGTGCGGGCAAAATCTTGGAGGCGGGAGTGGGAGGAAGTAATCAGCTGGCATGAAAGGCAGCGTGCATTAGTTGAGCGAAGAGGGCGGAGAGGAGCGTGAAGGGAGATGAGATTAGAGATGTATATGGGAGAAGATTGGGTGAGGGCTTTGTGAGCGAGCGTGAGAACCTTAAATTGGACTCTGAAAGGGAAGGGGAGCCAGTGTAGGGCTTGTAGGAGAGGGGAGGCAGATACAGAATGTTTGGAGAGGAAGATAAGCCGTGCAGCAGCATTGAGGACAGACTGGAGAGGAGAGAGATGGGATTTGGGGAGGCCAGATAGGAGGAGGTTACAATAGTCCAATCTGGAGATGACCAGTGAGTGTATGAGGGTTTTAGTAGCATCCTGGGTGAGACAGGGTCTGATCTTAGAAATATTTTTGAGATGGAAACGACAGGACTGTGAAAGGTTCTGGATATGTGGTTGGAAGGAGAGGGATGAGTCCAGGATAACTCCAAGACAGCGCACCTTGGGACTAGATGAGATAGTTATTCCATCAATTGATAAAGAAATAGTGGGAAGTGAGGTGATGTGGGAGGGTGGGAAGATGATTAGCTCTGTCTTAGACATATTAAGTTTAAGAAATCGCTGGGACATCCAGGAAGAGACAGCAGAGAGACAGTTGGAGATACGAGTCAGAAGAGAGGGGGAGAGATCAGGGGAGGAAAGGTAGATTTGAGTATCATCAGCATAGAGATGATAATGGAGGTCAAAAGAGCTGATGAGTTCACCTAGAGAGGAAGTATAGAGGGAGAATAGGAGAGGACCAAGAACAGAACCTTGGGGAACACCTACTGTAAGAGGCTGTGGAGGGGAAGAGGAGTCGTGAGAGGAAACTGAAAAAGATCGGTCAGAGAGGTAGGATGACAGCCAGGAGAGGGCAGTTTCACGTAGACCAAGGGAGTGAAGGATATTCAGCAGGAGAGGGTGGTCCACAGTGTCAAAAGCAGCAGAGAGATCAAGGAGAATGAGAAGAGAGTAGTGGCCTTGGGATTTGGCAGCAAGGAGGTCATTGCTGACTTTTGTGAGGGCAGTTTCAGTGGAGTGGAGAGAACGGAAGCCAGACTGAAAAGGGTCAAGGAGGGAGTGGGAGGAAAGAAAAGTGGTAAGGCGGTTGTAGACAATCCGCTCAAGGAGTTTGGAGGCAAAGGGGAGGAGAGAGATGGGACGGTAGTTAGAAAGAAGGTTAGGATCAAGGGTAGGTTTTTTAAGAATGGGGGAGACAAGGGCATGTTTGAATGCAGAAGGAACAGTGCCTGATGAGAGGGAGAGGTTAATGAGGTGGGCAAGATGGGAGCAGGCTGAGAGAGAGAGGAAGCGAAGGAGGCGGGAGGGGATGGGATCAAGGGGGGAGGTGGAAGGGGGGGAGGACCGGATGAGGGCCATGACTTCCTCTCCAGATACAGGGGAGAAGGATGTTAGAGTTGGTAAAGTTGATGGGGAGGGGTGACTAGGGAAAGGAGGAGGTGGAGAGCTGGGGGACTGATTGGATATGATGTCCTGACGTATGGAATCAATTTTAGATGTAAAGTAGGTAGCAAAGTCAAGGGCAGTGAGCCCAGCAAATCAGAGAATTCCAGACAGCATTGGTTTTTCTATAATAGATGCCTGGTGCAAATATATGATTACCCAGCAAATCAGAGAATTCCAGACAGCATTGGTTTTTCTATAATAGATGCCTGGTGCAAATATATGACTACCCAGCAAATCAGAGAATTCCAGACAGCATTGGTTTTTCTATAATAGATGCCTGGTGCAAATATATGATTACCCAGCAAATCAGAGAATTCCAGACAGCATTGGTTTTTCTATAATAGATGCCTGGTGCAAATATATGATTACCCAGCAAATCAGAGAATTCCAGACAGCATTGGTTTTTCTATAATAGATGCCTGGTGCAAATATATGATTACCTGCAATGAAAAAATGGAAAAATCCATCAAATCATCATCCCTCACTGATCGCAGAGGATATAGCTAGTATGAACTCCTGACTAAGGCCCTGATTCAGACCCGGACGCAAGTGGCCGATCGTACGTTCGGCGTACGTGCCGAAATATGTAAATTTAAGCGCTCGCACGTAATTTCGAACGCACCTAAAATTCCACCCCAAAGTCTACCGACCCCTCCTCTAGCTAACGAGCGAGCCAAATAGCGAGCGTACATCCACAATGTGGCTTGCAGGGACCGCACGCACAAGTACAAACCGGAAGTGGGCCTGTCAGATTCCGATTACCTGCTCGTTTATTCTGCCTACCTCCTTCAATCGTATCATGCCAATCAATATATCAATTAGCTTAATTGCTCTTCACATGTGTTCATTTTTTTTTTTTGTAATTGCAATAAACTTTACTCTTGTCCGTGTTTGTGTTTACCCGCAGAATACGTACGGTTTAAACAATAGCTTTCTTTTGCCAAAATACATGTTTGAGCCAATTATCCATTTGTTTTCCGTGTTTTTACCCACGCATATTTTACTGGGTTCTTTATTTAAATTAGCTTACGCATGTCACTGCATCAAGCCTATCATAACTCACAATAGATTTTTGGCCCTGTCGAACACATGACTCATACACTAACCAATAGAATGGTTCCTGTTAATTTCCCAACTACATTAGCCAATCAAAATTATTTTCTGGTCTTTATTAAAACTGTTTTATTAAAACTACACCATTGCCATCATGAGAGCCTCTGCATTCACCAATCGTGAAAAGCATGCCGCCTATGCGGAGGTTCGCGGACGCCTGCGTTCCTTCGGCTCACGCCGGCAGATCGGCAAGCTGGAGCGCAGGTGGTCCGACCTTCAACGGCGGACGACCCGCTTGCTGTCATGCTTTCGCATGTGTATAGTGGAAAGTAAGTTTTTTCTTCTTTGGTTTTCATGTTTATCTTTGTGGCCCTATCTGCGTTTGCATGTTTTCTTGTATGGCCTGTTTATTCTTTGCACTCATATCTGCGTGTGTATGTTTTCTTGTATGGCCTGTTTATTCTTTGCACTCATATCTGCATGTGCATGTTTTCTTGTATGGCCTGTTTATTCTTTGCACTCATATCTGCGTGTGCATGTTTTCTTGTATGGCCTGTTTATTATTTGCACTCATATCTGCGTGTGCATGTTTTCTTGTATGGCCTGTTTATTCTTTGCACTCATATCTGCATGTGCATGTTTTAATTTTTTGGTTTAAACAATTAGCGTTTAACAAGGTGATGTTCTAAACTAACCTCAATTTGTTTTCCATCATTTAGGGGCCGAGCGAAGACTACGGCATCATCGCCGGCAAAGACGGCGCTCTCGTCCCCTCTCCCCAACCCCCAGCCAAACCTCCTCTCCCCAAAATACCCAAAATTCCCCCTCCTCCCCACCTTGCCCAGACCCTGTCGCCCATCCCTCTTTGCTATTTCCCCTCCATCCCAATTCCCCCTCCCCTCAACCCACCCCTCTCTTGACCACCCCATCTCCTGAATCGGTGATAACACCTCCCACCTCCTTGGGAAATTTGACCACCTCCGAGGAGGACGAGGGAGTGGTTTCGGGGCCAGCCGTCATTCATAACGGTATGTTTTCCTTTTATCCTTTTTTGTTGATGAAAATGTGTTGATCTAATCCTTTGTCTGTGCCTTTTCCTTTTTTTTGGTTTCAAAAAGTTTGGTTATATATCTGTTTGTATTTACATTTCACAGCTGATTTCCCCATACACATATGCCACATGGCAAAACAGTCAAACTTGTATGTCTGGCTTACGGTTGCTATTTTTTTCTGGTTTTTTGTTTGTACATTTTTTGGGGGTTCTGGGTTTTTTAAAAAATGTGGTTTTTGCAACACTATTGTCACTTTTTGATAACTCTCTTTTGCTTGTGTTTTTTTTGAGATTCATAAATTATGGATTCATTGTAGTAAGCACCACAATTTTCTAACCCACAGAGGACCAGAGGCGTTTGGCGGACCTAGCCGGGTGCGTCCAAGTTATGCGGGGGCACGTGATCGGCCTGCTGGTGGTCCTGGATCATATGGCAGGGATCCTGCGTCCCTAATTTTTTTGGTTTAACCCTCAAATTTTTTTACAAAAATAAAAAGTTACATTTTGATTTCAGTCTCATTCCTTGTCTCAAAATCTTAGATTGTTTAAACTTACATAAGTAGACTCTTGCAGCAAGTATTTGCAACTAATGTCACTAAGATTGTGTTATGTTGTTTTTTTAAAGCAGGCACATGAAACAGCTAACACTAACAATAGGTTTAGCGAGTTTCCAGATGTTTTTTTGTTTTCCATTTACATGTTACAATTTTGTGGGAAACCTGCTTAGGCCGAGATTCCAAAGCATACTGATTCTACATAATACCTTTTGTTGTTGGTTTTGACCCCCAAAGCATAGTTAAATAATGTGCAAATTGCCACATTACAGGATTAACCATTAAGCAAATTTAACGTGGGTGAACCTGCTTACACTTGCTTGTAATGTACAATAAAATTTTTGGGATTCCCAAATCAAAAAATTTATTCACCACATAAATAAAAACAAAGTGTTGGTTCACAAACAATACACACAGTGATAACAAAATGTAAAAACCAGCAAACACCATAATAAAAATTACAATAAAAATCAAGAACTGGTTGACGAATGAGCATGCCAACATGATTCCACAAATGTTGCATTTCCAAATTGGGTACAGAATATATAGCCAATGTGTCCCCATGAAGTCATTTTTTGGGAGCAGGAAGTAGTCATCGTTTCAGTCCAAAAGATTATGAAAAAAATTACAAGATGGAAAATAAAAAAACTATTAATTTCATGGTCCAAAAAATTCCTTACGACATTGTGTCAAATAACTTCTTTTGTGCCAATAAATACCTAAAATATCTGGCCACCACATCATCGCGTATGGCCCCCCCACATACTGACCTCTGACCAACCTCGGGGGGCCATCCTCAGGCAAGGCATCCTCTGGCTGCATTGGGACACCACTCCTTATGGCAATGTTGTGAAATATCCCACACAGGACCACAATTTTCGAAACCATATCCGGCAAATACATGAGTTCGCCACAAGAGCAGTGGAGGCATCTGAATCGGCCTTTTAAAAGGCTGATACAGCACTCCACCACTTGCCTGCTGGCTGTAAATGTGGAATTAAAATTACTTTGTGGCCCTGGTGTGGGAGCCAAATAAGGAGTGAGCAGCCAGGGTGTGCAAGGGTAGCCACTGTCTCCTGTGAAAAAGAAGTGACAACATCAGGAACACTGTGTATCAAGCTTAGCATTGGTATGTATTAAAGGTCTCCACTTACCCAGAAGCCACGCATCACCAGCTTGTAGGTTGTCTAATTTTTGCCATATCCCTGATTGCCGGATGACGAATGAGTCATGTGCACTCCCGGGTAATTTTGCATTCAGGGACAGGATCTGGATGGAGGCATCACATACCACCATTACATTCAGTGAGTGATAGTGTTTGCGGTTCCTAAAAATGGCCTCCAGCCGTGCTGGAGGCTGAAGTGGTATGTGAGTACCATCCACAACCCTATGATGTGTGGGAAGCCAGCTATTTGGTAAAAATTGGCCTTGGCCACACTAAGGGCACCCATATCCAAAGGCATTTTAATAAAATGATGGAGGTGCTTGAAAAGGGCCTCCATCACTGCCCTCAGGATCCTGGAAAAGGAGGATTGGGATATTCCCGCAACTATTCCCACCGTGGTTTGAAAGGATCCTGAGGCACAGAAATGTAACACCGCCATAAATTGCGTAAGTGGTGGTATTGCTGTAGGACTGTCAATTTGCCGCTCAAGATCACTCTCTATTAATGAGAGAGTATCTATGATGATTTGGGGCGTAAGACGGTAGCGCCTTAACACCTCATCATCGGGCATTCCAAAAAGGGTGACACGTTCTATATATCTGGGGCCTTGCACGCCTACGTTGCCTATGCCTGGGACGAGATTGAGGTTGGTCGGCTTCCGGGAGCATGGCCACAACAATCCGACCAAGATCAACCTCAATTGGCAAGAATTGAATTTAAGGTTTGTTTGCCCCAAAACAGAACGAAAAATACTTATCTTTACGATACAATCCAATGATGCTTACATGCCGGGGTATTGTCATGATTTACAAAGCCTAAAAATCTAAATACCAGAACAAGGACAAAATGTTTGGTGGCCATTTAGGATTCTTAATTGGGTAAAAGACAAAACATAAAAGGGGATAAACACACATTTCTCCAAAGACCAAACCGACAGTGCGCAGACTTCCACAATTTGGGGCCCAAACAACAACCAAGATTGGGAACGGTAAATATCACCCAATTTAACTACAGAAAATAAGCAGACAAAAATGCGCTAATTAGTTCGCAATTTAACTACAGAAAATAAGCAGACAAAAATGCGCTAATTAGCTCGCAATTTTACTTGAAAAAATAAGCAGACAAAAATGCGCTAATTAGTTCGCAATTTTACTTGAAAAAATAAGCAGACAAAAATGAGCTAATTAGTTCGCAATTTCACTTGAGAAAATAAGCAGACAAAAATGCGCTAATTAGTTCGCAATTTAACTACAGAAAATAAGCAGACAAAAATGCGCTAATTAGTTCGCAATTTTACAACAGAAAATAAGCTGACAAAAATGCGCTAATTAGTTCAGACATTTAGGAAACAAAAAAACAAAGAAAAAAACTGTAAGGTCCACAAAAGATGCGTAAAAAAAACCATGAACATTTAACAAACAAGTGAAAATCCAAACTTACCAATACAGGATATAGAAGTCACCGAACAAAAAGGTCGTTGGGGCAGAGCCAAAAGAAACCTACAAAAGGAGAATTTTTATCAATTTTTGGAGCCAAAAAAAAAAAAAAAAGGATAGCCAAATTTAACAAAAGGAAGACGGAAAAAACTTACCAAAAAAATACACCACAACTAAAAGAACCACACCAAAAAAAGCGAACAGAAAGATAAACACAAAAAAAACGCACTGAAAAAATCGCCAAACACCGCCAAATACAATTCCCGCCAACAATCCACTCCGACCAACGTAACCTCCAACAAACAACACCCGCCACCTAGACTCGAGACGGCCAAAGCCATAAATAGTGTTTCTTTTCCCGCTCAAATTAAGGAGGGATCATAGGAACGCACAATCAATGATGCGGACGAATAATAAGGACGCATGTATAAATATGTCACGACCAAAAAAACGGTCTGGTGTATTTCTTGTTTTGGTATGAAAAATGGCTACAGACCAGCCAAACAATGGCCAAGAGGTGGCCGGTAAGTTTTTCTGGCATTTCCAATCAAGGATTATTTTGAGGCAGAATATAGTGAAAGTTTGCCAGCTAAAATTTCACCATTTTATTTAAAATAGGTGTGGAGGATGACATGGAAGAGGCTGCTGGGCCCAGTATTCCGGGCAAAGCAGGGAAAAAGAAAAGGCAGCCACAATTCACAAGAAAGGAGATGGAGGTTTTGGTTCAGAAGTGTGTGGACATCCTGCCACAGGCAGACAGGAATGTGGGTGCAAGCCAGAAGTGGAGAATGTGGGACGAGATAGCCAGTGCTGTCAATAGGGTGGGTGCTTATGTCCGTCTAGCCCGGGATGTCAAACGGCGGTAAGTAAAAACTTGACCACCCAAAAAAAACAGGGTGAAATAATGCAGGAATAATGGCTACTTTTTCATCCACAGATGGCAAGACTTCGAATATCGCCTGAAGCAAAAAATGGCTGACAGGGCTAGGCATGCAAGGGGGACAGGTTGGGGTCCCACCCCTGTGTCATTGGAGTTTAATTATTTGGAAGAGCTGGCACAGGGGTGTGTGCAGGATGTGGAGGTGTTTGGCGTGTCCAACATGGATACGGACATGCCAGACTTTGCGGCTCCTCATGTTGTCCCAGGTAAATGTTGTGATGTAACCAACTCTGAAATGTTAATGTGACAATATGTAGATTGTAATGTTCCTCTTTTCTCTTTTTTCTCACAGAGACACAGGCGGATGAGTCTGCTCCAGAGGGGAGCCTTGGCCGCAGAATTTCTGCTGGCTCTGCAGGGGAGGAACCAGTACATCCGGCTGAGGATCCTGCAGAAGCCAGTCCTGGGCAATCCCCCTCGCAGGCAGTGGCACTCCTCACAGAACTCAATTTTAAATCAGATTCCCATACGGAGATTCTGCAGAGGATGGACGCCAGTCTGCTACGGGTGGCTGAGGCCCTGGAGCAAAATGCGGCGGCCAACGTGACCATTGGTCAGGCCCTGGCTGAAAATACCAGGGCCAACATCAGAATCGCCAATGCCCTGGAGCAGCTCGTTTGCCAGCACATGGTGGAGCCGACCTCCCTTCCTGCCGGAACATCAGGATCCTCCACCTCTGGCACAACAACAGCCATTCCTCCAAATGTGCCTAGCCCTGTGCCTAGTCCAGAGGCCACAACATCTGCCTCTGGACAGGCCAGCCAGAGGACATCCCGGAGCCGGTCTGGCGCCCACCCTACCCCAGCCAAATGGGGAAAGAAACGATGACAGCACTGGCTACTTTACCCACACTCCTTCTGTGCTTGCCCCATATTCCTTTCTGGCCAAAACTTCCCTCTCCTTTCTTGTGAATTGTTTTTTTTAATTTTGTCTTTTTTGTTCAAAAAATATCATTTTACAAAAAATAATGTACCAAATATTAGTGGGTAACAATGACCCCAAAAATGTACGTGACAATGCACATGATTTGTTTTAAAATGTGTTTTGAAAATAAAACCTACAAATTGTTCTCAACCGTATTGTGACATTAATTGAAAATTGGTTTCTAGTTAATTCTGTCCCACAAGGAAAAAACGAAATCTGAGTTTGGGACTTTCCAAAAATCAAGGGTTAAAACAAAATGTTACTTTATGGAACACTTTGGAAAAAAAAAAAAAAGCAGCCCAATGCAAAAGGTTACAATACACACAAACATGATTACAATATTGTTACAAAATGCAAAAATACTAACCAAATTGTAAAATACATTCCTACAAAAAAACGCTAATTGATTGTGTAATCCTGAAATTAGCTGGCGAGATTTTCAGCTGCGTACGGTTTTGTGCTATTCCAAAGGACAAAAAAAAAAAAAAAACATTGCAAGCTGGTTTTCAATCCAAAGTTGATTGTTTATCTGACAAGCCGTAATAAATGGAAGAAACATCGTGGCGGCCCGGGCCAAAGGACAAGGCCATCGCCATCGCCATTGTGGTCGAGTAATCCAGACCCTAAACTGTGCGAACAGTTTGAACGGAAAGAGGATCAGCCAGTGACGTATGAGTTGGTACGAACACGTTGGACGTTCGCATGAGCTAATTTATGTACGCCCCAAAAACGCCTCACCACGCCAGCGTTTTACAATCTCCACCCCCGTCAACGCCCAAAAACGGCCTGTTCTGTCAATCACATTTGACATGTCACTTCCTGTTCGCAATTTGCCGAACGAGTGAAAAAAAGCTCGCAATCTGCCGTACGCACATGCGCAGTGATACACCGACGCATGCGCAGTTTCTCAACATCGGTACGCAAAGAGCGTACTGCTGCTAACGAGCGGCTCTGAATGAGGGCCAAACTCTTTAAGTTATGCTGTACATGTAGTCCCACTTAGAAAAAACCCACTTTGAAATAAAACCTAGCAGCCTTGTACAAGCCTAAAGCCTTGTGACCTACTGATTATATAGTTAAGCATAACATGTGTAGTCACTGATTACACCCACCCTCAATACCCTCAATACCCTCACCAGATACAAGTCATAAAATTCTAATACAAACAAGCAAGGCCAAAACAGCATCCCATGAAGCTAGGAGATAAGATCTGACTATATAATTAAATTTAAAGTTACTCAGGAGTTTACCGATATTAATTAAAGACAGTATACCCAGCAAATCAGAGAACTCCAGACAGCATTGGTTTTTCTATAATAGATGCCTGGTGCAAATATATGATTACCCAGCAAATCAGAGAATTCCAGACAGCATTGGTTTTTCTATAATAGGTGCCTGGTGCAAATATATGATTACCCAGGAAATCAGAGAATTCCAGACAGCATTGGTTTTTCAATAATAGATGCCTTGTGCAAATATATGATTACCCAGCAAATCAGAGAATTCCAGACATCATTGGTTTTTCTATAATAGATACCTGGTGCAAATATATGATTACCCAGCAAATCAGAGAATTCCAGACAGCATTGGTTTTTCTATAATAGATGCCTGGTGCAAATATATGATTACCCAGAAAATCAGAGAATTCCAGACAGCATTGGTTTTTCAATAATAGATGCCTTGTGCAAATATATGATTACCCAGCAAATCAGAGAATTCCAGACAGCATTGGTTTTTCTATAATAGATGCCTGGTGCAAATATATGATTACCCAGAAAATAAGAGAATTCCAAACAGCATTGGTTTTTCTATAATAGGTGCCTGGTGCAAATATATGATTACCCAGCAAATCAGAGAATTCCAGACAGCATTGGTTTTTCTATAATAGATGCCTGGTGCAAATATATGATTACCCAGCAAATCAGAGAATTCCAGACAGCATTGGTTTTTCTATAATAGATGCCTTGTGCAAATATATGATTACCCAGCAAATCAGAGAATTCCAGACAGCATTGGTTTTTATATAATAGATGCCTGGTGCAAATATATGATTACCCAGCAAATCAAAGAATTCCAGACAGCATTGGTTTTTCTATAATAGATGCCTGGTGCAAATATATGATTACCCAGCAAATCAGAGAATTCCAGACAGCATTGGTTTTTCAATAATAGATGCCTTGTGCAAATATATGATTACCCAGCAAATCAGAGAATTCCAGACAGCATTGGTTTTTCTATAATAGATGCCTGGTGCAAATATATGATTACCCAGAAAATAAGAGAATTCCAAACAGCATTGGTTTTTCTATAATAGGTGCCTGGTGCAAATATATGATTACCCAGCAAATCAGAGAATTCCAGACAGCATTGGTTTTTCTATAATAGATGCCTGGTGCAAATATATGATTACCCAGCAAATCAGAGAATTCCAGACAGCATTGGTTTTTCTATAATAGATGCCTTGTGCAAATATATGATTACCCAGCAAATCAGAGAATTCCAGACAGCATTGGTTTTTATATAATAGATGCCTGGTGCAAATATATGATTACCCAGCAAATCAAAGAATTCCAGACAGCATTGGTTTTTCTATAATAGATGCCTGGTGCAAATATATGATTACCCAGCAAATCAGAGAATTCCAGACAGCATTGGTTTTTCTATAATAGATCCCTGGTGCAAATATATGATTACCCAGCAAATCAGAGAATTCCAGACAGCATTGGTTTTTCTATAATAGGTGCCTGGTGCAAATATATGATTACCCAGAAAATCAGAGAATTCCAGACAGCATTGGTTTCTCTAAAATAGATGCCTGGTGCAAATATATGATTACCCAGCAAATCAGAGAATTCCAGACAGCATTGTTTTTTCTATAATAGATGCCTGGTGCAAATATATGATTACCCAGCAAATCAGAGAATTCCAGACAGCATTGGTTTTTCTATAATAGATGCCTTGTGCAAATATATGATTACCCAGCAAATCAGAGAATTCCTGACAGCATTGTTTTTTCTATAATAGATGCCTTGTGCAAATATATGATTACCCAGGAAATCAGAGAATTCCAGACAGCATTGGTTTTTCTATAATAGATGCCTGGTGCAAATATATGATTACCCAGCAAATCAGAGAATTCCAGACAGCATTGGTTTTTCTATAATAGATACCTGGTGCAAATATATGATTACCCAGCAAATCAGAGAATTCCAGACAGCATTGGTTTTTCTATAATAGATACCTAGTACAAATATATGATTACCCAGCAAATCAGAGAATTCCAGACAGCATTGGTTTTTCTATAATAGATGCCTGGTGCAAATATATGATTACCCAGCAAATCAGAGAATTCCAGACAGCATTGGTTTTTCTATAATAGATGCCTAGTGCAAATATATGATTACCCAGCAAATCAAAGAATTCCAGACAGCATTGGTTTTTCTATAATAGATGCCTGGTGCAAATATATGATTACCCAGCAAATCAGAGAATTCCAGACAGCATTGGTTTTTCTATAATAGATGCCTGGTGCAAATATATGATTACCCAGAAATTCAGAGAATTCCAGACAGCATTGGTTTTTCTATAATAGGTGCCTGGTGCAAATATATGATTACCCAGCAAATCAGAGAATTCCAGACAGCATTGGTTTTTCTATAATAGATGCCTTGTGCAAATATATGATTACCCAGCAAATCAGAGAATTCCAGACAGCATTGGTTTTTCTATAATAGATGCCTGGTGCAAATATATGATTACCCAGCAAATCAGAGAATTCCAGACAGCATTGGTTTTTCTATAATAGATGCCTTGTGCAAATATATGATTACCAAGCAAATCAGAGAATTCCAGACAGCATTGGTTTTTCTATAATAGACGCCTAGTGCAAATATCTGATTACCCAGCAAATCAGAGAATTCCAGACAGCATTGGTTTTTCTATAATAGACGCCATGTGCAAAAATATGATTACCCAGCAAATCAGAGAATTCCAGACAGCATTGGTTTTTCTATAATAGATGCCTGGTGCAAATATATGATTACCCAGCAAATCAGAGAATTCCAGACAGCATTGGTTTTTCAATAATAGATGCCTTGTGCAAATATATGATTACCCAGCAAATCAGAGAATTCCAGACATCATTGGTTTTTCTATAATAGATACCTGGTGCAAATATATGATTACCCAGCAAATCAGAGAATTCCAGACAGCATTGGTTTTTCTATAATAGATGCCTGGTGCAAATATATGATTACCCAGAAAATCAGAGAATTCCAGACAGCATTGGTTTTTCAATAATAGATGCCTTGTGCAAATATATGATTACCCAGCAAATCAGAGAATTCCAGACAGCATTGGTTTTTCTATAATAGATGCCTGGTGCAAATATATGATTACCCAGAAAATAAGAGAATTCCAAACAGCATTGGTTTTTCTATAATAGGTGCCTGGTGCAAATATATGATTACCCAGCAAATCAGAGAATTCCAGACAGCATTGGTTTTTCTATAATAGATGCCTGGTGCAAATATATGATTACCCAGCAAATCAGAGAATTCCAGACAGCATTGGTTTTTCTATAATAGATGCCTTGTGCAAATATATGATTACCCAGCAAATCAGAGAATTCCAGACAGCATTGGTTTTTATATAATAGATGCCTGGTGCAAATATATGATTACCCAGCAAATCAAAGAATTCCAGACAGCATTGGTTTTTCTATAATAGATGCCTGGTGCAAATATATGATTACCCAGCAAATCAGAGAATTCCAGACAGCATTGGTTTTTCTATAATAGATCCCTGGTGCAAATATATGATTACCCAGCAAATCAGAGAATTCCAGACAGCATTGGTTTTTCTATAATAGGTGCCTGGTGCAAATATATGATTACCCAGAAAATCAGAGAATTCCAGACAGCATTGGTTTCTCTAAAATAGATGCCTGGTGCAAATATATGATTACCCAGCAAATCAGAGAATTCCAGACAGCATTGTTTTTTCTATAATAGATGCCTGGTGCAAATATATGATTACCCAGCAAATCAGAGAATTCCAGACAGCATTGGTTTTTCTATAATAGATGCCTTGTGCAAATTTATGATTACCCAGCAAATCAGAGAATTCCTGACAGCATTGTTTTTTCTATAATAGATGCCTTGTGCAAATATATGATTACCCAGGAAATCAGAGAATTCCAGACAGCATTGGTTTTTCTATAATAGATGCCTGGTGCAAATATATGATTACCCAGCAAATCAGAGAATTCCAGACAGCATTGGTTTTTCTATAATAGATACCTGGTGCAAATATATGATTACCCAGCAAATCAGAGAATTCCAGACAGCATTGGTTTTTCTATAATAGATACCTAGTACAAATATATGATTACCCAGCAAATCAGAGAATTCCAGACAGCATTGGTTTTTCTATAATAGATGCCTGGTGCAAATATATGATTACCCAGCAAATCAGAGAATTCCAGACAGCATTGGTTTTTCTATAATAGATGCCTAGTGCAAATATATGATTACCCAGCAAATCAAAGAATTCCAGACAGCATTGGTTTTTCTATAATAGATGCCTGGTGCAAATATATGATTACCCAGCAAATCAGAGAATTCCAGACAGCATTGGTTTTTCTATAATAGATGCCTGGTGCAAATATATGATTACCCAGAAATTCAGAGAATTCCAGACAGCATTGGTTTTTCTATAATAGGTGCCTGGTGCAAATATATGATTACCCAGCAAATCAGAGAATTCCAGACAGCATTGGTTTTTCTATAATAGATGCCTTGTGCAAATATATGATTACCCAGCAAATCAGAGAATTCCAGACAGCATTGGTTTTTCTATAATAGATGCCTGGTGCAAATATATGATTACCCAGCAAATCAGAGAATTCCAGACAGCATTGGTTTTTCTATAATAGATGCCTTGTGCAAATATATGATTACCAAGCAAATCAGAGAATTCCAGACAGCATTGGTTTTTCTATAATAGACGCCTAGTGCAAATATCTGATTACCCAGCAAATCAGAGAATTCCAGACAGCATTGGTTTTTCTATAATAGACGCCATGTGCAAAAATATGATTACCCAGCAAATCAGAGAATTCCAGACAGCATTGGTTTTTCTATAATAGATGCCTGGTGCAAATATATGATTACCCAGCAAATCAGAGAATTCCAGACAGCATTGGTTTTTCTATAATAGATGCCTGGTGCAAATATATAATTACCCAGCAAATCAGAGAATTCCAGACAGCATTGGTTTTTCTATAATAGATCCCTGGGGCAAATATATGATTACCCAGCAAATCAGAGAATTCCAGACAGCATTGGTTTTTCTATAATAGATGCCTGGTGCAAATATATGATTACCCAGCAAATCAGACAATTCCAGACAGCATTGTTTTTTCTATAATAGATGCCTGGTGCAAATATATGATTACCCAGCAAATCAGAGAATTCCAGACAGCATTGGTTTTTCTATAATAGATGCCTTGTGCAAATATATGATTACCCAGCAAATCAGAGAATTCCTGACAGCATTGTTTTTTCTATAATAGATGCCTTGTGCAAATATATGATTACCCAGGAAATCAGAGAATTCCAGACAGCATTGTTTTTTCTATAATAGATGCCTGGTGCAAATATATGATTACCCAGCAAATCAGAGAATTCCAGACAGCATTGGTTTTTCTATAATAGATACCTGGTGCAAATATATGATTACCCAGCAAATCAGAGAATTCCAGACAGCATTGGTTTTTCTATAATAGATACCTGGTACAAATATATGATTACCCAGCAAATCAGAGAATTCCAGACAGCATTGGTTTTTCTATAATAGATGCCTGGTGCAAATATATGATTACCCAGCAAATCAGAGAATTCCAGACAGCATTGGTTTTTCTATAATAGATGCCTAGTGCAAATATATGATTACCCAGCAAATCAAAGAATTCCAGAGAGCATTGGTTTTTCTATAATAGATGCCTGGTGCAAATATATGATTACCCAGCAAATCAGAGAATTCCAGACAGCATTGGTTTTTCTATAATAGATGCCTGGTGCAAATATATGATTACCCAGCAAATCAGAGAATTCCAGACAGCATTGGTTTTTCTATAATAGATCCCTGGTGCAAATATATGATTACCCAGCAAATCAGAGAATTCCAGACAGCATTGGTTTTTCTATAATAGGTGCCTGGTGCAAATATATGATTACCCAGAAAATCAGAGAATTCCAGACAGCATTGGTTTCTCTAAAATAGATGCCTGGTGCAAATATATGATTACCCAGCAAATCAGAGAATTCCAGACAGCATTGTTTTTTCTATAATAGATGCCTGGTGCAAATATATGATTACCCAGCAAATCAGAGAATTCCAGACAGCATTGGTTTTTCTATAATAGATGCCTTGTGCAAATATATGATTACCCAGCAAATCAGAGAATTCCTGACAGCATTGTTTTTTCTATAATAGATGCCTTGTGCAAATATATGATTACCCAGGAAATCAGAGAATTCCAGACAGCATTGGTTTTTCTATAATAGATGCCTGGTGCAAATATATGATTACCCAGCAAATCAGAGAATTCCAGACAGCATTGGTTTTTCTATAATAGATACCTGGTGCAAATATATGATTACCCAGCAAATCAGAGAATTCCAGACAGCATTGGTTTTTCTATAATAGATACCTAGTACAAATATATGATTACCCAGCAAATCAGAGAATTCCAGACAGCATTGGTTTTTCTATAATAGATGCCTGGTGCAAATATATGATTACCCAGCAAATCAGAGAATTCCAGACAGCATTGGTTTTTCTATAATAGATGCCTAGTGCAAATATATGATTACCCAGCAAATCAAAGAATTCCAGACAGCATTGGTTTTTCTATAATAGATGCCTGGTGCAAATATATGATTACCCAGCAAATCAGAGAATTCCAGACAGCATTGGTTTTTCTATAATAGATCCCTGGTGCAAATATATGATTACCCAGAAATTCAGAGAATTCCAGACAGCATTGGTTTTTCTATAATAGATGCCTTGTGCAAATATATGATTACCCAGCAAATCAGAGAATTCCAGACAGCATTGGTTTTTCTATAATAGATGCCTGGTGCAAATATATGATTACCCAGCAAATCAGAGAATTCCAGACAGCATTGGTTTTTCTATAATAGATGCCTTGTGCAAATATATGATTACCAAGCAAATCAGAGAATTCCTGACAGCATTGGTTTTTCTATAATAGATGCCTTGTGCAAATATATGATTACCCAGCAAATCAGAGAATTCCAGACAGCATTGGTTTTTCTATAATAGATGCCTGGTGCAAATATATGATTACCCAGCAAATCAGAGAATTCCAGACAGCATTGGTTTTTCTATAATAGACGCCTAGTGCAAATATCTGATTACCCAGCAAATCAGAGAATTCCAGACAGCATTGGTTTTTCTATAATAGACGCCATGTGCAAAAATATGATTACCCAGCAAATCAGAGAATTCCAGACAGCATTGGTTTTTCTATAATAGATGCCTGGTGCAAATATATGATTACCCAGCAAATCAGAGAATTCCAGACAGCATTGGTTTTTCTATAATAGATGCCTGGTGCAAATATATAATTACCCAGCAAATCAGAGAATTCCAGACAGCATTGGTTTTTCTATAATAGATCCCTGGTGCAAATATATGATTACCCAGCAAATCAGAGAATTCCAGACAGCATTGGTTTTTCTATAATAGATGCCTGGTGCAAATATATGATTACCCAGCAAATCAGACAATTCCAGACAGCATTGTTTTTTCTATAATAGATGCCTGGTGCAAATATATGATTACCCAGCAAATCAGAGAATTCCAGACAGCATTGGTTTTTCTATAATAGATGCCTTGTGCAAATATATGATTACCCAGCAAATCAGAGAATTCCTGACAGCATTGTTTTTTCTATAATAGATGCCTTGTGCAAATATATGATTACCCAGGAAATCAGAGAATTCCAGACAGCATTGTTTTTTCTATAATAGATGCCTGGTGCAAATATATGATTACCCAGCAAATCAGAGAATTCCAGACAGCATTGGTTTTTCTATAATAGATACCTGGTGCAAATATATGATTACCCAGCAAATCAGAGAATTCCAGACAGCATTGGTTTTTCTATAATAGATACCTGGTACAAATATATGATTACCCAGCAAATCAGAGAATTCCAGACAGCATTGGTTTTTCTATAATAGATGCCTGGTGCAAATATATGATTACCCAGCAAATCAGAGAATTCCAGACAGCATTGGTTTTTCTATAATAGATGCCTAGTGCAAATATATGATTACCCAGCAAATCAAAGAATTCCAGACAGCATTGGTTTTTCTATAATAGATGCCTGGTGCAAATATATGATTACCCAGCAAATCAGAGAATTCCAGACAGCATTGGTTTTTCTATAATAGATCCCTGGTGCAAATATATGATTACCCAGAAAATCAGAGAATTCCAGACAGCATTGGTTTTTCTATAATAGGTGCCTGGTGCAAATATATGATTACCCAGCAAATCAGAGAATTCCAGACAGCATTGGTTTTTCTATAATAGATGCCTTGTGCAAATATATGATTACCCAGCAAATCAGAGAATTCCAGACAGCATTGGTTTTTCTATAATAGATGCCTGGTGCAAATATATGATTACCCAGCAAATCAGAGAATTCCAGACAGCATTGGTTTTTCTATAATAGACGCCTAGTGCAAATATCTGATTACCCAGCAAATCAGAGAATTCCAGACAGCATTGGTTTTTCTATAATAGACGCCATGTGCAAAAATATGATTACCCAGCAAATCAGAGAATTCCAGACAGCATTGGTTTTTCTATAATAGATGCCTGGTGCAAATATATGATTACCCAGCAAATCAGAGAATTCCAGACAGCATTGGTTTTTCTATAATAGATGCCTGGTGCAAATATATAATTACCCAGCAAATCAGAGAATTCCAGACAGCATTGGTTTTTCTATAATAGATCCCTGGTGCAAATATATGATTACCCAGCAAATCAGAGAATTCCAGACAGCATTGGTTTTTCTATAATAGATGCCTGGTGCAAATATATGATTACCCAGCAAATCAGACAATTCCAGACAGCATTGGTTTTTCTATAATAGATGCCTGTTGCAAATATATGATTAACCAGGAAATCAGAGAATTCCAGACAGCATTGGTTTTTCTATAATAGATGCATGGTGCAAATATATGATTACCCAGCAAATCAGAGAATTCCAGACAGCATTGGTTTTTCTATAATAGATGCCTTGTGCAAATATATGATTACCCAGCAAATCAGAGAATTCCAGACAGCATTGGTTTTTCTATAATAGATCCCTGGTGCAAATATATGATTACCCAGCAAATCAGAGAATTCCAGACAGCATTGGTTTTTCTATAATAGACGCCTGGTGCACATATCTGATTACCCAGCAAATCAGAGAATTCCAGACAGCATTCGTTTTTCTATAATAGACGTCATGTGCAAAAATATGATTACCCAGCAAATCAGAGAATTCCAGACAGCATTGGTTTTTCTATAATAGATGCCTGGTGCAAATATATGATTACCCAGCAAATCAGAGAATTCCAGACAGCATTGGTTTTTCTATAATAGATCACTGGTGCAAATATATGATTACCCAGCAAATCAGAGAATTCCAGACAGCATTGGTTTTTCTATAATAGATGCCTGGTGCAAATATATGATTACCCAGCAAATCAGAGAATTCCAGACAGCATTGGTTTTTCTATAATAGATGCCTGGTGCAAATATATGATTAACCAGGAAATCAGAGAATTCCAGACAGCATTGGTTTTTCTATAATAGATGCATGGTGCAAATATATGATTACCCAGCAAATCAGAGAATTCCAGACAGCATTGGTTTTTCTATAATAGATGCCTGGTGCAAATATATGATTACCTAGCAAATCAGAGAATACCAGACAGCATTGGTTTTTCTATAATAGATCACTGGTGCAAATATATGATTACCCAGCAAATCAGACAATTCCAGACAGCATTGGTTTTTCTATAATAGATGCCTGGTGCAAATATATGATTAACCAGGAAATCAGAGAATTCCAGACAGCATTGGTTTTTCTATAATAGATGCATGGTGCAAATATATGATTACCCAGCAAATCAGAGAATTCCAGACAGCATTGGTTTTTCTATAATAGATGCCTGGTGCAAATATATGATTACCCAGCAAATCAGAGAATTCCAGACAGCATTGGTTTTTCTATAATAGGTGCCTGGTGCAAATATATGATTACCCAGCAAATCAGAGAATTCCAAACAGCATTGGTTTTTCTATAATAGGTGCCTTGTGCAAATATATGATTACCCAGCAAATCAGAGAATTCCAGACAGCATTGGTTTTTCTATAATAGATGCCTGGTGCAAATATATGATTACCCAGCAAACCAGAGAATTCCAGACAGCATTGGTTTTTCTATAATAGATGCCTGGTGCAAATATATGATTACCCAGCAAATGAGAGAATTCCAGACAGCATTGGTTTTTCTATAATAGGTGCCTTGTGCAAATATATGATTACCCAGCAAATCAGAGAATTCCAGACAGCATTGGTTTTTCTATAATAGGTGCCTGGTGCAAATATATGATTACCAAGCAAATCAGAGAATTCCAGACAGCATTGGTTTTTCTATAATAGATGCCTGGTGCAAATATATGATTACCCAGCAAATCAGAGAATTCCAGACAGCATTGGTTTTTCTATAATAGATGCCTGGTGCAAATATATGATTACCCAGCAAATCAGAGAATTCCAGACAGCATTGGTTTTTCTATAATAGATGCCTGGTGCAAATATATGATTACCCAGCAAATCAGAGAATTCCAGACAGCATTGGTTTTTCTATAATTGACGCCTGGTGCAAATATATGATTACCCAGCAAATCAGAGAATTCCAGACAGTATTGGTTTTTCTATAATAGACGCCATGTGCAAATATATGATTACCCAGCAAATCAGAGAATTCCAGACAGCATTGGTTTTTCTATAATAGATGCCTGGTGCAAATATATGATTACCTGTAATGAAGGAATGGAAAAATCCATCAAATCATCATCCCTCACTGATTGCAGAGGATATAGCTAGTATGAACTCCTGACTATCTCTTTAAGTTATGCTGTACATGTAGTCCCACTTAGAAAAACCCCCACTTTGAAATAAAACCTAGCAGCCTTGTACAAGCCTAACGCCTTGTGATCTACAAAATTAGCTGCGTTACTTACCTGTCCCCACGGCCAGCCTGAGATCATACATGCGCAAAGCTGCCGGGGAGTCAGTGAGGAGTCGGTGGAGGGATCCGATCATATCCCTCTTTGCATCCCCGGAATTCTTTCCCATAGGAAGGAGTGGGGCAACGAGATCTGAAGACCAAAAACTTTTAGTTTTTGGAGTTTTCTGAGTATCAGGTGGGTCTACCAGACCCCTGATGATGGATAGCCCTAACATTGCCACATAGTTACTGGGCCATTTATTGTATGATGAATAGACTCCAGAGAGAGACTGGTTATGGAGAGAGTTAGAGAGAGTTTGGTTATTGAGAGATATACAAAAGAGACTGGATATGGAAAGAGATAAAGAGAGACTGGTTATGTAGAGACATAGGGGCCTATTCATCAACACTAATGGCCTGGTAACCATGCGGATATGCTAGTTTCCGCATATTTTAGTTACCAGGCTATTCATCATCAGGAGTCTGAAAAGGACCCCCTGATACTCAGCAATCTCCAAAAACTGAACAATTTCGGAGTCTGCTTCTGAGAACAAGCGCCATCTTCAGACGGCACTTGTTCTCGGTTCCACGCTCCTTCCTATGAGTTCTGGGGATGCAAAGAGGAATTCAAGCAGATCCCTCCACCACCTGCTCACTCCCTCCCCAGCGGCAGTTCGCATGCGTGACCTCGTGATGGGGAGAAGGTAAGTATACTAACCGAGGGGACAGCTGCTTTATCAGAGCAGCTGTCCCCGAACCAGAGCAATGATGTGCTCCAGTGTCAAGTTTCCCCTGCTGCGAGTTGGATACTTAAATATCCCTCTCAGCAAGATGATGATTACTTAATCATCGGAGGCCATACGGGATGAATTGGTCCAATAGGCAGGCTGGTTATGGGGAGACTGGTTATGAAAAGACATAGGGCTTCATTCAGAGCCGCTCGTAAGCGGCCGCTCGTTCGTTCTGACCGATGTTCGCAAATCTGCGCATGCATACGGATTGTAATACGCATGCGCGAACCAGTGTGTGCGGCCGAAAATCGTTAGTTCACTAAATAGCGAATGCCTGCTATTTTGAGTGACATGAGGAGGCGTATGTGGGTGGTAACAGGGGAAGGTGCTTGAAAACGGGGAGTGGAGATCAGAACGCAGGCGTGCTTAAAGGTCAAAACGGGCGTTTTATGGGTGTGCATAATTACAACAGCAGCGTCATTGACCACGTCAACTGGTTGGCCCCCTGGCCGCTCGCAATATAGTGGTAGGAAAAAAAAACACAAGAATAGCGAGCAGTTCATACGCTGTTCGATGTACTTGATTAATCAAATAAATATTGGACATGACGTATGGTGCGAGCGGCCAGGGGGTGTATTTTTCTAAATTACAACCGCAAGTTTTGCTCGCTCGTTCATACTTAGAGGCGTGAACAGACCGCAATGAGCGAATGGTTCATTTGAATAGCCACCCCTTTTTCCAGAACGAACGACCGCAAATAGCGACTGGCTCTGAATCAGGCCCATAGAGAGACGGATTATAGAGAGAGAGAGAGAGAGACTCTTTTGGATAAACATAGGCAGGCTGGTTATTTGGACACTGGTTTTGGAGAGGGATACCAGTTATGGAGAGAGATAGAGAGACTGGTTATGGAGAGATAGAGAGAGACTGATTACGGAGAGAGTTAGAGTAGGGGTATGGAGAGACATAGGGGCCTATTCTGAATGGAGCCCAATAATTAACATTCTAACTTGCCACGGAATCTGGAGCAATTCATCACTGCTCCAGTGCACTGACAGCTGATGCGAAATCAGCTGTCCCTATGAGCGGCTCCACTGCTCCTTTTCGAAGCAGTGAATCTTTCACTGCTTGTTTCTAGGCAGTGACGAGAGTTTACATGCATGACCTACAGGTCACAAATTCACATAAGAGCCCTGACGTCTGGCAGAGCACTCAAGCTCCAAAAATATTGTATTTTTGGAGCTTGATGAAGTCCCCATACTAGTGTATGGTGACAGTGGGCCATTCCGCCAGAGAAAGGCAAGCAGGAGATATCTGTGATATCTCCTACTTTACCTCCTTGATGAATGGCCCAATAACTTAATTTTTACAGTTGCAGGGTAAAATGTTAATTTTCACCTGCTTTTGTAAAAATTAAGTGATGGTAAATAGGCCCCATAGAGAGACTGGATAGATATATATATATATATATAGAGAGAGAGAGAGAGAGAAAGAGAGAGACTGGTTATGGGGAGACATACAGTAGGCAGGTTGGTTATGGAGAAAGAGGTAGAGAGAGACTAGTTACATAGAGATAGAGACTGGTTGTGGAGAGCAATAGAGAGAGACTTGTTATGGAAAGAGATGAAGAGAGACTGGTTATGGAGAGATATAGACAAGCTGGTTATGGAGAGACTGATTATGGAGAGACAGAGAGACTGATTATGGAGGGAGATAGAGTCTGGTTATGTATATACGTAGATAAATTGGTTATGGAGAGAGAGAGAGAGAAAGAAAGAGAGACTAGTTATGGAGAGAGATAGGCAGGCTGGTTATGTAGAGAGATCGAGAGAGACAGGTTATGGAGAGATAGAAATACTATGGAGAAATAGAGAGAGACTGATAATGGAGACAGATTGAGAGTGACTGGTTATGGAGAAACATACAGTAGATGAACTGGTTGTGGAGAGACATAGGCAGACTGGTTATTGAGAGACATAGGCAGACTGTTTATGGAAAGACATAGGCAGACTGGTTATTGAGAGACATAGGCAGACTGTTTATGGAAAGACATAGACAGACCGGTAATATATAGACATAGATAGACTTGTTATGGAGAGAGATAGAGAAACTGGCTATGGAGTGACGTAGAAAGATTAGTTTTGGAGATAGTCTGAGGTGAGTTTAGGTGAGTACCTTTCAATACATATACAGTGATCACAGATAAGTGGAATCCTACCTAGAAGGGCTGTAAGGACATTGTTAGGGAATAAAATTTGACTGTATTACAAATAATACTTTTATTTAGAGATGTGTGCTAACCCCCGTATATTGGTTTTGAATCTGTATTAAGTTTGTGTTTTGGTTTTGCAAGAACCACCCTCACAGCTTTTTGTTTTAGTTTTGGATCTGTATTTTTTTATAAAAAAATTATATAAACTGGTAAAATCACATAATTTGGGCCTGTTTTTGTTTCTACAGTATAATTAACCTTAATAACATTAATTTCTAGTAATTTCCAGTAAATTTTGACCACCTCACAGCTCACAATTTTGTTTTCATCCAGTCTAGGCCAAAACGTTGCCCCGAGCTAGCTAGCTGACTAAGCTGAGTGACAGCATTGGACGGCACAAACACATCGTTCAACTTTCAACATGGCACTTCTAGGAAAGAGAATGGCACTGCAGTGGCAGACAGGATAGCAGTTTAATAAACTATATGACCCTATAGAAAGAGACTAAGAATGTTTTAATTCATCAAGAACTAGATCAGGGGCCCGAGGGAGATGGAGTATGTATATGGTTGAAGGCAGGGAAAAGAAGGAAGGATTGATTGATAGTAAATTTAATTTAATTGTTAAATTCCAAAGCAAATTTAAAGGGAGCGGGGGGGGGGTAGTATGGCCAGTGGGTCAGGCTTCTAAATTATTTGATATATATATTTGATATATAATATATATTTAATTGTTCATGTAAGGTAGACTGATTTGGAGTTTCCAGCTCTGCAGTGCAACAAATAATTTTCTTGACTTCTTGTCAACCCTTGTGAAGAATCTTTGGCTATTGACATTTGTTTTCTTTTCTGGTTAAAAAGTGGGCAGCACAAACACATGGCAGTTCAACTTCAAACATGTCACATCTAGGAAAAATAATGGCACTGCAGTGGCAGTTTAATAAACTATAAAAATGTCTGTCGTTTGTGAAAAAAGAAAGTCAGCAATACTACAAACAGTGCATAATGCAAAGAAAAGAGGTGCAAGATGGAATTGTCCTTGGGCCCTCCCATCCACCTTTATGTTGTATATTAGACAGGACATGCACAGTTTAACAAAACAATCACTTCAGCAACAAGGACTGGCACTTGTGGCTGAAGTGATTGGTTTGTTTGGGCCCCCACAAAACAAGCTACCAATATTCAGGTAGCATTGCTCTATGTACAAACTTGGCTCTACCGAGGCAAGACATGGTTGCCATTATCAGCCTCACCTTCATCATCAGTGTGTAAATCCTCTTCTTCACACAATATTAATTAGTCCCCACTGGAATCCACCATTACAGGTGCCTCTGGACTTTGGCGTATTTGCCGGTTAAGGTATTTCTTGTGGACTTTGTAGTTAATTTTGATTAACATAATTTTGTCCACATTTTGAGGAAGTAGCCTTCTACACCAATTGCTGACAAGGAGCTTGATTCAGCAAGGAACGCAGTTGCTAATATGCATGCAATCGGCTGATTGCTGCATACTGCGCGTGCATATTCACTGTAGTGTGCGTGCGCGAACTACCCATTGCATTTAGGACTGTGATCGCAGTGACTATGCAGACCCATCGCAGATTGATTGACAGGAATTTTTGTTTGTCGGAGGTAAAGGGGGGTGGTCGGACGAACACAGGCGTGCTAATGCATTTCAAACCCATTGCAGGGGCATGCATAAATAAGCCAGTGCGATGCCATATGCAGCCTGAGGCATGATAGCATGTGCGTAAGTTAGCAATTTCAGAGTAAGGTCAGGGCTTGTGCATTTGTGCGTGAGGCTGCGATGGTACTCGACTGTACCGATGTTTTTGCAGTCTTGCTAAACATTACGGATATGTGTAAGGTATGGTGGGCATCCTTATGTAGAGCAGCGGCAATGAATTAGCATACTATCTCAGTTGAATTGCGTGTGCAATTGCTATTGCTTTCGCAGTTGCGTTCTGTAGTGAAATCAGGCCTAAGGTTTCCGACTGTGCTGAAAACACTGGAGGATGAGCAGCTTAAGTAAAGCAAAGCCAATTTGTACAAGGGCCTCCAAATTGCCTTTTTTTCCTTCCAGTAGTCAAAAGGACTGTCTGACATGCCTATTTGGATGCTGACATTAAAATAATCTTCAACCATTATTTGAATGGTGACTATATCAGATGGTGTCGTGGTATAGGTGACAGAAATTTTAGGCAATCCTTTTAGACCCAACCAGATGTCAAAATCTTGTGTTGACTCATCTGCATCACCAGTGGGTCTCTTTGGCATGCTGAGTTTTTTTCCTGGCAGCCGCAAATGGCGGAGAAACATGTCTTTTGAGCTAGCAACTTGCTCGCCAACAGATCTTTGCATCTCTTCAGATCTGTGTCCATTGGAAATAAAGACACAATGTATGATATAAACCTAGGATTGAGCACGGTCGACAAAATGTATTGATCCAATTTTTAGATGCTGACTTCCCTTTGATCCTGGTGAAGCAAATAAAGGACTTGATCTACAAGACTGACATACTTAGTGGATTTCATCTTCTCCTTCAGTTTCTTAAGCTGCTTTTGTTCGAGTTCTGTGAGTGCTGCTGTATCGGAAGAAGAGGTGGGAATAGCCGTACATGCAATCAGTGCAGTCTGCACCCCCCTCTGGCATTTAGCTTCGGCACTGTGGGCCTGATTCAGAGACGGACGCTCTGAACGAGTGCTCGCTCTGAATCAGGGCATTTTTTTTTTTTTGTTCGGCCTCCTGGCCGCTTGCATAGATGTGGGTGACCACCCACAGCTATTGCGAGCGGCCAAGTTGATGTTCGCAATGGTCAAGACCATCGCGACCATCGGGCTTGCGGCGAAACCCTTGTGGTAGGGTCTCGTGGCCGCAAGCCCCAGAGAGCTTCTGGCTCTAACAGAGCCGGAAGCTCTCTCACTGACATCACTGGTGATGTCAGTGGGGCCGCCCACAAATGGCATGCATTCGCTTGGGAACGCCTCTGTTTGTGAAGCCACCCCCGGCCACGCCTACCAAATGGGGCGAGCTGTCAATCACCATCGACAGCTCGCCCCCTTTGGTGTGAGACCCGGAGTGACGGAGCACCAGTCGCTAGCCGGGTCTCGCACATGCACACAACGGAGCCGCCTCCATTGTGCGCATGCCCAGTGGGCAAACATCGACCCAGCTGCAAGCGCTCAGCACTTGGGACCAGGTCTGAATCAGGCCCTGTGTGTGGGGGGGTGGAGGGGCCCTGTCTGTTTTGTCAGTCCCGGGCCCCACAATTTCTGATGGCAGCCCTGGGGTTGTGGTCTTATGGGAAAAGTCATAATCACGAGCACCAATCATGCTGGGTACATGCTCTTGGAGCTGCTAGGCATGCTCCCAGTCCCTTTCTCCAGTGAATAGATACCGCATGCATGCACATGTCATCTATTCACCATTTACCCCCCATCTCGAACACTTTTTTCGCCAAAATAGGGATGGTTGGGAGGTATGCTAAAGGAAAGGTCTCAAAAGAAAGGGGCATGGTCACACAATAATATTCCCAATTAAACGTACACCACACAGTAGCATAATCTTATTCACATTACACTGCACATAGTGCCCCTGATTCACATTACACCACATAGTACAGTAGTATCTCTTATTTATGTTCTGACACACAGTAGTGCCCCTTTTACACAATGCCAACATTAGTGCACCTTATACACAATGCCAACATTAGTGCCCCTTATACACAATGCCCACAGTAATAGTGCTCCTAATACAATGCCCACAGTAGTAGTGACCCTTGTACAATGCCTACAGCAGTAGTGGCACTTATACATAATGCCCACAGCAGTGGTACCCATTCTGCAGTGCCGTCAGTAGTGGTGCCCCTTCTGCAATGCCCCCATTAGTAGTTGCCCCAGTAGCAATGCCCCCTGTAGTAGTGCCCCCAAAAGTAATGCTCCCTGTATTAGTGCCCTCAGTAGTAATGCCCTTTGTAAAATTGTTCCCAGTAGTAATGCCCCCTGTAAAATTGTCCCCCAGTAGTAATGCTCCCTGTAAAATTGCCCCCAGTAGTAATTGCCCCTGTAAAAGTGCCCCTGTAATAATGCCCCAAGAAGTTAGCCCCCAGTAGTAGTGCCCCTGTAATAATGCCCAGTAGTAGTTCCCCTGTAAAATTGCTCTCAGTAGTAATGCCCCTGTAATAATGCCCCCAATAGTAGTGCCCCTGTAGTAATGCCCCTAGTAGTAGTGCCCCCAATAGTAGTGCCCCTGTGATAATGCCCCCAGTAGTAGTGCCCCCAGTAGTCTCTGTAGAAGTGCCCCCAGTATCCCCAGTAATAGTGCCCCCAGTAGCCTCAGTAGTAGTGCCCCCCGTAGCCCCTGTAGTAGTGCCCCCAGTAGCCCCTGTAGTTGTGCCCCCAGTAGCCCCTGTAGTAGTGCCCCTGTAGTAGTGCCCCTAGTAGCCCCTGTAGTAGTGTTCCCAGTAATAGAGCCACGCAAAACACACACACACAATAAAAAGTTTACTTACCTTAAGCCCCGATCCTGTGTCCGCTGCCGTCCGCTGCTCCTCATTACTATGGGATAGATGTCATGACGTCTCTCACATAGTGCCCGTGGGGGAAGCTTAGCTAGAGCTCAGGAGTGAGCTCCGGCTGCCGCTGTGAGGAGCTGGGCGACCGCTGGTAAAATCTCAGCGGGCAGGGGAGGGTTAGAGGGGGGGGCATGGGAAGGAGTGTGGTGCCGACGGAAAGGAGTGTGGCACGGGGGGCGGACGGGCGGGGAAGGAGTGTGGCGGCGGGAGGAGGGTATGAGTTTGGCTGTGCTGGGGATTGAGAACCCTCTGCTGGCTGGCACCTTACACACATGCGTAGTCGGCGTAACAGGCAGACCGGCCCTGCTTACGCCACATCTACAAAGCGACTCCACTGGGCATGCGCCAGAGATCCAATTGCATCCCCTCCACTGGGCATGTGCCAGAGATCCCAATGTAACCCCTCAGAGCTGACAGCCACCGCAGCGCCGACGTGCCGACATTGGCGCAAGTTTGCATTTTTAAACACACAATCAGTTTGTAATACAGAAACCACTCTATCAAACAGCACATTACCAGTTTCTGAAGTCATGAAATCACTATAGTGTAAAAATCTGAGACAGTGCCGCAATTTTGCGTTTTCAAATGCACAATTCGTTTATCATATTGAGACCTCACTTTTAAACAGCCTACTCTTAATTTCTAAAGTCATGAAATCACTATAGTCTGGGATGCAGTGTGTGACTCCCAACACACTGGGCATGCATAGTAGAAATAGACTCGAAACGCCATAGCGCGACTAGCAAGGTGCTACGTGGGTACTGTATTGGAGCGCCGTACACCCCTTTCTTGAGCACACAGTGGCATAGAGTAGCATAGAAATGCCAGGTGGTGGGAAGTTGTGGATAATGTATTTAATACTGAACTAGTGAAGATTTAAAAAAAAAATATATATATATATATATATATATATTATTTTTTTTTCAAGGTCTCAAACCCGCGGGACAAGAAGACGGGAGAAGCAGTGAGGCTAGGCATTAAGCCCCTTGCCCACACACCTCAACCCAATACTACAGTAGTTCCTAAAGTCATGAAATCACTACAATGTCTAAGTCTGGGACAGTGCTGACAGTACTTACATTGCCGCAAGTGTATAACTTCAACTGCACAGTCAGTGTGTAATACAGAGCTGTGCGTGCATGTGAAATATTTTTATATAAAAGTAGAGGACTCACAAACTTAATGATTTCAAACTGTATTATACATTCTTCTACAGCTCTGATTCCATGTGGAAAACGCTGTACTACTGTTTAGTGTTCTGAATCACCGCTTCTGTCAGCCAGTCATCGGGCGGTGATACAGAACATGCATTGGAAATCAGACGCATGCGCTGTGTAGTTTAGGAAAAGTGACACCTGGTGGACAAAAAGTTGTATTACACGTTATGAATTTTTTCCAGCGCTATGCTACGCTACATTACTAAACTTTCTGTGTGGCGCAACTCATGGCATAGTGTGTGGTGTGCCATGCATGGCGTGCTACATGGCGTATGGAACAACAAACTAGCTGGGCACATCTGTATGAGATAGAGAGATAGATAGATAGATATGAGATATATAGATATGAGATAGATAGATATGAGATGGATAGATAAATAGATATGAGATAGATAGATATGAGATAGATGATAGATAGATATGAGAGATAGATAGATATGAGATAGATACTGTAGATAGATAGAAGGTCCATCCTTTCAGCCTTTAAACAACTTTCTTAATAATGTAAAAAAGTGTGTGTGTGTGTGTAGCTCATTGTTTTTTTTAATTCTGTACCTGATTGTACCAACTTGTGACAGGTATCTAATTTTTGTCATAATTTTTTGTTTGTTTCTAAGAAGTACAGTAAGAAACACACTGTTTTTTCTATAAGCCAGTTTATTTATTGCGTCAAGTCAGTGACTTAAGATGTGGTATACACTTTTAGGGAAATACGGCAGCATAGTGGGTATTAAAGAGACAATACAATTCATCCTCCCCTATAATATATTTTTTTAAGTTCATCTTCTCCATCAAACTGACACTAAATGAGTTGATCAGAAGATAAACTGCTGTTTAGAAGGAACTCCAAGCAAAATCTATGATACAGTATCACTGATCTCTCCCCCTATAGTTATTAAAGCTGTAGAGATCCTATGCAAGATGTTTGTGAAACTCTCTCTCAGGGTTCTGTCCAATAAGGCTCCACCTCAGAACCTCATCCAGTAAAGCTCGTATTTAGTAAAAGCATAGAGAAGGACAATTTGCCACCGTGGTGTGGGAAGGGGTGTTTTATTAAATCCCAAAATGCAGGGGTCCTGGGGGGTAGGGAAGATTAAGGTGAAAGAAGCAAAATGCATGAATGTTTCCATTAAAGTGATGATATATGCTTTGGTAAATGTACTAAATCATATGAATTATAGCTTTCAAATGGGATGTAGACTCAGACAATCTAAATATCGGCCGAGGAATCCCAACAGCGCCTGGATCCTGGCTCCAGAATGTCGAAGGTAAGTATTGGGGGTAAGGGGATGGTTAGGTTTAGGCACTAAGGGGGAAGGGTTAGGTTTAGGGTGTGTGGTGGGGGAGGTTAGGTTTAGACACTATGGGGGGGCGGGGTTAGTTTCAGGCACCAGGGAGGGAGGGTTAGGGGAGGGGTAGGTTTAGGGGTAGGCACTACAGGAAGGGTTAGGTTTAGGCACTAAGGGGGAAGGGTTAGGTTTAGGGTGTGTGGTGGGAGAGGTTAGGTTTAGGCACTATGGGGGGTTGGGGGTTAGGTTCAGGCACCAGGGAGGGAGGGTTAGGGCAGGGGTAGAGGTTGGCACTAGTTACTTATGAGTGTCAGGATTATAACTGTCGGGATGCCGCTGTTTGTGTTCTGACCAGCGGCATCACGACCGCCGGGATTCTATACCCGACCCCTTTTAAATATCTCTAGTAATTCCAATCTGCCTGCTTTGATTGTGAATTTACTATTTTATTTCTTTATTTAAAAGAACAGCGCAAGATGTGCAAAGCCAGCCAATGTCAGCAAGCCTATTCTTGTTTCAATTATTCTTTCCCGGAGGCCAAACTAGAAGACAAAAGAAACAATAACAGGATCACTTAAACTTTTATATTAGGTACTTCAGTATTCTGATACATTGTTTTTATTTTTTTCTAAGAACATGAAAATAAACAACATTGTTAGAAAGTTTCTTTGAATAAAGTCCATATTTTACAACTTTTGTCCTGAAATACCAGACTACTGCTATCTGGGAACATACCTACTGGTGTTTCGAAATGTGTTCTTAATGTTTGAGGAATACACAGAACCACATTTGACACTAGATAACAGTGTTTCTGCTACCATACTGATGGGCATTCCATGTCAGTGGAGATATTGCATTTCCATGCATTGCTGTGTCACTCTGAATGCATTGTAAACTATACAGCCAGTGGTGTAACTACCATAGGTGCAGGGGGTATGGCTGCTATTGGGCCCGTCCCTTCCTGCACCTAAAGTGCCAGGCATCGGTCCGCACCCCCCCTATGCACAGCCCCCCCCCCATCCACACCCTCCTCACTCCCCTCTCCTCGACTTACCTGCTGGCTGCTCCGTGGTTGTGGCCCCACCTCCGTGGTTGCATCCTCCCGGTCGGCTCCACCTCTGGCTCTCCTCATTGGCTAATACTGAGAGGAGGCATGGCCGCCTCCTCCCAGCATCAGTCAGTGAGGAGAGATGGAGCCGACCGGGAGAGTAGGTGTGCCTGCCCTGCACAGTGTGACCACGTAGCAGGCAAGTTGAGGAGAGGGGAGTGAGGAGGGTGCAGGGGTGAGCCTGGGACCTAGGGGGGCCATGAAAATTTTGCTATTGGGCCCCCCAAGGTCTAGTTATGCCCCTGTCTACAACTATGAGTAAAAACACCTATCAAATGGTCTATAGAATGCATGTAAAATGCCAGTGGGTATGTGGTATCATGGTCTCATTGAAGGAAATGTACAGTGTATAGGCCAGGTTGTCATATCTGTGATGTCCTTATACTGTATCATAATTGACTTCTTTCTTGGAATGTGAGGGAGCCTCTTGAATTTTGGGTATTCCTCCAGGCTCCCAGAAAAGTAAGTCACCTTTCCATATCCTGTCCACTTGCTAGTGAAATGGGTAGTATGGTGGCATGATGAAGTGATTCTCTGTGAAATGCATCATCGTGGCCCTATTCTTTAAGACCCCACCACTTCCTTCTCCATCTTAAGACCCCACCACTTCCTCCTTCTTAAGTCTTCCTTCCTTCAAGGTAGTGTCTAGATGCCCTTCACGGAGAGGACCCTGACGTCATCAGCTACTGTCCAACGTCATTCCCTACCATCCACGTGGACATAGAGGGGGAATATAATCTTGTGCTGTGAGAAGCAAGCCACCGAGCCCGAAGTATGCCACGCAAAGCGATCCCGCAAGGTGACAAGTTTCTTCTCTAGGTGGACTTTATGGGCATGGAATGGCACTTCCGCCCTCACTCACATCACTTCCAGGTCCTTAGCATGAAGGGGAAATAAGCTCTACCCTTCCTTCTTGGAGAGGTGAGTACACTGTAGTAAATATACCCCTTAGTCTTATGCTTTATATTTCTTTCTTTTTATAATCTAGGATTATTAACAGGTTATCTGTTTTAATTTATTAGTATCTGCTGAATTTAATGTTGACCATTATATGTATTCGCTTCAGAACCATGTTCCATAACTTACATAACATATGTACCCGCCTCCAAGCTGTGGGAGAGGTGATTATATCATGTACATTGAGGGCCCAGTTTGATGAATATGTAACAATTTATGAAACAAGAGAACCTAAATAATACTATTGTGACTGTTATGTACCTGCTGCGCAAACGGTTGTTATTAAGACTAATAAGCTTGCACTGTGATACGGTACATAGAAATGAGAAGCTGGTCCATAATGCCTGTATTTTTCACTTAATTGAGAGCTGATTTATGTTTTGTTTTCAGCTTAAGACAATTACTGATTGATTATTTATAACATTATTTTGGAGCATATGCTATGCATTTACTTAAGGAGGGGTAGACTGGTTATACGTACTGAAGCCACAATTCCCCATGTTTCGTAGGGGGTGACTAACATCATTTTTCTATATTGGATTTCACAAAGTCTACTGCTTCAGTGTTTTTGTCAGATGTTACTATGGTATACTGAAGTAAATTACAAGCATTTCATAGGTGTCAAAGACTTTTATTGACAATTACATTAAGTTTATGCAAAGAGTCAATAATTTTAGTGTTGTCCCTTCTTTTTCAAGACCTCTGCAATTTACCCTGACATACTGTCAATCAACTTCTGGACCACATACTGACTGATGGCCGCCCATTCTAGTCTAATCAATGCTTGAAGTTTGTCAGAATTTGTGGGTCTTTGTTTGTCCATCCGCCTCTTGAGGATTGACCACAAGTTCTCAATGGGATTAAGGTCTGGGGAGTTTCCTGGCCATGGACCCAAAATTTTGATGTTTTGTTCCCCCAGCCACTGTCATGCTTGAAAAGGCATTGTTCATCACCAAACTGTTCTTGGATGGCTGGGAGAAGTTGCTCTTGGAGATGGATGTTTTGGTACCATTATTTTTTCATGGCTGTGTTCTTAGGCAAAATTGTGAGTGATCCCACTCCCTTGGCTGAGAAGCAACCCCACACATGAATGGTCTCAGGATGCTTTACTGTTGGCATGACACAGTACTGATGGTAGCGCTCACCTTTCCTTCTCTGGACAAGCGTTTTTACAGATGCCCCAAACAATCTGAAAGGGGATTCATCAGAGAAAATAAGTTTATCACAGTCCTCAGCAGTTCACTCCCTGTAGCTTTTTCAGAATATCATTCGGTCCCTGAAGTTTTTCATGAAGAGAAGTGGCTTCATTGCTGCCTTTCTTGACAGCAGGCCATCCTCCAAAGGTCTTCGCCTCACTGTGTGTGCAGATGCACTCACACCTGCCTGCTGCCATTCCTGAGCAAGCTCTGCACTGGTGGTGCCCTTATCATGCAGCTGAATCAACTTTAGGAAATGGTCCTGGTGCTTGCTGGACGTTCTTGGGTGCCCCAAAGCCTTCTTCACAAATATTGAACCTCTTTCCTTGAAGTTCTTGATGATCCAATAAATGGTTGATTTAGGTGCAATCTTACTAGCAGCAATATCCTTGCCTGTGAAGTCTTTTTTGTGCAAAGCAATGATGACTGCACGTGTTTCCTTGCAGGTAACCATGGTTATCAGAAGAAGAACAATGATTTAAAGCACCACCCTCCTTTTAAAGCTTTCAGTCTGTTATTCTAACTCAATCAGCATGACACCTCACCTGTGTTAATGAGAGAATCACTGACATGATGTCAGCTGGTCCTTTTGTGGCAGGACTGAAATGCAGTGGAAGCATTGTTTTTGGGTTTAAGTTCATTGTCATGGCAAAGAGGGACTTTGCAATTATTTGTAGTTCATTTGATCACTCTTCATGATAACCTGGAGTATGTGCAAATTGCCATCATAAAAACTGAAACAGCATACTTTGTAAAAATCAATACTTGTGTCATTCTCAAAACTTTTGGCCATGGCTGTAGTAAGCTACTGTATCTGTCTGTGTTTTTGTCTTTTATGCACGGCCAGAGTTTTGGACCCAGCTCCACCAAATTTTGCATTGTGTTGTAGTTTGTTCAGGATTAGGTTTTTGCCTAGGTTTTAACTTTGTCAGGGCCACACACTGTCACACAAGCCCTAAAAATGGGGACACTCATAAATTACACAGGTTCAGGGGCTGGCCCCGGTGGGAATTGGCATACTGACAAAAAAAACTGTGAGAATGCAACAAAAGTATAATTTTAACCTCAGTCTGAGCAAACTTGATGACTTATGCAATTTCATATCATCTGTGTTCACATGCAAGGGCCTAACAAGAACACAGTAAAGCCCCTCACACATTATACCACATTATACCCTTTACATATTATGCTATAGTAGTAGTGCCCCATATAACACATTATTCCACACAATAGTAGTGCCCCATAAACATTATGCTCTCAGCAACTCACCTTCCCGTGTTCCTCCAGCAGCCTCTCGCCTCCCCTTGTGTTCTATCAGCAGCCAGCAGGTGTGGTTTTGGGGCCGGGCCGCCAGCTAATTACAATTGGGCACCGGCAGGCAGTGGCAGACATGGACATACGCCATTACAATTTGAAACTGGTGCTGGTTGCATGCCAAGTGGAGCTCACGGACCAGCAGCCAATCAGGAGCCACCACTGCTCTGATTGCCTTGCAACCGGTGGCGCTGTCTCTCCATGACAGACTGCCAGTGTGCCGATGGGCCAGCACCAAATCAACATCGCTAACACCCAGGCCCCCTCGATGGCCTTGACTGGACCGGCCCACCTTGTGTGTGTGACTGAGTGCAGGGGAAGCGGCAGGCCACATAGGCAGCTCAGGCACCATAGCAGTCATACCCCTTGCACCCATGGTAATTACCCCTCTGTTTGCATGCATGTTAGCAAACAGTGGGGTCCATTTCAGGATCATGGGGTTATAGGTGAGGACAATGCTACAGGTGTACGTCAGGGTCCAGTCTTAGTCCCGTGCAAAGCTGGGTGTCCCAGCTAGTTTTAATAAGATAATTATGCATCTTCATACTACCTAAAAGTGTGCCCCAAAAAAAGAATCATATTTTTGTCTTTTAGACTAGTCCAGACTAGATAACAAAATTTTTATGATATTGTACTTGATTCCTGGGAGCACCTCCAGCAATTGTGACTGAGACTGATTATATTACATATTACAATTATATTTTGGTTTAAAAATTACTTTTAAAAAATTACTTTTTAAATTTACTTTATTTTTCTTACTATTCCTTCCTGTGCGGGATATATTTTTTGGTTTTTGGACTGTAAACATTTTCTTTTACATACACCCCTTCATTGACCCACTTCAGTCTGGCTTTCACTCGCTTCATTTCATGGAAACTCCCCTCACAAAGTTAGTAATGATCTCACCCTAAAGGTAACAGTCAGTTTTTCATCCTCTTGGACCTGCCAGCTGCTGGATTCCATGACAATCTGCTCTGATGGCTGGCCTCCTACTTTTCTATCCTTTCTTTCTCTGTGTCTCCCTTCAACTAGTTCCCCCCTTCTTCATCTTCCTGTTGGAGTACTCTAAGGTTCTCTCCTTGCTCCCCTTCTCTTCTTTACACTTCCACCTTTGGTGATCTCATCAGCCCCTTTGGTCTGCATTTATGGTGAGGATACAAATATATACTGTATTTCTCTTCTCCTGACCTCTCCTCATCTACACTCTCTAACATCTCAACTTCCTCTTTTTCATCTGTTCCTACTGTAAATGTTTTTTTGTTTAAACTTAATGAGCTTATTGTCTCTCACCATCTCAGGTTTCTTTTCCCATTCGTCTCTCTTTCTGTTGCCAACCCTATCTTCTCTCCTGTCCCTCAAGTACCAACACATCTGCAGGATTCGACCCTTCCTCACTCTGGAGGCTACCATATCTTTAATCCATGCCCTTGTTATCTTCCAGCTGGAGTATGGCAGCCACTTATTCTCTTGTCTTCCTTTCTCCCACTTTTTCCTTCTTACATTGTTCTTATAGTGATCCTTAATACTGCTGCTCATCTACCCTTCCTATCTCATTGATTCAACCTATCCTTCTCTGGTTCCTCTTTCCCTACAGAATCCAGTTTATTCTTCTCATCCTCTTATTCAAAGAACTGTATCGCTCCTCTTCCTTCAGCTTTTCAGACTTCATCTCAGTTCATGCACCCCCTTGCCCTATTGTATGTTTCTCGATTGTCAATCTGCCTACACATTGATGACCTCTTCCCACATCCACATCCAATACTTCTTCCATGCTACTCCCTAGAACTCACTCCACTACTCCATGAGACTGTGTACTGTCCTGTTAAACCAGCTCACGTCACACTCATAACATGGTTTCTGTGGTCCCTCATCAGCTCTTTCTAGATAATCTCCCAGTTACTGTATGTCCCCATTCACTGTCAGCGACTCTGATCCTGTCTGTTTAACAGTGCTACTAGTACTTTTACTCACTTAACTGTCTTATTGTTTTTACTATTTGTGTTTTTACCCTTGTACTGACTTTTTGAACCTTGTAATTAAAGGGGGTGCCTATGAATCAAATAATATGCGCAAGATATTCCCTGAAAACAGCCATTTTTATGGGTTACCCACAAATATTAAGTGTCCCCCAGATGTACTTTAAAGAGATCACAGCAAATACCTCCGATACCCGCTGCGCTCCCTCTATTGTCCTAAACACTTGCAGCCCCCATAGGTTCTCCCAGCCGCGCATGTCAGTGTGTGCCGTGGAGCTTATCCAGGGAGAATTGTGATCATGTTACGCTATCACACTGCTTCAAGCTCTTTTCCATGACGGGCTCTTATCGGGCACCCATCTTTTGGAATGAGGATTTTAGACAAATCGCGTGAACATATTCATCTTAACTTTGTGATTTTGCGCAAAAAAATATTCATCACATCTGCATTAAAAATGCGCATTATGATAATATGCCCTATAGTATTAGTATTAATTGGTATATAGTATATAGTATTAATTATGCATATTTTTGTCAGCATTATGAACAGGTGTCAATTTATATAAAAAAGATAATAATAATAGTAATAAAATCAATTTAATACAAAACAGTGTTCTTACCGCATAAGTTGTTTTCACATTTTCCTTTGCATGCTGAGCAAGGTGTTCCTTTACGGTATGGTTTTGCCATATGTTTTCTATCATTTCCCCTAGTTATAGTTATATAGAACAGAAAATAAAATTTTAGCAATACATTTAACATTTACAGCAGGTTTTTTTAATTTATAATCTGCTAATAGTGTATTGAATTTCTTTTTAAATTTTGCATCTCATTCACATCGCAGACTCAGCGAGACACCAGACAACTATTTTACAGTGGAGGTACGGGTGCCGGCCGCCTGCTGGCACTTGTACTGTAGTTCCAGAAGTGCCAAAGGGCAGGCATGCTGGCACCCTTGTTCCACTGTAAAATACAATACTTTACTTCAATTTAACACTTTATTACCTCCATACCCACCGCTCTAGGGGTCCAGGGAAGAGCCTCAGACTTCAGACCAAGCCTGGGGTGCTCGGGAGAGGGGGGATCCCCTCCTCCCCTGAGATCCCCGGCTTGGCCTGATCGACTTGGGGTGAGGCATTACATCTGGTTGGTTTGGGTCCAGTGCTGGTTTTAATTATAGGGGGATCCCTACGCATTTCCCCCCCTATAATTAAAACCAGGACTGGCCCTGCAGCCTGGTGCTGGTTCCTAAATTACGGTGGAACTCTACTCATTTTGTTCGCCATAATTTTAGGAACCAGGACTGGCTGACAAGTCCGGAGCTGGTTATGCTTTTGGGGGGGACCCCACATCTTTTTTTTTTTAAATTTAGCCTTTTTATTTCTATTTACAGGTAGAAACATACATGGATCACACTGATCTGTGTATGTTTCTGCCAAACTCGCAGATCACAGGCAGGTGAGTTGATTTCACAAATTTTTACAGGAGTGTTGTCCCATGTCATGATAGTTTATAAACTCTCATCTTGGTAAATTCCTGAATCCTATCTTCACTAGTGAAAAGGTTCTTGAGATTAGCCGATGGTGAATTGAAAAGAGTTTGCTAACTATCCAGTATTTTCCCGTAACAAAGGAGATTTCTCTCCCGAGTTTTACATTAGTAAATTTGCGAGTGGAAAAAATGTCCAAACTCTCCAGAGATTGCAAACTCTCCCAAACTCGATTCTTAGTTAATTTTTCCTTTTTCCTTACTTTCAAAATATTATTATTTATTTCTTTATTACCAGTTTCTTATATAGCGCAACATGTTCCGTTGCACTTTACAATTGGAAACAACATTAATAGATAATAGAACAAAACTGGATAATAATAGACACATATATAGGTAAGAGGGCCCTGCTCGAAGCTTACAATCTTTAGGGAAATAGGTATTGATGCAAAAGAACAGGTGCTACATATTGCATATTGGTCCAGCCAGATTGCAGAGGTTATTGGTGAGCTGTATGATCCAGTCACGCAGCACATACTGTCACGCAGCATATACTGTATGTACATAGAGAAAATATGTGAGGTTATGTGTGGACTGTAGGGAGGGATGTAATTATAAGGAAGCCATGAAGGTTATGTGGGAAGTTCTGGAATCTGATAAGCTTGTCTGAAGAAGTGAGTTATCAGGGAAGACTTGAAGGTTTGGAGACTAGAGAAAAGTTTTTTATTGTGTGTGGGAGGGCATTCCACGGTGTGTGCAGCCTAACAAAAGTACTGTAACTGTGCATGGGAATAAGTAATCCATGTGGATGAGAGATGCAGATCTTGTGCAGAGCGAAGAGGTCGGTTAGGAGATATTTTGAGATGATTGAAGAGATGTATGTTGGTGTGGTTTGGTTAATAGCTTTATGTGTAATTAAAAGTATTTTATATTGAATATGGTAGAAAACTGGCAACCAATGGAGTGACTGACAGAGCGGATCAGCAGACGATGAATGTTTGGCGAGGAAGATCAGCCTCGCAGCTGCATTCATAATGGATTGTAGTGGTGAGATTCTGTTTTTGGGAATACCAGTAAGGAGACTATTGCAACAATCAATGCAGGAGATAATGAGTGCATGGATTACAGTTTTTGCAATGCCTTGTGTAAGATAAGGATGAATTTTGGATATGTTTTTAGTAGAGATGTGTGGATCGGTTTTACTGAGATTTAATCGGATATGTTGGGATCTCAAACACGGCATCATATTGGCTATCTGTCTGTCACGTGTTTTGGATAGCCAATAAGATAAATCTGAACTAATCCGAACTTGCGATAATTTGGCGATGAGAACCGAATAAAACCGAACCCTCACATCTCTAGTTTTTATATGTATGTTACATGATTTTGAGACAAATTGAATGTGGGGTACAAAGTACCGCTTAAAACCAAGGATGACATCTAGGTGGTGGGCTTGTGGGTTGGGGTTGATTGTTGAGTTATCAACAGTAATAGAGATATCAGGTTGGTAACTACTATTGGCCGGTATTTGAGGTGGCGAGATGCCATCCAAGATGAAATGGCAGAAAGACATTCAGTGACACGGACCAATACAGATGGTGACAAATCTGGGGAAGATAGGTAGATTTGAGTATCGTTCGCGCACAGATGATACTAAAATCCAAAAGAGCTGATTAGTTTGCCTAGAGAGGTAATATAGATTGAGAAAAGCAGAGGACCTAAGACTGAGCCTTGCCATACTCCAACTGATAGAGGTAGCAAAGAGGAAGTAGAATCAGAAAAGCGAACATTGAAAAGAGCAATAAGATAGGTGGGATGAGAACCAAGAAAGGGCTGTGTCCTGAAGACCTATGGTTTGTAGTGTTAGTATGAGGAGAGTGTGGTCAACAGTGTCAAAAGCAGCAGATAGATATAAAAGTACATATAAGAAGTGAGTAATGGCCTTTAGACTTTGCAGTGACCAGACCATTTACTACCTTAGTCAGTGCTGTCTCTGTGAAGTGTTGGTAATGAAATCCTAACCGAATTAGGTCCAATAAGTTGTGTGAGTTATGAAAGTGTGTGAGGCCTGCTGGCTTCCTGAGAAGCCTGCTGGCTACCTGAGAAGACGTGCTCTGCTGACCTCCTGATTATTGGCACTAATTGACTGTGCTACCCAGTCTGCCCTGCTTATCTGCCCTAACTGAGGTGGCTACGGTGCCCCGACTCTGATCCCTGGACCCTTTGAAGTTCCAGTCGGGTCGGGCGCTCCACGGCCTACCTGTTAAAAGCTTCGGTGGCGAGCTGCGTGATGTTACCGCCGCAGTCACCACTTTGCCTGCTCTCCACATGTTCATACCGGCAACGGCCTTTAGCCTATTCAACTGACCTGCTGGACCGCGACTCCCTCTCTACAGCGGTGCTGCCTGAAGGTCTGTGTTGTCCGTTCCTGGGAATCATGGAGGGACCACCATTTTAGGTTTCTGCTCCATATTAACAGTGTGCCTTGGTGCTGCCTAGTTTGCCTCTGCCAGCTCCTGCCACACCAGTTTTACAGCTCCAGACCTCTGCTTTGTCACTATTCCCTAGCTGGTGACTGATCTTTAAGCTTCTCATTCCTTTTCTCCTTGCAGGGTGGTAATACACCCTGTCTGCATGTTTCTTCAGTTAAACCCTACACCCACCCTTATGAGACCTCCGCAGTTCACATTTACCTGACATAGTTTTGGCTACTCCAAAAGCCAGTTGCCTTTTCACTACTTTATGCATTCATTATCTGAAGGGGCCACTATGCCTATTAAATGGGGCAAGCTATCTATCCTTGCACCTCCTATCAGATTTGTGTCACAGAAAACCCCTGATCCAATGCCTTCTGGAAAATCTCAAACGACATCCAAGGCTACCTCCTCAACAGGCTCTGGAACTAGTCTTGACCCCTCTGCTAATGCTTCTCTTACCGTATCCTCCACCAAATGCTTCAGGAATTCTGAACGGATCTCACCTCTGATTTTCAGGCTTCTATTAAGCAACTACTGGCTACGTGACAGGTAACGGCAATCGCACTTACAACTTGGAAAAGAAAATGCAAGAATTAGTGTTCTCTCACAACGACCTCCTTACCTCCCATAATTCGGTTAGGTATAAACTCACAGACTTGGAGGATAGATCCAGGAAAAATAACATCAAGATCAGAGTTGTCCCAGATTCTGTGCCTAATGTTGAGCTCCAGGACTTTGCTTTGAACATCTTTAACAAATTGATGCCCTTTGTAAAAGCCCAGGATTTGTTGATTGATTACATTCACCGCATTCCTAAACCCCGCTCAGCTCCTGCAAGTTCTCCCCAAGATGTCCTTTTACGTCTTCATTTCTTTCACATCAAGGAGGATATACTTAGAGCTGCTCATGAGGCAGAGGATACTGATGTTCTCAATAATCTCCAACTATGCCCTGACCTTTTGGTCCACACCATAAATAAACACAGAACATTCCAACTTATCACAAAAGCACTTTGAGATAATGACATCTAATACTGGTGGGGCTTCCCGGTAAAGCTCTTATTTCTGTCTCTATTCCCTCATCTTCTCAAGGTCCCCTTCTTGAGTCAGAATGGTCCCGTGTGGGCTGAAGGTGTTCCAGTTTATCTCCATGGATTTCTTCAGTTATTGTTTTTGGATGCTGTCCAGCTGAGTTTGGTACTCCTCTGAACTGGGTCATTGTACGCTACTTTGCCATATTATTACTAACCGCTACAGAACGGACCCTTCATCAAAAGCATCATTTTCCTCCACAGCCATAGTTCTGTGTTTCACCTATGGATGCTGCATATTGAACCCCTCAGCTGCGAGCATTCCCATATTCCCAGCTTCTGGTTTGTTGTATTTTTACATGTCTCAAAGGTGGGGAATGCGCAGTCCTCCCCCACATGTTAACCATTTTGCCATATTGTTCCCTTACAGCAACTACTGCGGCCTGATACACAAGGCTTTTTGGATTTTCTGTCTTTTTCTTGTGCTTTTGCTTCCTTTTTCATTTTTTAGCTCTATGTTTTTCTTTTCTTTTATATGTGTAACATGTACAGTATATCTAGGACAGTTTCTTTTCTTCATTGTTTTATTATGCCCAATGGTTAAAGTATTTTCTTTAAATGTCATGGGATTCAACTCCCCGCATAACAGGCGCTTGGCCCTATCAACTTTTCACTACCATAAAGATAATATTGTGGCCCTACAGGAAACTTTTCATCCTTAGCTCCTCCTATATTTAAGGATCATAGATACTCCTTATGCTATACTGCTAATGGTCCGTCCAGACGTAATGGTATTGCCAATCTGTTCCACGTGAATACTGCATTTGTTATACATCGGAAAATTGAGGATAAGAATGGTAGATTCCTTATTCTCACTGGGGTAGTTGAGGAAGCCCTAGTCACTCTAGTTTCCCTTTACACCCCTAATTCTTGCCAAGTCCCTTCTCTACGAGAAACTTTCGAGGAAATCTCTAAGGTCTGCCTTGATGAACTTATATTAATTGGTGACTTTAATTTAGTAATCGTTCCCAAATTAGATGGATCTTCTCCTCGTGGTCACCCCTTCTCTCCTCATGACGTAGGCCCTTCATTGGACTTAAAAAAATTATTAGCGGAGTATGATTTATGTGACGCCTTGCGTACCCATTTACTGGATTAGAAAGATTATACTTTTTTCTCCTCAATAGTTATGCTAGAATAGACCTTATTCTTCTAGATAAAATAACTCTCCAATCTACTTAAAAGGTTAAAAACCTCCCAATTACCTGGTCTGACCATGCTCCTGTTTTATGGGTTTGGGATACAGGCTATCACTTTTCCCCTACACGTCCTTGGTGCTTCCTGAATAGCAATAACATGATCCTGAGACTATAAAGGCCCTTAATGACTCTCTCATGATGTATACACAAACTAATTCTCCTGATGATACTTCTGGTTTCACTTATTGGTGTTTTTTAAAAGCGGTCCTCTGTGGTACGTCTTTTCAGAAGGGGGCTCAACTTAAAACTCGCTCCCGTAAGACACAGAGTGATTTGGAAACCACTTTATGGTCTTTGGAGTCCCAAAATCAGGACCATTACGCAAACAACTCAAAGAGATGCAACGACAGCTCCAGAAACATTTTATGCCACACATGCACTTAGCTCTTACTCGCCTCCGCCATAAATTCTATACTGCTGGTAATAAAGCCTCCCACCTCCTAGCATGCAAACTTTGTGGATGTCAAGCACGTAATAGAATGAAATGTCTTCTTACTCCAGTTTGAAATGCCTTAACCCCCTTGATATTGCTCATTTATTTTCAGACTACTATGCAAATTTATATAATTTATGTGACGACTCTTCCATTCCTCAACCCTTGGCTGACGTTATTTCCTCTTTTATTAGACTGCCTATCAGTCCCTTCTTTAGATACTGATAGCCTGGCGTCCTTGAACACCCCTTGGTCTTTGGAAGAAATATAGGTAATAATCCAACAACTGCCAAAGGGTAAAGACCCTGGCCCTGATGGGTTTACTAATTCCTTTTACTCCACATTTAATGAGGTCCTTTCCCCAATTCTCCTACAATTATATACAGAGGTTTCTTACATGGTTCCTTTTCAACTGAAATGGTAGAGGCTCAAATTGTAACTATTCCAAAACCTGGTAACGACCCTCTGAAAGTAAAAATTATAGACCTATAGCGTTTCTTTACACAGATGTGAAAATCTATGCTAATTTGCTTGAAACCATAAATGTATCAACCACAATTGATACATCTTGACCAGGTGGGTTTCGTTCTCAGACATTTGGCTCCTGACAATACCCGTAGGGTTTTAGACCTAGTTGAATGGTGTCATATCATAAGCCACAATTTCTCCTTCTCTCGCTTGATGCTGAAAAAGCATTTGATAGACTCCATTGGGACTATATACGCCAGGTGTTAGCTAGATTTGGACTCCAGGGTGATATTTTCCGATCCATTAATGCCCTTTATGGCAATAGGTTTCTTTCCCCCCCCCATTCCCGGTTAATAATTGCGTTATCCATAGAACCCCTGGCCCCCAAAAATTGTCAATCTTCTGAGTTTCCTGGACTCTCACTTTATGATACCTCTCACAAATGATGCCTCTTTACAGACAATGTTTTATTATTTGTAAATGACCCAGAGACCTCGTTGATGCCCCCCATAATATCTTAGAGAAGTATAGCACAGCCTCTTATTATATATTATATGCTACGAAAACTGAAGCTTTACTCATGAATATCCCCCTTTGACTCCGTTCATTGAAGGGACGTTTCCCTTTTATATGAAAGGACTCCTCTTTAGCCTATTTGGGACTTTCTATCTCCTCTGCTATCCCTCATGTTTTCAATGTAAATTATGTCCCGCTTCTGACTCAATTGTCATCTTTAGCTACTGCTTGAATGAATCATGAGATCTCATGATTGGGCCGCTTAGCGGCGAATAAAATGATGTTATTCCCTAAATTGATGTATCTTATTCTGAGCCATCCCGTATGCTACTACCCGTAAACTATTACATCAGATATGGCAATTGAAGCTCTCCTATGTCTGAAAACATAAAGCCCCTAGAATGGCTTATAGCTGTATGATCCGTTCTAAACCACAGAGAGGCCTCAGTCTCCCCAATCTGTCTAGGTACCATGAAACAGCCCTGCACAACCTACTCATCAGTGGTTTCTCTCTGTCTGGTTTGCCAAGGCAACTCTTCAGGAAACATCTCTATTGTGATTCTCTGTACTAGTGGTACAGAGAATTCCCACTCACATCAGATCCCTGACCTGGGGACCGCAGCCTGCTTGCTGGGTGCAGCTGAAACCCATATCCCGGGGTCACTGGTGAAAACCTCCCGGCAGGTTAGACTCCGCATCCTAGGTCAGGTCTCGCCAACATCCGATGCTTGTGCATGAGGAGGCTGAACATCCAGGCCCCTCGCTCCTGACTCCTTCATTGACCCGGGACCACCACTTCCAGTCCCTCAGTAGGGGACTCCAGGACGCTAAACGTGACAGTTTGATCAGGCCAAATATGGAAGCCATGGGTTCTCTGGGTGTTGATGCAATTCAATATCTCGCCTCCCGCATGAAAGATCAGGAAGCAGCACAGTTACAACTAGCACAAAGTATTCAGGCACTTTCAAATCAATTTTCTACCATTAAACCCCTCCAGTTCTCTAGTATCTATAACTCCGCACATCTGACTACCTTTCAGAGAATATTGGAACAAGTACAAGATTCGTTCACAAAATTTTTTCAGTTTATTCCTGAGTTCCTTGGAATTTCCTCTGATTCTCCTAAATCTTCCTCTGCGCGAAATAAAGTAAAACCGGAGTTTCACATGTCCGAAGCTCTCAGGCTGAATGCCAATGGCGTAGGGAGCATTATCTGTGTTTATATTGTGGGAACTCGGACCACTTTATAACAGACTGTACCATTTGCCAGCCTTTTACTGATTCCAAGGGTCTGCATTCCAGTGATTTTGTCTCTTGTTCTCCTCATTCTCTGTCTGCAGTTGAAGTTTCCTCAGTCTCAGGCAGATTCTACTTAACATTTAACTAGCACCTTCTAGAAGATAATAGCTAGAATCTGATTGGTTGCTATGGGCAACATCACTTTTAAAACTCACTTCTAAAAACTCTCACTTTAGTAAATTTACCCCTTAGTCTCTACCGATTTGAACATCAAGCTCCACCAGAGGATTCCTAGTGCCACACCTCAGGTGGGGGTCTCAAGTTTCTTATCCCTAGAGGGGGTTTCAAATCTCATACCCCAGGAGGGGGTCCTAAGTTTTTCACCCCAACAGGGGTTTTCTGATATTATAGCCCAAGAGGGGATTTCAAGTAGTATACCCAAAGAGAAGGTCCCAAGTTTGTCTTTTCTTATGGGGGTTACAAGTCCAGCACCCCAGGAGGGAGTTATAAGTATAATACTCCAGGAGGAGTTTTCAAGTCTTGCTCCCCACGAGGGGATCTTTACTTCTTCACCCCAAGAAGGGAATTCCAGTTTCATTCCCCAGGCAGAGGTTTCAAGTGCCAAACCTAAGGAGAGGGTTTTTGTTTCACGTTTCAAATCCCAAGAAGGGGACTCAGCTTTAAGTTTTACACCCCAGGAGGGGGTTTTAAGTATCTCACCACAGGGTGGGGTTTCAAGTCTAACACCCCAAGATGGGGTTTCAAGTCTCGTATCCCAGCATGGGGTTTTAATTTCGAGTGTCATGCTCCTGGAGGGGGCCTTCGTTTTGAGTTTCTGTTTCGACTTTCATGCCTCAGGAGAGAGTCTTCATTTCGAGTTTCGTGCCCCATGAGGGGGTTACAAGTTTCATGCCCAAGGAGGGAGTCTCAAGTCTCTCTCCCAAAGAGGGAGAATCAAGTGCTATATCCCAGGAGGGGTTTTCAAGTGTCCTACCCCAGGAGGGGGTTCCAAGTGTATATATCCCAGCAGGGGATTTCAAGTGTCATACCCCAGCAGGGGATTTCAAGTGTCCTACCCCAGGAGGGGTTTTCAAGTGTCCTACCCCACAAGGGGATTCCAAGCATTATACCCCAGGAGGGGTTCCAAGTGTTATACACCAGGAGGGGATTTCAAGTATCCTTCCCCAGGAGGGGTTTTCAAGTTTCATGCCCAAGGAGGGGGTTTCGAGATTCATGCCCCAAGAGGAAGTTTCCATTATTAAGTCTCAGGAGAAATGACCAAGCCATCCCAGTTGGGAACTCTTCCTTTCTATTCTCGAAAGTACTTCACAAGCACTTGACGTTGAACAGAATCTACTATGAGTTAATAGTTATATAGAGGGTCTGACGTTTGTGATTTTAGAGGTCTCAGGACTCTTGTGAAAAAAGGAACTCAAGTCATTAATAGAGGCTGTTGGGGGCAAAGTTACAGAAAACATTAGCAAGGAAACCAACTACCTCATCATGAGTAATGACCATGTTGAATCCAACCGGAAGATGGCAGAAAGTCTTGGGATCAAGATTATTGCTGTGGATGGGTTGTTTGAATTAATGTACTCCTCAACCAGGGAGGAATAAATTTCCAAGCCTATCTCCCTTGAGAATGACGGATTGTTTTACACTAATTCTCAATGTTTGTTTTTTTTCATTTGGTTATATTATTTGTCGGTATATACTGTGTCTCATGCAATGCTCCTTTTTTTTTTTTAACTTGATTTCCTTGGGATTGCTAGATAAATTGCAGCCATCCAGGAGCCCCCCCTCTCTTCCAAGTTTAGGTGTCCCTTTGTTTGCCAAGAGACTACAATCTGTGGATACTTGGGGGGACTTTACACCCTATTGAAATGAAATACACCTGCCTATCGACCACTCATCAAACACTCTCAAGAATACATTACATTTTGGTCTCTCAATCTCTTTTCCCTAATGTCCAACATTCTCAGATTGAAGCCATTTCAATCTCAGATCATGTTCTAATCTCAATCACCCTGCGAGTCACAGAAGATTCCAATACACCTAGACTTTGGAATTTCCCTTCCTATCTTGCTAAATCTATTAAATTCAAAAATTGACTGTAGTCTGCCTAGGAAGAATATAAACTCAAGAATATCTCCCATGTAGATTCTGACCCTATTCTAGTTTGGATGACAGCTAAATCTGTACTCAGAGGAAACATCATTTCATATGTCTCCTCGGCAAACAAAAATATGCTACTCAATATTTAGATGCCCAGACCTCCCTGACAGCAGTCTTTTAACTATTCAAATCTCAACTCTCCTCTCACACTTAGAAAGCCTATCTCTTGGCTAAAACCCATTTCGATGAATTCAAGACCCAGCTAGGAGACAGATACCTATTTTCCATCAATTATTGTTTCCACAAATTTGGTAACAAGACAGGAAAACTTTTAACCAATCTGCTCAATGGTTCCCGTCCCCCTATGGTTACGCAGCCTTTTAAAACATCCCAGGGCACCCTTGCTACTACTACGCTGAAATTGCAGAAGTTTTGCATTCTTTTTATACCAATCTCTACTCTGATACTGACCCAATTCAGACAATAACACCTCCAACATTACAGTTCCAATAACCTTGGAAGAGGTCCAACACGCGATTAGGCATACTAAAGGAAATAAAGCAACAAGGCCAGATGGTTCCAACTGTGATTTTTATAGAATCCTTCTCCCTAGAATAGGTGATACTTTGGTTGTAGTTCATAATTCTCCTCTTGAATCTACTACTTTACCTACCCCATTTCAATTCAGCAATTTTAAAAGTTTTACCAAAGCCAGGTAGAGACCTTACCCTTCCTAGCTCCTATTGCCCTATATCACTTCTCAACTCAGATTATAAACTAATTACTAAAATTATTGCAGATAGTATGAAAATTCTTCTACCTGGACTCATACATCCTGATTAAACAGTCTTTATTTGGGGATGACACTCGGAGGTTAAACTGAGGAGGGTTCTCACTGCTATCTTTCAATCCACATCAACTAGCTCATCTCAGCAACAAATGATCCTCTCACTGGGCGCCGAAAAGGCGTTTGACCTGGTGATATGGTCACATTTGTTTCAAACCCTTTCACATTTTGGTTTCCCAGAATAATTTATACATACTCTAAAGTTACTATACTCGTCACCTCAAACACAAATATCTTGTAATGGATACCTCTCTTCTCCACTTAATATACAAAAAGGGACAATAGGGTTGCCCCCTATCCCCAATTCTTTTTCCTATTGTTCTGGAGCCCTTGGCCATTGCACTACAGACAACCCTAGTCTTTAAGGGTATCAGGGTTGGCAGTGTTGATTTGAAGTTATCGTTATTCGCAGAGGAAATTTTATTATTTATTTCTGACCCGGAATGTTCAATTCCTGAAATTCTGCGAATAATTGAGTCCTTCGGATTGAGAGCAGGGTATCAAATAAAAATTGCCAAGTCTGAACTACTATTTCTTCATAAAGACCACCCAACTCCCTCTCCATCTTCCCCTACCTCAGCTTTTAGGTGCGCTACTACAAAAAATGTTTATCTTGCGATTCAGATTCCGGCAGATTTGTCCATTTTATATCGGGAAAATTTTCCCCCTATCATTACTAAAATTTACACTATGCTGGATAATTGGAGACTTCTTCCACTATCTATTTTAGGCAGGGCTGCCATACTCCAAAGCATTGTCTTCCCTAAAATATCTATGCAATGCAGATGTTACCTATTGGTCACTCCAAAAAAGATATTATCCACCTTAGACAAATTATGACAAGATTAATTTGGAAATCAAAGAAACCTACTATAGCCTTAAATAAACTGATAGCATCCAGATGTACAGGAGTTATTGGGATCCCATACTACTCAGTTTACGCACTCTCGGTTTTCTTTAGATATGTTGCTGATGGGCTGCTGTAAGGAGAAGTCTTTACAGATAAAAGATTGGATAGAGTTCTGTTTTCTCCGTACATGCTTGGTGCATTTTTACACTCAAAACCTTTTGATATTCCCTCTCATATTCTTCATAATCCCCTATTCCATGATATATGCTTGGCTAGTTTTAACTCGTAAATTTAAGAGAAATCATTTAGTTCCCCTCGTATCCCACTTTGGGGAAATCCAGCTTTCCCCCCGTCTCTCTCAAATGTACATTTTTATTCTTGGAGAGATAAAGGCCTATCAAATTCCTCAAAAGTTTTTGATCCTGGAGGTCGATTTTATAAATTTTCCAAACTGAAAGAGACTATGATCTCCCACAAGCAAATTTTTACATGTATCACTATCTACAGACGCGACACTATTTGAAATCCTACATTATTTCACTTAAAATTTTCTAAAAAGTTGTATATTACTGATAGTGAAGTATACCGATTAGTCTGTCTTTTTGCATTCCGAGCATAATCTTCAGTACCTATCACAGGCTATGGAAGCCAAATATTCATTGTTTCAAATGCCACCACTATTTGACTGGAATATTTGTAATCTTTATTCTACACTGTTATATCATGTGCTGTTATTCAGAAAACTATAATAAAACAGAATTTAATAATAGAAAAAAAATACAGTATATATTTTTTTGTGTGGTTGTGTGCGTTAGTCGCAAGTTAGCTGCACTATAATTGCATGGTGACACTGCTGTAAGTCCGCATGTGAGTATGAAGGACAGTCACATGACAGGAGAGCAGGATCCACATACAAGTCTTGTAGCTGCTGGCAGCAGTCATGATGACGATGAAAGGCCATCAACGTCATCTATGAAGGCTGATGCACCAGGGCTTAAGTCAAGCCATGTAAAATCAACTTTTACCCTGTTAAAGAAAAAAAATCTAAAGCTAAATTAGATTTAGAGAAACAAAAAATTGGCAATATGCCATTCACTACACAAAGTGGCAAGGAAAGGATGAGGCCTTGGCCTTTAGTTCTAGTTGTGATGATTTAAGCCCTTCTGCTTGTAGGAGAGGTACAAAAAAAATTAACAACTGTGTGCTCCGAAAAGTCACAGATCCCCGAGGAGCGTCCAAGTGTGTCCGCGGTTGCCATGTGTGAGCCTGACCTTCTAATACTGCACTTGAAGAGGATCCTCCTTCCACCATTTGTGTGCCGTCTGCAAATGTGGGGATGAGCTGCACAAGTCAACATGCTGACGTAGAAATCGAGGATGCATCAGTGGAATTGCAGCAGGAGGATTAGGAGGATATTTACGTAGTTGGCGATAACAAAAGGATGATGAGGATGTTGATGAGGATGTTTGTGTAAAAACTGTAAATCAGGCAACAGTTGTTGCCCATGGTGGGAAAAATCCCATTGTTGCCATGCCTGGGCAAATGACCAAAAAATCCACCCAAATCCAAACAATGTTTGCCAAGCCATTTGTAACCGTTGCCATGTAACAGTGAGTAGAGGTAAGGACCTTAACCATCTAGGAACCTCCTCCCAGTTATGTCACTTGCAGCACATTCATCAAATTGGAAAGGGTATTTCAATTCTGAAACTTTGTGGACAAAAAATCGAACAACAATCAGTCCAGTGTCAACTAGCTGCTCCCTTCTATATGGATCCAAGTGCCTTCAATCTCCACCATCAACACCTGCATCATCATAAACATCCTCATTCATGATCTGAAGTAGTCCTGCATCCAATATAAGGACTGACTCCTCTCTTATCTGTTGTTCCTCAGAAGGATCCTTGGGTGCTATGCCTGCTGCTGTTGCTGTGAGTGGATCTTAATCCCAGAAGGGGACCAGGAAGAAGACTACTTTTAGTAGTTCAACCAAACAATTGACTTTCAAACAATCCTTTGCATTTGCGAGCAAGTATGACAGCAAACACCCAGTTGCACAGCGGATTACTGACACCATAACAGCTATGCAGGTATTATATGTGCATCCAGTATCTACCATTAATGCAGTGGATTTTAGACAGTTAATAGAGGTCCTGTTCCCCGCTACCATGTCCCTTCTAGATTCCACTTCTCTAGAATAGCAATTCCCAATCTGTACAAGGACATTAAAAAAAAACCTTATTACAGCCCACTGGGTAGGTGTATTGCCTCCAACAGTGCAAACAGCAGCAGCATTTAAAAAATGCCAGCTCATTCAGGGGCAGGCTACTCTGGGTATCACCAGTTTCGCTAAGTGTGATTTCTGACAATGCCAGCAATATTGTGCGAGCATTACATGTGGGTGAATTTTAACACATGTTTTGCTCACACAATTAATTTGGTGGTGCAACTTTTTTTTGAAAAAAATGACAGGGGCGTGCAGGAAATGCCCTTGGTGGCCCGAAAGATTTCTGGACATTTTCGATATTCAGCAACTGCGTGTCGAAGATTGCAGCACCAGCAAGTACTGTTGAATTTGCCCTGCCATCAGCTGAATCAAGCAGTTGTAACTAGGTGGAATTCTACCCTCTATATGCTTCAGCAGATGGAGTAGCAGAAAAAGGGCGTCCAAGGCTACGCTATGGCCTATGACACAGGGAAAGGAGTGGGAATGCACCTTTGTCAAGCACAGTGGAGAATAATGTCCATGTTGTGCAAGGTTCTCAAACTCTTTGAACTTACCACATGTGAAGTTAGTTTAGACACTGCCAGCTTGAGTCAGGTCATTCCCCCTAACCAGACTTCTGCAAAAGCAGTTGGAGAAACTGAAGGAGGAGCTGAAATGGAGTGATTCCGCAAATTTTTTCGGACTGGTATATCAAGCCCTTTATTTGCTTTGACAGGATCCAAGGGTTGTCAATCTCTTGAAATCAGATAACTATATTTTGGCAACCATACTTGATACTAGGTTTAAGTCATACCTTGTCTCTTTCTTTCCAATGGACATAAATCTAAAAAGATACAAAGAGCTGGTGGTGAAAAAATTGTCAACTCAAGCGGAACGTGACACAGCAGCATTTCCTCCTTCTGTTTCTGCAGCTGCCAGGCAAAAATTACATTTTAATAAGAGACCCACTGCTGGTGCTGATCCAGATCAGTCAGCAAACCCTAATGACATCTGGTTGGGTCTGAGAGAACTGCCTAAAATGAGTCTACCGTGACTTTGTCTGATACGGTTACCATTCAGAGAATGGTGGATGATTACTTTAGGGATAGCATCCAAATAGGCATGTCATTCAGTCCGTTTCACTACTGGCAGGAAAAAAAACAATTTAGAGTCCCTTACACAAACTGGCTTTGCTTTACTTAAGTTGCCCACCCTCCAGTGTGTACTCTGAAAGAGTTTTCAGCACAGATGGGAACCTTGTCAATGATCAGCATAGGAGGTTACTTCCCCAAAATGTAGAAAAGATGATGTTCATCAAAATATTACAAAATATTACAAAATATTACAAATTACTAATTCCACGAGGAAGACCTTTACCAGCAATTATGTAAAAAAAAATACAGAAGCGTCTGTAATGGTGGATTCTGGCGGGGATGAATTAATATTGTGTGAAGAAGAAGATGATGCATACACTGATGGGGATGACGACTTCTGATCTTACCTATATAGTAAAGCCATTGGCAGCTTGTTTTGTGGGGGGTTCAAACAAACCAATTATTTCAGCCACAAGTGGCAGTCCCTGTCGCTGAAGTGATTGGTTTGTTGAACTGAGAATGTCCTGTTTCATATATACAACATAAGGGTGGGTTTGAGGGCCCAAGGACAATTCCATCTTGCACTTCTTTTCTTTGCAGTATGTGGTGTTTGGGGCATTGCTGCCTGAAATTTTTAATTTCATGGTTTATGAATGTCCAGAAATTGTAATGGCCACAGACAGCATCTCCTGCATGTCCCTTTCATTTTTTTTTTATAATTCTGAACCACCAAATGAATGGAGTGGCCATCTGACTGATATCACCTCTGCTGGCACAGGAATGGTGCATCCTACTTTTTCTACCTTGCTGATAGGTTGCTCAGGTGCTGATGATAGCATTCACACGTTTCCGCCGGTTCTGCTGTGTGTCTCCTGTTCAAGCCGAGTATCCAGTTCCCCAGTCTGCGAAGTTTTGCTCCTGGCATTTGTGTCATCCAGGCGGCACGGTCTGCACTTCAGTCACTTGCCATTTGTGTTATCCAGATGGCACAAGCCGCACCTCAGCACCCAGTGTTTGCAATCCAGTGAACTGCTGCTTGTGTCAACCCGGCGGCACAAGTCACACATCAGCGTCAAGTGTATGCAAGCCAGCATACTGCTGCTTGTGTCAATCTGGCTGCACAAGTCGCACAACAGTGACATTCAACCAAGGGTTCTCAGCCCTCAATTCTGCTACACGGCCCAAAGGCCGCACCCTGCTTCATGGCCCAAAGGCCACCTGTCATCACTCCTCACCAGCCCTCAAGACTGTAATGGCCGCAACTTTCCAAGACTTCCAGCCCTCAAGGCTGTTGCAGGACTGGCTCCTAATCATAGCTCTGTATACCACTACTACTCAGCCCAGAGGCTGCGTCAACAGTTAACTATCAACTATTAATTCTTACTTCAGCCAGTGGCTGCACTAATTATCAAGTATCAAGGTGGTCACTTTTGTTTTCTTTTTTATCAAAATCAATTTTTTATTGTGTATATTATCCAGTGGCGTAACTAGGGTATTTGAAGCCAAGGGCAAATTTAAAAATAGAGCCCCCCACTATGTGCGTGTGCAATGAAAAATGGGCATGGTCACAAGGGGCATGGCTATTGAAAAAGGGGGTGTGTCAACATGATACACCCCCCTTTCTTGTGACTGGGAACATTTCTTTCCATTTGTACCTTAATGCAGTGCCCCTTATACAGTCTCCCCTATGCAGTGCCCCCACTAGTTGTCCCCCTTATGCAGGCCCCCAGTAGTTATCCCCCACATGCAGTGCCCCCTGCAGTGGTTCTCCCTTTTCAGTGCCCCCTGTAGTGGTCCCCCCTGTGCAGTGCCCCCAGTAGTAAGCTCCTTATATAGTGTCCCAGTAGGAGTCCCCCTTGATGCAGTGCCCCCAGTAGTGGTCCCCCCAGTAGTAGTCCCCAGTAGTGGTCCCCCCCAATGCAGTGCCCCCAGTAGTAGTCCCCCCTATACAGTGCCCTTTATATAGTGCCCCCAGAAGGAGTCCCCCTTGATGTAGTGTACCCTGTAGTAGTCCCCCAGTAGTGGTCCCCCATGATGCAGTGCCCCCAGTAGTGGTCCCCCCAATGCAGTGCCCCCAGTAGTATCCCCCCAGTAGTAGTCCCCAGTAGTGGTCCTCCCTGAAGCAGTGCCCCCAGTAGTATTCCCCTCCTTAGTAATAGTCCCCCCTCAAAGCAGTGCTCCTAGTAGTAGTCCACTCCTTAGTCATTTTCCCCCCGATACAGTGCCCCCAGTATAAGTGCCCCCCGACGAATACACACTGAAATTAAACAATAAATAAAAGAAAAATACTTACCTGAATCCACACTCCGTCTCCTGCTGACATCCGCACATCAGTCCTCCCGGGCTGACACGCTCTGGATTATGGGAGAGACATCATGACGTCTCTCCCATTGCCCACTGCAGGAGCCGGAAGGGTGCCAGATCTTGCAGTGGGCACTGCAGCAGTCAATGAGAGTTTATCTGACTCTCATTGGCTGCTGATTAATACACACATTGCTGCTAGCTCTGGCGGAGATGTGTGTGCAGCAGCAGCCAATGAGAGTCAGTCTGACTCTCATTGGCTGCTGATTAACACACATCACCCCCGCGCTGGTGGCGATGTGTGTGTTATGCACTGCATGAGCCTGCCTGCCACCCTCCTCCTGGCGCTATTGGGCAAGTGCTCAGGGGGAGGGAAGGGGCTCAGCTGTGCAGCACCTGGACCAGCGTTGGGAAGTTAAGCGCTGGTCCTGTGTAAATGTGTAGTGCTGACCTCACTCAATGCAGTCGCTCTCGCCATCTTGCCAGCAATGGACACCCAGCAGTGCACTTCTGGCTTCAGCAAAGCCTTCCAGGCACTGCTGGGTCTCCGTGTCATGCACATGCGCAGACAGACCATCGCGCATGTGCATAACTATGGAGGCCCATCGCTGGCAGTGTTAGGCTACCAGCAGCCTAGTGGAGGACCTCGCTGAGGACCTGGACTTCGCTGGACCTCGCCAGAATTTTCATTTGTATCACAGTGATACTAAACAAAAATTGCCGCTAGTATTTTGTTCGTTTGTAAATGGAGCTCCTTGTGAGTAATCCTTGCCTACTGACAATGTAATCTATTATGGCCAATGTGAGGAAAGGAGATATGTGTTAAAAATGTATTTGCATCATCTCATTCCCTGCAGCGATTAATGAACTTTTTAGCCCTTTTCGTTCCCCTATCCGTCTGCTAGTGTACAGTATGTGTGTTCATTCACAGGACTTATACTTTTGCATTAGCAGGTATATTATATACTGTAATAATGTGAGGAAATGTAATGTTTAATACTGTTTAGCCCTTGATGTTTAGCCTTGTCCATATCCCTGTTTTATTCATAACCAGTAGAGCAATGTAACACCTAACAGAACAAAAGACCTCGTGGGTTAATTTCCACCACCGCAGGGGACACTCAGAACTTACACCTCTTTCCACTTTCCTGCCTTTGTCCCTCACTGGAGTAAGACAGACTGCATGGAGCCAACCCAGCAGGTGTTCGTCAGGGAAGTAATATCTGGGGGAGGTAGTCGGAAGTTAGAGGATAAGGGACCCACATCAATCAGGAAACAGTACAACTCCCCTGGGTGGTCACAAGGACCTGGGGAAATTGGAAGGTTTCAAAAGAGGTCACTGAAGTCAACTCCGCATGTTAGTCACTTACTTTGGCTAAGAGCTAATCTCTCCCAAAGTGCTGAGTGGAACGCATCGCCAGTCCTGTATGGACATATACGCTATTCAATGCTGTGTGATCAGTGATAGTTTTGACAGTGTGGTATCCAGGAAACACTTTGGTGGACTCATACACTATCACTGCTGTGAGATCGGTGATAGTTTCAACTGTGTGGTATCCTGGAAACTCTTGGATGGACTCATACACTATTCACTGCTGTGTGATCGATGATAGTTTCGACTGTGTCATATCCCAGAAATGCTTGGGTGGACTCATACGCTATTACAGCTGTGTGGATTTGGTAATAGTTTCTCCTGTGGGGACTGAGTGTCTCTAGCTATTTTGTGGAATTGTTCTGGGACTTTATACTCTACTGGGACTGCCTCTGTCTGGACTGCTACCGGCATATTGCCTGTTCACTGTGTTTACCCCTTGCCATTGCATATGACCTATTTCTGTGTGCCGTGAAAAATAACCCACCACTTTGGTTTCATCTGCTCGGTGTCTGGGTGACTGAGAGAACCCCGTATCCTCCCAGCCCTTAAATTTAATTTTCTTAATCAATTAATAATTAATCAATGAATGAATCAATTAATAAACACACCACTCTCATCCATTTTGGGTGCTTGATATTTAATAGCTTTTTTTTATAGCAGTAATAAAATAATGATTCAATCAATTTATCAATCAATCTCTCTTCTACTACATGCTCCACCTCCTTTTCTTTATACTGCTTTTGGTCCTCTGATTTACAGGTAGTTCTCTCTTGATTAATGAAAGAAATAACATTCTATAGCATCGTATAGTTTATATTGAACTGCCATCCTGTCTGCCACTGCAGTGCCACTTTGTTTCCTAGATGTGCCATGTTGGAAGTTTAACTGCCACGTGTTTGTGCCACCCACTGCTGTCGCTTAGCTTATACCCCTTTTCCACCAAAATCCCACATCTATTCTGGGATTTTCTACCTGACATTTTGCCGAATCATACCCAGCTTAGACCCAGTTTACACTGCACCCTCGTACCAGGTTTTTCCCGGGTCAACTCCTTTTCCACTAAACCCAGGTAAGTCCAACAATACCTGTGGATGTCATTAAAAATGGCCTTTATTCAGGCCATATTTAATGACATCCACATTTAATTACATTTTTATTTACATCCTGTAGTATTATTATTATTATTAATAATAATATATATTTTTTAATTATTTTATATTATTATTATTTAATGTATTATTACTTATTATTATTTATTATTTATTTCATTTAATTACATTTTTAATGACATCCTTTATTCAGGCATCTCCTCTGGTCTCTGGGTGATTACATCATCAGCCAGCACCCTGGAAGGACCAACAGCAGCTTTTTCAATTACCTGGGTCAAAAAAGTCAGGTAAGAGCTGTTTCCACTGCAATGTTATTGGAATTTACCTGCTAAAAACCCTGTTCGATACCCGGGTAGAAATCCTGGGTCAGTAGGCCTGGGATTTTTTCCTTGGAGTTGTTTCCACTAAGCTGGGTCCTGGGTAGACACAGCAATTACCCAGGTTTTTTAGTCAGCGGAAATGGAGTATAAGTCAGCCAGCTACAGTAGCTTGGTGCAATCTTTTGGCCTAAACTGGATGAAAACAATATTGTGAGCTCTAAGGTGGTCAAAATTGACTGGAAATTGATAAAAATTAATGTTATTGAAGTTAATAGTGGAAGAAAAACAGGCCCAAATTATGTGATTTTTTTTTGTTGAACAGTCCATTTGACCAATGTGTGAAGTTCCAGCAATGCAGTCTTCAAGTTCAAGTTTTACCTTAATTTTCTTAATGTAAAAATGGGTCTGATAACCATCAATGGTACAATACCCATCTATGATGAACCATCGATGTTTTGCACCACTCGATGGCCACAAATACCAGGTGCACGGAAAGCTGCAGACCAATGAAAAAGGGAGGTGGCTGGGTTTAGTGGGCCTCCAGTTGGGGAGGTTATGCTCTGTGTCAGGAGCAGAAAAAAACACCTGGTTCTACTTTGCCATCGATTGGCTCTCTGCCATTGATTGCAGAATCATCGGCCATCGGTAGTAAACCATCAATATTTGTTAATTGGCAACAGTCGATGACTATCCCTACTTCAGGGCCAAAGTTCCATTACTGATTAGAAGGATCCTGGGCAAGGGTGGGAGTATAGAGCAAAAACTGGGAGTATAGGGCATATTGGAGCAGACTCACACTGAAATGGGTGTATCTACCCATATTCTGAGTTGCACCAATGTCTGCAATTGAACCTCTCCCAGGCCTCTGTCTTCTACAGCAGCTGCCATGACTATTAATGGCACTCCTACTAGGTGGTTCTCTCCCATGTGTACACCCAGAGATAGGCAAATATACATATGGTCGCTACAGTGCAGTTTGCAAAACTCACCAAATACAGTAACTTTCAGACCTGAGTGCAACTCAGAATTAGTTAACAGATCCTATACTGTAGCTGTGTCTAACATTCCTTGAGGTCTATTTATTAAGCCTTGGATGGAGATAAAGTGAACAGAGATACAAGCCAACCAACCAGCTCCTAACTGCCATGTCACAGGCTGTGTTTGAAAAATGACAGTTAGGAGCTGGCTCTTTATTTCCATCTAATTTATCTCCATAGAAAGAGAGGACACAAGAAAGTACTTCTATATGGGGCACACTTTGTATGAAATTATCTTGGAGGTGTTTTGGCCAAATGGGCAATTATCAACCTTCATAGTTGGACTCACTTATACAATACTTACACAAAAAAGAGACATGTAACACGTATTAGGATGGAGGAACTAAAGAAAATGAATAATTCTAATATCGGTCCCTTCTTATCCATATTCCCAATACAGGTTGAGTCTCCCATATCCAAATATTCCGAAATACGGAATATTCCGAAATACAGAATTTTTTTGGCATGACTGAGATAATGAAACCTTTGATTTTTGATGGATCAATGTACACAAAATTTATCTAATGCACAAATTATTAAAAATATTGTATAAAATTACCTGCAGGCTGTGTGTATAAGGTGTATATGAAACATAAATGAATTTCATTTCTGTACACAAACTTTGTTTGAGCCACTAAATTATTGAATATATTATATAAAATTACCTGCAGGCTGTGTGTATAAGGTGTATATAACACATAAATGCATTCTGTGTGTATATTTGGGTCCTATTCCCAAGATATTTCATTATGGTATGCAATTATTGCAAAATACGGAATATTCCATTATCCAAAATACCCCTGGTCCCAAGCATTTTGGATATGGGAAAATCAACCTGTAATACACGTTCATAAAAAACATATACAATAGACTTTTTAGAAAAGGCGAAAATATGTGAAATACATGAAGGTATTGAAAAAGATAACATATAAAGACAGTATAAAAACCAGCCACTTTTCCTGAGAATAGTATTCAGATATTATATCAATAATTTATAAGAGATCCTGTACCACTCTGTCATTAGAGGCTGCAATCTGACATAAGAGGACACAAGATAAATAGATTTTGGCACTCTCTTTCATGTACTATTGCTTGGTTATACCTATTAAGGGCAATTCCTGAGAGGTATCCAGAACATGAAATATGGATTTCAGTTATTTCAAGGCAGAAAAGCACATCTCTTATATCACTGTCAATTATCTAATTTTCTAAAAAGTCTAGTGTATATGTTTTTTATGAACATGTATTAATGGGAATATGGATTAAAAGGGACCAATATTAGAACTATTCATTTTCTTTAGTTCCTCCATCCTAATACGTGTTACATGTCTCTTTTTTTGTGTAAGTATTGTATAAGTGAGTCCAACTATGGAGGTTGATATTTGCCTCTTTGGCCAAAACCTCCAAGATAATTTCATACAAGTGTGCCCCATATAGAAGTACTTTCTTGTGTCCTCTCTTTCTAATAACATTTTGATTCTGGGAGCACCTTTCTATTTTGTGTACAATCTACACTATTCTGTTTATTGGGGTTACGAATCCGACTGTTATCAATAAGTAAATCTAGTGCTGGGTCCACCTTTTCTTCTTTTTATAATTTATCTCCATCCAAGGCTTAGTAAATAGACCTACCACGGTAACCAATACACTCCTATCTCTTCCATTTGTTAGTCCTTTATTTTCTCACTTATTACCATTGCCATATACTGTAGTTATAAGTCCAATGCTTGTGTCACTTATAAAATAGGTAATCAAAATTGTTTTTAAAAAATAAAAAACAATACTTACGCTGGACAATAGTGGCAAATAAACAGGAAAGGAAACGGCCCGTTGCACACTGCCAATCCACAGCCAATGAAGCTTGAATTGGACCAAACAACCTTAAAATAGAGAATTTCAAATTACAAACTTCTAGTGGTAAATTTACTAGTGGCGTCTTTATGGAGATGCGGGTCACACCTGCATGTCACCCTCAGATGCTGCAGCGTGACATTCTCCTGCCGTACTCAGTTCCTGTCAGAGTATAGGTACTAGCCTCTGGGAGCAGCCCAACACACCCCTGGAGTGATGTTATAAGGATTTCCCAAGCCACCTATGCCCCTTATGTTAGACGGCCACTACCCTTTTCAAGCCCTGCTGTGTGGGAGGATATGAAGTTTGCACTGGGAGTCACCAGAACCAATTACGCCTCTGAATTTACTAAGGGTGCGATATTTAGTTTCATTATACTTTGTTGTGATTTTGAAATTAAGGTATTTACTAAAGGCAAAACCCCCTCAAAATCCCCAGATAATTGAACTTCAACTAGACCATTGATGTTTGAAATTCAATCCAAGCTCAATCCAAAATTGACGCAAAATCACCATTTTCAACAGAACCATGAAAAACAGTTCTGTTTGGTTTTAAGTCATACAGAATTATCTGAGAACTCAATATGATGGTGAAAAAAACATGGGAGAGAAGCATGTGGGGCACTCTGGCTCTATATATCAGGCATTTAATGGCATAGCAATGACTTTTTTTTTTAAATTGTGGATATGCAAATTAGCACTGGGATGGAGGTGTTTGTAGGTCATACAGTGCATGTGATACGTTTTGGCCAATAAGAATGCTTTTGTATGATTTCGGTTCGATTTTGTGTTCTTTTGAAGGTGAATAAAACACATTTAGAAATTCAAAAATAGAAATTTAAATAGAAACAAAAGCACCATCAAAATCAGAATGGAACCAAACTCGACTGTTTGTAATTGATCTTTTTTGAATAGAAACAATGTGGTCGATTTTGTGGGGGTATTGGTTCTAATTTTGTCGATTTTTTCACAAGCCACTCATGCGAACGCCGGGGGACCATTTGCTGAACTCCTCCAATCATCTGTCCATCATTAATTAAACTATTGAGCGAAGAAGCAGAAGAGCAAAAAAGTCTTACTGGTGCACTCTTCAAGAAATTGGATAAGGGAAATAAAAAAAATTATTGAAAACAGAAAAAATTAAATAAATATAATGCTTAACCTTTATTAAATCTCTTTTAAAAAAAAGATAACAGGTAGTGTATTTCTAGATACACATCTAAATGCCTGAGATCTCATAAACATATTAATACAATTTAACACATCAAAAAAATATTATACACATAGCAACAGTCTTGGCGAAAATATTTAATACCCAATTCCTTATGTACTGTAATAAAGAAAAAGTATATCATAAATTGGGATAAAAACCCACCTTCTTTAATTATCAAATGTGTAAGCAAAATTGTTGCTCCACCAAATATTGGTTTAATTTATTTGTATTTAAGTGTATTATTACATAATTTTTGAATACACAGTGCATTGCACCATCTTTATCACTTATCATATTTATTTTCCGTTCACTCACATTTTATATTTTATGTCTTTCTCTTTTCCTTTATCTCTTACACCATATCACTTTTCACCCAGACTTTTTGCATTTTTCACCATTGATTTTCTTTCACGTTTTTTCTGGTTTATCACTCATGCTATATCATATTTATTTACATCATTATGATTTTATAATTTAACTCATTTTATATATATATTTGTTGTATGTATATATTTTTCCATATTGAATATATGCACACATATAGATATGTGGGCATGCATGCTCACATATAGGGGTATATATATACCTCATATATGTTCATATACACCCAATTTTTTTTGGTAATTGCTATTATTCTTGCGATCATTTATGCAATATATATTTTTACATATTATTGTTTGGGTATGTCTTAATGGGATGTTTTTATTTGTATTTTTATTTTTATTTTAATTTGGATATATAGTAAGTATTCACAGTTTGACCATCATATTATTTTTCTGATTGTGGAGGGTAACCTTCCATGTGCAACATTTCAGATTTATAGTCACTACCTTTAATATCACACATATATAATTTTTTTAGACATGGTTATACATATTTTCCTATATATATATATATATATATATATATATATATATATGTATAATTCTTAGCCAATTAAATATGTATACTTAGTCTCATGTTGTGAGACTATTTACTAATATTTATCAGATAGATCTAAATCTAAGTATATGTTTATTAATCTATTTATAATAGACCTGGTCTATACTGTCTGCGACCTAAGTATTCCGGGTATACCATGTGCTCTCTCTCTTTGTTTACTTATGCTAATTAAGACCGGAATCCCCTATGTACGTAACACAGTCATACTTGTTACTTTTCTTTGGTCCTTATAATTCTATTCGCTGGTTAACTTTTAAATATGTCTATCAAAAGCAAGGAGCGTGATTGGATAGACATTGATAGATTAAGGGGGAGGGAGATAAATCTTACCTCATGACGATCAGGAGACCAAGCCGTCAGAGGCGAAATGCACATCTACCCGACGAGCTATCTGTACTGCACAGCTCAGCTGATCCACAGGCAGCCGCACTTCCTGCCTACGATACCCGGCGAGCTGTCTGCATGCCATAGCCCAGCTGATACACCACCGGCAGCCGCATCTCCTGCCCATTGTATTCGCTCACGAGGTATCTCTTTGTTTTTCTCTATCCCTATAGCGCTCTCTCATTCAAGCCGGACTGAAACTCCCTCTCTGCAATGCATTTATAGTAACAGAGGGGAGATACTGTCAGGAGCGGGGACAGCAGAAGCGCTCTTAAACTGTTGTTTCCCTGGGGACAATGTTTACTTCTCTCTCATCCCCTGTTTGAAATTTATTTGACAAGGGACAGTAGAAGTTGTATGACATATCTTCTCCCCAGGCTTTTCTTTTCTTTTAACTTTGTGATCTAATGATTCTTATCTGGTACATACACTCATATCATGGTGCTTATATTTATATATATTTGAATCTATGTGATTTAATCCATTTTTGTTTGTGGCTCATGTGTACTAACTACTTAATACTGACTATTACAAGCACATTGCACTTTAATTAGAGATGTGTTTATAAATTAATTCTTGTGATTTAATCAATTATTATTTGTGGTTCACGTGTATTAACTATTCAATACTGATTATTGCAAGCACCCTGCACTTTAATTATAGATGTGTTCATAAATGAATTTTCACAGGGATTGATTGAATTGGACTATCAACTCTAATTCTCTGTTAATTACCTTGGTTAATTAAGTATTACAATCTACTTATCTTTGTGATTATTTTACTAATCACTTTCAGATGACAGATAGGCATACATATGAATCCTCCTATCTATTTGCTTTAGAGTATTATTTCAATTTTATTATCCAATTACCTCGGTTAAGTGAGCATTTTTGTCAGAGTGAATTTAAATGACAAAATAGATCTCTCTAACTATCTATTTTTGATGGTGTCATATTTATATGTGTATATTAAGATTGATTAATGTGATATGCGGCTATGTTTCTTTTGATGCGTTTAAAAAACAATATTTGGTGGAGCAAAAATTTTGCTTACACATTTGATAATTAAAGTAGGTGGGTTTTTATCCCAATGTTCCTGTCAATGTATGATATATACTTATTGGTTATTACAGTACATAAGAAATTGGGTATTAAATATTTTCACCAAGACTGTTCCTATGTGTATAATATTTTTTTGATGTGTTATTGTATTAATATGTTTATATTTTGAGATCTCAGGCATTTAGATGTGTATTTAGAAATACACTACCTGTTTTCTTTTTTTTAAAAGAGATTTAATAAAGGTTAAGTATTATATTTATTTAATTTTTTCTGTTTTCAATTATTTTTCTTATTTCCCTTATCCAATTTCTTGAAGAGTGCATCGGTAAGACTTTTTTGCTCTTCTGCTTCTTCGCTCAATAGTTTAATTGTGATTTTTACAAATTTTTCTGGTAGCACCACCAACCACAGTACAAGTCTTATTATAATTTATTTAAGTTAAGACCTTTATGTTGGTTTCTATTACTAAACAGTGAATTAACATATGATTAAACTGAGTGACTAGTGCGGACCCCACCCAAACCTTTTTTCACATATGTCCATCATTCCTGCTCTGTTCTGGATTGGTTCCTGCGGCTATTTGCTTCTGGCGTGAATGCTGCTCCAATGCCGGTGATAGCGTTTCTCGTGTTTCCGGTTCTGGCATTGTCTCCTGTTATCCAGTCGAGTACCCAGTTATCCAGTCAGCTTTGTTATCAAAGCCGTTTGTGTCATCTAAGTGGCATGGTCCGCATACTTTCTACCTGCCATTTGTGCCATCTAGGCGTCACCGTCCGCATACAGTTCCAACTCTATGCCATTTGTGTCATCCAGCTAAGCATACAGCTGCTTGTGTCAACCTGGTGGCAAAGGCCACACTCCAGCATCCAGCCACTTGTGTCAACCCAGCGGCACAGGCTGCACTCCATCGTCCAGCTGCTTGTGTCAACCCAGTGGCACAGGCCATAATCCAGCATCCGAAGTATGCAATCCTGTGTACCACCGCTTGTGTCAACCCAACATCACAAGCCGCAATCCAGTGTCTAAAGTACACAATCCAGCATACCGCTGCTTGTACCAACACAGTAGCATAAGCCTCACATCTACAATAACTAGCCAAGGCTCACCAACCCTCAAGGCTGCTGCATGGCCCAAAGGCCACATCTTGTTCTACAGCCCACAGGCCTTAACTAAGCCAAGGCTCAATAGCCCTCAAAGCTGCTCCATGGCTGCAGCTAGCCAAGCATCCCAGCCTTCAAGGCTGTTGCGGGACTTTCTTAATAAAAGATAATACCCATTCCTAACATTATTACTGGCCACAGAGAATATATCTTAACAATAGGGTATTCATCTTTATTCTCTACAGTCATGGAGCCATCTCAGATTCAACTCCTGACTCAAAAAGTGCAAGAGCTTTCTCGTCAGGTTGAGGAGACTCAAGGTACTGCAGCTCCTGCTATGTTCAAACCAAAATTAAATCTGCCCGATCGGTTCTCAGGAAACTGCAATGATTTCTTGAATTTCAAAGAGAGCTGTAAGCTCTATTTTAAGCTCTGGTCCTCGGGCTCAGAGATCCAGCAAGTTGGTATCATTATTTCACTTTTACAGGGAGACCCTCAGACCTGGGCCTTTGGTCTTCCCTCTAGTAGTGCTGCACTACAGACTGTGGACTCTTTTTTGTGCTGTGTTGAGTCTGCTCTACGATGACCCAGATAAGGCGGCTTGGCAGAAGCCAGTCTCAGGTCCTGGAAGTGGGAGAACAGAGCAGCCAAGGACTACTGTACAGAATTCTGAAAATGGCTGTTGACATGGGTTGGAATGACCCAGCCCTCCGTAGTAAGTTCTACTGGGGGCTTTCTGACCATATAGCCATCTGTATCAATCAGTGACTCCAGGAATGTAGGGTGGAGAAGAGAATTCCTTCTCTGCCTCCATGATCTCCGGTTTGGATGGCCTCATCAGAACTTGAAGAGCCAATGCAACTTGGGGCGTTTCGGCCTCCAGCTGAAGAAAAATGCAGGAGATGTTCTCTGGGTCTCTGTCTCTATTGTCACTGTAAAGGACATGTAGCCCAGCTTTGTCCAGTTAAATCAGGAAAAGCCAAGGTCTAGGTGTATTTGTAGGGGAAGATCTATGCCATGCATCCATCTCTCCTGAAAATTCTGTCCTTATCTCCACAATTATCAACATAACCAACACCTAGGTTTCTGTCTCTGCTTTCGTGGACAGCAGAGCTGCGGATAATTTTATGGACCTTTAATTTTTAAAGACATTAGGCCTGAGTCCAGAACCTTTATAATGTCCTGTGTCAGTCATTGGTCTTTATGGCGAAAGTCTTTCTCAAATCCAGGTTGCTTTTAGGACTCCTCCTTTTCAATTATCTATTGGAGCTCTGCATTGAGAAGAGCTGTCATTTCTTGTACTTCCGTGTCCACTGGCTCCAGTCATATTGAGATTACCTTGGCTGAAGAAATACAATCCTGTGATCCAATGGCAAACTGGGGAGATTCTGCAGTGAGGATCTGCCTGCTTCTCTCAGTGTCTGTCTCGACCCATTCGACTTGCTGCTGCCGTCTCATCAGAATCTCCATCAATTCCCACTCCTTATCAGGATCTAGCCAAGGTTTTTTCCAAGAAAAAAAGATGACGTTCTTCCGGCTCACCGCTCTTTTGATTGTGCCATTGATTTGTTAATAGGTGCCAGACTTCCTAAAGGCATATTATATGCGTTATCCATCCCAGAGAATAAAGCCATGCAGGAATACATTCAAGAGGCTTTGGACAAGGGATTCATTCATCCCTCAAAATCCCCAGTAGGAGCGGGCTTCTTCTTTGTCCAGAAGAAGGATGGATCACTCCGACCCTGCATTGACTTCCGCGGACTTAATAAGATCACTGTTAAGAATGCATATCCCCTGCCGCTCATCTCCGTTCTCTTTGACCAACTGCGTGAGGCTTCCATTTTTTCTAAAATTGATCCTAGAGGTGCATATAACCTCATTCACATCAGAGAAGGAGATGAGTGGAAGATGGCATTTAGCACCCATTCAGGACATTTTGGCTATATTTACACAATTTTATCAATGAGGTGTTAAGGGATTTCCTTGGAGTCTTTGCAGTGGTCTATTATGTCTATAGATGACATCCTCATCTATTCCAAGTCTGTGGAGGAACATCGTAGGCACATCAGGCAGGTCTTGCGAAGATTGTTACATAACAATCTGTACACCAAGCTGGAGAAATGTGAGTTTGACATGAAAGAGGTCTCCTTCTTAGGATACATTATTTCTTTGCAAGGTTTCTCCATGGTCCCTGGCTAGGTGAAGGCAATCTTGGATTGGGAACAACCCACTAAGTTGAAGGCAATCCAGCGTTTTTTGGGTTTTGCCAATTACTATCACAGATTCATCAAAGCTTTCTCCTCTGTTTTCTCATCCATCATTGGATTAACTAAAAAAGGAGCTGAGGTTGCTAATTTTTCATCCAGTGCTATTCAAGCCTTTGAAACACTTAAAGCAGCTTTTGTGTCTGCTCCTATTCTTCAGCATCCCAACCCAGAACTCCCATTTGTTGTTGAGGTGGACATCTCTGAGATTGGAGTGGGCGCTATTCTTTCTGAGGGAGATCTCAAAGATGGCAAGTTTCATCCATGAGCTTTCTTTTCCAAGAAATTTCACTCTGCGGAAAATAACTATAATGTAGGAATCCAGGAGCTTTTGGCCATCAAACGGGCCTTTGATGACTGGAGGCACTGGTTAGAGGGGGCTAAACATGTGGTGACGGTTTTCCTGGACCATAAGAATCTGGCCTACATCAAATTGGCCAAAAGGCTGAATGCAAGGCAGACTCGTTGGGCTCTGCTTTTCACCTGGTTTAATTATATTATCTGCTTCCGGCACGGGTCTAAGAATATATAGGTGGATGCCCTATCTCAAAGTTTCTCCTTCAATCAGCCTTAAATTACTTTGGAAGAAACCATCATTCCGGATTCCAGGATTCATGTAGCCTTGACCAGGACCTTGGTAGACTCTCTCAGGATTTGTCAGTCTGAAGCTCCTCTTGAAAAACCATCAGGTGTGCCTTTTGTCCCTGAGAATTTTTGCAAAACAGTCTTGAAGGACCTCCACTCTTCAAAAGCTGTGGGTCACCCAGGCATTTCTATGACTTTGGAACTTTTGTCTCATTCTATTTGGTGGCAGTCCATGTCTTGGGATACTCGTGAGTTTGTCTTGGTGTGTGTTCCAGGAATAAGACTCTCCAGACCACTCCTTCAGGTCTGCTATGTCATCTGCCTATGTCCTCTAAGCCTTGGACCCATATTGCTATGTACTTTGATGTTGACCTTCCATTGTCTCCCTGCATGGCTCCAGTGTGCAGTGTTGTTAGTGGAAACAGGGTCTTCTCTGAGATGCCAGTGTCCATCATTCTCCATATGCTCTGAGATTGGGTGCCGCCATGACACTTTCAGTCAGCTGACCACTGATCCTCCAGTCTCTCTCTCTATTCACTATAGCAGACAGCTGACCCTGTTAGCCAATCAGTGCTCAGGCAGTACTATAAAGAGAATTCACAGTCTGGTTACCAATGCAACTTCTTCCACAGCCCTGCCTGTATCCAGACTAACTGTGCTCCATAGACACCTATTCTTTAGTCCCTTACAGTGGATGCTCTCCCAGTTCCTGTTCTGTCGCAGTTCTGCAAATCCCCTGTACTACTCTTATTAAGTCTAAGTGTGGATCCAGTCCACTTCAGCTCCAGTGCAGATCCGGACAATTTCAGCCCAAGTCACCTGAAGTAGCCAGGGTCTTCAAGCCTTGCACATTTGTCCTTCTCTCTGAACCCAGGCCGAATTCACAAAAACCTCAAAGCGTGACACTTTATGCACCATATGGCATGACTTAGATGCATGACAACCTGTAGCGGTTTCCGAATGGGACTTTTTGCCAAGATAAGCGTGTGTGATACTGTACATTTTGATTCTGAAAGGACTGCTTATTCTACTCTCAGGGGCATATTTACCAAAAGATAATTTGTGAGAAAAACCCTGAAAATAGCCATTTTTGGGAGATCCCCACAAAGCCTTTGTATCTCTTGAATATAACAAGGAGGGACTGCAGCATATATTTGCCAAGGTCCTTCCAATTCTGATATCAAAAGCAGTCCCCGTAAACTGTCAAATAAACCAAGCTCAGCCCCAGCAAGCACTGCAATGCATATTTTACCGGCGAGAGATCCTCAGGATCCCTCCCTGTCAGCACCCACTGACAAGTCGGCCTGTGCATGCACCGTATGCACTCCAGACCCGAACCCTTCGCTGGGACAGCACTTTTTGCAGTAACATGGACACACAAAAAGATACAAAGGTGCACATAACAAGAGAGCACAAAGGGGGAAGATAGGGACAGACACAAGCAAAGGACCATGGCAGAGACACCCATGGAAGAAGATAGGTAAACATCGGATAGAAAGAGGGACAAAGGGGGAGACAGAGACAGTGCATGGACAGATAGAGATTGTTACAATCCGTTGCAGTACAACTCTCCTATCAGTGGCACTGCTCTCTTCTGTAGTGCCTTCTGGCACATGCCACCCAACCTAGTCCCATGGCCTGTCTATGTTTCTGTAGCCTGAGCTAATTGTCTGTTTTAGCAGCTGTGGACTGCACCTGTGACTCGTTGATTTAAGCCTGCTCCACTGTGCTTCCCTGGCCAGATCATCATGTCAGATTGCACATCTAAGAACCCCTGTGACTCCAGGATCAGCATCCTGGCTCCTGTCTGCAGCTGATGATCCCGGTCACCTGCTATTTCTTCAAGACCATTTCTTGACGCATCCACCTGCAATATCTTAGTTTCTGGATTTTGCACTACTGCACATATCCATTTCTGGTCAGTTCCATAAGTCAGGACCCTTGTGTGTATCTCCTTCTGTTTGATCTTCCTGCATTTGGACTTTCTTGTGCTTAATATCACCGGTTTGGGGCCTTTACTCTGCTGTGAGTTACCTGCAATATTTGAGTTTTGCCTTTTGTTCCTGTATATTAGCCTGCATTATACCTGTTTAATTTTTGCACTTAACCCTGTGTGTGTCAATAAATATTACTGCTCACATATTTTCAGTAATACTTGTGTGGTTTGCAGCAGATGCACACACACAGGGGAATTTCCCTGTGAACTGTGATACAGACATACACATGTGGGGCAGAATACAGATAGTGGGACAATTAATGAAGCAGGTGTGTGAAAGTGCTCTGGAACCCAGTGGAGGAGCAGTAGAGAAGCATGCAGTCAATTGTGACAGACCCACTGGCAGAAGCTCTGCAGAAACAGAGACTGGCAGAGAAAGGGGAGAGATTGACATAAACTGTACAGTGTGAGTGGCAGAAGTTGGGCAGCGAGGAGATAGATAGGCAAAACCAGGGTAGGGAATGTAGGCAGACAGACAGACAGACAGGTAGAAACATACAGAATACGGAGAAATACAGATTCTGTGCAGAGCTGGTGGCTGATATAGACAGGAGCTGTGCAGATGTGAATGAGAGCATGCCACATGCCAGTGTTCTGTGATGTTTGTCATGTTTTTCCATGCACAAAGGCTCATGGGTCAATGGGGTGCCATGTGTCTTCCAGCCTGCCCCCCTGTCAGAAAGGAACTGAAGCTGTTGAGATAGAGGAGACAATAATTCTACTTGCATAGAGTGGCAATGCTAAAGGGAGCCCACCTACAAGGTTCCACGGGGCAGAGAAGCATGTGATGAGCTTCTACAACCAGGGGCTCTTCCAATTAGCATGTCATGAACTCCTCCAATCAGGGCTCAACATATTCTCCGCTGACCCCTGTAACTATAGAAAAGAACTGCCCCTTCTGCACTGTTATAGCTTCAGCCTAGCGATATTCCAGGTTCACGTTCCAGGAACCATGGGCCAAATGCGAGACACCTAAACCTATTATAATGCCCAGCGGAATACTGTTCAAACACATATTAGCTGAGAATGGTAATTTACCTGGGTGTAGTGTCCAACAATTGCACCATGTTCTGTAGCTCCTTTTCCATAAGTAAAACTGAAATGTTCATCATGCCAGTCTCTGATCACGATGTCCCAGTCATCCTCAACACTCGACATATAGATGTTTTCTCCACAGTTAAGAAAATGAGGGTCTGTCAAAAGTAAATATTTCATAGTGGTTATAACCCACGTTACCATTTGGAAGATTAAACATATTTATTTTCTTAAACAAAAAATTCACAAATTTTGCTAACTTGTCTGCATGGACTTTACCTACTATATATTTACTTTAACATTTATGTTTCTGGAGTTTTTAAATTACAGAACAATACAGTACACAAGAAAAGCCTCAGTATAATATGGGACTGGCACCTTTTACTAGCCATGCTCAGGGCAGCGGAATCTCTCTTTGTGGAGGTGGCATGTTCTCTTGGCATTTCATGGGTTTCCTCACCATAATCCAAACACATAAAGAGAGGTTAATTGGCTTCTGACAAAAAAAGATCCTTAGTGTATATATTTCAATGTAAACGTGGTAGGAAATATAAGGCCTGATTCTGAGATGTACGCTATGCCGATGCTTTTCCCAGTTGAGCGATTATCGGCCAATTATCGGCCACCTGCCCATGCGTCCGAGACACAGAGTCACACTGCGCAAGCGGAAAGTTACATTACCATATTCACTTGCAGCAAGTGTTTATTTACATTGTGATTGAGAGCAAGAGAGCATTCAGGATAAGTAACGGGGATTGGCGGCAAGGAACGATGGCTTGTCTCATCCTGCGACTGTGAGCCCATACTCAAAGAATATGGCTCCAGTGTCTCAGTTCCCTTTGGCCATTCTGTGGGACTATAGACTCACTCAGTGCAACAATTGAATGATCTGCGACTGATTAGGGCTAAAAAACAAAAATGTGTCGACTATTTTCATGTCGAACTTTTGACCCTGCCGACCATTTGTACCTGCCGACCTTCTTACATGTCGAACTTTAGTGTGTCTTACTTTTGTCCCTGCCGACCTTTTGTCCCTCTCTAACTATTGACTGTCTAACATCTGGGGCCAAATGTAATAGGGTGAGAGTTTAGAAAATGTTAGAGTTTAGCAGTAAAACTTCTCACACTGATACATTGATCGAGTTGTATTTTCAAAACAGGAAACACCTGGATTAGAGTTTAAATCTTGAGAGATTTTTCAGACTGAAAACATGCGAGTTTCCATGTTCTGTGACTTTATTACATTGGTTGAGTTTCCATGTTCTGTGACTCTATTACATTGGCTGAGTTTCCATGTTCTGTGACTGTATTACATTGGCTGAGTTTCCATGTTCTGTAACTTTATTACATTGGCTAAGTTTAAAAATGTAACAGTTTTATCTCACATTTTCTACTCTCACCCTATTACATTTGGCCCCTGGTGTCTATCTAGACATTGACTATCTAATTACTGTCTAACTCTTATACCCTTTAGAATTCATGACGCCAGTTGTACTGTATGTGCACATACAGTAGAAACTTGCATACAATGCTGACACAGAGACCAGGAGCTACGTGATGCACATGGCACAAGACTTTACTAAATTGAGAGTAAAAGCATGAACACAAGTATATACAAACAATGCATAACAGCAGCCAGCAGTGGCCAAGTCAGAGGGTTGGGTATGGTATCCTGATGGCTAAAATCATGAGGATTTTGGTAAGTATTTTAACCCTTACCCTAGCCCTTTCTCTAACCCACCCCTCCAGTAGCCTAACCCTATAACCACCTCTCCCTCAGCCTAACACTAACCCTGCCATCCTGCACCCTAACCCTAACCTTCCCCTCCTGAAACCTAACCCTAACCTTCCCCTCACGCAGCCTAACCCTCCCCTCCTGCAGCCGAACCCTAACCCTCCCCTCCTGCAGCCGAACCCTAACCCTCCCCTCCTGCAGCCTAACCCTAACCCTCCCCTCCTGCAGCCTAACCCTAACCCTCCCCTCCTGCAACCTAACCCTAACCCTCCCCTCCCACAGCCTAACCCTAACCCTCCCCTCCTGCAGCCTAACCCTAACCCTCCCCTCCTGCAGCCTAACCCTAACCCTCCCCTCCTGCAACCTAACCCTAACCCTCCCCTCCCACAGCCTAACCCTAACCTTCCCCTCCTGCAGCCTAACCCTAACCTTCCCCTCCTGCAGCCTAACCCTAACCTTCCCCTCCTGCAGCCTAACCCTAACCCTCCCTTCCTGCAGCCTAACCCTCCCCTCCCACAGCCTAATCCTTACCCTCCCCTCCTGCAGCCTAACGCTAACCCTCCCCTCCCACAGTCTAACTGCAGCCTAACCCTCCCCTTCCACAGCCTAATCCTAACCCTCCCCTCAGGCAGCCTATCCCTCTCCTCCCACAGCCTAATCCTAACCCTCCCCTCCCACAGCCTAACCCTCCCCTCCCGCAGTCTAACTCTCCCCTCCGGCAGCCTAAGCCTAACCCTCCACAGCCTAACCCTAACCCTCCCACAGCCTAATCCCTCCCCTCCCGCAGCCTAACCATAACCCTCCCATCCTGTAGTCGAACCCTTAACCCTCCTGCTCTACAGCCTAACTCTAACCTTCCCCTCCCACAGCCTTACCCTCCTGTCCCGCAGCCTAACTCTAACCTTTCCCTCCCACAGCCTAACCCTAACCCTTCGCTTCCCTCACCCTAACCCTCCACCCTCCGTGCCTAACCCTAATACGAATTGTCGGGATCTGTCAGGATTGTGACCATCGGGATACCACTGTCGGCATTCTGATGGTCGGGGTCCTGTCTACATCCCAACTCAAATTGTGACTTGCCTTCAACTTTGCATCGTTCCCTTTCTGTGATGAGCACTTGAGTACAATGTTATAAGAAAAACACGATTTCCCTTCTTTTCTCTTGCAAATATGTCCCATGTTGACAAATTGCCATCATTAGTAAAATGTTAATGTCAGAGGTTCCCAAACTCAGCTCTGAAGTCACCCCAATGGGTCCAGTTTATAAGGCTAACCATGCTTGGGCACAGGTGACTTAATTAGTACCTCAGTCTTTTGATTTAATCATCTGTTCTCAACCCTGAATATACGTAACACCTGTACCGTTAGCGTTCCTTGAGGGCCAAGTTTGGGAACCTCTGGTTTATGTAATTCCAACATCTTCTAGAGCACAAGCAAACAACTGTGGGCCTAAATCAGCACGGATGGCAAGATTGCACACGCACACACTTAGCTTCTACAAAATTATGCAAATTAATTAGAGATGTACGGTTCGGTTCTCCAGAAATTTGAATCCACCCGAATTTTGTAAATCCAGGTAAATCTGAGTCGCGGTTCTAATCTCCTGAGGAGATCTGGGTAAATCCGGGTCGCGGTTCTGATCTTTTTGCGGAATTCTGATTTTAAATCTGAATTTTGGGTTTTGGACTGCATAAATTACATGATTTCAGCTGTTTTTTTAAAAAAAATTATTTAAAAAAATCCAGAACCCAAACCAAAACCAAAACAGTTGAGGGTGGTTTGCAAAACCAAATCCAGATCCAAAACCTTGAAGGATATACAGATCCAACACCAATACATGGGGGTCGGTGCACATCCCTAAAATGAATGCGATCGCACTGATGCTGCATCACAAGATGCAGACACCCAGCACCACTATAAGCCGCCCCCTTACCTTTTCTCACAGCCACAATAGTGAGCAAGATAGCAAAAACGGGAGAACCATGGGACCCATACGCACAGTTGTGGTTGACCTGATCTCACTAACAAACTGCTAAACTTCCTGCATGCAGTGAGAGCTCAGGCTGTGTATGCCATCGCAATGGCTCATTTATGCATGCCCCTGTAACGCCGTTCAAACACCCTGGCATGCCTGCGTTTCACTGACCAACCCCCCCGACCCCTGCCTCAAACAGCCACTTCCAGTCAATCACTTTATGCTGAGACCAGGGGTGTTTCATGTAGAAAAGGGGGGGGGGTTAAACCCCTTAATGTTCCTCAGCACACTGAATTATATTTGCAACAATATATGAAGACTATATGGTAATAGAAATTCATAGATATTAGTTGCATGCATTTGCAAATACATGGGAAGCTGCTGGGCCATGTCACGGCTTCTCTGTCACTAGCAGTCCCTAACACTAAGGGGTTCATGTCCGGGGCGCAGAGCACCCCCAAAAATGTCCAGCCCAGGACCCCCCCAGGGCATCACACGAAAAATGGAAAAAGAGTGACAGTGCAGTGTAAAGTATAGATGTGTGCGAGTAGTAAATAAGTGTTGAAAAAGGGGTTAAAATATATGTGAAAAAATTACATGAATAAAAAACAAACATAAAAGGTGATGTGAAAAGTAACTATGTGTATTAAGTGGTGATGCCCTGAGGAGGCTCAGCCAGAGTAGCCTCGGGGGCCCTACGACCAAACGCTCACCCCAAATGTAATATATACCAATTATAAGGACTCATAATAAAGGCGCATATATATTTTGTCAAATGTAGGCCTCATGATAAAGGCACATACATAAATACATCCAAATTGAGAGCCAGCTTACCTGGGAGTCACCCCTGGGAACTCCAACTAGCACTACTAGAACCAGCATGCCCTGTGGTAAACATACAAACTCCATACAGAGATGCTGACTGTAAGGGATGAAGAGGTCTCTGTGTGCAAAGCCTAATTTCATACTCACGTTTTATGACTCTTTTCGATGGATGACTGTGAAATCCGTGGCAGGAATCTGCAACATTCTGCGCATTTATTGCCGCTTCATTACTCCAGACCTTGTTTAAAAAAAATAAAATAATAATAATTATAATGAGAAATTAATAAATAATGATGTCATTATAGAAGTGTTAATAATACTGCCATGGTATTATGTACAAAACATTATTAATATATGTTACATTCTTTATAATATTAAAATATAAAGTAGAAGAAACTGTTGCAAATGGACTAATTTCACTATATAATGCTATACAACTATTTATTACATTGATGATTGATGGCTAGCAACTTAAAATATCAATGTATTTGCCACTTACATATAAAGTACAGTATCTATCACTATCTTAATATGTGGAAGGGAGTAATGTGCAATGCAAAATATTACTATCACTAATTAAAAATTAGTATTAGGTCCTTGTACATTTAGTTCTCTGCTCTTTAATTCATGTGATTTAAAACCTAACTATACTCATTACTTAAAAAATGCACTGACCACCGTGTTTTGGTTTTGGATCTGAATCTGATTTTGGATCTTTTTCCTTGGTGTTTTGTTTTTAGGTTTTGTTTTCGGTTTTGGGTCTGTATTTTTTTCCAAAAAATAATATAAACAGCCAAAACCACATAATTTGGGCCTATTTTTGTTTCTACAGTATTATTAACCTTAATAACAATAATTTTCATACATTCCCATGCATTTTTAACCACCTCACAGCCCACAATATACTGTAGATTTCAATATTTTTCACCAATATAGGCCAAAGGCTGCAGCGATCTGGCTGGCTAAAGTAAGCAACAGAGCAGCAGCACAAACGCACGGCAGTTTAAAAAAATATAGGACATCTATGAAACATTGCCACACAGCAGTGGCAGACAGGATGGCAGTTTAATCAACTAAAATAATGTTATTCAGCAATGCCCCAAATTGTGCCAAATGTAAAGGAAAGAGGTGCAAGATGGAATTGTCCCTCCCACCCACTTATGTGGGATATTAAAAAGGACATGCACAGTTTAACAAACCAAGCACTTTAGCCACTAGGACTGACACTTTCGTGGCTGAACTCCTTGGTTTGTTTGGGCCCCCACAAAACATTTTTTGGAAGGACTACCTTCAGTTATTAAGGAGGAGGTTGATGATGAGGGTGTTGGTGGTGGAGATTACATGTTATGGTCCAAACTACTGGTAGCTGATACTGGACTGCTTGTTATTACTTTACACATTATTATAATTTTGTTAAACAAATTGCATGAACTCGCTGCAAATTACATAAGAGGGAGGAGGTGCCTAGATGGTTATTGTCCCTTCCTCTGCTAACTTTGGCTTTACAAATGGAACATATACCTTCACAACTGTTTTCAGAATTTATATTAAAATAATTCCACACCCAGGACGTGGCTTTTCTGGCTTTCTTTTTATCATGAGCAAGAACTGTTGCCACTGGTGGCTGATTTATGCAAAAAACATCCTCATCATCAACATCCTCATTAGCATCAGATAGGACACAAATTTCCCCCTCATCCTCTTTTTGCTCTTCCTCCACACTAGCATCCTCATTTTTTGTTATTTCACCATTTAATACTAGCACAGCCGTCATGGCGTCAGTGATCCGCTATGGAACTGGGTGACAGCTGTTATACTTACTTCCTCTATCAAAGGACTGTTTAGTAGTAAATAGTTTTTTTAAATTACTACTAGTAGTAGCCTTCTTGGTCCCTTTTTGGAATGAAGATCCACCCCCAGCAGCAGCAACAGGTGTAGCACTCAAGGATCCTTCTGAGGAATCACGCATAGGAGAGGAGTCAGTCATGCTTATGAAATTGGATGCAGGACTACTTCCGATAACGAATGAGGATGTTGATGATGATGCAAGTGTTGGTGGTGGAGATTGCAGGCGCTTAGATCCAGAAAGAAGGGAGCAGCTAGGTGACACTGGACTGATTGCTGGTTTAATTGTATTTTTAATATTCATGAAATGGTAGTAAACAATTAACTGGCAGTAAATAAACAACTCCGCGTGATGTGAGGCAGAAACAAATGTCTTGGCAGAAAGTCCAATGGAGGGGTAACTGAGGAACAGAAGTCTGTATACTGGAGTGGGCTCTGAATCCGGAGAGCTGATAAAGTCACAACAGTGAGGTAAGTATCGGGGTATAGCAGGGTAGATGCAGGTATCCGGTAACAGCCTGAGGTGGAGATAGAGAAGGAAATGAGTCACAGCTGGAACTGCAATAACAAATGAGCTAAGGAGCACAGAGAACTCTCACACAGCTATGCTGTTTATACATTGCACTGGCAACTAGAGGATGTGCTGAACACCCTTAGGTACCATAGAAAGGTGCATGATTGGTTACTGAGAGTTCACACCAGATGCTCTAAAATAATTGGCCCATTCAGGTGCATGCCCAAAACCAAGATGGCGGCACCCTGCAGTCCCCAGCATGACAGCACTGCCAGACTCATCTGTCACCATATGGCCTATACCTTTAGGACATCCATGCGCAACTCACGCTAAACCTCTTCAAGTACGGTATTAGGAAGGTCAGTCTCACACATGGCAACCGCAGGCACACTTGGACTAACATGGAGGAGGTTCCTAGATTGTTAAGGTCCTTACCTTTACTCACTGTTACATAGCAGTGGTTACAAATGGCTTGGCAAAGGTTGTCTGGATTTGGGTGGAAATAATTCCACACATGAGAAGTGGATTTTTTGGTCCTCTGCCCTGGTATGGTAACAATGGGATTTTTCCCACCAAGGGCAACAACTGTTGCCTGAGCTACAGTTTTTACACAAACATCCTCGCCATCAACATCCTCATCATGATCAACATCCTCATCATCCTTGTTGTTGTCGTCAACTATGTAAATATCCTACTCATCCTCCTGGTGCAATTCCACAGAAGATTCCTCGATTTCTACATCAGCATGTTGACTTGTGCTGCTCATCCCCACATTTACAGAGGGCACACAAATGGTGGAAGGAGGATCCTCTTCAAGTACAGTATTAGAAAGGTCAATCTCACAAATGGCAACCGTGGACACACTTGAACTCTCCTCGGGAATTTGTGATTTTTCGGAGAATACAGTTGGTTCCGGTGTCTTACTCATCTTAACAATTTTCATTTTTTGTACATCTCCTACAAACAGAAGGGCGCAAATCATCACTATGACCACCAGTCATAAATAATGGCCAAGGCCTCATCCTTTCCTTGTCACTTCGTGCAGTGAATTGCATATTGTCAATTTTTTGTTTCTCTAAAGCTAACTTAGCTTTAGATTTTTTTTCTTTAGCAGGGTAAAAGTAGATTTTTTTACATGGCCTGTCTTAAGCCCTGGTACATCGGCCTTCACAGATGACGTTGACGGCCTTACATCTTCATCATGACTGCTGCCGGCAGCTACAAGACTGGTATGCAGATCCTGCTCTCCTGTCATGTGACTGCCCTCAAAATTCACTGTGGTCTTGCAGCAGTGTCACCAAGTAATTATAGCGCAGCTAAGTTGCGGCTAACGCACACAACCACACAAAAAAATTATATATTTTTAAAACTGGGGAAGAGCACCCCTGAATGAGGCACCAGAGAACCCCTGCATAGCTACGTTGCTGATAAGTGTGGCTAACGTGCACACACACACAGATTTTTTTATTTATTTATTTTCTTTTTGGCACTTGGGGGGAGAGTTCCCCTGAACAAGGCAGCAGCCCCTTGATAAACACATTGCAGAACCCCTGTGCAGCTCACACACAGAAAAAAAAAATCTTTATTTTTTTTCACACTCGGGGTGAAGAACATACTTGATGGACAGAGCACCCCTTGGACAACACAGCAGCACCGCTTTTGGACTGCTGTGACACAGGAGCTGCTGAAGCCCCCCTATCCTGTCTGCAGCACAGCTCCTAGTATAGTACATAGAGTAACACAGGCACAGCCCAGCACAGAAGCTAGCCCTAGTATGGAGTGGACAACAGCCAGCCAGCCCATATGACATGTGTGACAACAGCCAGCCAGCCCCTATACAGCAGCCAGTCCCTGACAAGTGACAACAGTAGCCAGCCCCTTAAACACAGTTGGCAACAGCCAACAGCACAACACAGCCCACTTCTTCCTCTTCACTCTCCACAGCCAGAATGAAAATGGTGGCGATCGCGGGACCTTTTATACAATCCAAAACCCGTGAGAATCCGACAGCAGGATGATGACATTTTGCCTCGTTTTGAGATCTGAGTCAGGCGGGACAACCCTAGTGATTCGGATCTGGCTTGTATCACCTAAGTTCGGGTGGGTTCGGATCTCTGAAATCCGAACCCGCTCATCTCTAGCTTTAATCAGGCGCAGAAAAATAAAATCTCAAATTGATCTTTCCCGCTTCCTGTTTCCTGGTGTTTATAACAGCCAGAGAACATGAGGCTTATTCAGGGGTGGACAGAGACATGGACTGCATCTAGTGGTACAAAGTCCTTCCCTGGTGCACATCCATCTGTTCGAATGTGCAAGGACTGAGGTGCCAATTCTTAGGGGTATAAGAGTGATTCTACTGTAGCTATTATCATTCTAGAAGGTGCTAAACAAATGTTAAGTAGAATCTGATTGTTGCTATGAGCAACATCTCCACTTCTAAAAACTCTAACTTTAGTAAATACACCCCTTAACATTCAAATACCAATTAGTGAGTCTTTAGTTGCCCCAATTGGATGCAGTTTGCTTACCGGCGGCTGGATGCAGTTTGCTTCTATTGTCGGGATTCCGGGCGGAATCCCGACAATAGAAGCCCGACCCGGGACTAAAGATAGGTGGTGAAATCTTGATGCCTATCTTTAGCCACACATTGAAATCTGGACAGCCGGCATCCTGAACAAAGGTAAGCGGCGACAGGTTAGCGTTAGCTGTGTGGGGCATGGGTTAGGCACCCCCGGGGAGACTTAGGGTTAAGCATCCCTCTGGAAGTGTTAGGGTTAGGCTGCGGGGATGGAGGGTTAGGATTAGGCACCCCCAGGGGGAGGTTAGGGGTAGGCATCCCCCCGGGAGTGTTAGGGTTATGCTGCGGGGAGGGAGGTTTAGGGTTAGGCACCCCCAAGAGGAGGTCAGGGTTAGGCACATCCCTGGGAGGGTTAATTTTAGGGTGCGGGAGGGGGATTAGGTATAGGCACCCCCGGGGAGAATTAGGGTTAGGCACCACCAAGGGAGGGTTAGTGTTAGGGGGGATAGGGGAGGGTTAAGATACTTACCAGCCCTAGTCGGGATTGTAGCTGATCGGGTTTTCGGCATTGGTATGAGAATTGCCGGCTATTCATCCGTCGGTATTTCAGAACGATTCTGCCACCATCGGTCACACCAACTAAATTTGTGTTGAAGTCAAGTGCGCTCCTGCGCTGTCTACTCCCTACAGTGACTCCGACTGGGCACCTTTACTAAAATGGCCACCAGTACACTAGCCACATATTATAGGAGTGTAGTTTTCTAGATACATTGCATTTGTAATTGGGCTCTTTGTTGCAGACTTATAATGTGGTACTGTAGTTAGTAGCCGGATAGTTTAAAACATTGGACTGCTATATAATTTATTGTGTTATGTTATTATTAACGTCATCAATACATCGGCGCAGACACACAAAGTACAAGCATCACCTGGGATCACCGCCATACACCTTGAAAAAGACCAAATGGTCGAAACGCGTTGGTGGAGGGGATCGCTGTGATTTCATATGAACCATTAAAACTACACACGTTTGGGAGGCGAAGACATAGCCGGGTTCACCATTCTGCCCTTCATGTCTTCAAGTGTGCCTTTCTCAAAAGGCCCTATATGGTATGCAGGAAGCCCATAAATTCAGTGGTTTCATATTTATTATCATTTTATGTGGATTATGGCCCTCATTCAGAGCCGTACGCTCTGAGCAGAGTGCACGCTCTGAATGAGGGCCGCCTTCCATAATTATGGAGCGTCCTTCTGGACGCTCGTATAGCTGTGGGTCACCACCCACAGCCTATACGAGCGTGCAGTTTGATGGCCGCGATGGTCTTGACCATCGCGACCATCGCCACTGCGAGCCGGAGCCTGCGGTTGAGTTTTTCAACCGCAAGGCCCGGAGTGATTTTGGCTCTATCAGAGCCAAAATCACTCCCACTGACATCACTAGTGATGTCAGTGGGCCGGCTTCTGACGGTAGGCGTTCCCTTGGGAACGCCCCCGTCAGGGAGGCACGCCCCCGGCACGCCCACCAAAGGGGGCGTGCTGTCAATCAACATCGACAGCACGCCCCCTTTGATCAGACACAACGAGCGAAGGAAAGTCCTTCGCTCGTCGCGTCTGGCGCATGCGCACGATGGAGCTCCCGCCGTCGTGCACATGCGCAGTGCACAACATCGACCCACTTGCGAGCGGACAGCCGCTTGCGAGTGGGTCTGAATCAGGCCCAATGTTTCAATAAATGTAATTGTTCTTATACTATGTGGAGCTTCATTTTTATTTTTGAAGTACTACACCTACTACGGATGAAGTGTCCTAGCGTGATAAGAAAAAGGAATTATCTGTTGGACGTATGAATATAAAGTATTGGATTATCGAGTGTCTACTATTGAAACCCAGTTAAAAACACATCAAGACTTTATATATTGTGACATACACATACATTAACTAGGGGAGCACTGACACCCGTTGTTTTGTATTTGTGATTTTGTATGAGATGTTAGTGTATACTGTATATATTTATGGAAGGATTTTATGACTCTATCCTCACGCTATTTGGATTAAATCCTTACTGTCATGATCAATTGTATTAGTGGTCACCATGGATACTGGAACGTGGAGATGACCTCAGTATTGGGCGCCTCCCTTCCGGACGCCGGTTTCTGCGACATGCACGTGGTGTGGTGGTGGTATAAAGTAAGTGTGTTTTATATGCTTTTTACCCTGAAGAAGGAGCAATATAGTGCTCCAAAATGTTGGCATACCTACCTGTACTTGATATTTATTTACGTACCTGAGTGCCGCTGGTCGTGCATATTGGGCTCAATTTTTGAGTCCTAATACGGAGGGCACTGCGGATATTATTGCATGGCTTTGGAGTGCCACCCTGATGGAGAAATATATATATAAATAAAAAGGAGTTGGTGGACCCCTTTTTTAGAGATGTGGCACCAGGATCATTTAAAAACCCTTTCTTCATCAGTGTGATTTGCTTACTGGATTTTTTCAAGCACTTGTTTTGCACTTTTTTGCACGTGACTCTTTACACGGGACACTTTGCAAATAGCAATTTTTGTATGCACTTTATACACAGTGCAATATGGAATCAGTGTCAGCAGGAGGAGACCCTTTATCCTTTATTAATTTGGAACTACCAAAGGGCGAAACCCTCTCATTCACTGAGGCACAGACAGCAGCTATTTTATTTAAAGACACAGAACAGTCCTCACTGGATATAACCACAGCAGAAGACGTATACAACAATCTATTGAAGTTAAATAAAAAAGAAATTGCTTACCTCCTTCATGGAAGTACCCTGTCAGATTACTACAGAGCAAAGATGATCCCACGAGGATTCAGGGTCAAAAATTGTCCAACAATAGGCAGAAATAACGCAGATTTCTGCGGACGCTGGATTGCAATCCTAAAGAGGTGCAGTCTAAATCTGATGATCCTGGTCACTGAACAAGCTGGGAAAGAACTACAGGTGGTGAAATCTAAAACTGAGGCATACACAACATCACATCAGTCTATGCTGGATGATACATCATATCAACAATTCTGGAATAAATTGACAACCCAGTGTGACAATTATAAAAAGATCTGCTCAAATATAAAGAAACCAAATTGGAAAAAGTAGCCAATGATTATGAAACTAACCGAGTGTATAGATGGCTGAGCGGACAAGAAGGCATCAATTCACAACCTTCAAGATTTCAGCGCCAATCATGGCGGAATAGAAATTATCGACAGCAAAAAGAAGGATCTTTCTCCCACAGTGATAGTGACTTTCAAGTCCAGGGTTCAAGGTCAAGGCAGGTCCCTTTAGGGGTAGCCACACAGGCCAGAGGAGATCTACCACCTGTAAAAACCCACCCGATGGCAGGGTCAAAACAAAAGGATCAACAACAAAAACAAGCAGAAGGAGAACTTAGTTTTCAACTTGTCCTCAACTTCTTTAACGGAACCAGAGATAGCTATCCTTAACAAAGGACTTTCATTCATTCCTACAAATCAACATAGAGATTTTGAGTGGAAGGTGGAAAACTATAGATTTGCTCACAATTTAAGACTTAAAGAATTCTTCCAACATAAAATTACTGCAGCAGATGAAAGAGTATGTTTACCTGTGTCTATTGGAGCAATATCTACATTTGATCCCCCCTGAACCAATTCATCCATCAAGACATTTTCGAGACTTATGGGTGATTCTGTTCAAAAATATAATAAAGCTAAAAAGAAAAAGTTTATCACAATCTTACTCCAAAAGAGGGCCTTAAAAAACTTGTCTAAACGCACGGATATAGTTATCCGCCCCGCCGATAAAGGCGGGGGAGTAGTAGTATTGAATACTGCCGACTATAAGGAGGAATTAAAAGGACAACTGGCACACATCACGACATATGAAATATTAGGAGGAGATCCTAGTGAAACATATAAAAAGGAATTTCATGATATATTGAATACTATGGAAAATTACAAAAAATTGGATATGAAATCTGCTTAAGCTCTAAAAATTGAACATCTAAGGGTACCATTAATTTATACAGTCCCAAAAATATACAAAGACCAACAGAAACCCCCAGGGCGGCCAATAATCTCAGCCCGGGTGTCCCTATTCCATGGTATATCCAAATTCCTGGATTTTTTAATTCAAGCTTACGTGATGCAGAAAATAAAATTTTTGAAAGATACTACATCTTTCTTAATCAAATTAAATAACCTGACTACTTTACCTCAAAATGCACTACTTTGCACTTTAGACGTGAAAAGCCGATACACGGTCATACCGCAGCAGGAGGGCCTTATGACAGTGGAACGTTTTTTAATTACAGAATCATTCAATAGTTGTGACAAGGGGGTCTTTATAAAATTATTAGAACTAACTTTGACCAGTAACTGTTTTTATTGTGATGGAAACTTCTATAGGCAACGTACCGGCTGCGCCATGGGCTCCAACGTAGCTCCGAGCTTCGCAAACATATATATGTTTGAACAAGAGCAGAATTTCTTCTTTAAAGATCACAACATCAGTAAACATATCCTAATGTATACCAGGTTTATAGATGACCTATTTCTCATCTGGACGGGGGATGAGCAACTATTGGTGTCTACCATAGATAATATCAACCAGCTGAATTCCCCTATACAATTGACCTACAAATATAGTCCAGATGAAATACACTTTTTAGATGTTAAGGTTATGGTAAAAGACGGCAAGATCAATACTTGAATATTTTTCAAACCAACGGATCGCAATACGTTATTGGTGGCTAATAGTTTCCACCCGCCGGCTCTAAAAAGGAGCCTTGCAAAATCTCAAATGATGCAGCCAGTATTACCAATAGACCTGAAGAAGTGGATAAAGAATTAGATCATATAATGGAGAAGTTCATACAAAGGGGATATAATAACCGAGTGTTACTTCAACAAAAGCAAGAAGTGCTTCAGCTATCTAGAGATCAACTCTTAACCACCAAACCTAAAGTTGATACCAATAAGCGGATCCTCTTTGTAATGGAGTACACGTTGGCTAGCCCAGTGGTGTCCAAAGCAGCCAAGGCACTTTGGCCCATAGTACGGACTGATAAGGATTTACCGATTTTCCAGGACAAAGTACCGTTAATAAGCTATAAACGTGGTAGAAATTTAAAAAATATTCTAATGAAGACTGATGTCACCCGGCACACCACTCAACCTACAGGAATTTCCTATAAAAAGCCAGGATGTTATAGATGCGCCTCCTGTGTTACTTGTGGATACCTGGACCCAGGCCCCCGCTTTAGCCACCCCCACACGGGAAAACAGTATACCATCAATCATGTGTTAACATGTACTTCTAAATATGTAGTCTATCTTTTGACATGCCTGTGTGGCTTGAGCTATGTGGGACAAACCACGAGAATGTTTAAAGAGCGAATGGCAACGCATCGTTCCTCTATCAGGCTGGCACTACAGGGAAGAGAGTCGGACCAGCCTGTGGCACGCCACTTTAAGGCAGCTAATCACAAGCTATCCAGTTTAAGATACAAGATAACAGACCATGTACCTCCATTAACACTAGGAGGAGATCGTGCTAACAGACTACTTCGACTCGAGTCCAAGTGGATTGTTATATTGAACACAATATAACCTAAGGGTATGAACGATAAAATAACATGGTCTGCGTTCTTATAAATCATAGCAGGGTACAGGATTTGGTCATGGAGGGTTAATAGATATTATCTCTAAATAATCTGTATTAATTTATATTCAGTGCTTATACACTTGCCATTTAGGAGTACAATGGTTACTCACTTTCTTTTTGGTTGCCGTGCTGATGTATTTTGATATCCCTAATAATCTGTGTATATATGTTAATTGTAATTCCCCTATATGTTTTTAATATTGCCACACAGTGTTCTTTTATTGTGATCACACAATTGTTTCACACTTTTAATTTGTCCATTCTAGTGTCTGAGTGCCGCGGCACCACAGTGAGTTGCTAACCCCCTCTGAAGCCTAGACGGGACCTCCAGCATCCATGGTTACCAGTGGTGATGGTGATGACTTGTGTGTGTTTGTGAGTGGTGTTAATTAGAATGTTTCTTCTGGTGGTGGTGGTGTTTTGGGAGTGAGGAGGGTGTGATTGGGTATGGAGTGTAGTTAGGAGTAATGTGAAAAGGGGAATGGAATAGGATCAAAATGAGGCCAGCGAGACACAGTAATTTGGGGCAAAATCTTTTATTGAGTAGTCACAATGCTGCTCTGTTAAGATCCCAGGCAGGTGGGTGGGGTTCAGTGATGGGTGGTGATGAGACTGGGGAGATAGGTGGACCCTTTTAGAGTGCTCCTTCCCGTGCGGTTCAGTGACCTTGCATGTCATCCCTGCTGGACCTATGGTCGACAGTCTAGAAAGTCTCGGGGGGTGGGGGGATATGCAGAGTGGGTTTGAACACCTGTGTGGCGTCCCATGTGTTGGTGTGAGTCTTGGCAGTACTTACCTACCGGTAGGTTTATTGCTATGGAGATGTAGGTCGACGTTGCGGCCGTTACAGATAGGTTGGAAGTTGCAGGTTTGTTGGTGAGCTGGATCAGCGTGTTGCTGGTGTACTGCAGGTGCACGGCTGTTCTGATTGGTCTGCGGAGGTCAGCGACCGGAGTATGCAGCTGAAGTTGGCTCTTGGTTGTGCCGCTGGTGGTGCGGAGCCAGAGGTGTGGATGGGTGAGCCGCTGGGAGGCTGGGTTGCAGCGTGTGTGCTGGAACCACCCCTGGGGGGTGGTCTGCCCGGGATTCTAATTAAAAAAAAAAGCCAGGGAGGAGGGGGGATGTGGAAAGTGTGACCGGGATGGAGCTGGTCACTGGCGATGTTGGCTGGGCGGACTTGCGGCTGGATGTGCGGGATGCTCTTATCACTGACGGTCCCTCGTGGAAATGGGGATCGACGGTGGAGACACCCCTGGCCAGGAGTGAGTTGCTGAGCACGCCTGGGAGCAGAGGGGGAGAGAGGCTGGTCCGGGGTGGAGCCGGTCACTGGAGGTGTGAGCGGTGCGGACCAGTAGGCGGGTGGGCTGAGAGCTTTCTGCACTGGTGGTCCCTGGTGGCACCTATGCCGAAACACATTGGAGACCCTCACATCAAACCCAACACCGATCCAGGCTGACCTCCACTAAAGATCCCCATCCCCACCAGGGACCACCAGTGCAGAAAGCTCTCAGCCCACCTGCCTGCTGGTCCAGGGGTGGTCCCAGCACACACGCTGCAACCCAGCCTCCCAGCGGCTCACCCACCCACACCTCTGGCTCCGCACCACCAGCGGCACGACCAAGAGCCAACTTCAGCTGCATACTCCGGTCACTGACCTCCGCAGACCAATCTGAACAGCCGTGCACCTGCAGTACACCAGCAACACGCTGATCCAGCTCACCAACAAACCTTACAACTTATAACCTATCTGCAACGGCTGCAACGTCGACCTACATCACCATAACAAAAAACCTACCTACCGAGACTTCCTAGACTGTCGACCATAGGTCCAGCAGGGGTGACATGCAAGGTCACTGAACCGCACGGGAAGGAGCACCCTCAAAGGGTCCACCTACCTCCCCAGTCTCATCACCACCCATCACTGAACCCCACCCACCTGCCTGGGATCTTATTAGAGCAGCATTGTGACTACTCAATAAAAGATTTTGCCCCAAATTACTGTGTCTCGCTGGCCTCATTTTGATCCTATTCCATTCCCCTTTTCACATTACTCCTAACTACACTCCATACCCAATCACACCCTCCTCACTCCCAAAACACCACCACCACCAGAAGAAACATTCTAATTAACACCACTCACAAACACACACAAGTCATCACCATCACCACTACTAGCAGGAAGAGAGCACCTTACCCCCACTACCCCCATACGTTTTCAGTGTGGGAAAGGTACTCCCACACAAAGGTGCAGCACCCCGAAACCACAACACACCACCCCCTGGTCAACGAGAGCGCAGTTCTACCGCCCATATACATGGTTACCAGCACACAAGGCCCTGCGCCAAGGCTCAGGTTGATGATGTCATCAGTGAGCGGCACCCGGTGAACACAGACACGAAGGGCCATCCTCATCACTTAAGCATGTAAGTTATTTAAGGTAAGCACTGACTCACTTTGTGTTTGTATGCACGCCCTGATGACAAAGCCTCTCCGGCTTTGAAACGTCGGCCTCGTTAAAGATGCACTAATTTCATGTATATAAGACCAGAGGAGTGCCGCCTGGTTCTTTCTAAGGAAGATTCGGTATGGTATATACTTTGCTAGGAAGGCACCTCGGCTTTTTTACCTTACTCAGAGTGCCCTTCTACATATGTGTATATATATATATATATAATATATATATATATATGTATATATATATATATATATATATTAGGGATGAGCGGGTTCGGTTCCCTGAGAACCGAACCCACCCGAACTTCGAGGATCCGGGGCGATCCGAGCCCAAGCTTGGATCTCCCTGTCTGCCCCGGATCCCTCTCCCGAGGCAAAACCTCGAGATCTGCTGTCGGATCTCGAGGTTTTGCCTCGAGCGGCCATTTAAAAAAAAATGCCTTTGCCTTTAATGGGCAAAGTGCTGATTGGCTGACAGAGCCGTCTGTCATGGCTCTCAGCCAATCAGCATTATGGTGCTCATTTGCATGTAGCACGGACTCGTGAGATCCGTGCTACATGCATCTGTGTGATTGACAGTGACACAGAGCACAGATGGGTCAGTGAGACCCGTCTGTGCTGCTGTGTATTTCAATGACACAGATGCACGCACGGACCAGGAGATCCGTGCTACTTGCATCTGTGTCATTGACACAGAGCACTGACGGGTCCGTGAGAACCGTCTGTGCTGCTTTGGTAAAAAAAAAAAAAAAACCTGTGTAAAAAAAGAAAAAAATGGCGTGCACCCCCCCCAAAAAAGAGCAACCAGCCCCGGGCATTAGAGACCCAGTGCTGGGTGTGCTTAAATACAGGGGACAAACGACGTAGGGGTCCCCTGTACTTAAGCACAACCAGCACCGGGCTAGTCAGAACCAGAGCTGGTTGCCAAAATACGGGGGACAAACGACGTAGGGGTCCCCCGTATTCTGCGCAACCAGCTCTGGGCTCTGATCCGGTCCTGGTTCTGGAAATACAGGGGAAAAAAATGAGTAGGGTTCCCCTGTATGTTCCAGAACCAGCACTGGACTTTTTCTAGCGGGGGGCTGATGCCACAGCCAGGGGAGCCCTTTCACCGGGCCCCCCAGCCGCAGCATCAGCCCTGACCGCTAGTCGGCCCAGGCCGGGGATCCCTGGAGAGCTGGGGACCCCCCCAATAAAGGGGTCACCCTCTCCAGGGCACCCCAGGCCCAGGCTAATAGCCCGGTGCTATCCCCACCACCCCTGGTGGCGGTGGGTGGCGGGTTGATTGTGTGGTGTGGTGTAAATAAAGAATATCAAACATTGACTTTACAAGTAGAACTGCAAGTCCCAGCAAGCCTGCCCCGCATGCTGGTACTTGGAGAACCACAAGTACCAGCATGCAGGGCATTAAGGGCCCACTAGTACCTGTAGTTCACCTGTAAAAAATTGTTTAAAAAAAACACAGGACACACACACCGTGACAGTATAAGTTCATTAAACATACATACACACACACACACACACACATGTACACATACTCACCTATGTAACCTGTAGCATCGGTCCACTTGTCCGGTAAAGTATCCATAGGGGACCTGTGAAATAAAACATACTCACCATCTCCTATGCGAGGTTCTGTCCTCTTCGTTCCAAAGTAGGCATCCCCACACTTGGCAAAAAAAAAAAACGAAAACGCGATCCACGAACTTAGTACCGTTCTATAGAACGGTACTTCCCGAATGAGAGCTTAGCGGCGGGGTATCACTATGGAAACCCCGCTGCTAAGCGTTCATTGGCTGAGAGAGGCCATCTCCCGTCTCTCTCAGCCAATGAACAGCTCCCTCCATTGTAGTCAATGGTGGGAGCCGCAAGGTTATTAAAGTTTACCCTGCGGTTCCCACCATTGACTACAATGGAGGGAGCCGTTCATTGACTGAGAGACGGGAGATGACCTCTCTCAGCCAATGAACGCTTAGCAGCGGGGTTTCCATGGTGATACCCCGCTGCTAAGCTCTCATTCGGGAAGTACCATTCTATAGAACGATACTAAGTTCGTGGATCGCGTTTTCGTTTTTTTTTTTTGCCAAGTCCGGGGATGCCTACTTTGGAACGAAGAGGACAGAACCTCGCATAGGAGATGGTGGATGGTGAGTATGTTTTTTTTTTCACAGGTCCCCTATGGATACTTTACCGGACAAGTGGACCGATGCTACAGGTTACATAGGTGAGTATGTGTACATGTGTGTGTGTGTGTATGTATGTTTAATAAACTTATACTGTCACGGTGTGTGTGTCCTGTGTTTTTTTTAAACATTTTTTTACAGGTGAACTACAGGTACTAGTGGGCCCTTAATGCCCTGCATGCTGGTACTTGTGGTTCTCCAAGTACCAGCATGCGGGGCAGGCTTGCTGGTACTTGCAGTTCTACTTGTAAAGACAATGTTTGATATTCTTTATTTACACCACACCACACAATCAACCCGCCACCCACCGCCAGCAGGGGTGGCGGGGATAGCCCCGGGCTATTAGCCTGGGCCTGGGGTGCCCTGGAGAGGGTGACCCCTTTATTGGGGGGTCCCCAGCTCTCCAGGGATCCCCGGCCTGGGCCGACTAGTGGTCAGGGCTGATGCTGCGGCTGGGGGGCCCGGTGAAAGGGCTCCCCTGGCTGTGGCATCAGCCCCCCGCTAGAAAAAGTCCAGTTCTGGTTCTGGAACATACAGGGGAACCCTACTAATTTTTTGTCCCCTGTATTTCCAGAACCAGGACCGGATCAGAGCCCAGAGCTGGTTGCGCAGAATACGGGGGACCCCTACGTCGTTTGTCCCCTGTATTTTGGCAACCAGCGCTGGTTCTGACTAGCCCGGTGCTGTTTGTGCTTAAGTACAGGGGACCCCTACGTCGTTTGTCCCCTGTATTTAAGCACACCCAGCACTGGGTTACTAATGCCCGGGGCTGGTTGCTCTTTTTTGGGGGGGGTGCACGCCATTTTTTTCTTTTTTTACACAGGTTTTTTTTTTTTTTTTTACCACAGCAGCACAGACAGGTCTCACGGACCTGTCATTGCTCTGTGCCAATCACACAGATGCATGTAGCACGGATCTCCCGGGTTCGTGCTACATGCAAATGGGCACCATAACGCTGATTGGCTTCCTGTCTACCACTCCTAGATGGGCCACGTGTTTGTGCCGCCCACTTGTGTCGCTTAGCATAGTCATCCAGCTACCTCGGTGCAACCTTTTGGCCTAAAAACAATATTGTGAGGTGTGAGGTGTTCAGAATAGAGTGGAAATGAGTGGAAATTAATGTTATTGGGGTTATTAATAGCGTAGGAACAAAAAAAGGCCCATTTTATGTGATTTTAGCGTTTTTTTTTATTTTTTAAGAAAAAATCCAGATCCAAAACACAAAACCCAGAACCCAAAACACGGAAGGGTGGTTTTGGCAAAACCAATCCAGATCCAAAACACGAAGAAAGATCCAGATCCAAAACCAAAACACGAAAAGTGGCCGGTGCACACCCCTAATATATATATATATCCACAGTTCTGCCGGCACTCAATGCATACCATACAGCGTGATCCTGTGCCAGAATCCAACAAATGAATAGCTCCAGCAAGTGAACGGCACTAGGACACCATATAAATGTAGAAATGTACTCTTGTATTTGAGACGATCAACAGTTTCAGAGCTGCCGCCCCCTCGTCAGGACCAAACAAGCATGAAATGACACAAACACGAACATATATACACATACCCAGATCACGGACATCACCTCCCTCCAGCTGCAGTAATCACCAAACTCAATACACCTTCCAGCGGCAGTGACCCGTGCCTCACTGCCTCACTTCCTGCATCATGTTACCACGGATACCGGAGTGCTTGCGTTCCACACAGGCAACATCCGGCAACACTATAAAAATTAAGTGAATGCAAGAATATGGATGCATCCGTGAGGTGGTTCCTGAGACTGGGCACGATATATCCAGGTGTCTTAAACTATAAAATCAATTGGAATGCTCTTTAGGATTCAAGGTGTTTTTGGAATATATTCTGTGTAATTTGTTTTATATAATGGTGTTGTTTAGTAATGTGTTTAATTAGATAGATGATACAGTTCTTTGGTATTGATGTTTGTATGTCTATAAGTATTGTTGCATATATGTATTTGCAGGGCTATGTGATGTGGGTGGATCGGGGCGGTGACTCTGATACATGGATGCATCCATATTCTTGCATTCACTTTATTTTTATGATTGTCAGTTGCCGGTGGATACTGTACGTTTTGGCTTTGCTGGGTGTCCGGCAGGTGCGTCCGCTTAGTGTTGCCGAATGTTGCCTGTGTGCAGGGCCGGATTACCAATGGGGCGGATGGAGCTTCAGCTCCAGGCCCCCAATCAAAATAGGCCCACAGCCTGTCTGACTAATCGGCTGAGGTAGACAGGATTTAATTTTTCTGGTACAGCAGACTGCCAGTGGCCGTCTGAGACCCCGCCCCCTTGAACCGCGACCCCCCTCCACCCAGACGCATTACCGGTGGGTCACACATCGGAATCAGTATGGCAGCTGTTACACATGGCAATGAAATGACGGGCTTCTCGAGCCCTTCCTGCGCGGCTCAGCGCGGCATACTAATAGTGACACAGCGCCTCCACGGTGCTGCCCTGCTACCACCGCTATCGGAAGCAGCACATATACACAGGCAGCTGCATGAGGGCTGACCAGCAGCTGCATGAAGAATCAGCCTGAGGTGAGCTGCTGATAATAACTGGGGCATGCAGACTGACTGGCTGAGGCACAGACAGCATGAGCAATATTGCCGGGGACAATATTATATGTATCATGCCTGTAGGGGCATATTATATATGCCGGGGACAATATTATATGTATCATGCCTGTAGGGGCATATTATATATGCCGGGGACAATATTATACGTATTATACCTGTAGGGGCAATGCTGTATATTCTGCAGTGGTAATATTGTGTACATTGTATCTGTGTGGGCAATGCTGTAAATACAGCATTGCCAACACATATATAATATACACAATGTTTGCCCCATAACAGCAGTATACACAGCATTTCCCCCTACAGATGTAATATACACAATAATATTACCCCAATACCAGTATTATGGGAGTAATATTTTGTATATTACTTCTGTGGGGGCAATGCTGTATATACTGTTGGTATAGGGGTAATATTGTGTATATAACATCTGTGGGGGCAATACAGTGTATACTGCTGGTGTGGGACAATGGGGTAGATGTACGAAGCCCAGAAGCGGTATCAGCGCACGTAACGTGCGCTGATACCGCTTCTGGGCTTCGTACATCTGCCGCTTCTCCCCAATGTATGATCGGGGGTCTGGGCGGTAAATGACAGGGGCGCTATGCGCCCCTGTCATTATCGTAGCTGCTATCTACAAGATAGCAGCACCGAGCGGCAGGGCCGTGTACGAACGGTCATTCCGCATGACCGTTCGGCCGGCTGTAGCTGTCGTTATGGACAGCTACAGCCTGGTGCCAGCCTATCTCCACAGCAGGGACAGCGGTGTCCCTGCTGGGGCTGCTGCCAGATCCAGGGCTGCACGCGGGGATCTCGCGATACTGGCGAGATCCCGCGCATGCTCAGTGGAGCCGACCGGGACAGAGACTTAGGGCATCAGCACTAGGCTGATGCGCTGCTGTCTCTAACGGGTAGCACCGGAGGGGGGAGTTAACGCTCCCACTCTCCGGCCGATGAGATGTTCTTTCATCTCTTCGGTAGTGCTTCCTGCTTCGCCTCGGTAAAGAGGCGAATCGGGAAGCGTTATAGCGGCACGTTAAGTGCCGCTACCATACATCTACCCCATTGTATAAATTACATCTGTCTGGGGCAATGCTGTGTTTACTGCTGGTATGGGTGTGATTATGTATATATTACAGTTGTGGGGGCAATGTTGTGTGTACTGCTAGTATGGGGGTTATATTGTGTATATTATAGCTATGGGAGGCAGTGATATGTATACTATTTTAAGGGAGTAATATTGTATATATTTTCTGACGACTCTTGAGAGGAGGGAGATTGGAGGAAACAGGCATGCCAACTTGAAGTTCCATCAAACCACCAGAGCATCCACAAAGGTGGCTAAGGGGTCCCTTTTCCTGGACCCATACCTGGAGACCTTGTGGTTGTGACGTAATACCATGAGGTCTGTCTGGTATCCCCACATGTTCACCAGGAAATGAAACACCTCCGGATGAAGAGCTCATTCTCCAGCATGTATGTTCTGGCGACCTAGGAAGTCCGTTTCCCAGTTGAGAACACATGGGAAGAATATTGTCAAGATCGCTGGAAGATGGCATTCTGCCCAAAGCAGAATCCTTGCCACTTCTTGCATGGCTGCCGGACCTCGTGTGCCTCCTTGATAATTTATGTAGGCCATTGCTGTCACACCATCGGACTGAACCTGGATAGGCCTGCACTGTAGAAGGTCCTGTGCCAGTTTGAGTGCTTTGAGCACTGCCCGAAGTTCCAATATATTTATTGGCAGGTGACTTTCCTGTATCAAAAAACAATCAAATTCTTCAGCGCTCTGTAGTAGGGGTATATAAAAGGTAGGAGGATGTATATATAATTGTAATACACCAAAAAAATTACCCTCCTGATAATCGTCTCTATATGGATGTTCCTGTTCAATCAAGATGATATCTCCGACGACATAAAAATAAAACAAACAAAGGGCCTGATTCTGACCCACTCGCAAGCGGCTGTCCGCTCGCAAGTGGGTCGATGTTGTGCACTGCGCATGCGCACGACGGCGGGAGCTCCGTCGTGCGCATGCTCCTGACGCGACGAGCGAAGGACTTTCCTTCGCTCGTTGTGTCTGATCAAAGGGGGCGTGCTGTCGATGTTGATTGACAGCACGCCCCCTTTGGTGGGCGTGCCGGGGGCGTGCCTCCCAGACGGGGGCGTTCCCAAGGGAACGCCTACCGTCAGAAGCCGGCCCACTGACATCACTAGTGATGTCAGTGGGAGTGATTTTGGCTCTGATAGAGCCAAAATCACTCCAGGGCTTGCGGCAACGAGACCCTACCGCAGGATCTCCGTCGCAAGCCCGATGGTCGCGATGGTCTTGACCATCGCGACCATCATCATGGACGCTCACATAAGCTGTGGGTGGTAACCCACAGCTATGCGAGCATCCAAAAGGCCGCTCCAAATTTAAATAGGACGGCCCTGATTCAGAGCGAGCGCTCTGGTCAAAGCGTCCGGCTCTGAATCAGGGCCTTTGTCCAATCCTCCACAGCTCTGGCCACCCAGGCTACAGCCACAGCTGGTCTGGTAGTAGCTCTAGCTAATGAAAACCCTTAAGTCTTCTATCTGTAATCTCTTATAAAGAAGATACTGCAGGAATGGATAGTATAGTGCTCCTGTGTTACATGAGCATCTTTGGGGAACTCTCATTTGCTACCCTGGTGAAACAACATGGGTATCGAGAGGTTTATATTCCTGATGCTTCAGACCTGAGATTTGTCAGCACCCAGACTGAGAACAATAATTCTTAATCATCTTCTGACATCTAAAGGTTGGCTCCCTAGATGTCAATGAACCCTCCTCTTCCTCTGTACTGAGGACAGTCTCCGCTCCTTCAGAGAGGGGACATCCACTAGGACTAATGGTCTTCTTTAACTGAGACAGACTCATTACTCCCCATACAGGAGTCTGATGAGGAGGCAGAGTCAGACTCTAAAGGCCATGAGTGACGAACCCTGTGCCCCTGCTCCCCCACTACTGATCTAACTGTCAGCGGAGAGGCTATAGACAGCGGAATACTCTGACTAGAGTGAAAAGTAGAATAAACCCAACAGGAATTCATGTGGGGCATATACATAGAAGGACACCAATGCTGTTAACACCTCGTAGTATGGGGAACTGTAGCCTGAGCCTGTGCTTCTGCGGCTTTTGAAACTCAACCGCAGGCTCCGGCTCGCAGTGGCGATGGTCGCGATGGTCAAGACCATCGCGGTCTTCAAACTGCATGCTCGTATAGGCTGTGGGCGGCCCTCATTCAGAGCGTGCGCTCTGCTCAGACCGTACGGCTCTGAATGAGGGCCAAAATTCTTATAGTATAGTAAGTTCAAAAATACATATGTGGATCTCAGAAATATGGGAAAGGGTCCAAATCTTCCTTATTTCATCAAAACCAAACGTGCTCTGATCGTAGGAGGATCACCCACAAGTGCATATACTGTAAGGACACGGGATGATGCTTACATCAATGTTTACATCAATTTGATTATTCCATGTATGTAGCAGTATCTTTAAACCCCGTGCTTTTGTAGTAGAAGTATGGGATCACCTCGTGTTGTTAAACCTCCATTAAAAGACACTCACGCTGTGCTTACTTCCTTGTATCAAGTTAAGAGAAATCACATAAAGGTATCTGTAATCTTCCTCCAAAAGTTCAACGTTATAATGCATTTACTTCCACTCAAAAAAGGCAATTAAGTAAGAGTAGATGTTTATTAAAACGCACGTTAAAAAGACAAACACATATTTTTCAAAAGGACAAAAAAATCTTAAAAATATATAAAAAATGTACTCTGTGTCCGCCGGCAGTAATCCATACATCAAATCAGCTTATAGGAAACAGGACAGGTAGGCAAAAAAGTGATAACCCCTGTTCTCACCTTGTTTCACAAGCTGTAAGGGACCGGGCTTGATGATCCTAAAGAACACACACCGTCCCACCAACGCGTTTCGACCTTATAACAATCTTTTTCAAGGTGTGAGTGTTCTCCCTTTGCAGTGAGCATATAAACCATTCTAAGACTCCGCCCCCTAATTAAGGTCATTTTTTTATTTCCTACTTGGAACGCTTCCCTCAAGAAGTTAATCAGTAATCTATCCAATTGATACATATATAACATAATACAAACTTCTATAATCGTGGAATTATTGCTTTTAAATCTATTAAATAACATAATATCAACTTCTGGGTCGAGTGTATGTCCACGGTTGCCATGCCAACCAATCCGTTGGCCAATGGTATTCGCGTCATATTCATTATTAGAGCAGATTACTATCGGCCTCTAGTAGTCATCACGGGGTGTCCTAAACATGTGACCGCAAGTGTAGCAGCATCGCGGAAAACGTCACTGCCAGAAACTACAAAATACCTCCGGCTTCCGTTCCACCACGAACCGGAAACATGATAACATAATATCCACTTTCGGATCGAGTGTATGTCCACGGTTGCCATGCCAACCAATCCGTTGGCCAATGGTATTCGCGTCATGTTCATTACAAGAGCAGATTACTATCAGCCTCTAGTAGTCATCGCGGGGTGTCCTAAACATGTGACCGCAAGTGTAGCAGCATCGCGGCAAAACGTCACTGCCGGAAACTACAAAATACCTCCGGCTTCCTGTATCGTCCTCCTTCCTTGAAAGGTGTGATGACCTGTCACCGCTCCCCATGCTTGCAGACTTGTGTCTGCGGTGAAGAGTATCCACTCCGGGATCCATAGTGGATGACCCTTGTTCAAATGAGTCCTCTCCAGCCACCAGGCTAGGGAGAGATGAACCTCTGGTGAGATGCAACCCATCTGGGATTTTATCCGATGATACTGACCATCCCACAGCTCCAGGATACACAGCTGCAGGAATCTGGAGTGGAACTGGGCATAAGTCACCATGTCGAATGTGGTTACCATAGAGCGCAGCATCTGCTTAGCCAAGTGAACTGACACTGTTTGCTTGCAAAGTAGATTATTCCCACAAGTCTGTAATGCTACAATATTGTCCTCTGGTAGATGAATCCTTTGTCCCAGGGAGTCCAGCAGTGCCCCCAAGTGCAGCATTTGCTGAGTTGGAAAAAGTGATTACTTATTTTCCCAATTGATTCCCAGTCATGCTCCAGTAAACAGGCAATGGTCATCCACAGATGCCATTGTAACCTCTCCTGTGACTGTGCCAATATCAGGAGGTCGTCCAGATATGGCAGTATTTTGGATTAGCCATCATGACTGCTATTATCTTGGTAAACACCTGAAGGGCTCTGACTAGACTGAAGGGTAGAGCCTGAACTTGGTAATGTTGCTGATCTACTGCCAACCTGAGGAAGGCTAGTTGGGATCTTGCAATCAGGAGATGCCGATATGCTTCCCAAATAACCAATGAGACCATGAAAACTGCAGGCTACATTGCCAGCATAATTGACCATAGAGTTTCCATACGGAATTTGGGCACCTTGATGAATCTGTTACCTTGATTCAGTGGTGTGACCCATTGGGTTTTTGATTCAGAAACAAATACAGATAATAACCCCTTCCCTGTTGCATCACAGCGACTATAACTCCTGATCCCAGGAGGGTCCCAATAGACTCCTGGTAGGTCGAGGCTCTGACCGGGTCTGACTGGATCTGCAGGAAGGGTCGTTCCCACAAACCTCTGAGGAGGATGCCTCCGGAATGAGATGGCATAACCCAGGTATCTGTAGTGGTCTGATACCAGGCCTGAGTGAACTGCAAAAGTCGGCCTCCATTCCAACATCCTCCAGGAGGAGGCCCACCGCTACTGATCTAACTGCCTGCAGAGAGACAGCTGCATACTCTGACTAGAGTGAGCAGTAGAATAACACAACAGGAATTAATGGGGGGTATCTACATAGAAGGACACCAATGCTGTGACCACCTCATAGCATGAGGCACTGCAGCCGGAGCCCATGCTTCTGTGGCTTTTGTCCAATAAGTGCAACAAAATCTGAGACCAAGCAGCCACACAGGTGGCTCTAATGCTGGTGCAGGTGTACCGGAGACATGAAGTAGGTGTTACAACAGTACTACACAATCCATCCTAGTCAACAACCTGCTCAGACAAGCCTGCAGCATAGGACTTACCTACCATCAGGTTTGAAAGCAGGGTGCTTTGATGACCCAGATTGCTTGGGTGTGCCAGAGCCCTTTTAAAAGCCTGCATCCACCTGCCAGATCCTTTAGCCATAAAGGTCTATGGTCTCCAGAAAACCAGCGTAAATAACCACTTCCCCCATATACACATCCACTGAGAGAAAACTGCTACTCTCTGGTTACTCCCAGAGACTTTGGGTCTCATTCAGACCCGCTCGCGAGCACAGGATGCTCACAAGCGGGTTGATGGTACCCAAATGCACATGCGCATGATGGACGGAGCTCCATCGTGCACATGCGCGAGACCCAGATAGCGACAGCCAAGCTGTCGCTCCGGGTCTTCCACCAAAGGGGGCGTGCTGTCGATGGTGAGTGACATCACGCCCCCTTTGGTGGGCGTGCTGGGGGCGTGGCTGCCAGACGGAGGCGTTCCCATGGGAACGCCTACCGCCTGGGGCCGGCCCCACTGACATCACTAGTGATGTCAGTGGGAGTGATTTTGGCTCTGATAGAGCCAAAATCACTCCAGGGCTTGCGGCAGCGAGACCCTACCGCAGGGTCTCCGTCGCAAGCCCGATGGTCGCGATGGTCTTGACCATCGCGACCATCATCATGGACGCTCACATAAGCTGTGGGTGGTAACCCACAGCTATGCGAGCATCCAAAAGGCCACTCCAAATTTAAATAGGACGGCCCTGATTCAGAGCGAGCGCTCTGGTCAGAGCGTCCGGCTCTGAATCAGGGCCTTTGTCCAATCCTCCACAGCTCTGGCCACCCAGGCTACAGCCACAGCTGGTCTGGTAGTAGCTCTAGCTAATGAAAACCCTTAAGTCTTCTATCTGTAACCTCTTATAAAGAAGATACTGCAGGAATGGATAGTATAGTGCTCCTGTGTTACATGAGCATCTTTGGGGAACTCTCATTTGCTACCCTGGTGAAACAACATGGGTATCGAGAGGTTTATATTCCTGATGCTTCAGACCTGAGATTTGTCAGCACCCAGACTGAGAACAATAATTCTTAATCACCTTCTGACATCTAAAGGTTGGCTCCCTAGATGTCAATGAACCCTCCTCTTCCTCTGTACTGAGGACAGTCTCCGCTCCTTCAGAGAGGGGACATCCACTAGGACTAATGGTCTTCTTTAACTGAGACAGACTCATTACTCCCCATACAGGAGTCTGATGAGGAGGCAGAGTCAGACTCTAAAGGCCATGAGTGACGAACCCTATGCCCCTGCTCCCCCAATACTGATCTAACTGTCTGCAGAGAGGCTATAGACAGCGGAATACTCTGACTAGAGTGAAAAGTAGAATAAACCCAACAGGAATTCATGTGGGGCATATACATAGAAGGACACCAATGCTGTTAACACCTCGTAGTATGGGGAACTGTAGCCTGAGCCTGTGCTTCTGCGGCTTTTGTCCACTAAGTGCGACAAAATCTAAGACCAAGCAGCCACACAGGTGGCTCTAGTGCTGGTGCACGTGTACCGGAGACATAAAGTAGCTGTTACAACAGTACTACACAATTCATCCTAGTTAACAACCTGCTCAAACAAGCCAGCAGCACAAGACTTACATGCTCCTCCTTACCTGTACCTTAAGACATGTATATAAGGTATATAAGGTATACATTATAAATGCAATGTGACTTTCATGAAACACCCCACATACCTTAAAAATGATGAGGAGAAACACAGTGATAATATACCTGACAGTTTTGGCAAAAAGGCAGTGTACACACAGCAGCTAGCATTTATAGTCACATACAATGCATAAATACGCACATTTGCCATAGCAATATGGACTCTGAATCAACTAACCGGCCCCCGGAGGGAGATGGTAGGATATAGAGTGTCTTATATGCCAAACCCTGAGGGAGAGGTATATGGGGAGACAGACCAAACCTCTGAGACCACTGTAGCAGTGCACGGACAAACGCTGAACTGCGAGCGTCTCACACACGAGATGGTCAATAGTAAACTGGATGCAGGGACTCCACTCGGACGTTTGTGTCTGGTGGGGAGGAGCGGCCGTGGGAGTGCCTTTTCTCCACTAAGCTGCAATTGTGATGACCGGGTACACTGAACTACAAGGTAGCAAGACGTTGACTAGTGCGCTCTACTTTGTCTTACCACCCATCCCCAGCAACAGACGATTATGGCCCTGGCTGCCTTAGTGAGGAAACGCAGGACGACCTTCACCTGCAGCGGCCTCTGATGTGTCTCAACACCAGAGGCAAGGGAATGCTTGAGCACGATTCCCCAAAGGGAATCCTTACCTGACATCTCCATTTACCTGACCAGCTAAGCCACACTGAGGCCTGCCGAAAAACTCAGGGCACAAAGCGATCTGGTATTTCGGCGTCGGCAGAGGTAGAAGGAGCCGCAGTAGAGCATCGTTATTGGGCGCTGGTACCGCTAAAGTCTTGAAGTCTCACAAACTTAAGGTAAAGCATAAAAGAAAAAAGCTTAGGACTGCCTAGCAGTCCCGCTGTATAGCAGGTGCATCTTGCCGCACAGCAAACAAAAAAACTGAATGCCTGTGGCTGGGGGTGGGGTATATAGGGAGAAGGACCAGTGCACGCTGGGAGCTGCAAAGCTTCGCTGTTTGGTGCATTGGATGCCAACCAACTATATATCCCAAGGTAATTCCTGTGGACGCTATGGAACCCGAAGAAGAAATAATGGCACATTGTGACAATGTTCGCCCAGCACAGGATCAGTGGCAATGATGTGCCAGTGTTTCAAATGGATTTGCACAATATGTCAGAGGTTATGGAGTAAGTGCTAGAAAACACCTTCTCATCCTTCTTAGGACTGGAGTTTGATAGCTCATGTCTATTCAAGTGAAAACATTTTTGTATGGCTTTCTGCACCTCTCCAGACTTATAGCCTCATCGAATGGTCACGTCCCATGTTTTTCAGTGTCCCTGGTACTCTGCTAGGGTCCAATGTAATCCAAACACCCCTGACCAACTAAGAGAACAGAAGACCATTCTTCAAGGGCTTAGGATGGAAACTGGACGCCAAAAGTAAGGTGTTTTTGTCCGTCAGTTTTTGAAGATGGCAATAGAAAATCCTTTGTATGGGCCATTATGGTTACATCCACAAAAATCAATTTTATATGGGCTACATGTGCTAGAAAATCTGATAGAGACTGGAATCGAATTCAGGACTTCTACAAACATTTTTGGTGTGTCTTCACCCCAGTCCACACCATGAATAGGTCATCAATGAATTAAATGTAAAAAGCAATAAAATGCGATAATTTGGAGTTAGCCATAATATACGTTTTCTCATAGGCTTACATGAACAGTTTCACATACCGTGGGGCCATGTTTGACCCCATCACTGCTTGACTCAAACACAGTGTCAAACAAAAAATAATTTTTATACAGTATGACCTCCATTAGTAATAACAAAAATTCAATCCGTGGACCCTCATAGTGTGGACTGGAGCCTACGACACCACGTATTGCCTATATACCCTCCTTATGATCTATATTTGTGCATAAGCTGGTGACATCTAGTGTCACCAGTTCGAATCTCCAAAACCCACATGGGTTAAACCGAGTCGCAGTTCTGATCTTCTGAGGAGATCTGGGTGTTGGCTGGCGATTTTTTGAAAACATTTTGTAAAGAAAAAACAGCTAAAATTATGTAGTTTGGGCCTGTTTTTATTCTACAGTATCTAACAGGGCAAAAAGAAATATGCCCCTTCCATGGGTGGAACACTGTTAGTTTCATTTATGTTTTTTCAATGGGGAAATGGATTTTCCCGCATGGTGCATTACTTAGCCAATCAATGGGAAATCCAGCACAACAGTACTCCATATAAAGCATGTAATTATGAATGTTTTCTCTTAAAGTGCCATGGCCCATTTCAGTAATGGCAATGTAATGCTCTATACAGTACATATATAAATATTTCTTACATTTTACTTACCACTTTAAAACCATCATTTGTGTGCATGCTTCATTTGAGTAATATGGGGGGCTCTGTAATCCATTATTATAAAAATATTATCAATATAATTTATATAACAATATGATACGCATATTTAATTTCATACTACCATTTTAAGCATGTCGCTGGCTGTTGGTTTCACATTCCTCCTTAGATCATTATGAGTATCAACGATTTTTGTTTTTGCTTTAGGTTTCAATTCCTGTAAAGACAAAATTAATATATATTATATTGCTTTTTACATGTCCAAAAATATTCTATGCAGTCCATAGTTCCTAACCCATGCTACTTGACGTGATGCTAGATAAAATGTTATACCTCTCATCTTTTCGGGTACTATCACCTCAGTCCTGGGTGAGTGTAACACGTCTGGTAACCAATGACAGTACACACAGCAGGAGAGGATATTTCTGGAGATGAAGGCTGATCTTGTTGGTGGTGGCAACCTGCGCACACGTTGTACCCCATTCAGAGATGGAAGTAAGTGCAAGTTATAGCTTTTTTGGCCGTAACTTGCTCTTTTTTTTAGTGTGCATGCTCATCTTTTCAGGATGTGCCTTTTTTCTTCTGGGCAACTTGCACTAATTACTCCCTACAACAAGGGGGCCCAGACAGGGTTGGAAGAGGGAGTGCAGACCTGTCCAGGTCCTCTCCTGAGGTAGTGACATCCCAGCCACTCTCAAAGAGAAAATGCCACCCAACCACTCTTGTGCCACAAATAGACCACCAAGGAGCACTGCTTTCCACCTAGCTGTGCCCCACCTGTCGTAAAAAAACCACAGCAAGCTGGGCAGGCTTGCCAACCCTCCCGATTTGGTCGGGAGCCTCCTGAATATCGGGTGCCGCTCCCGACCCCCCGGAAAGGCAGGCAAGCCTCCCAGCTGCCGCCTGACCCCCCGCTACTCATAGAAACCTGGGGGAGGCCAGCGACGTGATTCGAGTTGAATCATGTCATCGTGGCCCCGCCCCCTGCTTCACAATGTCAATATTTTTGGCATTGTGAAGAGGGGGTGGAGCCACGATGATGCGATCATGTGGTCCCACCCCGCCTACACACCCAATTCCGCATCATTACCTGGCCACGCCCCCCGCTGTACGCAGACATTCATCTCCCTCCTGGAAAGAGCGCTCGCTCTGAATCAGGGCTTTTTTTTGTGCGGGCTCCTGTTGCGAGTGGCAAGGTGATGGTCGCGACCATCGGGGCTTACGACGATATCCTTGTGGTAGGGTCTCGTTCCCGTAAGCCCCAGTGAGCTTTTGGCTCTATTAGAGCCAGAAGCTCACCCACTAACATCACTCGTGATGTCAGTGGGGCCACCCTCAAATGGCAGGCGTTCCTTCGGGAACGCCTCCATTTGGCCAGTCACCCCCCCTGCCCGCCTCCAAAACGGGGCAAGCTGTCAATCAAAATCGACAGCTGCCCCGCTTTGGTGCGAGACCCGTAGTGATGGAGCGCCCGTCGCTAGCCGGGTCTCGCGCATGCGAATGTCGGTGCTGGCTCCAGCGTACGCATGTGCAGTGGCCAAATATCTAACCGCTCGCGAGTGCATAGCGCTTGCGAGCAGGTCTGAATCAGGCCCACTGTCTCCTAACACTGCTTAGTAAATAGACCCCTGAGTGGTCTAAGGGCCTGATTCAGAGCTGGACGCTATTAGCGCTCGCTTGTTCAGAAAAAGGGGGTGGCTATTCAAATGAACCGTTCGCTCTTTGCAGTCTGTTGCCGCCTCCATGTCTGAACGAACGAACAAAACATGCGGACGTTTATTTGAAAAATACGCCTCCTGGCCGCTCGCATCATACGTCATGTCCCCTATTTATTAGATTAATCGAGTACATCGATCAGCGTATGAACTGCTCGCTATTCTTGTGGCTGGTTTTTCCTACCACTATATTGCGAGCAGTTCTGACTATAAAACAACCAAGTGACGTGGTCAATGACGCTGCTGTATTAATTATGCACACCCATAAAACGCCCGTTTTGACCTTTAAGCACGCCTGCGTTCTGATCTCCACTCACCGTTTTCAAGCACCTTCCCCTGTTACCACCCACATACGCCTCCCTCTGTCACTCAAAATAGCAGGCACTCGCTATATAGCGAACAAACGATTTTCGGCCACACTGACTGGTTCGCGCATGCGTTTTACAAACCGTACGCATGCGCAGTTGGGCAAACATCGCTCGGAACGAGCGTACGGCCGCTTACGAGCGGCTCTGAATGAGGTCCTATTTCCCTGATTCAGACCCGCTCGCTGCCAGAGGCAGCTCGCAGGTCTGAAGGGCCTTTTTATTGTATTTTTGAGGCCGGCCTTCTGGCCGCTCGCTAAGCTGTGGTGACCACCCACAGCTTTTGCGAGCGGCCAGGTGATGGTAGCGATGGTCGCGACCATCGGGGCTTGCGACGAGACCCTTGTGATAGGGTCTCATCTACCAGTGAGCTTCCGGCTCTAATAGAGCCCGAAGCTCACTACTGACATCACTCGTGATTTCTGTAGGGCCGCCCCAAAACGGCAGGCATTTCTTCAGGAATGCCTCCATTTGGCCAGCCACCCCCCCTCCCCGCCTACAAAATGGGGCGAGCTGTCGATAGCTGCCCCATTTGTAGCAAGCCCCGGAGCGAGTGAATTTCTCTCTCACTCTGGGGCTCGCGCATATGCAGTGTGCACTCCGCGCGTGCGCACTGCCCAGCCATCGACCCGCTTGCGAGCGCAATGCGCTTGCAAGCGGGTCTGAATCAGGCCCTAAGTACTATGCCTTGGAGAGAGATAAAGTGGATGGAGATAAAGTACCAACCAATCAGTTCCTAACTGTCATTTTTCAAACACAGCCTGTAAAGTGACAGTTAGGAGCTGATTGGCTGGTACTTTATCTCTCTCCACTTTCTTAGTAAATAAACCCCTGCATATGTAAATGTAGCACAAAGCAACTTGGCGTGGATAAAAGCCTCAGTCACTGCATTGTACCACTTCGTATACAAATTCAGACTGAGGGCCTGATTCAGACCCGGTCGCAAGCGCTGAGCGTTTGCAACTGGGGCGATGGTGGCCCAGAGCGCATGCGCACGACGGAGCCGGCTCCGTCGTGCGCTTGCTCGAGACTGGGATAGCGACTGGTGGGCGGGCCTGGGGGGTGGCTGCCCAAATGGAGGCGTTCCCATGAGAACGCTTGCCATTTGGGGGCGGCCCCACTGACATCACGAGTGATGTCAGTGGAGAGATTCCGGCTCTGTTAGAGCTGAAATCTCTCTGGGGCTTGAGGCAATGAGACCCTACCACAAGGGTCTCATCGCAAACCCGATGGTCTTGACCATCGCGACCATCATCATGGCCGCTCGCTGTAGCTGTGGGTGGTCACCCACAGCTATGCGAGCGGCCAAGAGGCCGATCCAAAAAAAAAAAAGCCCGGCCCTGATTCAGAGCGAGCGCTCTGTCAGAGCGAGCGGCTCTGAATCAGGCCCTGAGGGCGGAATTCAATTATTTTCACATCCGTGATACTTTTTCGAATGCCTTACTTTTCGCCGACATCACGTGTTTTGGCCTCGAAAACTTCTTGTGCGCGCCCCCGCTATTCGTCGTATTAGATTCCAAAACATCCAAAAACGCAACCCGACGAATGCGAACCAGGCAAAAAGTGCCGTTCGAATTGGAGAAATCAGCCTGACACCCCCAAACTGATGCACTAACATTGGGGATCAATGTAGATGCCCCCGAATAGCCCTAATAAAGCTATTTGGGGTACTCAAGTAGTTTAAATTGCTTCTAATTGAGTGGTGAAAAATACGTGTAGCATTAAGCAGTATTTTTGGGTGAAAATAAGTAGTCTTGTCAAATTTGGGGTACTTGAAAATAGGTGCAAGCTTATTTTAAAGTCGCTAAAGTGGAGTTTTTAAAAAACTTAAAAAAACGCACCTGAAGCAAACACCTGCAATCCAAAAAACACCTCACCCATACTTGCAGACCCCCTAAAAGTCTATTTAGCTAGTTTTTAAGTTTGTACCCCCACTTTGTACTTTTTCACCCCCAATTTTAAAGTGCTTTTTTGGGGTGTTACTCGCTTTTTTTAGGGATTTTTTTGATGCAGTTATCCTTTGGGGGGCTGTCCCAAGGGTGCAGAGTGGTTTCCCCACCTTTGCACCCCAAAATAGCGATTTTGCACTTTTTTTCTCCAGCTATTCAGAGGCAAATCTTTTTCGCCTATTACATTACATTGCGTTTTCACGTACACGAAAACCATTTGGAATTGAAGTTGGCGAAAAGTTGCAATCGGTGATACTTTTTTGCGGATCTCTGCTTTTTCGCGTCTAATTGAATACGGGCCTCAGTCGCACACAGATATAAGTGTCACATATCAAACTAATCAGCACAATCGACACATTTTTCTGGTGAAAAAGACACAAAAAGATGCTTGGCGCAAGCAGGGTGGTACAGGACCTGGCGCGCAGAGAGGGGCCGTGCCGTGACTGTAATGGCAAGGTATAAGGACAGTTGCGTATCGTGTATAATGGGTGCTGTGTATGCGGGGCACACGGGCCCCCGGGTCCAGGGGGGCCCCGCACCGCGCACCCTGCACCCACACTATTTTAAACTTACCTGTCCGTGGTCCCGCGTCGGGTGTCAGCGCTGCTCAGATCACCGGAAAATGGCAGCTGCGGACGTTTTTACAGAGTTCTGTGCATGCGCAGTAGACTCTGGGCACACTCTAGTGCCCGGAGTCTACTAATGCACCGGTGGCTGGCCAGCCACGTCAGTCCGCTTCCGGCCACCGGGGAGAGAGGAGGGGGCCCTGCACTGGGAGTGCACACGTGCCCCCTCCTCTCTTAAGACGCCCCTGTATAAGGACACATCTGTAACAGCATTTCCAGCTTCTGTTACATTCACGTAGCTTTTTCTTCTAACTAGCTTCAGTTTGCTATTCTACTTCTAATAGGGTATTTATGAAAGCATTGATAGAGAAAAAATTGTGCAAGATACAGTACTAACCAATCCGCTTCTAACTTACATGTTACAGACTGTGGGCCTGATTCTGACCCGCTCGCGAGCACTGTACGCTCGCAAGCGGGCCGATGGTGCCGAAGTGCGCGTGTGCACGATGGAGGGAGCATGCGCATGCGCGAGACCCGGCGAGCGTTGGGGAATCCGTCGCTCGGGGTCTCGCACCAAAGAGGGCGTGCTGTCGATGGTGAGTGACAGCACGCCCCCTTTGGTGGGCGTACCTGCCAGACGGAGGCATTCACATGGGAATGCCTACCGTCTGGGTCCGGCCCCACTGACATCACTAGTGATGTCAGTGGGAGTGATTTTGGCTCTGATAGGGCCAAAATCACTCCAGGGCTTGCGGCAGCGAGACCCTACCGCAGGGTCTCATCGCAAGCCCGATGGTCGCGATGGTCTTGACCATCGCGATCATCATGGATGCTCGCATAAGCTGTGGGTGGTAACCCACAGCTATGCGAGCGTCCAAGAGGCCCCTCCAAGTTGAGGTAGGAGGGCCCTGATTCAGAGCGAGCGCTCTGGTCAGAGCGTTCGGCTCTGAATCAGGCCCTGTGTTTGAAAAAAGTCAGTTAGGAGCTGATTGGTTGAAACTTTATCTTTCACATTTTTTCCTTTTGCCAAGCCGTGATCTTAGTGTAAGTTCTATAGAAATTAACCAAGCACCCATGTTCATCAGTGGTCCTACTCCGCCATATAACTGACCGTCTCATAGAGTAACAATGTACAATTCACGTACACAGTCTATAACATCAGGCAGTGGGCCCCCATTACCCTGGTGGGCCAGTTCAACCCTGTGTCTAACCCAAATCCTAACCCTAACCCTAATACTCACCTTTGGGATCTGTCAGGATTGCTACTGTTTAGATGCTGGACTGTCGGCATTTTGACTGTCAGGATCCTGCCTACATCCAATATAGATATCTATCATTATCACATTTACTAAGATAAGAGTTTTTAGGAGTGGAGATATTGGCCCTCATTCAGAACCGTACGCTCTGAGCAGAGCGCACGCTCTGAATGAGGGCCGCCCTCCATAATTATGGAGCGTCCTCCTGGACGCTCGTATAGCTGTGGGTCACCACCCACAGCCTATACGAGCGTGCAGTTTGATGGCCGCGATGGTCGTGACCATCGCGACCATCGCCACTGCGAGCCGGAGCCTGCGGTTGAGGTTTTCAACCGCAAGGCCCGGAGTGATTTTGGCTCTATCAGAGCCAAAATCACTCCCACTGACATCACTAGTGATGTCAGTGGGCCGGCTTCTGACGGTAGGCGTTCCCTTGGGAACGCCCCCGTCAGGGAGGCACGCCCCCGGCACGCCCACCAAAGGGGGCGTGCTGTCAATCAACATCGACAGCACGCCCCCTTTGATCAGACACAACGAGCGAAGAAAAGTCCTTCGCTCGTCGCGTCTGGCGCATGCGCACGACGGAGCTCCCGCCGTCGTGCGCATTCGCGCAGTGCACAACATCGACCCACTTGCGAGCGGACAGCCGCTCGCGAGTGGGTCTGAATCAGGCCCATTGTCCATAGCAACCAATCAGATTCTGGCTATTATCTTCTAGAAGGTGCAAGTTAATTGCCAAGTAGAATCTGATTGGTTGCTATGGGCAACATCTCAATTTCTTAAAACTCTCATCTTAGTAAATTTACCCCTTAATGTGCATACACACTGGGCGATAAAGTGGACGACTGAACGATAACGATATAGTTATCGTTCAGTCGTCCACTTTATCGTCCATTTTTAACCCCCAAAAAATGAACGATAACGACGACGCGCGTTCCAGCGGGTCGTTCGTCATTATCGTTCATCGGGCTGACATGCAGGCCAACCTGACGACCTCGTCAGGTTGCTGCATGTCAGGGAATGGGGGAGAGAGAGCCCGGCGCTGAACGATATCGTTAATGATATCGTTCAGCGGCTGTGCTCAATGTCATGAACGACATTGAGCACAGCCTGCCGGGGACAACACTACACGATATCACTCAGGGAGCATATCGTGTAGTGTGTACCCACCATTACTCTTTTAACTTGGTTTAGCATTGATTTCTGCTGCAGTTTTAAAACTCTTGGTCAAAGCCGCCCATTAGTAAATACAGTACATCCCAAACTAATATCTACATTTTAACAATGCTAATGGTAGACCCGATTTTGACGTTCCACATAATTCATGGAACAGGTGTTATAATTGTAACAAATTTAAGTTTTGATTAAAAATATCATTTCATTATTAATATCATGAAATGTGAGATCCTTGATGAATATGAGAATCTGATTAAGGCTAGGGTCTGTTTACACAGCAGAGATATTTAATTTGTTGTCACCATTTTTTTTTACGTAGTTATTTAGAAATGTCTTAAATAAATGTCATGCTGCAAATGGAATCATTTTGAATGACTGCTGGCCCTATGCCCGGCGGTTCAAATCCCAACTCCGGAAGACCGACAGGAGTGAAGATCCCGATCGCTAATAAGGTAAGTATAACTAACCCTACTCCCCCCCAACCCTAACCCTCCCTTAGGGGTGCCTAACCCTAACCTCCCCCCCTAGTGCTTAACTCCCCCTAAGTGCCTAAACTTAACCCTGCCCAAACCCCGCAGCCTAAACCTAAGTCTCCCGGGGGGTGCCTAACCCCAACCTCCCCCCGGGGTTCCAAAACCCCCTTCCCCTACCCTACCCCTAACCCTCCGGGGTGGGGTACCTAACCCTAAGTCCCCCCAGGAGCCCTGAAACTTAACCCTAACCTCCCCCCTAGTGCCTAACCCTAACCTCCGGAAGCCCCTAACATAACCCACCCCCCCATGTGGCTGTCCACGTCCGTCTTACCTTCGTTCGGTATGCCCGCCGTCGGGCTCCCGTCATAGGAATAATGATAGGTGTCGGGATTTCGACACCTATCATTAGACCCGTACCAGGATTTGACAGTCGGGAAGCCGGCGGTCGGCAATTCGACGGTCGGCTTCTTGACTGCAACCCGCCGCAAATATGCTCATTCCTTTATTAGCTGCACAAGAATTAGTATTACCATTTACTTTTCAAAAGTTTATAAATATGCTGTAAAATAATAATATAAGATTGCTAAGCAGGTCCGTAACTAGTTATGTGTGTGAGTGGTGCCATCAAACAGGGCACCGGACCCAAGAGGTGGCACGGTCACTGCTACATGACAACTGCATTTGGCTTGCAGGGTGCCTGGAATGACACCCTTCAGCCAGTATTGCTGCTGCAGAAGCTCCGGGCAGGAACCAGCAGACTGCACAGTCATCAGAAGTATCCAAAGGCAGTGCCCGTACCCCCTCTGGGCCTGATTCAGAGCTGGACGCTCTGACAAGAGCATTCGCTCTGAATCTGGCCCGTCCTACCTAAAATTGAAGCGGCCTTCTGGCTTGCGACGAGACCCTTGCGGTAGGGTCTCGTCTGCCACAAGCCTGGAATGCTTTTGGCTCTATCAAAGCCAAAAACACTCCCACTGACATCACTAGTGATGTCAGTTGGGCCGGACCCAGACGGTAGGCGTTCCCATGGGAACGCCTCCGTCTGGGCCGCCACGCCCACCAAAGGGGGCGTGCTGTCACTCACCATCGACAGCACGCCCCCTTTGGTGCGAGACCCATAGCGACGGCTTGGCCGTCGCTCGCCGGGTCTCGCGCATGCGCACGACGAAGCAGCCTCCGTCGTGTGCATGCGCATTTGGGTAACATCGACCCGCTTATGAGTGAACAGTGCTCGCGAACGGGTCTGAATGAGACCCTCTGTGCGATGTCACATGTTCAGGGCCGGCATAGAACACAATGCCACCCTGCTCTGGCCTTATTGCAAAGGTAACTGTTTTTTTGTATTTTGTTATGGTAAAAATCGGGTGGTCCCCAACTACGGTCCTCAAGTACCCCCAACAAGTCATACACAGATGAGTTATGGCCCCCATGCACCAGCGACGGATTGCCACGATGCTATGTTCCTGCATTGCCAGATTGGAGGATCGATGATTTGCCGATCATGATCAAAATATGATTGTGATTTGGAAATCAGTGAAATTTTATGTAATAATCAGTGAAATCTAATGTATAATCTCACCGATCCTCAGATGAAATGCAGAACATCGATGTCTCCCATTTCTGCCCGGCAGATTGGCCTTTCCGATCCCATTGCAGGATCCGCCAATCCATCGCCTAGTGTATGGGAGCCTATAATCTATTTTGCTGAACCAGTAATCATCCCACCGGCTTCCACAGAGAGAAATCCTTCAAACATGTCCTGATGTGGATTATTGAGGACTGGAATTAGGATAAATAGTTCAGTTATATTCTCTCTAGATTCCCATGGCTTCTCTATTGAATCTGTAGGACCTAAACAATATGCAATGCTCCTACTCTACCCATGCATGGAAGAAAGATTACTATTGCCTATTGTATTTTAATGAAGACATAATTAGGTAAGAAAAATGACTGGCACAGCACAATATTTAAAGATAATATTTAACAGAAACCATTGACTTTCTTGTTCATGGATCAGGTAATATTTATGGTTAAAAAGTTCAAAAACATTTCTCCAGGAACTTTTTTTTTTTTTTTTTTTAGTATTCCAAAACAAGAGTCCTTTATACAGCTATGGAACATGTATGTGATCTGCCTAGTGTACCATGCCTATATATTTGGAAAAAGTATGTAATGCCGCCGGATGTATTGCCGGCTGACTAAATACTGAGGCTGGAAGCCCGAACCGTCAAGATGCCGACTGGGGCTGGTAAGTACCTTAACCCTTCCCTCTTCCCCCCAACCCTAACCCTGTCTTAGTGGTACCTAATCCTAACCTCCACCGGTGATGCCTAACCCTAACCTCTCCTTCCCGCACCCTAAACCTAACCTTCCCAGGGGGGTGCCTAACCCTAACCTCCCCCCAGTAAGTAGTGCCTAACCATAACTCCCCTTTCCCCTAGCCTAACCCTAACCCTCCCCGGGTGTGGCTAACCCTAAGTTCCCCCTGGGGGTGTCTAAAACTAACCATCCCCCCCGCCGCAGCTAACAGCTAACAGTCCCCACTTTCAGGATGCCGGGCGTGGGATTTCGGCGTCTGGCTAAAGATAGGCGTCGGGAATTAGATGCCTATCTTTAGTCCACAGTCAGGTTTCCAGCGTCGGGATTCCGACGCCCAGCGTTCTGGACGCCAGTAAATGAACTGCGTCCGATATATTTAGGTTTACCATATCATCCCTTTAATTTGGGAGACATGTGAATTACACAGGTTCCGTGGCTGATTAAAACCAGGTGAAATGTAGACTTAAAGTCAGCCAGCCACAGAGCCTGTGTAATTCGTATGTGTCAAGAATAAAAAGGATGATATGGCAAGCCTACATGCTGTATATAGCATGTGCAATTGCTTTGAGAGACATTGCACACGCAAGAACATAATGCGTTTGATTTGAAAAAGGATCTAGAAGTCTATGTACTAAGCCTCGAAGACTGATGAAGTGAACAGAGATAAAGTACCAAGCAATCAGCTCTTAACTGTCACTTTACAGACAGTGTTTCAAAAATGACAGTTAGGAGCTGGTTGGTGGGTACTTTATCTCTGTCCACTTTACAGTATCTCTGTATCTCCATCCAAGGCTTAGTAAATACACCTATGTAAATGCTCTGTTGCGACTTGGATAAATTCTCTCCAACATGATCAAATATATTTAAATTGTGCTCCTAGAGAGGATTGCAAGAGGTTGTTCTCTAAACAAGAATAACGACTAAAAGCGAAGCAGTGACAAAATAAAAGATGGGGTATTTAATGTACTCACTTTTTCATCAGACGAGTAAAGCATGACATATAAACAGACGACGATACTGAATATATTGGTTACCAACATTTTTTTTGTCATGGAAATGTTGTTCCTCCTGCAATCACTACATTTGTTGTAAGAAACAAAAAAAGAATCACAAGAAAATAGGTGAACAGGTTTTAATAGGATTTGTACACTTCAGGAAACGAGACGAGGCTCCTCGTGATTGGCTGCGGATGAAAACCTTACACATTGGCTATATAACAAGTGCTTTTGTTTGAGATGTCAGTTTGAACTCTGCCGTCGGTAAGAGCTGAAATAGAAGACAAAACAAATTTTAAGAGTCTATACAAATAATAAATTACTTCCAAGAAGGAGATTATCAGGTGTGGAAGTGTTTTTACATTCGACCTGCTAAACATGGAACTAAATAATGTTCTAATGTAAGTATGAGTTTGCACTGCGTAATATATATGCCCATGCAGATTTGCGTAATTCTGCCAGCATGCGCACGGGTGTGGGGAACTTAGAGGGACTTTATATTTATGAACATAGGGCCTGATTCAGGTCCGTTCGCACGGAAGCGATCGCACGCTCTCGCTCGCTGCGAAAATGTACTAATAAATGCAATCGCACGGCAACCGCAGCACTAAACCAAGATGCCCGTCACTGTATAAAGCCTGCCCACTTCCCAGGACTTGCATCCGCAAGTCATTGGAAACATCGGTGACATTGAGTAACATCGGAACCATTCGCATCGCTTGTGGTTGACCTGACCCTGCCACATAAGCTGCTAAACTTCCTGTCGCCTGCTAGACCTCTGCCAGTTTATGCAACCGCAGGGGCTTAATTATGCACGTCCCTGTAACGGCGACCAAACGCACAGGCACGTCTGTGTTCCACCGACCACCCCCCTCTCCATCCTCGAATGGTCACTTCATGTCAATCACTCTGTGAAGGCTTTGCCTGCTCACTGCGATCGATTCCTGATACAGCGGCCAGTTCACACACATGTACTGCGTTGCATGCGCAGATTGCAAACATCGGTTTGCTATGTGCGAACTCAGCCTTGTGACCGCGTCTGAATCGGGCCCATAGGCCAAGTACAGTAAGGCCATGTTTGCACGATTTCAACCAGATGCAGGGTTAGTGAGGAAATTAACATTAAAGAGATGATTCAAGCAACCCAGTATAGAATACTAAAGCTAGGTACACACTATGCAATAATTGGGGCAGATCAGGAGATTTTCTGTCTCCAGGTACAAGGATCTCAAAGTGTGTATGCAGAACACAAGGCCGATTATCATTCCAAAACCAGTTAGATCGAATTGGTCAGTCTGACCTGTAACAAAACAAATGCAACTGATCCTGGAGTTTCCAAGAGGATCAATCACACATTCTTTATTTAAGAAAGACCATTATATTAAATGGGTTATTTTGTGGATACATTTGAAATCATGTTACAAGACAAAAATAATAAACTGTAGACAAACCCATCTCCAATCAACCAATGAAAAGAAAGTATTTAAATAATTAAGAGACAATTCTTCAGTCATATTAAAGAAGCTGAGAAGTGAGTAACAAAGCTCATACTAGACCAAGAAAAGCACCTTTATGAAACATATCAGTTACTTTCCATTAATACCACCTACAAGGTTTTACCTTTTTAACCCACCAGTAATTTCAAAGAAATCTTGAATAAAAGTAGATGTGAGCATTTAAATATACTGTACAATTCCATTATATTGTATATTAAAAAGGACATGCACGGTTTAACAAACCAATCACTTTAGCGACAGGGACTGCCACTTTTGTGGCTGAAGTGATTTGTTTGTTTGGGCCCCGCAAAACAAGCTACCACTGGGCAACTAACAGTGTTGTTAATAATGGGATTAAGGCAGCTAAGCTAACAGTGCTGTTAATAACCTCTACAGTGGTAAGATGTCATCGTCATAATCACCCTCACCCTCATCAGTGTTAACATCATCTTCACTCAATATGAATTCATCCCCGCTAGAATCCACCATTACAGAAGTCTCTGTACTTTGGCATAATTGCCAGTAAAGATCTTCCTTGTGAATTTTATATTTAATTTTGATGAACATCATCTTTTCCACATTTTGAGGAAGTAGCCTCCTACGGTGATCGCTGACAAGGTTCTCGGTTGTGCTAAAAACAGTTTCCGAGTACTGGAGGGTGGGCAGCTTAAATAAAGCAAAGCCAGTTTATACAAGGACCTCAAAATTGCTTTTTTTTCTCACAGTAGTCAAAGGGACTCTGACACATCTACTTGTACACTGTCATTAAAAATTTCTCCACCATTCTATGGATGGTGACCGTATCAGATTATGTTATGGTAGAGGTGTTATTAATTTTGGGCAACTCTTTTAGACCTGACCAGATGTCAAAATGTTGTGTCTACTAAACCACATCAGTAGTTTGTGTCTTGGGAAAGTTCAGTTTTTTCCTGGTAGCCGCTGTTGCCAAAGAAACTGAAGGAGGAGACATCTTCATGTCATGTGCCACTTGAGTTGACAACTTCCTCACCAGGAGCTCTTTGTAACTCTTAAGATCTGTGTCAGTTGGAAAAAAGGACATAACGTTTGACTTAAACCTAGGTTCAAGCACGTCCGACAAAATGTAGTGATCCAATTTGAAGATGTTGACAACCCTTGGATCCTGACATAGCGAACAAAATACTTGATCTACAAAACCCACATAATTAGCAGAATTGCTTCATTTCATCTCCTCCTTTAGTTTCTCAAGCTGCTTTTACAAAACTCTGATTAGTGGAATCACCTGACTCAAGCTGGCAGAGTCTGAACGCACTTCACAGGTGAGTAATTTGAATGGCATCAGCACCTTGCACAACACTATACTAAGGTATATTCTTCCTCCTCTCCCTTTCATGTCTCGTTCTGTAGGTTTGGATGGCTTGTTGCTGTTCCTCCATTTGATGAATCATATAAAGGGTGAAATTCCACCTTGTTACCACCTCTTGCTTCAAGTGGTAGCATGATAAATTAAACTTTTAGTTTATTAGCTGTAATCGGGATATTTGTGATTGATACACTGTTCACAATGCTTGTGCTTTGCTTTCAAGTATGTAATTCTTATAATTAACACAGCTTCAATGTATTTTTATATGCCTCATTATATTTAATTCAGTTGCAATGTATATTCACATATATGCCTCACTATGCTTGACACTATACAAGCTTATCCAGAATTAAAACACTGTCAAATATTTTTTTTCAAATTTATTATTAACATAGTGGAGAGTGCTATATGCATATTCATGCTATCGGTATTTTAAATAACTGGGGGTATGGCAGTAAAGGCAGGGGTCTGCCGTTGGTGCTTACGAGTCCGGCGCTGTCTGTGGGGGGTCCGGCTTGTTGCGGGCGCCCAGAGGTGTCCATGGCAGGGTACGGGGGTCCAGCGGTATCTGTGGCTCTGTGGAGAAGTAGCCGATGAGAGAATGGCTGTAATGCCCAGGGGAGTTTCTAGAGAGAAGGGGGCCCATGTGCAGTCTCCGACATGGGCACCCTCCTCTCCACCCGGCAGCCAGCAGCGCACTGACCTGTGCACGGCCAGCACTGGAGTTATAGACTCTGGGCACTAGAGTGTGCCCAGAGTCTATAGTGTATGCACAGGTCACCAGGAAAATTACCGCGGTGGCCATTTTCCCTGTACTGCGCATGCGTAAATGATGGGAAAATGGCCATCATGGCCATTTTCCAGTCGTTTTACAGCGCCGGACCCCAGCGCCGGCGTGGGACTCAGGAGAGGTAAGTAATATTTTGGGCACAGGGTGTGTGGTGTGGGGCCCCCTGGACCCAGGGGCCCATGTTCCCCGCACTCCCTGCACCCATTAGAGATACGCCCCTGCCCATGCCGGCAGTCACTGGATGCACTATATATATATATATATATAGTAGTGCCTTATTCATCTCATGTATTAATAGCCTGATGTGACTTACTGTATGATGCATTTTGATACTTGTAGGCTTCCGTAGCCTTAGCTTCTGTTGTTACCTTGGTGATGGGGAGCACTTCAACAGTGACGTCATAGCAGCAGCGTCCACGGCTGAGACTCGGCGGGCTTTATCTTTTTGTATCCTGACAAAAGGACCATTAAAGTGTCCTGAAACGTTGATAAACAACTACGAGTATGTGATTTTTATTTACCAAGTTGCCGTGAGTGCCACCTATATCGGTATGCTGAATATTCCTCCCCGTGCTAGGAGAGGTAAAGAGGAAGGCACCGGGCACAGTTACATCTAAATTGTATCAGGAGTGCCGGCATCTTTGCTACTATATATATATATATATATATATATATATAGTACACTATGTACAGTATACTAGGGATGGCCACCGACCATCGATGGTTTGCCCCCAACCGATGTTAAGGAAACATTGGTGGCTGTGGTCTGAAAAAATATTGATAGTTTCTATTGATGGCTGAACCCATCGGCCTTCGATGGTAAAGCTGTCAACGACCATCATTACACTATACCACAGGTTCTCAAACTCGGTCATCAGGACCCCACACAGTGCATTTTTCCAGGTCTCCTCACAATCACAAGTGAAATAATTAGCTTCACCTGTTGATCTTTCAAAATGTGTCAGTGAGTAATGGTTACACCTGTGCACCAGCTGGGTGACCTGGAAAACGTGACCTGTGTGGGGTCCTGAGGACCGAGTTTGAGAACAACTGCACTATACCATAAGCATTGCTATTTTTATGGTACACAGTGTTTAAAAAATATATATTTTTTAAAATCGTGTTCCGATAAGTTTTAAAAAGATGTTCTTGACCTAATTCAGTCATAAAAAAACTTGACTATTTCTGAGCGTTTTTTTGGAAAAAAAATGTGTCAGTTAAGTGTTTAATCATTTTCTATTATGGTCACTGTTATAATGAATATAATTATCAACATCTATTTTGTATACCCAAATAATTGCATTTTATTGTCATTAATATCCAGTCTTATATTAAAAAAAATATTAATTATATTAGAATGCTTGTGATGGTGAAATTGAGAGGGTTGTGGTTATGGTGAGCAACAAAATTAAACATACAATTATTCCCACCCCAAATAAAAATACTGTAAATGTTAGTATAATGACCAATGACTATAGACCTGGTTTGCTGTAGCCTATCCACCACAAAAAGGGAAACACACCTCATACATCCTACTACAGAGTTTAGTTAATTTAGGGGCAAACCTGGTCCACATTGCTGTACCGAGGACCTGAAAATAAAAAAACATGGTCAAACAAAAGATAATTGTGCCTAAAAATTGAGTGAGTATATTTAAGAATATAATAATTCTGAGACCCCCAAACCGATAATTAAAATTCCAATAAATGTGATATTTTAAATTTAAATCAGGTAGTATCTTGTTTATGTGATCTCATAGAAGAAGCAAAGGTTGGCTAATCCTACACCAGAATTATGGAATGTATTTTGAGTGGGTGATAATAAGTGAGTGTCATGAGTGGAGAACAACTAATCAAATTAATTATTATATTGCACCAATATCCAAAGCCCAATCCAATAGAATTTTTATTTCAGAAATAAGTATATCAGAAAACTGTCTCAATGCTTCTGTTACATAGTCAAAAGCAATAAAGTGGTTTGCAATTGCCTTGACCTTCCCCTCCTCTTTCCTCCACTTCACATGCCAGATGCTTAAATCATAACCACAGTATTAGTAGTATAAAATATTATTTTTCTAGAGCAGTGGCCTAAACGTGCAGTATAAGAGATAGCAGCAGATTTTCCAACCAAGTCCTGCTGTGTGTGAATCTGAGCACTCAAACAGTGCACTGGACCAGAGAGCAGCTGATAACAAGAAGAGAGAGGCATCTTAACATGAGGTGGGAGAATGTGTGTTTAGAAAGCTCACTTTTATCTCCTACTGGTTATATTATGTCTGTATATTTATTATGGTATGTGTAACCTTTTCATGACAACTTATGTTATTTATATGTGATAAATATGTTTGATAGCTTTTTAAACTTTTTCCTAAACACCCTTTACTATAGACCATCTATAGTTTTAATAATTAATACCATATTACATACACTATCCAGTGCATTAGGATATCAATGTGTCCTTATACATCTAGCCTCAATATGTCACATGGCGCAAGATGCCTGGCGGGAGTAAGCACCAGGTCTATTGCGATTCTGCTAGCGGCAGGCATCTTTCTTGCATCTTTTGTGTTGCCAAAAATGCATCTTAGTAACAATCCGATGTACAGTACCTGCTAGGATGCACCAAAAGACTGCTGACTCATGTGAAATGCAATACTTGTATATCTGTGTGTCAGATTGAGTTTGTATACAGAGCACAATGTAACCTGGAGTGTAAATAAGCTGGGGCCACTGCATTGTAGCACCGTGTATAGTTTTGTGACAGTATCACTAGAGGTGGCGTCGGTGAGCAGCAGATTCTGAGTGGGGCAGGAGAGATCCGGCAATACACAGAGGAGAAAAGGATTGTGGGAAGATGCCTAATTGCTGCCCAGTGAATTCAGTCCAGGGAGGACTGAGGCTGACCAGTCAGACAGTCCAGGTGGGAATGCAATTGGAGACCAATTATTTATTATTATTTATTAACAGTTTCTTATATACCGCAGCGTATTCCGTTGCGCTTTACAATTGTAAACATTAGTAGAACAAAACTGGGTAATAACAGACAGATATATAGGTAGGAAGGCCCTGCTCGCAAGCTTACAAACTATGTGTGCTGGGAAGCCACTGGTGGCTAGGAAGCTGGGCTTCAGACCTACAGGAGGTAGGGAGAACTATAATACCTCCAAAAGACTGTGTTTAGGCTACTACTGTGAGGCTGGGGCAGCCAGCCAGCTAAAGACCAGGCCGAAGCCTGTGTTAACCTGCTAGAGGAAGCAGGACAGCTGGCAATTGAGAAGCCAGAGGCCAAGCCAGGCCAGGCTAAGTATGCCAGTGTTACTCTGCAGGAAGCAGAGAGAGACTTTGGACTTTGGGCCTGATTCAGAGCCGCTCGTTAGCGGCTGCTCGTTCGCTCCGAGCGATGTTTGCACAACTGCGCATGCGTACGGATTGTAATACGCATGCGCGAACCAGTCTGTGCGGCGGAAAATTGTTTGTTCGCTAGATAGTGAGTGCCTGCTATTTTGAGTGACAGAACGAGGTGTATGTGGGTGGTAACAGGGGAAGGTGCTTGAAAACGGGGAGTGGAGATCCGAACGCAGGCATGCTTAAAGGTCAAAGCGGGCGTTTTATGGGTGTGCATAATTAATACAGCAGCATCATCAACCACGTCAGTTGGGTGTCTTTTAGCCAAAACTGCTCGCAAGATTGCGGTAGGAAAAACCAACCACAAGACTAGCGAGCAGTTCATACGCTGTCCGATGTACTCGATTAATCTAATAAATAGCGGACATGACGTATGATGCGAGCGGCCAGGGGGGCGTTTTTATCAAATAAACGAGCGTATGTTTTGCTCGCTCGTTCAGACATGGAGGCGGCAACAGACCGCAAGGAGCATACGGTTCATTTGAATAGCCACCCCCTTTTACTGAACGAGCGAGCGCTAATTGCGAGCGGCTCTGAATGAGGGCCTTTATTTGCAGACTAGCTGTCCAAGGTTAGTCAGGGGCAAAGAAGTGAGTCAGTGCTCTGAATGGGGGCTAGGCGTTTATTATTTTCCTTTATATGCTGACAGTAAAGCACTTTTTATTTTATTTATAACTTGAAAAGCTATGTGTGGACCCTGTTTAAAGCACCCAAAACTGCACACTGACACTCTACCAAGCTAATTACCCCTGTGTTATCACAATATGTTGATTCATAGACTCAGTCAAAAGTCATACACCTTTTATAAGGTTTTCTAGACCATTTAAAGCTCCCAGATTCTCTCATTATGAACAATAGGGTTCCTGTCAATTTAGTATTTCTTTGAACTTTAAGAGAAAAATATCTCTTTCTGTACATATTTGTAATGTATTGATTTAATTCTATGAAAAGACTGAAAACATTAGGCTTAGATTGGGGTGCACATTTAAAAGTAGAGATGGTAATGGTAAAGATGCCTTCACAACCATTCATTCACCATTGTAAAGCCAAAATTAGTAGAGATAGGGACCTTAACCATCTAGGAACCTCCAACCTGTTACGTTATCTGCAACGCATCCATCAAAAACGTTTTAGCAAAATTCACAAACTTTGTGTAGAAAAGTAACAAGCAGTCCAGCGTCAGCTAGCTCCCATCTCTCTGCAAGATTCAAACACCTGCCATCTTCACCACCAACACCTTCATCAACAATATCCTGAATCATGGAGCGATTGGTTTGTTTGGGCCCCCACAAAACAAGCTACCAATGGGCAGTTGACATTGCTGGCAATGATCTCTACGTGCACAAACTGGCTTTACAGAGGCAAGATGTTGTCACCATCATCATCCGATTCCTCACCCTCATCAGTGTGTACCTCATCTTCACACAATATTAATTTGTCCCCGCTGGAATCCACCATTACAGGTGCCTCTGTGATTTTTGCACGTACTGTAATTGACGGTAAAGGTCTTTCTGGTAGAATTTGCTGTTAATTTTGATGGACATCATCTTTTCCACATTTTGGGGAAGTAGGCGCATAGGACGATCACTGACAAGGTTCCCGGCTGTGCTGAAAACTCTTTCTGAGTACACACTGGAGTGTGGGCAGCTCAAGTAAAGCAAAGCCAGTTAGTACAATGGCCTCCAAATTACCTTTTTTTCCTGCTAGTAGTCAAACGGACTGTCTGATATGTCTATTTGGATGCTATCATCAAAATTTTTTAAATAGTCCTCAGCCATTCTTTCAATGGTAGCCGTATAAGATGGAGTCACGGTATATGTGTCATTAATTGTAGGCAATTATCTGACCCAATGTTACAGTTCTTGCACAGTTGTGTAAGACCTCTAGAGCTATGAAGAGGATCTTCCACCAATAACAGCCATCCGCTGTTCTCTTAGTGATTTATTTACACACCGGTACTTAGGTGGCTACTTGGATTTACGCCTCCAGCAGTAGAGGCTTACACAATTGGCGAGAGACCGCAGGACTGCTGACTAGCTGGAGTGAAGCTGCAGGTGATAAATACTGGAACAGATGTGATGACAGGATACTCTAACAGCGGCAGATGATGGGTCTCAGGAATGATTAGGGACTATGGTGCAGCTAGGTTGTTTAGAGAAGGAGCGAGATGACAAACAATCCTGGCTGCATATCAGGAGTGACCTGAACTGTGATGTTGCAGGATTTAGACAGGACTGGACCATACAGGACTGGCAAATAGGAGACATAGACTAAACAGGCAAGATAACTGACAAGGACAAGACAGGCCAATAACTGATAAACCAGACATACAAAAAACTGGACTGGGTATAAGAAGCGGCCTAGAGGGCAGAGATATGACAGAAATAACACAAAGCAGCCTTGCGTGCCGAGATATGGATAAGACAGCCGGGATGAGGCTTGAGAGCCGATTGAAGTACAGGCTGTGATGCGGCCTTGCAGGCCGAGGTGCAGCTTTGACCGCCGAGATGTGACTTGAGAGCCTATTGATGTGATACTGCCTTGCGGGCTGAGGTGTGGCTTGAGAGTCAATTGAAGTACAGGTCTTGTGGGCCGAGGTGCGGCTAAAACCACCGAGATGTGACTTGAGAGCTTATTGATGTACAGGCTGTGATGCTGCCTTGTGGGCCGAGATGTGACTTGAGAGACGATTGATGTAAAGGCTGTAATACGGCCTTGCGGGCCGAGGTGCGGCTTAAGAACCGATTGAATTACAGGCTGTGATGCGGTCTTGCGGTGACCATGGTGCGGCTGAGTTAGCAGTGGAGCAGCTTATGCAGCCGGAGGAATTGATGCAGCCTTGGAGGCCAAGGTGCAGGAACCAGACAGACACGGCAGAAGTGGATGTGGTATGGAGATGTCGTGGGTAGCAGAGAAATTAACTGTAACTGCAGAGTAACTGCTTTAGAGAGTCCAAATTGTGAGGACATAGACAAATGGATACACGGCTGGAAGACACACTGCCAAGCACATATCCAGCAGATAGGTAAAGGAAACCAGAACTGCAGAACTAGGAAGACTGGCCAACAGACACACAGAATGTCAGACAATATCGCCGGCACTGAGTGCAGGGATGGCTGAAACTTAAGAAATGCAAGGTCCAATCAGAGCTATTCCTGCAGAGAGTTTTCCCTAATCACAGGCTAGTGTGCACCTGAACTCTGCACAAAGACAGATGATTAATTAGTGAGCACCTGATATCTGCACACAGACAGGCAGGAATGACAGGCTATGAGCTGTACACAGACAAGACAGGAATCTGGCTGCTTGAAACAGCCAAAACATGGACCAGGACAAGATGCAGTGTCCCATTGACAAGTATAGCTGGGACCTGCCACCAAGATGATCCACTGTCGCGGATCCAACCAGATGTCAAAACTTGGGCCCCCACAAAACATTTTTTGGAAGAAATACCTACAATTATTAAGGAGGAGGTTGATGATGAGGGTGTTGGTGGTGGAGATTTCATGTGCTAGTCCAAACTGCTGTTAGCTGATATTGGACTGCTTGTAGCTGATACTGGACTGCTTGTTAAAGCTGCTGGTAACTGATACTGGACTGCTTGTTATTAATTTACAAATTATTATAATTTTGTTAAACAAATTGCATGAACTCGCTGCAAATGACGTAACAGGGAGGAGGTGCCTAGATGGTTAACGTCCCTTCCTCTGCTAACTTTGACTTTACAAATGGAACAGGTGCCTTCACAACTGTTGTCAGAATTTAGATTAAAATAATTCCACACCCAAGATGTGGCTTTTCTGGCTTTCTTTTTATCATGAGCAAGAACTGCTGCCACTGCTGGCTGATTTATGCAACAACATCCTCATCATCAATATCCTCATTAGCGTCAGATAGGACACAAATTTCCTCCTCATCCTCCTTTTGCACTTCCAACACACTATCATCCACATTTTCTTTTATTTCACCATCTAATACTAGCACAGCCGTCATGGTGACAGTGATCTGTTGTGAAACTGGGTGACAGCTGTTATACTTATTTCCTCTATCAAAGGACTGTTTAATGGTCAATTGTTATTTTTAATTACTACTAGTAGTAGTCTTCTCGGTCCCTTTCTGGGATGAAGATCCACCCCCAGCAGCAGCAACAGGCGTAGCACTCAAGGATCTTTCTAACGGACAACGGATAGGAGAGTTAGTCCTTTTGAAATTGGATGCAGAACTACTTCCAATCACAAATGAGGATGTTGATGATGATGCAGGTGTTGGTGGTGGAGATTGCAGGTGCTTGGATCCAGATAGAAGGGAGCAGCTAGGTCACACTGGACTGATCATTTTTTTGTCCCCAAAGTTTCAGAATTTTAAATACCCTTTCCAATTTGATGAATGCGCTGCAAGTGACATAACAGGGAGGAGGTTCCTAGATGGTTAAGGTCCTTACCTCTACTCACTGTTACATGGCAATGTTTACAAATGGCTTTGCAAAGGTTGTCTGGTTTTGGGTGGAAATAATTCCACACATGAGAAGTGGATTTTTTGGTCCTTTGCCTAGGCATGCCAACAATGGGATTTTTCCCACTATGGGCAACAACTGTTGCCTGATTTACAGTTTTTACACAAACATCCTCGCCATCAACATCCTCATCATCATCAACATCTTCATCATCCTTGTTGTTATCACCAACTACGTAAATATCCTCCTCATCCTCCTGGTGCAATTCCACAGAAGCATCCTCGATTTCTACATCAGCATGTTGACTTGTGTTGCTCATTCCCACATTTGTAGAGGGCACACAAATGGTGGAAGGAGGATCCTCTTCAAGTACAGTATTAGAAAGTTAAGGCTCACACATTGCAACCACTGACACACTTGGACTCTCCTCGGGGATCTGTGATTTAATTTAGGATTATTTAATAGTCAATTGTTTTGGAAAGCACACTTCCTGATCCCCTTCTGGGATGAAACATTTTCCACTTCCAGCAGCAGAAACAGGCATGGCACTCAAGGACAAGGACTGATGTGAATGAATAAAATATTTTTTGTAAATGCCTCCCCTCCTCCTCACCCCTTCCCTCTCATAAATTTACTCCACCTCCCTCAGGCCTCTTGAATGATAAAAACACTGCCAAATGTTTGTGCCGCCCACTGCTGCCGCTTAGCTTAGTCAGCCAGCTAGCTTGGTGCAAATTTTCAGCCTAAACTGAATGAAAAGAATATTGTGAGCTGTGAGGTGGTCAAAATTGACTGGAAATGAGTGGAAATTAATGTTATTGAGGTTAATAATACTGTTGAAACAAAAACCACCCACATTTTGTGATTTTAGCAGATTCATTAAAAAAAAAAAAACAGATCCATAAACAAAACCAAAAACAAAACATGCAAGGGCAGTTTTGGCAAACCCAAACCAGATCCAAAACAAGAGGAGATACTGGCACTGATTCAGAGCCGGACACTCTGACAGAGCGCTCGCTCTGAAACAGGGCTGGGCTATTTTTTTTTTAGAGCGGCCTCCTGGCCGCTCGCATACCTGTGGGTGACCACCCACAGCTATAGCGAGTGGCCAGGAAGATGGTCGCGATGGTCAAGACCATCATGACCATTGGGTTTGCGATGAAACCCTTGTGGTAGGGTCTCATTGCCACAAGCCCCAGAGAGATTTCGGCTCTAACAGAGCCGAAATCTCTCCCACTGACATCACTCGTGATGTCAGTGCGGCCGGCCCCAAATGGAGGAGTTCACATCGGAATGCCTCCATTTGGGCAGCCACTCCACCAGCCCGCCCACCAAAGGGGGCGTGCTGTCACTCAACATCGACAGCTCACCCCCTTTAGTACGAGACCCGGAGCGACGGCTTGCCCATCGCTATCCGGGTCTCACGCATGCGCACGACGGAGCCGGCTCTGTTGTGCGCATGCTCTCTGGGCCACCATCGACCCGGTTGCGAGCGCTCAGCGCTTGCGACCGGGTCTGAATCAGGGCCACAGTTCCAAAACCAAAACACGGTGGTCGGCGCACATCTCTATATATTACTATTATTTTTTTGCTGTGACGAGGTGTAATATTAATACATGTATTTTTTGTGACACTGTACATGGTAGCACAGTGTATAATAAATATTGTGAAACTGTAAGTGGAAAACGCAGTGTATTAGTTAAAAATTAGAAATGTGCACTGACCCTTGTGTTTTGGTTTTGGATCTGGATCTCCCTTGGTTTTGGATCTGGATTGGTTTTTCCAAAACCTCACCTCCGTGTTTTGTTTTTAGGTTTTTCTTTTGGATCTGGATTTTTTCTTAAAAAATCATAAAAACAGCTAAAATCACACAAAATGGGCCTTTTTTTGTTCCTACAGTATTATTAACCTCAATAAAATTTATTTCCACTCATTTCCATCAATTTTGACCACCTCACAGCTCACAATATTTATTTTTTCATCCAGTTTAGGCCCAAAATTTGCACCAAGATAGCTGGCTGACTGCAATAGTAGGTGGCACAAACACATGGCAGTTCAACTTCAAACATGGCACATCAGGAAACACTTTTATTATTCAAGAGAGGCCTCAGGGAGTTGGAGCATGTATGTAGTTGAAGGCAGGGCAGGGACAGGGAGGGTTGATTGGTAGAAATTTTATTTCATTTTTTGATTCCGAAGAAAATTTATGAAGGAGAAGGGGAGGGGAGGAGGCATTTACAAAAAAATGTGATACATTTACATCAGTCCTTGCCACAGAAGAATCCTTGAGCATGGCTGCTGCTGCTGCTGGGAGTTGATTTTCTCATCCCAGAAGGGGACCAGGAAGAGTGCTTTCCAAAAACAAATAAACAATTGACTTAAATAATCCTTTGCAACCTTCTATAAAGGCATTTCCCAACCTGTACAGGGACATAAAAAAAACATAGTTAGTGGCCTCAAAGTGCCACATAACCAGCACAGATATGTGGACAAGCGAAAGATCTCTGATTTAAGGCAGGGGTAGCCAACCCTGGTCCTCGAGAGCTACCAACAAAAAACAATTGACTTAAATAATCCTTTGCAAGTCTTCTGTAAAGGCATTTTCCAACCTGTACAGGGACATTAAAAAAACAGATTTAGTTAGTGGCTTTCAAACTGCAGTTGTTTCCACTGTCCACTTAACCATATCAGATATGTGAATAAGCGGAACAGAGCATTAAATGCAACATTTCAGATTTAAGGTTTAAGTCTTACGTTGTGTCTTTCTTGGGAATTCTTTCTTGAGTGCCATGCCTGCTTGCTGGGAGTGGATTTTTTTTCATCCCAGAAGGGGACCAGGAACAGGAAGTGTGCTTTCCAAAAATAGATAAACAATTGCCTTAAATAATCCTTTGCAAAGCTTTACAGGGACATTTAAAAAAAACAAAGTTAGTCAGTGGCCTGCAAATTGCCGTTGTTACCACTGTCCAGTTAACCTTATTACTTAGATATGTGAACATGCAGAACAGAGCATTAAATGCAACATTTCAGTTTAAGGTTTACGTTTTACGTTGTGTCTGGAGATCATTTAGAAAGTAGAAAAAGAGCTCCATCACAAGCAGAAGATGACTAAACTCACACACAAAGGTTTAATAGAAATAGATATAACACCAGATGTTTACCCTGGAGGATCTGTCAGATTCATCATCGTGTCCCCAAGACCAAGATTGTGCAAATTCTGCCAAAAGAGAGACTGACACCATGGTTAAACATAAGAGTCACCTTCTGGATGTGAATTGTCTCATTTGCATGGGGAAAACCCAACCCTCAGATGAGATGGATCTCAGCCAGTGGACAACATTGAAATCACCATTAAAAAGACACAATGGAAGACTACAGTGTGGAGAATCTTTCTTCACAGTCAGGAGAGGCATCAGAGAACATGAAAAAAGATGCTCTACAGTAGGTGCTGAACTTCAAGGGATTTCTCCGTCATGTTCTGCAGTGTGGAAAGGTTTCATTCACATGTTTTCTATAAAGCAGTTCAAAGTTACAGCCTTCACAGTGTCTGGCTATAACACCCACCTTTGCCAGGAATTACCAAAGATTATCACAAGCAAAGGATTCATCTATCCAGAATCTGTCTGGGAATTCATGGATCGTATCTGGCCTGAATGCACTAAGACATCCAGTGATTTTGTGTTCTGTAGCCAACTTTATTCCTACCTGAATTGCAAACTGAAATACAGAATAGTGAGCACAGACAACATGGAGGCCTTTGTTATTCCGCTGCCTGCATGCCAACCAGAACCTCCCAGACTACACCCTGGGGGGACCAGGTCTTGATAATAACCATCCCCATCTGTTGCTAGACCTTCTTCTTCCAAACCATTCATCCTGGACTTCCTGTCAAAAAAGGGTGAGCAGGGTACAGAAAGAGGAGCTAGATGTACCCAATTACATTTTTTTTTTCATTTACTGTATAATAGATAGATGATGTGGAGAGAGAAGAGCTTCAGATGTTGGAACAGGGGCTCCCACCTATTTGGCTTCCCTCCAGAGAGCAGAGGTCTGTTCCTCAGGAAGGGTCTATGTCTGAGCTGATGATAGGTAGCCTCTGTCTGTTGGTAAACACCCTTCAGGAGATGGCAACCCAGAATAATAACAACTACGGTATAATAATGTGTCCACTGATAACCAGCCTGATCCCTTAACAGAAACATAGCGCATATGGCAAACTCATAACATGACACCCAGTTTGCAGCCTCCTCTTCCTTAAGACACTAATCCAGTCGCCATGGTTCATCAATCAGCCATGTGTGGTCCACCCAATTTTTGGCCTTCTACATTCTAACATCATAATAACACACTAGACTTATAAACTTTGATTTTGTTTATGTTTTTGAATAGAACAGTTTAAAAAAATTTAGGATATCCACTCTATATAGGTTTGTAAATATAGGCTTTAGTTTTTAGAGCATATAACTTTATAAGCTGTTAGGGTAACATTTCTGCTATGTTTAAGATTAAAAAAACTTTTTTTAAACCAATAACTTTAAAAAAAAAGTTTTCATTGCAATATTCATGTTTGTTTTTTTAAAAAAAGAGATTTTTTATTACTGGTTTTGTTTACAAAATGCAATAAAAATATTTATCAAAAAAAATAAAAAAATACATTTTAATTTTTTTCACTAATGGTGTGTCTAACACGCACACAGAAAAAATGTATTGTTTTTCTTCACAATGGGTGTGAACCCCTGAAAGAGGCAGCAGTCCCTTGACAGACAGCAGCACAGCACCCCTTCGCACCTATGCCGATGACAGTGACAGCCAGGTGTGGCTGACACACACACAAAAAAAAATGGTTTACTTATTTTTTGGCAGCAGCCCCTCAACAGACAGCAGCACAGCACCCCTGAGCAGCTACGCCAATGACAGTGCATAACCCTAACCCTCCCCCTAGTGCCTAACCCTAACCCCGCTAGCTAATGCTACCCTCCCCCTGTACCCTGATACTTACCTTTGGGATGGTGACGGTCGGGATACTGGTGCTGGGGATCCCGACCTGTCAGGGTTTACGGAGCCGGTATTTAGACCATCGGCATCCCACACCCTAGGATGCCGACTACATCCTGGTGGGAGGATGTGTGATTGTAATCTCTCTCACTGTTGTATTGAAAAGAAAGATGGAATGCTCCATCTCTCTCCATTCTCCGTCTAGTATCATATTGTCTGTTAGGTGTTTGAGTTGATGAATACGGTTTGGTTGCTGAAGATACTGTAGATTTATACATTGAGGTATCTAAAAAACATTTATTTTAATACCTTTCAAAAAATAAGAGTTATTAACAGAATGGGAATGATTTCTGTGAATTCTAGATATTGCTCTCTGGTGGGCCTATTCATCAACACTAAAATAAAGTTTTTAAGGACATTTTCCTTAATTACCATTAATTTAGTATTCATGAATAAACTTAACACAGAAAATATCACTGGTTAAGTCCGCCTGCATTAATTTCCACACTCCCCATACATTAGCATGGCGATATGGAAATTATCTTAGAAGCAATAACAGTCGCACAAGAATGGTTATATCTTTTCTTCAAAGAATGAGAAATTAGCAAGAGCCCTCCTAATGTAACATCAGAAAATATCATTGAGGGGTGCTACCACTGACAGCTAAATTATACATATAAGCACAAAAAGAAAGGAAAGAAAACTGTCCTGGGTGGTGCACAATTAATTAAAACATAACTTTTAATAAATTATAATTTAATATATATAGAAAAAAACAACAGCGAAAATTGGTAAAATATAGATGTGTTATGAAGATAGAAAATGTGATTTAAAAATAAGTGGCGGCGCATGCACCTGCCTCCATAATGCCTAAATAAGAATTGGCTAGTAGTACGTGATATATATATATATTTGCACTCCAATGTGTTTGGGATATAGATTCCCCTATATAATAATAATGGCGTATAAATATTCGCTAATTATAAGAAGTTCCAGGAGTGTATAATTCATACCACTGATAATAAACTGTATTACCGTACAGCCAATTTATAAGTGTGCTTGTGTTTACTGTTATTATACAGTATAACACATGTACAGACATAAATTCAATAACCATATATTTGCATCAATATCAGATGTCAATTGACCAAGAGAAAAAGGAATCACATTAGAATATTGATCCCTAGCACATGTCCTTCTATGATGTATGGTAAATAAAATCTGTTCTTAGAACATTATATCATTGTACAATCTCAGGGGGTAGTTGTCATAGTATATTAAGATACTTATGGCAAATATAATTTTATTATTAGTTGACTCTTCCCTGTTATTTCCAAAGACATCAAGAAATGTGTCTATCAAAAATCCCCATTATAAAATCATGAATCAGCTTGATTAGCATTTACAGCCGTTTATGCTTGTTACAGCAAATATTTCTGGGAAATATGCAGATAAGACACTATAACCATGTGACCAAGTATTGCTCTCTATAGATCTCTGCAATACAAGTGTCAGTTGGTACTGTCACCATCGACAATTTCTCCGGTTTTTACATAAACACAAACAACACATAAGTATTACAAATAGTAAGACATGAGGTCAGGCTGCACACGCCACTAACCGACGCGGCGTTTCGCTACACTGGCTTTGTCAAGGCAAGCTGAATCTAACATCCAGGTATCCTCATATACCCGGATGTCTTGCCCTTGTCCAATCGGAAGATGTCTCAAGTCTGGATAGCCAATCGCGTGAAGTCACGTCATGTTGGCATCGCCCATCTGATCTTGTTTGACTACACTGCTCTGCTATGGAGACCAATAGTGTCTATTCAGGATTGAGTAATAAAATTCCGAGTTCACTGATCCCAGTGAGACTCAAATAGATGCTAACCTATTTACATGTACTCTGATGGATAAAAAAAGGGTTAGTATAATTCTGTGACAGTTTTCTTTCCTTTCTTTTTGTGCTTATAACGATATGGAAATTAGGCTATTCATCAAATTATGCATTTTCAGAAATTGATGGAGTTACTATCCGCCACTGTGAGGTGGTGTATAGCAGTGTCAGTGTGGGCAGGTTCTCCTCAGCTCCCTCCGGCGCTCCCTGGTCCCTCCTCTGGCTCCGGTGGCTACTCTGACACTGTGTTCTCCCGGCAGAACACAATAAAGTTTACAAAAAAATATATTTTTTTTTCTAAACTTTACTGTGTTCTGCCTGGAGAACACAGGGCCTGATTCAGACCCGTTCGCTATACTGCGCTCGCATTGAGTGACTTTTCTCAATCTGTGCATGCGTATAATTCGCAATGTGCGTGCGCGAACCAGTCAGTGCGAAGGGAAAGTGCTCGTCCGTAGCCCACTGTCGGGCCGTTATTTTGAGTGACAGATAGTGCCGTTTGTGGGTGGTGACAGGGGCAGGTGCTTGTGAATGGGGGAGTGGATGTGCGAAAGCAGGCATGCCCGACCGTCAGAACGGAGTTTAATGGATGTGCATAATTAGCAAAGTAGCGTCATTGAACATGTGACTTGGATGATTTTTGCTGAACTGCTCGCACTGCTTGCGGGAGACTAGGTCTACCTTAAGTGCTGTGAGCAGCTCCAATGGCTCCCGATGGTCCCGATTGATCCTACATTTCCCAGAGATAACGTTTGTTGGGAGGGGCAAGGGAGCGTCTTTAAACACTTGCGAGCGCAATAAGCCCTCGCCCGCTAAGACATAGAGGCGTCCTTACACCGCAAAGAGCGAGCGCATGTTTTGCATAGACGGCCCCTTTTTGAGAGCGAGCGGCCGCAAATAGCGTCCGGGTCTGATATCAGGCCCACAGTGTCAGAACAGTAGACGGAGCTGGGGGTGGCTGTAGCGGGCAGGTAAGTTGGGGACGGAGGGGGGAGGGGAACAGAAGGGGGAGGGGGGGACACACAGAATTACCGCAGCTGTAGGCAGTGCTGCGCATGCGCTGCTTTTACTAATGTAACGGCGCATGCACAGCACTGATTACAGCTGCGGTAAGGTAGTGCAGAGAGGGAAAAGTATCTATTTGCCGAAAAGCTGTCATCGGCTCTGAACCCATATTACCGGGTCACCCAGCATCCTCCCTGGGCCTCTGACACCCATTTCACCAGTCACCCAAACAGGGCGCTGACACCCATCTCACCACCGGGGCTGGTGCAGTATTATCACACCCGGGTGTCAGGCGGTGGGATCATGTGCGGGCTGATGGGGCACCTACTGCTGCTGTGGCTGAGGGGTAAGTGGCACATTAAATGCATGAAGTAATGACTGCTGGGGTGGGGGCTCCTGTACTGGACTCACAGCTATAGGGGCTCCACACTCCCTGATCTCTCATATCAGGAACTCATAGATACCATCAAATGACATGCCCACCCCCTGGGAAGTGAGTCTAACGCTGCAGCGAATGGGGTTTGCTGTCATATTCTCCCGAGCTCCTCCTCACTCCTGCTGTTTACATTGGGGAGGAGGGGGGGACTGGAGAGGGGAGGAGTCAGGACTAAATGGTAAGCCACCCCCCCTATAAGATAAGTCTAGATCATACTTGCCTAAAAAATCGGGTGCCGCTCCCGACCTCCCAGGAAGGCAGGCAATCCTCCCGGCTGCCGCCCACCCCTTCTGTCCACCCGCAATTCCATGTAAAACCCCCATGGCGGGGGGGATGCGGTGACGCAATTCTTGCGGAATCGCGTCATTTTGGCCCCGCCCCCTGCTTCACGCTGCCTGTAATATCGGCAGTGTGTAGCGGGGGCGGGGCCAAAATGACACAATCGTGTGGCTCCGCCCCCATTCCACCCGCAAACCCTTGTCATCTGGCCGGCCCCACCCCCGTTTGCTGGCCACGCCCCCCCAGTTATGCCAATCTGACTGCTCCCTCCCGGAAAGGGCAGCCAGATAGTCGGCACGTATGGTCTAGATCTGCCACTGGTGTTAGACCATACAATGCAAATATCAATTACAGATATGCCCAGCTGTATTGCTGCTTCTGCCACGGCTAATCACAACACTGATATATAGCAAATGGGGCCGACCTGGGCTGAGGCCTGGTGCTGGGATGAAACTTGATGCCTGGGGCAGGATAGACGCCTAATGCCTGATGCTAAGCTGAGGCCTGCTGCCTGGGGCTGAGATGAGGCTTCGAGCTGTGCTCAGGTTTAGTGACTGGGACTGGGCTGAGGTCTAGTGAATGGAGCTTGCAGTGACCAAAGGGATGAAGATGGGTTAAACACGAAAGGGCTGAGAAGGGAAAATATGGATTTATAAGCATTTTTACGCATTATGTATTTGATTGCACCTCTGGAATAAGAGAAATATCAGCTTCAGTTTTTATTTGTTCTTGTGAAAAATCAACGTTATGTTATATGCTGGATGTCACGCTGAACGAGCCATTTAATGTCACAAAGATCACCTGAACATCATCTGATTTCACTTACGTGTCTCAATATACACCCCCTTGGCTTTACATCGTTACTCTCTTTACTATACATCATCCAATGGTATATCTGTATTGTAATGTAGTTGTGAACATCTCTCTGTAAATTATTCTTTAACTAGCAACCTGCTCAGTTTTGCATGGGAGCAGTTTACTCTCGCCACAGTCCCATGCATCTCATAACAACCTACTCCATGTCACCACAGCCCCCCGTATCTCACCACAGCCCCCCGTATCTCACCACAGCCTCCCGTATCTCACCACAGCCTCCCGTATCTCACCACAGCCCCCCCGTATCTCACCACAGCCCCCCGTATCTCACCACAGCCTCCCGTATCTCACCACAGCCTCCCGTATCTCACCACAGCCCCCCGTATCTCACCACAGCCTCCCGTATCTCACCACAGCCCCCCGTATCTCACCACAGCCCCCCGTATCTCACCACAGCCTCCCGTATCTCACCACAGCCTCCCGTATCTCACCACAGCCCCCCGTATCTCACCACAGCCTCCCGTATCTCACCACAGCCCCCCGTATCTCACCACAGCCTCCCGTATCTCACCACAGCCCCCCGTATCTCACCACAGCCTCCCGATTCTTACTCCTACCACAAGTATTTCCCCACAGCCCCTTGCATCTCAACACAGGCCTCTGCATCTCACCACAACCCCCTATTCCTACCCCTCGCATCCTACTTGTGTCACCACAACACCTACTACTGCTGCCCTGCAGCTGGCTGGGGCCTGGCCACTGGGATGTGCTTGGAAGGGCAGGAGGATCATGTGAGGTTCTGGTTTTGTTGTGGACCCGGGGTGGTATTAGGAGCAGACACTGAAGCAGACTTAAAAGAGATTTTACTGAGTGGTTTAGTAGACATGAATATGGCAACATAAAAGTCTGGGTTGTATTAAGGTGCACTTGGAACTGTAGTGAGGCAATGGGAAAAAGTCCAGGTAGTGACAGACAGGAGACAGTCCAGTATTCCAGGTTTTGTGAGGCTGAAGTGAAGTGCAGGCTGAAGAAAACAAAATCCAGTAGAATGCAAGTGGAGGCAAGGTGCAGGGTTCAGGAGACTCAAGTACTCAGGCAGGGGGAGGTAATTGGAGGAGGCAGGGGAATCCAGCGGAGTTAGAGCAGGCAAGGTGGAGCAAGCTAGACAGGGATTCCAATGACTGGTGAATGAGCACAGGAGCTCTCTCTCAGCTTCTGCTGAGAAACACGTTGCACTGGCAATGAAAGGGAGCGCTGAACTCCCTTAAATACCCAGTGCTCTACCGTGACAGGCCAGAGCGAGAGCACGTGACACACCAGGATAGGGCAACTAGGTCAAATGGCCAGAGGCAAGATGACGGCACCCATGCCGGAGCGGAACGGAAGCACCACCAGGCCCAAACAGCCCAGAATGTCAACATGCCCGCACAGGACCACGCACAGCCAATGCTCCCTGCCAGACACCAGCACCACCGCCAGACGCCCCTCGCCATAGCATCCTCACAGGTATCACCTGCTGACCGCCATGCCAAGAAACACTGGTCATGGCAATACCCCCCCCATTTATGGGTGGCCTCAGGACACTCACCAGGCTTTTCAGGATGGGTGGAATGGAATTTTCCTGACGAGTGCGGGAGCATGGATGTCCCAAGTATCGGTCCAACAGCGTTCTTCTGGGCTGTAACCCCTCCAATCCAGGAGGTACTGCAGTCGACCCCTGTGGACACGAGAATCCAGAACCTGGGAGACCTCGAACTCCACACCTCTTTCAGTCTGGATACGGGGAGGAACAGGAAGAACTTTGAGGAATTTTGAGGATTAGATTTTTGAGTAGGGAAATGTGGAAGGAGTTTGGGACTTTTAAATATGAGAGCAGCTGAAGGTGATAAGCCACAGGGGTGATTACTTCAGTGATGGAGAAGGGTCCGATGAAACGTGGGGCAAAGTTCATCGATGGTACTCTGTGGCATAGGTTCTGGGTGGTTAACCAAACCTGGTCTCTAACTTGCATGCAAGGCACCTTCCTACACTTCTTGTCTGCCTGGAATTTGTAGCGAGAGGATGCTTTCTCCGAGTCCATATTGACGCAAATCTCTGCACAGTATCATCCATGGCTGGCACATCGAAGACAGGTAGGCTTTGGAACTCAGGTTCACGAGGTTGAAGACCATAGACTACCTGGAATGGAGTTCGATTTGTGGAAGAATGATAGGAGGCATTATGCACAAATTCAGCCCAGGGCAGCAAATCAGACCAATTGTCTTGAGATGACGACATTAAAATTCTTAGGAAAGTCTCATGGTCCTGGTTAACTCTCTCCATAGATCCATTGCTCTGTGGATGATAGGCTGTGGAGAAGTTTAGCTTCACTTGCAGAACAGAACACAGAGCTCTTCAGAATCTTGCCACAAATTGAGCACCACGATCTGAGACAATTTTGGCAGGAAGTCCGTGAAGACAGAATATGTGTTGGATGAACAGGTGAGCCAAATCTGAAGCAGTAGGTAGTTTCTTCAGAGGTACACAGTGGACCATTTTTGAAAATCAGTCTACCATGACCCAGATGGTGGTGTAACCCTGAGAACTCGGCAAATCTGTTACCAAGTCCAGGGAGAGATGCACCCACGGATGTGATGGAATAGGCAGGGGCAACAACTCACCAGCTGGGGCTTTATGAGAGGATTTATGCTGAGCACATAGGGTACATGAAGAGATAAACTCCAACACATCAGCTTTCATTGATGGCCACCAGTAGGCTCTTTTTAAAAGTTCCAGAGTCTTCCGAGTACCTGAGTGCCCTGCAAAGCATAAGGAGTGAGCCCAGGTTAGGAGCTGCTTCCTTAACTCCGGGGCCACAAAGGTTTTCCCAGTAGGAGGCTGCATTTGTATGGGGGCAAACACCCTTGACTCCAACACGGGGGTACTGCGTAGAATCTCAGAATTGTTATTGCAGGGGAAGGATCTAGACAGAGCATCTGCTTTCTGATTTAAGGCTCCAGAATGGAATGTCAGAGTAAACTGGAAATGGGCAAAGAATATTGCCCATCGGGCCAGACGAGGACTAACACACTGGATATTTTTGAGGTTCCTATGGTCGGTGAAGACAATGAAAGGAAATTTAGCCCCTTCCAGCAGGTATCTCCACTCCTTTAGCACCAATTTTACTGCCAAGAGTTCCTGTTCTCCTATAGCATAGTTCATCTCAGCAGGAGAAAATTTCTTGGAAAAGAACCCACATGGGTGAACTCGGTTGTCTTCATAACACTGGGATAGGATGGCTCCCACTGCCTCTGATGGTGCATTAACCTCTAATAAAAAGGGTATATCCAGGTCTGGTTGTCTTAGAACTGGGGCTGTAATAAAAGCTTGTTTCAAAAGCTGGAAGCATGTCTCTGCCTCAGGTGACCATAGAGCAGGATTAGTGCCTTTACGGGTCAGAGCAGTGATGGGAGCCATCAAAGACAAAAATCCCTTGATAGAGTGTCTGTAGTAGTTAGCAAATCCAAGTAGCCTCTGGATAGCTTTCAAGGTTTGAGGACGAAACCAATCCAGAATTGCCTGAGTCTCTTTGGGATCCATTTCTAGACTGGAACCAGAGATGACATAACCAAGGAATGGCACACTGGGTACACTAAAGACACATTTCTCCAGTTACAGTAGACGTGATTTTCCCTCAGTCGGGACAGAACTTCCTTCACATGTTTATGATGTTCTTCTAGAGAAGACAAGAAAATCAATATATTATCCAAATAGACAACTACTGAAACATATGACAAGTCCTGGAAAATTTCATTAACAAAACCTTGAAAGACAGCAGGGGTATTGCACAATCCAAAGGGAATCACGAGGTATTCAAAATATCCATCTCTGGTATTAAAAGCGGTCTTCCGTTCATCACCTCCACGGATACGAATGAGATTATGGGCCACATAGATCTAACTTAGAGAATATGATGGATCCTTTGACTCTGTCGAATATCTCTGTGACTAATGGAAGCGGGTATCGGTTCTTGACCGTTATATCGTTAAGGCCCCGGTAGTCTATGCACGGTCTTAACCCACCATCCTTCTTGGCAACAAAAAAGAACCCAGCTCCGGCAGGAGAGGTGGAAGGACGGATGAACCCTTTCTCCAAATTCTCCTGGATGTATTCAGACATTGCTTTGGTCTCTGGCAAGGATAAAGGATAAGTGCGACCACGAGGAGGCATCTTGTCAGGCAACAAATTGATTGGACTCTCTGTGAGGAGGTAAGACATTTGCTTGCTGTTCAGAAAAGACATCAGTAAACATTTGATACTCCTTAGGAATTGCTGGAGATACAAATGAGACTGTTTTCCTCACAGGTCGTGTTTTGGGAAGATAGGATTTCTGACAGTCAACCCCCATGAAAGAACTTGCATACAGCACCAATCTATCCTGGGATTGTGCTGGCATAACCAGGGTAGCCCTAAACTGATTTCTTGGGAGGCCTCAGGTATCACTAAGAATTTTAGAGACTCAGAATGAAGAGCTCCAATACAGACTAGTACTGGCTGAGTTTCCTTGGTGACAACTCCGTTAGTCAGAGGCCATCCATCTACAGCGGTCAGGGAAATAGTGTGGTCGAGGGAAGAGCAAGAAATCCGTAGCTTGTCAACTAAGCTGGAAGTCATGAAGGAATCCGGCTGCTCCAGAATCCAGCAAAGCAGCAACAAAGACAGGTTTTGACTTGAAATCAATGGCTAAAGTCAACACAAAATCTTTAGAATTTGGGGACGGGCTTTTACTCCTAACTTGATGTCCCCAGGGTCAGTTAGGAATGGGCGTTTCCCGATTTACGTGAACAGGAGGCCACCAGGTGACCCGAGTCTCCACAATACAGGCAGAGGTTTTTTAATTTTCTTCTCTGATGTTCCTCTTTGGAGAGATGGGTATGATTCACCTGCATTGGCTCTTCATCAGTAGAAGGAGGGGTTGGACGGGTAGTAGAGGGAGGAGTAAACGACCTTTGCCGGTCAGTTCCTATGCTTCTCAGACTGACGTTCTCTGAAGCGTAGATCGATCTTGTTACAGAGAGAAATCATATCGTCCAGATTAGTAGGAAGCTCACGGGTGACCAGATCATCCTTTAGTTGATCAGAGAGCCCGTGCCAAAAGGCTGAGGTGAGGGCTTCCATATTCCACTTGAGCTCTGATGCTAAAATCTGAAACTGTACGGCATATTGGCTGACAGGATGGGTTCCTTGTTTCAGTGTCATAAAACTAGACGAGGCTAATACAGTAAGTCCAGGCTCATTAAAAATCCTCCTGAATGATGTTACAAAGTTGGTATAGTTATCCAATAGAGAATCTTAATGCTCCCAGAGTGGGGAAGCCCAATCCAAGGCTGAGCCGGACAACAGCGACACGATGTAGGCCACTTTAGTTCTTGCAGTGGGAAAGTTATCAGGCTGTAAAGTGAAGAGGATATCGCACTGATTCAGGAACCCCCGATAAAGCTTGGGGTTGCCGTCAAATTTACTTGGCATAGGAAGGTGTAACCAGTGGGATGCCCTGTATCCTGTATTTTCAGACACAGAAGCAGGTGTAACTACTGTTACATTAGGGGTGGTTAAAGAGGTTTGCAAATTATCCTGTCGTTTAGTCATTTCTTGCAGAAACTGAGCCATTTGGTGCTGCATAGCTTCCAGGTTTTCCAAACGGCCTGCGATGCACCAGAATACACTCCAGACTCCTGTCCTGTGGCTGAGACCATGGGGCCAGTGCAAACTGAGAGGTGCTGGTTTTGTTGTGGACCTGAGGTGGTTACATTAGGGGTGGTTAAAGAGGGGTTACATTAGGGGTGGTTAAAGAGGTTTGCAAATTATCCTGTCGTTTAGTCATTTCTTGCAGAAACTGAGCCATTTGGTGCTGCATAGCTTCCAGGTTTTCCAAACGGCCTGCGATGCACCAGAATACACTCCAGACTCCTGTCCTGTGGCTGAGACCATGGGGCCAGTGCAAACTGAGAGGTGCTGGTTTTGTTGTGGACCTGAGGTGGTATTAGGAGCAGACACTGAAGCAGACTTAAAAGAGAAAGTGGAACTTTTAATGAGTGGTTTAGTAGACATGAATATGGCAACATAAAAGTCCGGGTTGTATTAAGGTGCACTTGGAACTGTAGTGAGGTAATGGGAAACAGTCCAGGTAGTGACAGACAGGAGACAGTCTAGTATTCCAGGTTTTGTGAGGCTGAAGTGAAGTGCAGGCTGAAGAAAACAAAATCCAGTAGAATGCAAGTGGAGGCAAGGTGCAGGGTTCAGGAGACTCAGGTACTCAGGCAGGGGAGAGGTAAATGGAGGAGGCAGGGGAATCCAGCGGAGTTGGAGCAGGCAAGGTGGAGCAGGCTAGACAGGGATTCCAAAGACTGGTGAATGAGCACAGGAACTCTCTCAGCTTCCGCTGAGTAACACGTTGCACTGGCAACGAAAGGGAGCTCTGAACTCCCTTAAATACCCAGTGCTCTACCATGACAGGCCAGAGAGAGCACGTGACACACTGGGATAGGGCGACTAGGTCACATGGCCAGAGGCAAGATGGTGGCACCCATGCCGGAGCGGAATGGAAGCACCGCCAGGCCCAACCAGCCCAGAATGTCAACATGCCCTCACAAGACCACGTACAGCCAATGCTCCTGTTGTGCTTCCTCGCCGTGGTGTCCCTGTCCGAGAACATTGCTGACTTCCATGGGAGATGCCTCCTGTTCGCTGAGGGCATGTGGTGAGAAGGAACATCTTGCTGGAGAAGGAGTACTTCATGGTGGAGGAGAGGTGGCCGCAGTCCGCCTGCAGGTTCAGCGTAGGGATGGACATCGGAATCCGATGATAACTAACCATCAATATTTTTGTTCCAATGGTAGTGTTTTTACCGTTTGATGGTGGAGGTCCAATGTTTGCCAAATGGAAATCATTAGATGGTGTTCCAATATTTATTTGTTTTTTTTTAATTCATGATAGCTATGCCTCCCCTGGCTCCTTCCTGACTATTGTGTCTTTATCAGGGCATCTTCATGGGTTCGTTGGAAACTGTCTCTCACTCTCTCTGCCTCACACGTGACCCTGCTCAATCGCTGACTCCCTCCCTTCTCTAGGCTGCTGCTAAGACACAGGGCACATTGCTAGCTCTGATTGGCTCTCACTGTCTCAGAGAGCTAATCAGAGCACTGCCCATACCCCTGCAGCAGCAGTCAGTCACTCAAACACACAGCACAACACTGTTTCAGCACCATGGGCAGTTCCTGTATAGAACTTTGGGGGCGATTCAGACCCGGACGCAACACAGCGCACTTTCGAAGCAGTCAGGGGTAGGGTATGCAAATTCCATGATCGCAAGGGTTAAGGACGCCCTCTATGTCCTAGAGAGCGATGCCAGAGCGATCGCACGCCGGTGTAATGACGCCCACTTTTCTTTCTTAGCACACATCATCTGCAGGAAGTGTAAGGGCTCGCAGCCCTTGATTTAAAGCCTACCCCGCCGCAAGCACTGCGATCACTGCAGTGTGAAATACAACCAGGTGACGTGTACAATGACGCTTCCAAGCTACTTATGCATGCCCAAAGAATGCCGTTTTGATGCTCAGACATGCCTGCATTCGTTCATCTACTCCCCGTTTTCCTAGACTTTCCCCTTTTACCACCCACAAATGGCACTGTCACTCAAAGTAACGCTCAGTCTTTGTACTAAGAGTGCACAATTCCTGATTGCAGTGACTGGTTCGAGCACGCGCACTGTGATGCATTCGCATGTGCAGAATGCGAAAATTGACCAGCTACGAACGAATGCAGCCTAGCGACTGGGTCTGAATCGGACCCTTTGGTTGAAGTTTTTTTTCTGTGACTGCTTCACTAAAATCATCACTGCTCGGCTCCCTCTTGTCACAGATGAATGGTTCATACACTTAAAGCTTCCTCGACCAATGCTGTATAAAATAGCAAAAACCCCATCAAAATCTGTCCAGAGGTTCAAGATATTAGCCTGAATGAACACACAGATCCCTGAACTGGGAACTTTATTTTAATTATGAAGAGATAGTGTGCATAAAATTTATTATTTTCTGCTCTGAAAGCAGAAATCTAAATGACTTCTCATTGTATTTACTCCACGTCACTCTGCGCAGAGAAGTGGAGATGTCTCTTCAATCAACCATTATTTGCTTTACCACAAAGACACCAATCTGTCTTTCCCCAACTGCACCACCCTGTCTTTTTGCATTCGTGCCACTCTGTTTCCATCCATCTGTCTTCCCCCCAGCCATGTCACTGTGTTCCCCCCATCTGTGCCACCTTTTCTTCATCCATCTGCACCACACTGTCTTCCCCAATCCCTACTGTTGTGTGTTCACCCATTTGTGCTAGTCTGTATTCCCTCATCTGCACCAATCTGTCTTTACCCATATACACTGCTCTGTCTTTCCGCATCCATGCCACTCTGTCTCCCCCATCCACACCTCTCTGTCTCCTCCCCCCATCCACACCACTCATATCCCATCTGTGCAGCTCTATCTTCTGCTCAGATCTCAGTTGCATAGACTGCATGTGTGTATTCCAATGAGTGCACCATTCTGTGAATTAGCAGCTCCACCATTTTGTGAGTGACAGCAATCTCATTATGTGAGAGTGCTGAATCTGCAGTTAACCACAGGGTGTGATGTCATACCATATTTGTATTATGCAAGGAACACGTCCATTAAGGCGTCAGTATTAATAATCGGAATTGCATTGCTTTTTGAAGTTTGAGTGGCAAAAATGTAATTGGTTTTGTGAAATTTCAGATCATGTCTAAGCAGCCTTAATGGGACATGTGAAACCGTAAGGTTTTTGTCTATGGAATTTCATAGCTTTTTTAAAATGTATTAACTATCAGGGTTTGGAGGACCAAACCGGGGCAACCTGCAGGGGAGAAGTGCAACAAAATGGCACACTAGCGAAGGTGGAAGAGGGGCTATCACACAGGAGGTTGTTTTTGGAGGTGCAGAGTGAGAGACAGCTGTAGAGACAGGCTGTAGGCATGCGGGGTAGCGGCAGCGGTGGTGGTGCGGAGCAGCAGTGCAGTGCAAAGGGGCATCAGAGGGCTCACCGGTACTGCTCATGCACCTGAGAATATAAAATCAATAAGTCACAGATGCACGAACGCAGCAGTGAGATCCATCTATGCATCAATGTTAAAAATTGAATGTGTAAAATAAAAAAAAAGTGTTTCCCCCAAAAAAACACAACTAGCACCGGGCTTTTAATGGCCAGTCCAGGTTGTGCATAAACACAGGGGACAAACGATGTAGGTGTCCCCCGTACTTTGTGCAACAAGCACTGGGCTCTGATCCAGTCCCAGTTCAGGTAATACAGGGCATCACCCCCTGCTAGAAAAGGTTCTCGGGATAGCCCCGGGCTATCAGCCTGGGCCTGGGGTGCCCTGGAGAGGGAGACCCCTTAATTGGGGTGTTCCCCATCTCCCCAGGGATCCCCAACCTGAGATGACTAGTGGTCAGGGGTGATGCTTCGGCTGGGGGGCCCGGTGAAAGGGCTCCCCTGGCTGTGGCATCACCCCCCTGCTAGAAAAGGTCCACCGCGAGCCGTTATTTCAGAGATGGCCATCTCTGAAATCACGGCTCGCGGCAGCCATCTTTGTATTTCAAAAATGGCGCTGTGGCGCCAGTTTTGAAATGGGTGCCGCTGCCGTATTCAGTAGTATGGCTGGCAGGGACTGGATCCTCTCGGATCCTGGCCAGCCGCCTATGCCGCTGGTTCCCCTGCCATCACTGGGTCCTGCTGACGCCCGCACTGACGCTGCTGATGCACACACATATGACGCCGACACCCGGTCTGCTGAAGGCCGATACTGCCCTCTGAAATGACTGTATTCCAGCACCACTAACGCCCGCAAAAGGCAGACATCTTGGTGTGAAGCCACAGTGAGTACAACTGCTGGAGGCACCTACTAAGGCTGCACAACAAGTAGAAATTTCCTATTTATTCAATGGCGCATTCTTGAGGTAATAGTTTAAAAACTGTAAATTTCTCAATTACGTGAATCCCAAAAGGCCCTACCCTGGATCAATAGCTACCTAATAAAACAAACCCCAAGTCTAAATTTGCGCCCTACCCTGAGTTTTGCCTTCCCAAAAATCCCCCATAGAGAACAGCAGAAAAGTGGTCTTAATTGAGAATGTCAGAAAAAATTGACATATGGACATTTAGATTACTCCCAAATCCTCATTTTTTATGTTATTGACCTGAAATTTGACATGCTGCACCGAGCGACAGTTCTACCCGGCTGTGCCAAATTTCAGCTCCATCCCTCCAACAGCTTGTGAAGTATAGTCCCGTAAATACCATGAACCCCCCTCCAGAATCCTCTATGGAGATTTCTATTTTTTTAGATGCAGCCTTAATATAAGGGCATGACTGTGCCCTTATAATATATATATATATAGATATCTTTATAGATATCTATATATGAGAGTGTGTGTGTTTTTAAAATTAGGCATTTCTTTAAAAAAACAAAAAAACAGTAAGCTGATCACAGGTGCAATTATTCAATGATTGACTATGCGTAATGTGCTATCAAAAATGGCACATCGGAAGATCAGATGGGAAGTGATTGCGATGGAATTGCAGGGTGATACCCATCGATCTATGTGATAAAGTGATCGCAGGCCGGCACAGGTGGTGCATAGTCCAGTGGGTGCGTTTCAGTTCGGGGTTGGTGTTCTTTGTTCTTGTTGTGCTTTGCGAGCGCTCTCTTGTTTCGCATAATTTCACTCCTAGCGGTTGCGTGCGATCGCTGCTTAGCGAGAGGGTCTGAATCAGGCCCACAGTCACTGCAGGGAGACTTGCTTAGCATTAGGGATGTGCACAGGGCCGGCCCTAGCCAATTTGGTGCCCTAGGCAAGATTTTGGCTGGTGCCCCCTAGAAGATAATCCAGCACCAATCTTAAAGTGGGTACACAGCTGACGGATATATCTGCAGATTATGGTTGTTCATACACACTGAACAACCATCATCTGTGACCCCGCTAGCCGGGCGACACATAGCGACCCCCTCCCTGCCAGCCACTGCAGCAAGTGTAAGGGCGATCAGCTGAACGCGCTTACACACAGCAACGGCTGTGCTGCACAGCTACCGCAATATGTCTGTGAACAACGTTGTTCATGGACATATTGTGTGTACCAGGCCCGGATTTCCCACAAGGCAACCTAGGCGCTTGCCTAGGGCCCCACTAGTCCCAAGGGGCCCGTGGATGGGCCCCTTTTGACTTGTGGGGCCCTAGACGGCCCCTTTTCCCCAAGAAATCTGGCTGGTCAAAATGCTCCCAGAGGAGCACTGTACAAGTACCGCATGACATCATGATGTCACGAGGACCCGCTTATAGAGTCCTGCTGCGACGCCGCTGTCTGCATTGTCACAGAGTGACTGTGCATAAGAGGGAGGACGAGGGACACCGGGTCCTCTGACCAGCCCCATCCAGCTCCAGCCCACCCCCAGCACAGCAGCCTCTGCCACTGACTGCCAGGCTTGCAGCTTGCCACCAGCAGCACGCATCGGTGGCTCCCAGCGAGGAGCAGAGGGACAGGCCAAGGCAGAGTCTGGCTGAGTGAGACAGTGACCGAGGATCCAGATCTCAGGGAATCACAGCAGCCAGGCTGGTAGGGTAAGTACTGTGCTATTCTCAACTACTCTAATATAGATTGAATTATGTAGGATTTATTTTTTATGGTAGATGGGGTCTGGGTAGTGGACAGGACTGCCTTATATTACAAGCATATAGTAATATACATTATGATGATCATGATATTATTAGTATTATTAGTACATCAATCCAGGATTATGGTTTTTTCATGTTAGGTACTTGCAATATACTATAATGCAGTCCTGTCCACTCCCCACCTACCATTACAAAAATAATTCCTATAGAGTACTTTAAAAAAAAAGGGGGGGGGTGTAATGGTGATGACCCATCCCCATCATTGCACTCAGCTGAGCACAGTCACAAACAATACTGGGCATGGCCACACCACAACCCCCGCTGCAGATGCCACCTCGCAGCTACCTTCTAATCCTTAGCACTCCTCAGGCTTATGTGATGTATTCAATGGATAATGAGGAGTGTAACCTTAGGGTATTAGGTTTAGTTTGGGTTTTGGCATTAGGGATACGGTATTAGGGTTGGTGTATCAGTTTGGGTTAAGGTATTAGGGTCAGATTAGGTATATGAGTTGGGGTATTAGGGATGGCATAGGGTTTAGCTGTTAGGGTATTAGGGTTAGAGGTTATGGTTAGGGTCAGGTTTGAGCTTAGGGTTGAGTTAGGGGTAGCATTAGGGTAGGAATGCTTTGCATGAATCAGAAATGGATATAAAGTGCTATGGATTGCTTGAGGTAGGGGGGCCCCAAACTGGTATCTTGCCTAGGACCCCATGAGGTCTAAATCCGGCTCTGGTGTGTACGGGATATTTTCAGCATCTCAGCGTTTGAGACACTGAGATATATATATCATACTTGCCTATTTTTCAAAACTAGTTTCAGGGAGATTATAATTGGTAGTACAATGTGCTGCGCGAATTGCGGTGTGCTGTTCAGAAATGTTGTCATGCTCCGCTCATAGGGCGTATCTAGCTGCACCTATGGGCATATTTATTGCCACTCAGGACAGTGGACGCTCAGTCGTACGCATCTGATGTTTCCCAACCACGCATGCGTACGGTTAGTTGTGCGCATGTGCGTACGAGACCTTGCGATCCAAAATGCTGTCGATCGTACAGCTTACGAGCAGGAAGTGGCTTCCAAGAGTTGATTGACATGAAAGGCCGTTTGTGGGTGGTGACGGGGGTGGTGGTCTAAAAACGCAGGCATTCCACACCGTTTTCAGGGTGTTTTAGGGGCGTACATAAATTACCTTCTACGACCGACATAGAAGGCCGGAAGTAGTAAATCGTCACTCTGCGAGCAGGTTAGAGGCCTGGCTGATCATTCAGCTTAAGGATGGGTATGTGCTCTCTCAAGCACCAGAGTACAATCGATACTATTGAATGTGACTGATGTTATGTTTGATGTTTCTATTTTGTGCCACACAATGCAAGCAGCTCAGTGGCAAACGCAAGATTTCTAGAGGGGGGGGTTCCAAATGCTTGATTTTAGAGTGAGTGTGGCCAGACCATGAAGAGGGTAGAATTAGCACTTAACCAGCTTTAATATGCGTCATACAAAGTGTATTGTGTGTCATAATCCCAGCATGTACAGGACCAGCGATCACAATAAGCCATTAAATGCGGCAGTATGGCTACCCTGCCTAAGCTGAATGTTTTTATTTTAGATGTGGGCACCATTCCAGAGTAATAGAGGAAGTCTGGGAGCAACCTAGCACTGTCCTGGACATATATCATTATGATGTCTATATTGGGCTCTATAGCAGCACATTCCTAACAGTGAATGTTTTCCAGATCTCCTAGTTGATGCACAGGTTATTTATTACTAGCTGATACATGTTAAAAGATCCACAGGTAGTAATAATTATTTAATTTTTGCTAGTGAGAATAACATGCAGCACTTGTAAAATTCTATTATATTACTATTTCTATTGTAGTCATGGTGTGGCCTGGGGAGGGGGGTTTCCAGGTAGACGGAAACCCCCCCTGCGTTTGCCTATGCAGCTAATAATCGTTTGTTGTTGCTAATAACACTGCTAATTGGCATGTAATTGATTCAGCTGTGTTTGCATTAGCGAATAATAAGAATAAATACATTTCATGGGGATGGCTTATTCTATGCGTTTTTTTGTTAATTTTTGGTGTAATTTGCACACAACACAAGCGGCCGCAACCAGCAGAAGAAAATTAACATACAGCGACTGAAAACGACTGACAACGAATGACTCGATCGCTAGCTGCTATCACTCGTTAGCTAGAGGAGGTGCATTGTTCATGTATGGGCGTCACTGTGGTTGCGATCGGCCGGGCCGTGCGATTGTTTTTTTTTCTGATTCTCGATCGTTAGGCGTACGACCGAGCGGCCGCTTACGACCGACTCTGAATGAGGTCCAATGTCCTGCAGTGGGAGGTGAAAACTAAAGTTTTTAATTGCAGCATGCTCCAGAGGGGGTGTGTGTATGGGTGTCTCTTCAGTGATGATGACGAGACAGTTTGAGCAGAAAGTGGGTATATATGAGCACTGTATACTCAGAAAACACAGGATGGACATAGGCAGGTGCATTTTTAAAACAGGAGAAATATCTCCAATGCTGTATGACTCCTACTGAGTGAATGATTAGTACAGGACAATCTGAGAATTGCTGGAGTAAGAGCCTGCAGCGGGCATACAGAGATCAGTGAGAGTAATGGCAGATTACATAAATTACAGGGGCAGTCAGAGAGGCAATAAGCCCATTAAATAGAAATGACAGTGCCCAGCAGATGGGCAATATAACCGGGGATGGAGCCAGGCAAGAAGATTCCATGAAATGTACTACAGTGCACTTACACCCCTATAAGGAACTGGCAGAGGATAATTGGGCGCAGTCAGGGTGGCAGAGGCGCTATGCTGGTGACTGCCGCCGGCACACACACACACAGGGCACTTACCTTCTCCTTCCTGCCCTGGTTACTCTGTTCCTTTGTCTTGCTGACTTCTCCGGTCACGCTCCATGCTATGGCTGCTATGCTGTGTCCGAAACAGTGTTACAACCTCTTGCCTCAGGTGATGGCAGGGCAAGTTCAAGAGTGTTTGCTGGCGCTCCAGTCTTCGGTATGCAGTCGCTGAATGGCGAAAGTGGCCCGAAAATAAAAGCGTCTCCTGCAGGGTCAGGTGCATACCCCCTCCTTTGCCTATGTCATAGGTGGATGCATAGGCTTGAATGGCATTTTGCTGCTCCTCCATCCTCTGAAGCATAGAGAGGGTTGAGTTCCACCGCGTCACAACCTCTTGCTTCAGGTGATGGCAGGGCAGGTTCAAGACTGTTTGCTCGTGCTACAGTCTTCAGCACGCAGTCGCTGAATGGCGAAAGTGGCCAGAATTTTTTTGGGCCACCCAAAGCATCTCCTGCACTTCCTTGTTGTGTTTCAGAAAATTCTGCCCCACCAAATTTATTGTGTGAGCAAAACATGGGATGTGCTGGAATTTTCCCAGATGCAATGCTCGCACAATATTGGTGGCGTTGTCAGATATCAAAAATCCCCAGGACAGTCTAAGTGGGGTAAGCCACTGGGTGATGATTTCCCTCAGAGGTTGTCGGCGGTGTGCCTCTTACTGAAACCGGTGATACACTGCGTAGCCTGCCTTGGAACGAACTGGCGTTTCTGAGATGCTGCTACTGGTGATGCTGCTGTTGTTGCTACGTAAGGTGATACATCTACCCAGTGGGCTGTCACAGTCATAAAGTCCTTAGTCTGCCCTGTTCCACTTGTCCACATGTCCGTGATTAAGTGGACATTGGGTACAACTGCATTTTTTAGGACACTGAGGACACTTTTTCTGACATCTCTGTACATTCTCGGTATCGCCTGCCTAGTGAAGTGGAATCTAGATGGAATTTGGTACCGGGGACACACTACCTCCATCAATTGTCTGAATCCCACTTCACTAATGGCGGATACCAGACGCATGTCTAACACCAACATAGCAGTCAAGGCCTCAGTTATCCGCTTTGCTTCAGGATGATTGCTGTCGTACTTCATCCTCCTCGCAAAGGACTATTGGACGGTCAATTCCTCAGTAGAAGTAGTGGTGTTCCAACTTCCTCTCTGGGATGATGAACGACTCCCAGCAGCAACAGCAGCAGTGGCAGCAGTAGGCGTAGCAATGCAGGATCCTCTGGAGGAATCCCAGAGAGGAGAGTAGTCAGTCATGCCAGTGACATGGCCTGCAGGACTACTTCCAATCCTGACTGAGGAGGAAATTGATGAGGAGGGAGTTGACGTTGAGGTTTGCAGGTGCTTGGATACAACAGAACAAAGGGATTTAGGTGTCCCTGGACTGCTTACAGTCTTAGCCAAAGTTTCTGAACTTGACAGTAACTTTTTCTGAACGCGCTGCAGGTGACGTATAAGGGAGGATGTTCCTAGGTGGTTAATGTCCCTACCCCTACTTATTCCACCTTTACATATGATACATTTGGCAAGACAGTTGTTGTCTGGATTTGGATAGAAATATTGCCAGACCAAAGAGGTGGAATGTTTGGTCTTCTGCCCAGGCATGACGGTTATGGGCTTTTTCATCCCACGAACAACAACGGTCTCCCCCGGTGTCTGATTTAAACAAACCACATCACCATCAGAATCCTCCTCGTCAACTTCTTCCTCAGCGACCAGCTACACCAATATCCTCATCCTTTTGTACTTCAACAGTGACATCTTCAATTTGAATATCAGCAACTGGACTGTGGGTGCTCCTTCCAGCACTTGCAGAGGGGGTGCAAATGGTGGAAAGATCCACCTCTTCCCGTCCAGTGTTGGGAAGGTCAGGCATCGCAACCGCCGCCAAACTTGGATTCTCCTTGGGGATTTGTGATATCTTCTTAGAATGCACAGTTCTTCGCTGTGCCTTTGCCAGCTTAACTCGTTTGATTTTTGTAGTGGGAGGAGGGCTTCCATTGTCATGTGAAGTTGAACCACTAGTCATGAACATAGGGAAAGACCTTAGCCGTTCCTTGCCACTCCGTGTCGTAATTGGCATATTGGCAAGTTTACGTTTCTCCTCAGACGATTTAAATGTGTTTTTTAAGGTCATTTTCCTGAAGTTTGTCATTTGGGAATTTATATGCCCTCTACTATGACATTGGGCATCAGTCTTGGCAGACGACGTTGATGGCATTTTGTCGTCTATGTCATGACTAGTGGCAGCAGCTTCAGCACTAGGAGGAAGTGGTTCTTGGTCTTTCCCTATTTTATTTTTATCGGACAAATTTTTGTCCTCCATTTATGTGATATTGATATATACGTGTGGCTAAGTCGCACACAAACACAGAAAAAGAATTTTTAATTTTGGGGGGGATGGAGCACACTTTGGGGGTTACACAACCCTTTAAGAGATGAGCCAGCCGGCCCTTGATTTATGACACAGGCGCACGCTTGGCACTGCTACTTTGTTGATGCACGTGCGGCTACTGCACACACAATTCACAAACACAGAAAAAAAGATTCTTTCATTTTTTTTGGAGTGCACTTTGGGGGTTACACCACCCTTTAACAGACGAGCCAGCCGGCCCTTGATTCATGACACAGGCGCACGCTTGGCGCTGCTTCCTTGTTGATGCATGTGTAGTTACTGCGCACACAATTCACAAACACAGATAAAAATAATAGGTTTTTTTTGGACTTGGAGGGAGCACCCCTGATGGACAGATCACCCCCTGGACAACACTACAGCACCCCTTAGGACTACAGCCTTTATGGGACACTGCACAACACAGCCCAGCCAGCCTCTATGGACTTGATTCAGAGCCGGACGCAATTTGCAGATGGTCGTTCAGGAAAAGGGGGTGGCTATTCAAATGAACCGTTCGCTCTTTGCGGTCTGTTCACACCTCTATGTCTGAACGAGTGAACAAAACTTGCTGTCATTTTTTGGATAACTACGCCCCCTGGCCGCTCACATCCTACGTCATATCCGCTATTTATTAGATTAATCGAGTACATGGACCAGCGTATGAACTGCTCGCTATTCTTGTGGTTGGTTTTTCCTACCACAATCTTGCGAGCAGTTCTGACTATAAAATAACCCAGTGACGTGGTCAATGACGCTGCTGTATTAAATATGCACACCCTTAAAACGCCCGTTTTGACCTTTAAGCACGCCTGTGTTCGGATCTCCACTCCCCGTTTTCAAGCACCTTCCCCTGTTACCACCCACATACGCCTCCTCCTGTCACTCATATTAGCAGGCATTCGCTATTTAGCGAACAAACGATTTTCGGCCGCACTGACTGGTTCGCGCATGCGTATTACGATCCGTACGCATGCGCAGTTGGGCAAACATCGCTCGGAACGAACGAGCGGCTCTGAATCAGGCCCACAGCCCCTATGGACAACTGACTGCACAACACAGCCCAGCCAGCCCCTATGGACAACAGTAGCACAACACAGCCCAGCCAGCCCCTATGGACAACAGCAGCACAACACAGCCCAGCCAGCCCCTATGGACTTTGGAGTGGACACAGCCCCTATGGACAACAGTAGCACAACACAGCCCAGCCAGCCTTAACTCCCACCCTCCCTCTTCACTGTCCAGTGGCACCGACGCCGGGACCTTTTATAGAACCCAAAACCCGTGAGATTCGACAGCGGGATGATGAAATTTTGCCTCGATTTCAGACTCTGTTCCCGGCTCGGATCGGGGGGCTCCGATTTCATAAATCCGAAGCCGCTCATCCCTACTTAGCACACATTCACTGCAGGGACACTTGCTTAGCACACAGTCACTGTGGGGAAACTTGCTTAGTGCATATTCACTGCGGGGAGACTTGCTTAGCACACTGTCACTGTGAGGAGACTTTCTTAGCACACAGGGTCTGATTCAGAGCCGGATGCTATTTGCGCTCGCTCGTTCAGAAAAAAGGGGTGGCTATTCAAATGAACCGTTCGCTCTTTGCGGTCTGTTGACTCCTCTAGGTCTGAATGAGCGAACAAAACATGCGGATGTTTTTTTGTAAAAAACGCCCCCTGGCCACTCGCATCCTACGTCATGTCCGCTATTTATTAGATTAATCAAGTACATCGAACAGCGTATGAACTGCTCGCTATTCTTGTGGTTGGTTTTTCCTACCGCTATCTTGCGAGCAGTTCTGACTATAAAATAACCAAGTGACGTGGTCAATGACGCTGCTGTTTTAAATATGCACACCCTTAAAACGCCCGTTTTGACCTTTAAGCACGCCTGCGTTCGGATCTCCACTCCCCGTTTTCAAGCACCTTCCCCTGTTACCACCCACATACGCCTCCTCCTGTCACTCAAAATAGCAGCCATTCGCCGGGTCTCGCGCATGCGCACGACGGAGCTCCCTGCGTCGCGCACATGCGCATTTGGGTACCATCGACCCGCTTGCGAGCATCCTGCGCTCGCGAGCGGGCCGGAATGAGATCCACAGTCACTGTGGAGAGACTTGCTTAGCACACAGTCACTGTGAGGAGACTTGCTTAGCACACAGTCACTGTGAGGAGACTTCCTTAGCACACAGTCACTGTGAGGAGACTTGCTTAGCACACAGTCACTGTGAGGAGACTTGCTTAGCACACAGTCACTGCAGGGAGACTTGCTTAGCACACAGTCACTGCAGGGAGACTTGCTTAGCAGACTGGGCCTGATTCATAGCCGCTCAGTAGATGCGGACGCTTGCTCCCAGCGTATGCAAATCCAACGCACGTACAGCAAGGCAGGCGATCGCACGGCAAGGCATTAGCATGTGTGATCACTTTGTGTATGCAGACGCCCACCAGCCATTCATAAGACGCCCACTTGCGCACGTTATCTCCTGGAAGAGCATGAAATCATTGGTACATCGAGCACCATCAGATGTGCTTGCAGCGCTTGAGGTTGACTATACCTGGCCGCAAGCACTGCGATCACTTCAGTGTGAAATACAACCAGGTGACGTGTACTATGACGCTGCCTGTTAATTATGCACGCCTATGAAACGGCGTTGAAACACACAGGCACGCCTGCGTTCGTACCTCCACTGCCCCGTTGCTAGTGGCCTGCCTCTGTTACCACCCAAAAATGGCCTCTTCTGTCACTCATTCAACTGGGCTGCCTATGCTGGGCGAGCGAGCGCTTCCCGATCTGTTGCAGTGGTTCGAGCACGCGCATTGTGATGCATACACATGTGCAGAATGCAAATATCGGCCAGCTACAAGTGATCGCATCCTAGCGAGCAGGTCTGAATCAGGCCCACAGTCACTGCAGGGAGACTTGCACACAGCACACATTCACTTTGGGGAGACTTTCTTAGCACACAGTTGCTGAGAGGAGACATTCATAGTGCACAGATATATCAGGGAGACTTGCTTAGTACACAGTCACTGATAGGGAAATTTCTTTAGCACACATTTTCTGTGGGGAGACTTGCTTATGTAACCCCCCTTTTATCACTAAAGGGTCACAAGGTTACTACCATCTTTGTTACTCCTAATGTACCCCTTGTGGACAGAGCATATGGGATATTACTGCTCTTCTGTCCTCAACAGCGGTCTCTATATATGGGCTATATGTAGCTGTGTAGGTGCCAAGTACTATTTACTCACAGTCCCCTCAATGTTGCTGCTTGTAAAAGCGCTGCTCCTGCTTTCTCCATGTCACCGCTGCTATCTCAGCACTGATCCCCCTGTCAGTGCTGCTGCTGCCGTCCTTTACACTGATCCCCCTGTCACTGCTGCTGCTGCCGTCCTTTACACTGATCCCCCTGTCACTGCTGCTGCTGCCGTCCTTTACACTGAAACGGCCCTGCCTCCTGGCTCTCTCTCTCTCCCACTGGCTGCTGTCCTTTACACTGACACGGCCCCGCCTCCTGGCTCTCTCTTTCTCCCACTGGCTGCCGTCCTTTACACTGACACGGCCCCGCCTCCTGGCTCTCTCTCTCTCCCACTGGCTGCCGTCCTTTACACTGACACGGCCCCGCCTCCTGGCTCTCTCTCTCCCACTGGCTGCCGTCCTTTACACTGACATGGCCCCGCCTCCTGGCTCTCTCTCTCTCTCTCCCACTGGCTGCCGTCCTTTACACTGACACGGCCCCGCCTCCTGACTCTCTCTCTCTCTCTCCCACTGGCTGCCGTCCTTTACACTGACACGGCCCCGCCTCCTGACTCTCTCTCTCTCCCACTGGCTGCCGTCCTTTACACTGACACGGCCCCGCCTCCTGGCTCTCTCTCTCTCCCACTGGCTGCCGTCCTTTACACTGACACGGCCCCGCCTCCTGACTCTCTCTCTCTCCCACTGGCTGCCGTCCTTTACACTGACACGTCCCCGCCTCCTGGCTCTCTCTCTCTCTCACTGACTGCCGTCCTTTACACTGACACGGCCCCGCCTCCTGACTCTCTCTCTCTCCCACTGGCTGCCGTCCTTTACACTGACACGGCCCCGCCTCCTGACTCTCTCTCTCTCCCACTGGCTGCCGTCCTTTACACTGACACGGCCCCGCCTCCTGACTCTCTCTCTCTCCCACTGGCTGCCGTCCTTTACACTGACACGGCCCCGCCTCCTGACTCTCTCTCTCTCCCACTGGCTGCCGTCCTTTACACTGACACGGCCCCGCCTCCTGACTCTCTCTCTCTCTCCCACTGGCTGCCGTCCTTTACACTGACACGGCCCCGCCTCCTGACTCTCTCTCTCTCCCACTGGCTGCCGTCCTTTACACTGACACGGCCCCGCCTCCTGGCTCTCTCTCCCACTGGCTGCCGTCCTTTACACTGACACGGCCCCGCCTCCTGACTCTCTCTCTCTCCCACTGGCTGCCGTCCTTTACACTGACACAGCCCCGCCTCCTGACTCTCTCTCTCTCCCACTGGCTGCCGTCCTTTACACTGACACGGCCCCGCCTCCTGACTCTCTCTCTCTCCCACTGGCTGCCGTCCTTTACACTGACACGGCCCCGCCTCCTGACTCTCTCTCTCTCCCACTGGCTGCCGTCCTTGACACTGACACGGCCCCGCCTCCTGACTCTCTCTCTCTCCCACTGGCTGCCTTCCTTTACACTGACACGGCCCCGCCTCCTGACTCTCTCCCACTGGCTGCCGTCCTTTACACTGACACGGCCCCGCCTCCTGACTCTCTCTCCCACTGGCTGCCGTCCTTTACACTGACACATCCCCGCCTCCTGGCTCTCTCTCTCTCTCACTGGCTGCCGTCCTTTACACTGACACGGCCCCGCCTCCTGACTCTCTCTCTCTCCCACTGGCTGCCGTCCTTTACACTGACACGGCCCCGCCTCCTGACTCTCTCTCTCTCCCACTGGCTGCCTTCCTTTACACTGACACGGCCCCGCCTCCTGACTCTCTCTTTCTCCCACTGGCTGCCGTCCTTTACACTGACACGGCCCCGCCTCCTGACTCTCTCTCTCTCCCACTGGCTGCCGTCCTTTACACTGACACATCCCCGCCTCCTGACTCTCTCTCTCTCCCACTGGCTGCCATCCTTTACACTGACACGGCCCCGCCTCCTGACTCTCTCTCTCTCCCACTGGCTGCCGTCCTTTACACTGACACGGCCCCGCCTCCTGACTCTCTCTCTCCCACTGGCTGCCGTCCTTTACACTGACACGGCCCCGCCTCCTGACTCTCTCTCTCTCCCACTGGCTGCCGTCCTTTACACTGACACGGCCCCGCCTCCTGACTCTCTCTCTCTCCCACTGGCTGCCGTCCTTTACACTGACACGGCCCCGCCTCCTGACTCTCTCTCTCCCACTGGCTGCCGTCCTTTACACTGACACGGCCCCGCCTCCTGACTCTCTCTCTCTCCCACTGGCTGCCTTCCTTTACACTGACACGGCCCCGCCTCCTGACTCTCTCTTTCTCCCACTGGCTGCCGTCCTTTACACTGACACGGCCCCGCCTCCTGACTCTCTCTCTCTCCCACTGGCTGCCGTCCTTTACACTGACACATCCCCGCCTCCTGGCTCTCTCTCTCTCTCACTGGCTGCCGTCCTTTACACTGACACGGCCCCGCCTCCTGACTCTCTCTCTCTCCCACTGGCTGCCGTCCTTTACACTGACACGGCCCCGCCTCCTGACTCTCTCTCTCTCCCACTGGCTGCCGTCCTTTACACTGACACGGCCCCGCCTCCTGACTCTCTCTCTCTCCCACTGGCTGCCGTCCTTTACACTGACACGGCCCCGCCTCCTGACTCTCTCTCTCTCCCACTGGCTGCCGTCCTTTACACTGACACGGCCCCGCCTCCTGACTCTCTCTCTCCCACTGGCTGCCGTCCTTTACACTGACACGGCCCCGCCTCCTGGCTCTCTCTCTCCCACTGGCTGCCGGCCCAGCTCCCATGAGCCAAAGGAGGAGGCTTGTAGCTGACAGCCTCCCTGTAACTACGGAGGTGCTGCCCAGCACAGCGGGGACTCACCAGGCACTCTCGCCCACACTGGCCACGCCCCGATCAGCGTAGATCCCTCCACTCCTCTCCGCCACCGGGACCACCTCCCGCGATACCGCCTTTCCTGCAAGACAGGATGAGTACCCCTGTCTCACCTTCTTCCCCAGCTCCGGCTGGGCTCCCTCTCCGGCTCTGCCCTCCAGCGCCCGGCAGCATATCGCTGCTCACTGGCTGCCCGGGTCACAGGAGGACAGGCACTGGAGGGAGGGACCTGCAGACAGTCTCTCTGCTGCTAACAGCTGTTATATATCCTCCCCCTCACCGGATCCTCTTTTCCTGACAGGAACCAATTCACTCCCATCTATATTACTCCGCCCCCTTCTGCAACTATCACCAATGTCTGTGAGATGTATATTTGCAGCATGAACACTAAAGTCCACTGACATCATAGATATCTAACATGCACAGGGTACATACATTTCAACATATTTGTGTAACACTATGTATAAAATATAGGGACTGCTATAAGTTATAACTAACTGTAAGTTCAATACGTATATGTACACTAATAATTTACATATATTTATCTGGTAAAATTCTATCTATCTTAAAGAAAATAAATAAAAAGAATAAGACAAATATATATCTATGTTTAATATGCTATTTAATTTATTTACAGTGTTCATTGCTTATGTATATTGTTGTCATAATGTGACTGGAATAGCATGGGAGGGAGAGATATGCTGCATGAGATGTGCTGCAGGAGTAGAGGAACACATGGCCTGGGAGGGAGAGAAGTGCTGCAGGAGTAGAGGAACACATGGCCTGGGAGGGAGAGAAGTGCTGCAGGAGTAGAGGAACACATGGCCTGGGAGGGAGAGATGTGCTGCAGGAGTAGAGGAACACATGGCCTGGGAGGGAGAGATGTGCTGCATGAGATGTGCTGCAGGAGTAGAGGAACACATGGCCTGGGAGGGAGAGATGTGCTGCAGGAGTAGAGGAACACATGGCCTGGGAGGGAGAGATATGCTGCATGAGATGTGCTGCAGGAGTAGAGGAACACATGGCCTGGGTGGGGGAGATATGCTGCATGAGATGTGCTGCAGGAGTAGAGGAACACATGGCCTGGGAGGGAGAGATATGCTGCATGAGATGTGCTGCAGGAGTAGAGGAACACATGGCCTGGGAGGGAGAGATGTGCTGCAGGAGTAGAGGAACACATGGCCTGGGAGGGGGAGATGTGCTGCATGAGATGTGCTGCAGGAGTAGAGGAACACATGGCCTGGGAGGGAGAGATGTGCTGTAGGAGTAGAGGAACACATGGCCTGGGAGGGAGAGATGTGCTGCAGGAGTAGAGGAACACATGGCCTGGGAGGGAGAGATGTGCTGCAGGAGTAGAGGAACACATGGCCTGGGAGGGAGAGATGTGCTGCAGGAGTAGAGGAACACATGGCCTGAGAGGGAGAGATGTGCTGCAGGAGTAGAGGAACACATGGCCTGGGAGGGGGAGATATGCTTCATGAGATGTGCTGCAGGAGTAGAGGAACACATGGCCTGGGTGGGGGAGATATGCTGCATGAGATGTGCTGCAGGAGTAGAGGAACACATGGCCTGGGAGGGAGAGATATGCTGCATGAGATGTGCTGCAGGAGTAGAGGAACACATGGCCTGGGAGGGAGAGATGTGCTGCCGGAGTAGAGGAACACATGGCCCGGGAGGGGGAGATGTGCTGCATGAGATGTGCTGCAGGAGTAGAGGAACACATGGCCTGGGAGGGAGAGATGTGCTGCAGGAGTAGAGGAACACATGGCCTGGGAGGGAGAGATGTGCTGCAGGAGTAGAGGAACACATGGCCTGGGAAGGGGAGATATGCTGCATGAGATGTGCTGCAGGAGTAGAGGAACACATGGCCTGGGAGGGAGAGATGTGCTGCAGGAGTAGAGGAACACATGGCCTGGGAGGGAGAGATGTGCTGCAGGAGTAGAGGAACACATGGCCTGGGAGGGAGAGATGTGCTGCAGGAGTAGAGGAACACATGGCCTGGGAGGGGGAGATATGCTGCATGAGATGTGCTGCAGGAGTAGAGGAACACATGGCCTGGGAGGGGGAGATATGCTGCATGAGATGTGCTGCAGTAGTAGAGGAACACATGGCCTGGGAGGGGGAGATATGCTGCATGAGATGTGCTGCAGGAGTAGAGGAACACATGGCCTGGGAGGGGGAGATATGCTGCATGAGATGTGCTGCAGGAGTAGAGGAACACATGGCCTGGGAGGGAGAGATATGCTGCAGGAGTAGAGGAACACATGGCCTGGGAGGGAGAGATGTGCTGCAGGAGTAGAGGAACACATGGCCTGGGAGGGGGAGATATGCTGCATGAGATGTGCTGCAGGAGTAGAGGAACACATGGCCTGGGAGGGAGAGATGTGCTGCAGGAGTAGAGGAACACATGGCCTGGGAGGGAGAGATGTGCTGCAGGAGTAGAGGAACACATGGCCTGGGAGGGAGAGATGTGCTGCAGGAGTAGAGGAACACATGGCCTGGGAGGGAGAGATGTGCTGCAGGAGTAGAGGAACACATGGCCTGGGAGGGAGAGATGTGCTGCAGGAGTAGAGGAACACATGGCCTGGGAGGGAGAGATGTGCTGCAGGAGTAGAGGAACACATGGCCTGGGAGGGAGAGATGTGCTGCAGGAGTAGAGGAACACATGGCCTGGGAGGGAGAGATGTGCTGCAGGAGTAGAGGAACACATGGCCTGGGAGGGAGAGATGTGCTGCAGGAGTAGAGGAACACATGGCCTGGGAGGGAGAGATGTGCTGCAGGAGTAGAGGAACACATGGCCTGGGAGGGAGAGATGTGCTGCAGGAGTAGAGGAACACATGGCCTGGGAGGGAGAGATGTGCTGCAGGAGTAGAGGAACACATGGCCTGGGAGGGAGAGATGTGCTGCAGGAGTAGAGGAACACATGGCCTGGGAGGGAGAGATGTGCTGCAGGAGTAGAGGAACACATGGCCTGGGAGGGAGAGATGTGCTGCAGGAGTAGAGGAACACATGGCCTGGACAGCTGTGTGGGGGAGGAAGGTTCTAGTAGCCCTCGAGCCTTGTTAACTGTCAATTAGCACTGTAAGGGCTCGTGCTGTAGGCGGGAAATGAGGGACACGAGCTCCTCTCTGGCTGTCTCGTGCCTCTGTGATAGAGGTATAAGAGGGAGTGCTGTCACAGCACCAGGAGCTTTAGCAGTTCGCTCCCTCAGAGCTCACCCCCTCAGTGCAGGTGCTGCAGCTATAATCACACAGCTATAATCACACAGCTATAATCAGCAGCAGCCGTGCACAGGGAGTGTGTGGCTGGAGTGGGAGTCCGGGTCTCACCTTATTAGGTGGCCAGTGTGTGTGACAGCAGCTGTGCAGGATCCCGGCAGCCTCGGAGGAGCAGTGCAGTAGGAAGCCAGCAGTGACAGGCTACGCTCCGCCCTGTTTCCCACTGACCACCAATCACAGCATCACAGTGATGAGTTGGGGGAGTGTACAAACTCAGCAGCAGCAGCAGCAGAAGGGAGTGTCCCCCTCAGCCAATCACAAAGCTGCCTCATCGAGTGGCGAGAGTGAATATTAATGACACCAGCACCACATATACAGAACACAGGAGACAGGGGCTGAGATAGTGCAGGAGAGAACACTAAGGCTTATAGCTACATAATTGCTGCCATATAACTGCCTGCTTGTGCTAGTAATCCAGAGCTTGGTGACTATACCAAACGTTACTGTTACACTGCCCCTCCGTATAGCCCTGGGCTGTAAAATTCATATCTGGACTCAGAGCGCCATCTAGTGACCAAAAGTGGTATAACATCTAACTAACTTTTAATGAACATATCTTACAAAGGAATATAGCTAATGAACCGGAAAAAGGCTACGGGAAGGATACAAACTGTTTCACTAAGTCCATGACTTTAATGTTCAGGCACGGCTCATGAAATAAACTGAAATATTACCTGCACAGAGGCTTCATTTAACTCAATAGATATATATGCATATATATATACCCAGTATAAAATATCTACGTACAGCATATGAACACTGACGAAAGACTATTCAATATTGTAGTTATATGAGCTCATATACAATATACATGTTTGTTACCATTGTAGATGGATAGATTGTTATTGTTGTATTTTCTTTTACTCTTTGTATAAATTCCTATATGAATTATACTGAAGATCGAAGAAGGAAATAAACTAGTATCATATGAGATACACTCAGAGGTTTGTGTAAGTGGTACAATATGTTTAAATTATATATGTTCACCGTACATTTGGAGGTAGTAAGATATTACTGATATTGGTGGGTTTTCCCAAGTAGGCCCACACCTACTACCAATACTTGGGTGGAGGCACTGATATTAGGGTACACCACCAGTATAAAAATTAAAGGTGGATATATATTAGGCACCAAGGTAATTAGTAACCCATATTCCCTTTATAGAGGTAGAGGGGGGTTACATTTGCATCACATCACATATATCCCTACAGTATATTTAACATTTACCTCATAAATGGCATTTTGCTGTAAATAGATGAATGAAAATATATACCTGTTTCAATTGTATATATGAATTATATTTATATGTACTATATCTCCGTAACCCTAACCAGGGTTACACTTAGCACACAGTCACTGCGGGAGACTTTCTTAGCACACAGTCACTGCGGGGAGACTTGCTTAGCACACAGGTACTGCGGGAGACTTGCTTAGCACACAGGTACTGCGGGAGACTTGCTTAGCACACAGGTACTGCGGGAGACTTTCTTAGCACACAGTCACTGCGGGGAGACTTGCTTAGCACACAGGTACTGCGGGAGACTTGCTTAGCACACAGGTACTGCGGGAGACTTGCTTAGCACACAGGTACTGCGGGAGACTTGCTTAGCACACAGTCACTGCGGGGAGACTTTCTTAGCACACAGTCACTGCAGGAGACTTTCTTAGCACACAGTCACTGCGGGGAGACTTGCTTAGCACACAGTCACTCACTTGTCAGTAGCTGTACACATTATCCTGACTACACAGAGGCATATGCATCTGAGGTATAGAAGTAGGAAACAAACAGTTAAAATAATGCAAGACTAAAATAACAAACAAGCAATCATTCTGCAATGGTAGGGAAATCATAATTACTGTAGCTACCCAATTGTTAATGTTTCATTGTAATACAATTAGAGGATCATACAGTAAGTAAGTTAAATTTGTTCAAGGAAAAATATTTTGTAAATAAAAATTTAAATGGGTAAAAAAAATTAAACTAGTAGCTAAAAGTTGCTTAAGATGAGGGGAAAATAATCATTCTATAAGCAATATATAAAGCAGAATTAAAGAATTAACAATAAAAAAAAACTAAAGCAAGTCTATTGATTGAACAGTACCTATCAATGCCACAGTTTAAAGCGTAGCATTAGATATACTGATTGTATTTTCCTAATCCAGTCACCTGATAATAGATGAATATTTACAGTATCTAGACATCTCACTTACATTACTTACATTGGAGGACTGCCAGCTCAAAGGAAAACAATCAACTAGACAGGTGTTTAACTAAAAGGAACTCCTCCTTAGGTACACAGGGGTACAGGTTACCTTGTTGGCACATGGAGAAGGTCAAATGAGAG